>CM061065.1:70424175-71624175 GCA_030762895.1 Sophora flavescens
TACTATATATTTTATAAAATACTATTAGCGTCGGTTGTTTGATACAACTGGCGTTAATAAGTTTTTTTTAAATTCATTTTTAAAATATCACTCCCCTCAGCTATCCCTGCATTCAGTCCCAGTAACACAGAATATCACACACATTACAGAATTGCAAAGGAAAATTGAACAATCGGGGACTTAAAACCAAAACCCATGTATATATATAAATAAATTTTAGTTCCAATGTCTAAAAAACAAAACTATCTAAGGATATATATATACATGTTATTAATTAGTTTCTAAAGTCTAACAAAAAAACTATTTATCTAAGTAGTGCGGAGGTATGTTGGCAATTCCTTTTTCAGCCGCATACTTGAAGAAGAATTCGGCGAAGCGCATCCTCAAATCTCTTAACTCATCTTGTTCAATAGGCGATTGGTCGATAAATGCCTAGACACGTTCAAATAATAACAATAACATCAATGCAAGTCATCTTCAAAACTATAATATATAATTTAACAAGTTGTTTAAATATTACCTTCTTCCATCCTTCCGTAATAGATGCGGAGACTATGTTCAGCATATGAAGCATCACATAATAGCCGCACGACCAACTGTCAGGTTGAAATCGAGACTACCAACAAAATTAATTTCAACGTCAGTTGAATATACACATAAATTAGTAATTATAATAATAATTATTTGATAAATAAACTACCAAACCTTGAGGATGTTCCATGCAAGATTTGCTTTAGCCTTAGAAGTCCTACTTCTCCCTTTGGCGCAACTTATGCTACTCGCCTTCAGCGCGCTATCATAAACAAATAATCATGTCGATCAATTAACAAACTCATTTATCATGTGTGTAATAAACTAAAAACAACTGATATTAAAACTTAAATTTAATTTAAGATTAGTTACTTACATATTTACAGCTTCCACCACCTTCGGTGGCGGATCATGGTGGAGAGAGCAGAAGAATATGACAGTATGCCTAGACGGGTGAAGTACGAACAACTGCCAATGGCGATCCATACAGTAGGGAGCCAGATATAATTCTTTCGGATTGTCTCCCAACAAGTTCCCTAAGTATTTACTCAATGCATCGTCAGCAAAGAACTCGGGCAGAAGGATTGACGGATTTAAGAAACCGTAAACTGATGCAACGCCCTTATCAAGCTGAAGACGATGGAAATACCTAAGATATGAAAAGGTGTGGATGTTAATTACATAATATATATATTAAAATTAAAATAAATTATTAAATGGAAAAATACCAAAAATATATAAGTTATAAAATTAAAATTAACTTACGTGCACCAGAGACTGATGACATTGCTGTTCATCCAGATGTTATTTCTGCAGGCGTTCCCGAGATCGTCACCAACGAAGGAAAATATCCTCTGTTGATCTGGGCGTGCCACCCATCCATCGTGATCCAATGAACATTCAAAAATCTCAAACGCATAATCCTCACCAAGTGAGAACAAACGAGTGATAGGTGACAGCGACATCGACGTCGACTTGGCCTTCAGTTTAGGAAAAATAAAATATATAAGTTTTTGATAATTAAAAAAAACACAAGTAATTATTTGACTAATTTGGACATTAATATTGAATAAATACCTTTGCTAACATTTCGAGCTCACGTCGTTTGGAGTCCAACTCAAGCTCACGCCTTTTCATTTCCAACTCATGCTCATGGCGCTGGACTTCCAACTCCCGCTCCCTAGCTGCCAACTCATCGTCCTCCACATGTGCCATACTAAAACTCTCTTTTGTGCTCACATGTGAAGCGTTGGCAAGCCTTGCGGTGTCCTCGGGATGTACCGACGGAGGAAAGCTCTCGGCAAGCGTGCGCTTGAATTATGGGTTGGCTATTAAGCCTTGCATCGAGATGTGATGTAATATCCGGGTTGGTCATGAGGCGCCGAGTAATGTCACCAAAATTGATGCTTCATTGACCACCCCTTTCGTGAAGCAGACTTGCCATAATATTGTTTGATGGTCACGTTCCCGGGAACACCGAGAACCCGACCAGGATGGTCTTTCTTGCCTAGAGCGAGTCATCAAGACGCGTCCTGTAGTCGCGAAGGGGACGAATCGCGCCCGGGAGGATTTTGCTTTAAGATCCATCTACAATGAAAAAAAATGAAAAAAACGTGCAAGTGAAAAGTGTTGCAAGTATCTATACAAATATCAATTGAAATCAAGTTAATTATTTACTTACAATCTTATCCGCCACTTCGCGAGTGGCATCGCTTTAAAAGATCCCGCTTTGTCATGCGGTCGGCTAACCGAGACATCCTCGCGGTCGATGTCCGACGGAGGACTTGATGGTGTGCCCTCGGCACCTCTCCTCTTTCAATCCTAGCAGAGTGCTCTTCCCGCTTCGCCCTCACCTATCCGCCATCATCTGCTGGATCCGAGTATGGTACCCACCCCGAGACATGGTGTGGCGGTGGGCGTTCTTGCTTTGATTCTCGCCGACCCCTTATTTGCCTTAGCCTATTCAAACAAAAACACATAATTAAATACAGTTAAATGATCTATAATAAGCATACAAAATTAACTTAATCAACCAACCTGAAATTCTTCATCCTGTCGATTCCTGGCAAACATATCCCAAGTATCCCCGATCAATCCGAGGGATAATCCGAGAACATTTTATCAAGCCCCTTCTTCCCGGATAGATAGTACCTGGTAAGATCATGCTTGAACCCATTCCAACGCTTTGATGTCATTTTCATACATTTATGACGATGATCCTCGTCATTTGGCACGATCCAAGCTACCTACACATTAGATACATATATAACAACTGGATGGATTATAACTCGGATAATTATCTCGATAATGTAAATCAAACGAATGTAAAGGTAAAATACCGTGATAGCCTCCCAAATCTGATCCTTAACGTTACGTGGAACGTCATTCCGATGGTTGTAGTTGATACTTACGTCTTTGCTTCGCTTGTAGAAACACCCACTTATTAAATTCTTTAGCACGGGGTCCCCTGGGCATTTAGATTAGCATCGAAGGACACCTCAAGCTTCGTCCGCTCCGCTGTCCTTCTCTAGTTTCTTCAACGAGGTGGCTCCTCTACCCCGTTTCCTATGAACCTGTGATGTCTGTATGGACAAAAAAAATGATAAAATAGAGGGTTGTAACATTATAAACTTACATTAACAAGAAGGACTAAAGACAGTATATAACATGCATGTAAACTTACACTAGAATCAGCAGGCGTAGGCGTGATCGGGTCCTGCGAAACCCCAACAGTGTCCTCCAGTGCATGTGGGCTATCCGACTGATCCATATGTATGCCTGTTCAAAAACAATATATATATGTGTTAACATAGGTTATAACTCAAAATAAATACAGAAGTATAAATAAAAATAACTAGATAGGTCCTGTAGATATACAAAACATCTATATATCCAATATAAGGACAATACGGGAGATTGAAAACTATAGTTTTTGAACATTGCCAAGCACTGGTCACGGCCTGGCCGTGATGTCCATCACGGCCGTAACTTGCCAACTGAATCAGACCCTCATAGGCAGAACTGATCACGGCCTAGCCGTGATGAGCATCACGGCCGTGACAGATCAACCAGCAGAGCAACATGCACTCAAAACCAAAAATAGAGACATTCCAAACAACTCAAACTCACGGTTTAAAGTTACAACTACTGAGACTACAGTTTCAACATACACTCAAAACCAAAAATACAGACATTCCAAACAACTCAAACTCACAGTTTCAAGTTTCAACTACTGAGACTACAGTTTCAAACCAGCAGAGCAACATGCATGCACTCAAAGCCGTGAATAAAAAAATGTGCCCTAATTAAAGACTGATGTCGCGCTGCGGATGCACGCGTGCGATTCCGGCAAGTGTACCGGACTGCCGTCAAGTAATAAAAGATATCGAACCCACAGAGACTGTGTTCCCGAATCGCAATCGGTTTTCGAATCGATTAGATCTGGACAGTTTTAAAAAGGATTTTTATGTTTTGAGTGAAAAGGATTTTGAATTCGAAATTAAAAGATAGATGAGCAGAAAACAAATGTTTTTGGGGTTTTCGATTTAAACGGATTCCTAGGGATTTGGGTTACCTTTGAGGCTGTTTATGTTGCAAATCTGATTTACCTTTGTTGATTACCGAAATTGCCTTGAAGGCGAGTTTATCCTCTGATAGCTTAAGCTCCCTCTCGGGTTACAAAAGCCGTGCCCAATTGACCCGACCCCTACTCTCGTGGTAGTCGATCCCAGATTGGACCCTTTGCATTCCGTGACAACTCGTTGCTCCTCGAGGGACGGCTTCTAACTCTCGTGATTTCAGTCCCAAGTCTGACTTCTATAGGTCCGACACCTAAGTTCACCGCTAGGTTCCTCCTTAGAATGTCTCAGTCATGCAAATAACCTAAGTTCACCGCTAGGTTCCTCCTTAGATCATCCACATCTCACAAACCAGTGGCCGTCGGGATTTACGAGTGAAATACCCTAGAAATCCTAAGTTCACCGCTAGGTTCCTCCTTAGAACGTCTACGTCACGCAAATAAGCGGTTGCCGAAATTTATGAGTGATTAACACACTAGAAATCAGATCTAAAACAATAATGAAATCAACAACGATTTTACATCAAATCAACAACATTTACAAAACTCGGGCAGAGCCCTAGTCCCTAGAAACAAACTACTACTCCAGTCTTGCCATGGAGATGACAAGCTGGGTTGACAACATAATAGAAAAAATCAGAAAATCAGAGAAGAGAGGAGAAGAGGAGAAGAGAGATCTATGCCTAAGTCCTAGTTGTTCTGGATGTGATTCTCCTCATCCAATATCTGTCAGATATGATGCCTTGATCCTTATTTATAGAAATTGGGAAGTTAGAGTCCCAAACCAACTCAAAATCTGATATATTTCGGTTTCTTCAGGTCCAAGTAATGCGCGTCATGGCCGTGATGACCATCACGGCCAGGCCGTGATGACCATCACGGCCAGGCCGTGATGGTCTCTGCTTCTGGTTGCTCTGCGAAATTCCAGTCTCTCGCGAGGCGAGAATTAGCTCGCGTCGCGAGCCCTCTGTTATGGCCCGTGATGAATTTCACGGCTGGGCCGTGATGTGCTCTGACTTGTGGTGGTTTTGGGTCACGGCCGTGATGGCTATCACGGCCAGGCCGTGACAGACTCTGACTTCAGCCTTTCTTCTTTTTCAGTTTTGCTCGATCATGGCCATGATGGGCATCACGGCTAGGCCGTGATGGGATCTGTTTGGCTCATTTTCTGCACTTTTAAAGCCCTATCTTCATCCAAACTTCATCATGGTTGATCTTGAGCAATTTACCCTTGATATCTGCAAAACAACACACGAAAACCGCCATACCCGTTCCAAAGGAAAATTAACCTAAAATCTAATAAAAATATGCCTAAACTACATGAAAATGCATGCAAAATGATAGACAAAGATGATGTGGAATCACACTCATCAAATCACCCCAAGATTAAAACTTTGCTTGTCCTCAAGCAATTACTCAGGCCATAAGATATAAATCAATCAAAACATGGATAGTGAACCAAAAACCCTAGAAGCTAATCCAAGTAATAGGCATTTTTAATAAGCACTCAAGAGATAATCAAGTTCAAGTCCAATTAGAAGCTTAGGTTCTTCAAGTTCATGTTCTCACTGATTTGGGCACTCATCTCACCTCACTCAAGTGTTTTAGGGTTTATTGACAATTCACTCCATTTCCTCAAGGAAAGTATTTTACCATAGGCTTGACTATTAACCAAATCTCTACTTTATTTATGAAAACACTTAAGAATCAAGAGGTCTTTTCCTTTGGTTGTATTGTGGCCATGGGATTTATTGTAAGGTGGTAAAATCAAGGAAAAGGGAATTTCAAGAAGGCTAGACAGATTATCAAACATTGCAAAGCATGACACCTTCTAAAATACCCCCTTTTTGGGCTTTGGTTTACTTTTTCCACCTTTCTCTTCTTTTTTTTTTTTTTTTTCATTTCTCACTTTCTTTGTCATCCCCTTCTCCATTTTTTTTCTTTCGTTTATTTCATTTTATTAGTTTGGAGAAGGGGAGATTTATAGCTCAAGAGAAATTACTTTCTAACCTTTTTTTTTTTTCATCCCATACTTTTTCCAACTACCATTTTGCCCTTTTTGTAATACTTTAAAAGGTGTCATACCAAGCATTATTTATCCAAGCAATCCAAGGTACCAAGAAAAGTATTTTATCTTTAGGCTCAAAATTGGGCAACTAAGGGGTAGCATTTATCATTCAAAGCTCGGGAGGCCGGAAAAATACCTAGTGCCTCAATCATTTTCAAAAATGTTTTCAGAAATTTTTAAGTTTCAAAATGGTTTCAAGTCAAGTTCTAGAAAATACAGTCCAAGAGGAATTACAACACTCTATCACAAGAAATGGGGTAGATTTAGTGAATACCCCCTTTTGGCTCAAAATCTTACATTTAGTAGTTCAAAAATCAGTGAGGTACACAAGTCTAAGGAACCACATGCTAATTATCAACTATCAAATGACTATCTCAAGAAATTTCATTTTTAGCCATATCACAAGAATAATGAAAAATTGGGTTCAAAATTCACTATCTCAATTCATTTGGCTCCAAGTTCTCACAATCGGATGCATGTTCTAAGTGAGGGGCAATCTAAAGAATGTGATCATACCAATCTATGCCTATGAGAATGCAATATGAATGCAACAATGCAAATGCAAAAATAAATACCCCTACCCCAAGCTTGATTACTTACATTGTCTCCAATGTAAATAATCAAGTCGGAGAGAGGAGAAAAATGGAACAACTTACCGAGTCGGTAGCGGGTGTTGGCTCACATTCCAGTCAAAACTTGGGTGGAAATTGTATCACGGCCGTGAGGCTCATCACGGGCAGGCCGTGATCGTTTCTAGTCCTCAGGAGTTGCCCTGTCACGGCCGTGATATACATCACGGCTAGGCCGTGATGTTCTCTGATCTTGGCATCCTACTCATCACGCCCGTGATGGTTGTCACGGCTAGGCCGTGATCCTTTCTGTGCTCTTGTTTAGTTCATCACGGCCGTGATCTACATCACGGCTAGGCCGTGATGCTCTCTGGCTTTGGCATCCTACTCATCACGCCCGTGATGGTTGTCACGGCTAGGCCGTGATACTTTCTGTGCTCTTGTTTAGTTCATCACGGCCGTGACCACTGTCACGGCCAGGGCGTGATGGCCTCTGACTTTATCTTTTTTATGCTCTTCTTCTCTTTCTCAACCTGAAAACACTAGACAAACCTATTAATGATATTTTTGCCTCTTGATCTTCTCAAATTATTCAAGAGGTTAAATCAAAAACAAAAGGAAAAAGGGAAAGAAAACTTGGGTTGCCTCCCAAGAAGCGCTTATTTATGGTCTTAAGCTTGACCATACTTCCTTAAATCAACCGGGGTCGGCTGGGCGTAGAAGTGCAGGAACACTTCTCTTCCAAGGAACTCCTTCAAATAGCCGTTTCTGCTCATACGGCCAGTAACGCTTCCGCTTTGCTCTTTTCTCTCGGAGCTTCCTAGCCTTTCTTCCTCCCGGCGGAAGTTTTGTTTCCGCATGGACAGTAATTCCAACTTCACCACTGGGTGCATCTTCAACTATGCATATCTTCGGGGTTTCTTCCATGCTAAGTTCTTTCTCTATCGCTGGAGACGTTACATCAATTCTGCACACATGGCTCTCAAAAGGAGGGTTGTTACAAGAGTTAGTCAACTGAAAATTTACCCTACCTTCCTCTACATTTAGAGAGAGTTTGCCATTCCTTACGTCTATTACTGCTCCAGTGGTTGCCAAGAATGGCCTTCCTAAAATGATGGGGAATTTAGAATTCCCTTTCATATCCAATACCAGGAAGTCGGTAGGGATGAGAATTTTCCCTACCTTTACAGGAACATTCTCTAGTATGCCTAGAGGAGTCCTAGTTGACCCATCCGCAAATTGTAAGGGGAATTTGAATGGTCTCAACTCTTTGCTTCCCAACCTTTCCATGATAGTGAGGGACATCAAGCTCGTGCTAGCCCCTAAGTCACATAAGGCTGGGTCTATTTCCACTTTTTCAATCGAGCAAGCGATAGAGAAACTACCTGGGTCTTTTAGTTTAGGAGGCATATTAGATTTTTCCATGATAATTGGCTCCTCAGTTAAGCTTTTAATTTCTTCTTCCACTTGCTTTCTCTTGACCAACCTTTGTGGGAAAGGTATCGGGGGTTGGTATGGTGGTGGAGGGACATATTTCGGTTATGGCTCTTCTTTTTCGCTCGTGTCCTCCTCCGGTTCCACCTCCATTTCAGCTACCCCCACCCCAAGCTTATCATCCCTCAAGTGTATGACATTGCAATGCTCATTGGGATTTGCTTCGGGTTGCCCCGGGAATGTATCCTTAGGTCTCGAGTACGTGCCAGCTTGTTGGGCAATCTGGGTTTCTAGCATCTTGCTATGAGTGGCTAAGTGGTCTACCTTAGATGGTAGCTCCTTTATTGCCTCATTCTGCTGAGCTTGAGTGGCAACAAAGTTTTCCATGAGAGACTCGAGCTTAGATTTTTGAACCTGAGGATACCCCGGTGCTGCTCTCTTATTTCCTTGACCCTCTTGGAACTCATGGTTGAGCGTGTTGCTGTAGTTGCCGTAGGAGAGGTAAGGGTTGTTTCTTCTTTGGTTGTAGGGATTTGGGGGAGCATAGTTGGGAAGCTTGGGGTTCGTATCGTAGTAGTTGTTACAAGAGTTCACTTGTTCACCCGAAGCGCCGGATCCATGTGGGCATCCCATCATGTCATGTCCCTGCATTCCACAAATCTCACAAATAGTGTTAGTAGCACCTATTGCACTCACATTAGCTCTTTCAATCTTATCTAATCATTTATTTAGTGAGTCAAATTTAGACATAATCAGATCAATGCTACTTACTTCAAACTTACCCCCCGAAATCTTGTTCGGGTTATTACCTCTTTCGGATCCCCATTGGTGGTAGTTGGTGGCGACATTCTCGATGATGTTGAATGCCTCAGTGAGAGGCCTATTCATAAATGCTCCACCGGCTGCAGAATCTAGTGACACCTTCGAAGAGTAGTCCAATCCGTTATAGAAGGTGTGCACTATTAACCACCTCTCGAGTCCGTGATGTGGGCACGACTCCAGCAGTCCCTTGTATCGATCCCAAGCTTCCGATAATGATTCTCCGTCTTTCTGGAAGAAGCCGATGATCTGGGTTCTTATGTAGGCCGTCTTGGATGGAGGGAAGAATTTCTCCAAGAACGCCTGCTCCAATTGGTCCCAAGTAGTCAAGGTGTTAGCGGGGATTTGCTTAAGCCAGGCCTTCGCCTTTCCAGTGAGAGATGAGGGGAACAGTCTCAAACGCACAACATCGACCGAGGCTCCATTAATCCTGATTGCGTCGGTGAACTCTAAGAATGTTTCTATGTGATCGGTCGGGTCCTCCGAAGGCAATCCTCCGAATTGATGTTGCCTAATCATGTTGATTAGCATAGGCGGTATGGTATAGTTTTCCGCCTCAATCTCTGGCCTTGCAATCCCAGTTCGCAAGCCTCTCGCATTTGGGGCTGCGTAGTCCTTCAAAGGTTTTGTATCCGGTTGATTTGCCATGAGTGGAACGGGACTCAACCTTTCTCCCTCTCTTTGTAGTCTTCTACGTCTGTGGAAGGTCCTCTCGATCTCCGGATCAATCTCACTAAGGCTCCCAAGACTTAGGGATCTTTGCATATAACACACAGAGAGATGGATACAATAGAAGGAAAAGAATTTTTTTGATTTTTTTGTTTTTTTTTTAAATTTCAGAAATAAAAATCAAATAAAAAGAAAAGGGTCCAGAAAAATCAATTTAAAAACTAATTGAAATTCGTAAAGGCACAGTCCCCGGCAACGGCGCCAAAAACTTGATGTCGCGCTGCGGATGCACGCGTGCGATTCCGGCAAGTGTACCGGACTGCCGTCAAGTAATAAAAGATATCGAACCCACAGAGACTGTGTTCCCGAATCGCAATCGGTTTTCGAATCGATTAGATCTGGACAGTTTTAAAAAGGATTTTTATGTTTTGAGTGAAAAGGATTTTGAATTCGAAATTAAAAGATAGATGAGCATAAAACAAATGTTTTTGGGGTTTTCGATTTAAACGGATTCCTAGGGATTTGGGTTACCTTTGAGGCTGTTTATGTTGCAAATCTGATTTACCTTTGTTGATTACCGAAATTGCCTTGAAGGCGAGTTTATCCTCTGATAGCTTAAGCTCCCTCTCGGGTTACAAAAGCCATGCCCAATTGACCCGACCCCTACTCTCGTGGTAGTCGATCCCAGATTGGACCCTTTGCGTTCCGTGACAACTCGTTGCTCCTCGAGGGACGGCTTCTAACTCTCATGATTTCAGTCCCAAGTCTGACTTCTATAGGTCCGACACCTAAGTTCACCGCTAGGTTCCTCCTTAGAATGTCTCAGTCATGCAAATAACCTAAGTTCACCGCTAGGTTCCTCCTTAGATCATCCACATCTCACAAACCAGTGGCCGCCGGGCTTTACGAGTGAAATACCCTAGAAATCCTAAGTTCACCGCTAGGTTCCTCCTTAGAACGTCTACGTCACGTAAATAAGCGGTTGCCGAAATTTATGAGTGATTAACACACTAGAAATCAGATCTAAAACAATAATGAAATCAACAACGATTTTACATCAAATCAACAACATTTACAAAACTCGGGCAGAGCCCTAGTCCCTAGAAACAAACTACTACTCCAGTCTTGCCATGGAGATGACAAGCTGGGTTGACAACATAATAGAAAAAATCAGAAAATCAGAGAAGAGAGGAGAAGAGGAGAAGAGAGATCGATGCCTAAGTCCTAGTTGTTCTGGATGTGATTCTCCTCATCCAATATCTGTCAGATCTGATGCCTTGATCCTTATTTATAGAAATTGGGAAGTTAGAGTCCCCAACCAACTCAAAATCTGATCTATTTCGGTTTCTTCAGGTCCAAGTAATGCGCGTCACGGCCGTGATGACCATCACGGCCAGGCCGTGACGGTCTCTGCTTCTGGTTGCTCTGCGAAATTCCAGTCTCTCGCGAGGCGAGAATTAGCTCGCGTCGCGAGCCCTCTGTTATGGCCCTTGATGAATTTCACGGCTGGGCCGTGATGTGCTCTGACTTGTGGTGGTTTTGGGTCACGGCCGTGATGGCTATCACGGCCAGGCCGTGACAGACTCTGACTTCAGCCTTTCTTCTTTTTCAGTTTTGCTCGATCATGGCCGTGATGGGCTCTGTTTGGCTCATTTTCTGCACTTTTAAAGCCCTATCTTCATCCAAACTTCATCATGGTTGATCTTGAGCAATTTACCCTTGATATCTGCAAAACAACACACGAAAACCGCCTTACCCGTTCCAAAGGAAAATTAACCTAAAATCTAATAAAAATATGCCTAAACTACATGAAAATGCATGCAAAATGTAGACAACGATGATGTGGAATCACACTCATCAAAGACTCACCAGAAATAGGCGCTCGCGTGGTGGTGGGGGGGAAGCTCGAGTGGTGGCCAACGTTCGATGTGGTTACTGAGAGCAGAGGGACAAGGAGAGTTAGTGCGCGGGAAGGCCAGGGGAAAGAGAGATGTCAAGTTATTGCAAAGAAGGAGCGGGAAAGACAGAGTTAGAGGTTAAGAGTGTACCTCACGGTGGTGGCGAAGAAGCCCTCGCGGTGGTTGCGGTGGAGATGAGCACGCGATTAGGGCAGAGTGAGAGCGAGAGTGAGGGTTGAGCGTGATGAAAAGAGAAAAGACGTAGAGAAGTGGAGAAGGCACGCGGGGGTAAACGTTATAATTAAAATAAAACAACATTTTACGTCAGTTTTTGGTAAAACCTGACGTTGAAGATCATATATTGAACGTCAGTTGTCTTAATAAACTGACGTTAAAAACTCTTACACTTATTACGTCGGTTGTTAGTAATAAGCGGCGTTAAATGTCATATATTTAACGTAAGTTGTATTAAGAAACTGACGTTAAAAACACTCACAACTTCTTACGTCAGTTGTATTACACAACGGACGTTAAAGGTTTATTAGTTTCTGCAGAAACATTCATTCCCTTGACTACTATGCTACTTACCCATTCACCTTTGTACCTAATCCTCTTAATGAGCATTAAGTTTATAGATAAGTTTTCAAGAAAATCGAATAACTTAGTAACTTCATCCACTTGCTCCTATAAATAGCTTCCTAGCTTCCATCTCCTTTTAATTAATTTTTCGCTTCACAATATGGCTCTGTAGTGGAGATTAACTTCATCACTCTTTCTTCCTATTCCTAGACTCAAAGGTCTTTGTCTTAATGGTCAAACAACTTCTGAGTTTGAGTAAATTACATTGCATGGATATTAAGGTTGGGTGAATCACGTAATGTGATTCTCTCAGTTTATTTCATCCCCGTCATCCCTTTCACTTTACTTTGGAAGCAAGTGATTGTGGATTCAAGATGATGCATCAAGGAACTCCACTGAAGAAGAAAGATGCAAAGATCCATTTCACTTTGCTTTTTTTGCTAGTGATCGAGGATTTACTTTGCATCTTGGAATTCAAGTGAGGGAGGTGATGCATCCATTGGAGTTTCTGATGACAGGACTGAGAAGAAAATGATGTTGATGCAGAAACTTTTTTATATTTTAGGGCTATGTTGCAGAAATTTTTTATCTTTTAATCATGTAATTTAACTTATGAATCGCTTCAATTAATGTCATACGATTTGATTATACATATAACTTGTTTTATGTTAAGTGTTTATTTATTTTAATTTGCACAATAATTTGTTTACTAATTCAAGCTAATTAATAAAAATTAAAAATAAACTTGTATAAAAAAAAGGTTTAGAAATAAACTGCAGTACTATATGGAGTGATCTGCGTTAAGAGGGACAACAGGGACATGACAACCAATGAATAATTATTTACGTCAGTTATTTATAGAACTGGCGCAAATAGTTTACCCACCACCTCATTTTTAACGTCAACTTATTTGATGACTGCCAAGTTCCCGTATATTAATTACATTATTTCCAATATTGATTCTGCACGTGTATAATATATAGGATTATTTACGTCAGCTATTTATTTAACTGAAGTAAAAATCAAACTTTTAACGTCAGTTGTATAAAAACTTTAGCGTTAACAATTAATATTTTTATTAAAAACACTTTTAACGTCGGTTTTATAAACAAGCGGCGTTAAAAGTGTATAGATATCTGCAAAAACATTCATTCCTTTGATGTCATTTGTGCTACTTACCCATGCACCTTGTAACTCAATCCTCTTAATGAGCATTAAGTTTATAGGTAAGTTTTCAACAAAATCAGAATAGCTTAGTAACTTCATCGATCCCCTGCTCCTATAAATAGCTTTCTTCCATCCTTTTAATTTTCTGCTTCACAATATGGCTCTGCCGTGGAGATTAACTTCATCACTCTTTCTTCCTATTCCTAGACTCAAAGGTCTTTGTCTTAATGGTCAAACAACTTCGGAGTTTGAGTAAATTACATTACATGGGTGATAAGTCTGAGTAAATTACATTATGTGAGTTGCTCACCTTATCACCTTCCGGAGAATCATTCTTTGGAGGGCTAATCAGGTGCTCGGGGGTCACAGTTCCAAAACCTCAGCTTTGGCAGGCAAGTGACCGTCTTGGAAGTATCTGGAACCACTGCCTTTGCTTGAAACGGATCTGGTGCACCTGTTTTTGCCTCTCTCTTGAGCTCTCTCATGCCCCCCAGTTTTCTGAGGTCTTCGGAGTATATATCGTTTTCCCTTTGGCATATTTCATAAAACTCTCTGATGGGATGTAGCTTTAATGTTTAGGATTTTAAACCCTTTCAATGTAACTTTTTATAGGATTTTAAACCCTTTCAATGTAACTTTTTATAGGATTTTAAACCCTTTCAATCTTCTCAGATCGATCGATCAGTATTACACTTCATGAATGAGATCCGGTTTGGGTTATTGATTCAACTTATACTTCGCACATATATTTTAGTTTTCAAAACAGAAACACAAAACATCAAAGCAATTCATGTGAAACTGAAACTTTGAGGAAGGCAATGCGGAAGGAATCGTATACTAGATAAAAAAAATTATTAAAATAATTTTTAACGTCTGTTGATGTAGGGACTGACGTTAAAAGTGAAGAGACTTACTTATAACGTCAGTTCTTTATCGAACTGACGTTAAAATGTTCACTTTTAACGTCAGTTCTTTATTGAACTGACGTTATAAGTAAGTCTCTTCACTTTTAACGTCAGTCCTTAAAACAACTGACGTTAAAATTGAATTAATGAAGCCTGATATTTACAAAACTGCCACCGCCTCCTTTTTAACGTCTAGCTTTTGGTTAACTGACGTAAACCTTTACCGTCTAATGTATATTTTCCACTAGTGATATCAACAATTTATTAAAAAAGAAATAAAGAATACAAAAATGGAGGGGCATAGACCTGACCCATAAAGCAAAACTTATAACTAGGTGTGAGAAATTTTCAAAATTCTTAAACGGTTAAATCTAATTAATGGCTCCTAATTGTCACTACTTGGTCGCGTAGCCTAGCGGTAGCGACTTCATTGGTTTGATGCCTTGGTCAGTGTTTGAATCCTATGTCCCTCATTTTTGTTGAATATTATGACTGTTGTTTAACGTTCTGGAAAAATAATATGATAAAAGTCTTTGTTGGCGGATTCGAACCTGGCTCTGTGAGGGAAGGGACACATCCGTTGGCCACTAGGCCAACCGATGTCTTGTGACGATTAATGAACGTTAATACTACTTATGTATGGAATTTGACCGTTTTTGAAACTTTTGAAGAGTTGTTTCCTTTCACCAAGTGACATGAGTTGGTCTATAAATAAAACCATCTGCATGCAGTAATTGACTCGAAAAACTCAGAATCTCTCAACCATTCTTCACTCCAAATCACCTTCTTTTCTCCCTTATGCTCAGAGAGAGTTAAGGAGACTATTGTTCTGTAAACTGCCATTGTCGATACGCTTGGTTTAGGGTGTGCAAACCAAACCAAGGTTCTCCATTGTATCCTGAAGGGGATTCGCCAGTTACACCTGTTGCATCCAATCTACGAGGAGAGATTGGTGGGGGCGAATCGAACCTAAAGCCTAGTATCCTCACACGCCTTGGAGATTGCGCATTACCATTATTTTCTTCTTCTTTGTTGCAGATCCATACCCCATTTACTAACAATCTTTAGGTTCGATTTTTGTAATAATGGCTGCAACATTGAAGGAGATGACTTCTGAGTTTACGAAACTTGAGAGGTTCGAAGGCGGAAACTTTCATCGTTGGCAAAAGAAGATGCACTTCCTTCTTACAACATTGAAGGTGGCCTATGTGTTGAACACACCAAGACCAGAGGAAAGAGAAGATGAGACCATCAATGAGACTCATGAGAGGAACAAGTGGGTTAATGATGACTATATTTGCATGGGGCATATTTTGAATGGCATGACCGACTCATTGTTCGATGTGTATCAAAATGCGGGATCCTCCAAAGAACTATGGGAGAAACTTGAGGCAAGATACATGATGGAGGACGCAACAAGTAAGAAATTTCTTGTTAGTCGTTTTAATAATTATAAAATGGTTGATGGTATGCCTATCATGGAGCAAATGCATGAAATTGAACGTATTCTCAATTACTACAAACAACATAATATGCAAATGGATGAAACCATCATTGTCTCCTCAATCATTGACAAACTTCCTCCTTCATGGAAAGACTTTAAAAGAAGTCTTAAACATCGAAAAGATGACATTTCTCTTGAACAATTGGGTAATCACCTTCGTTTAGAAGAAGAGTATCGTAAACAAGATGATACTAAAGAACATTCTGTTCATGAGAAGGTGCATGTAGTAGAGGAAGGGAAATCTGGTAAGTCCTCTAAAAAGAGGAATCGGGATTTTGTAAAATCTCATGAAAACAACAATGAGAATGACTACAAGAAAAAGAAAAAGAAAAATGGTTGTTTCTATTGTGGAAAACCGGGACATTTCAAGAGGAATTGTCGTCTCCTGAAAAAGGAAAAGGAGAAGGAATCTAGTGCAACAAAGGACAATCTTGTTGCGGTCATTTCCGAAATCAACATGATAGAAGATGTTGGATCATGGTGGATTGACTCCGGTGCAACTCGCCATGTGTGTAAGAACAAGGATCTCTTCAAGACAATTAATGAAGAAGATGGAACCGTTCTATATATGGGAAATGCATCAACTGTCCAAGTTAAAGGCAAAGGGACGGTGGAACTAGAATTCACTTCGGGAAAAGTAGTCACTCTTACAGATGTTTATTATGTACCAGATGTTAGGAAGAATTTAATTTCTGTACCGTTACTTAATAAGTACGGGTTCAAATGTGTATTTGAGGGAGACAAGTTTATCCTCTCTAAGGGAGGAATGTTTGTAGGAAAGGGATACCTTTGTGAGAATATGTTCAAACTCAATATTATTAATGATAATGGATTTATTTATGCTTATATTGTTGAGTCTTGTAATTTATGGCATTCTCGTTTAGGACATGTTAATTTTAGGAAAATGGATGAAATGATGAATTCATGTTTAATTCCTAAAACAAGTAGGATTTCGAATGCATGTACAACTTGTATGCTAACTAAGATAACTAGATTTCCTTTTCCTAGAGTTGAAAGAAGTTCTAAAGTGTTAGATTTAATTCATTCTGATGTATGTGATTTACATGGTTGGCCCACTATAGGTGGTAAAAAATATTTTGTGACATTCATAGATGATTGTACTAGATATTGCTATGTATATTTAATGAATTCAAAGGATGAAGTGTTAGATAAATTTAAGATATTTAAAACAGTAGAACTTCAACATGAAACATTTATTAAATGTTTTAGGAGTGATAGAGGAGGAGAGTTCTATAACCCTAGTTACTTTGAGTCTCTTGGAATAATTCACCAAACAACCGCACCTTATTCCCCACAACAAAACGGTATAGCTGAAAGGAAAAATAGAGTATTAGAAGAAATGGTAAATGCAATGTTATCATATTCTGGTCTAGCAAAGGGTTATTGGGGAGAAGCCTTGTTGACGGCTTGTTATATCTTGAATAGAGTTCCAAACAAAAGGAACAAAATAACCCCATATGAACTTTGGAAAAACAGAAAGCCCAACCTTGACTATTTCAAAGTTTGGGGTTGTAGGGCAATAGTAAAAGTTCCTGAACCAAAAAGAAAGAAATTAGGTGAAAGGGGAATTGAATGTGTGTTCCTGGGCTATGCTAAAAATAGCAAAACATATAGATTCATGGTTATAGAATCTAATGACTCATATCCTGTAAATACAGTAATTGAGTCTAGGGATGCTATCTTTCAAGAAGATAGGTTTAACTCAATTCCAAGTCACAAAAATGATGTTCATAGTAATGCACATAATCTAGAAACCAATGTATTTAATAATGATACTCTAGATAGTTCAGAACTTAGAAGAAGTCAGAGAGCTAGGAAAGAGAAAACGTATGGACCAGACTTTTTCATGTTCCTTGTTGAAGGAACAAGAGAGTCCATAGACAGTTATGGACCAATATGTTATAATACAGAAAGTGATCCAGAAACATTCGAAGAGGCAATAAAGTCTCAAGATGCCGCTTTCTGGAAGGAAGCTATACAAGAGGAAATAGACTCAATAATGGGGAATAAAACGTGGAAATTAGTAGACCTCCCACCTGGTTCCAAACCTATAGGTTGTAAATGGATTTTCAAAAGGAAAATGAAGGTAGATGGAACCATAGATAAGTTTAAGGCAAGACTAGTTGCTAAGGGATTTACACAAAAAGAGGGCATTGACTATTTTGATACATATGCACCTGTGGCAAGAATTGCCTCAATTAGAGTGTTATTGGCACTTGCATCCATCTATAAGTTTGTCATTCATCAAATGGATGTGAAAACAACATTTCTTAATGGGGAGTTAGATGAAGAGGTGTATATGTCACAACCTGAAGGGTTTGTGGTTAATGGTCAAGAAAAGAAGGTGTGTAAATTGAATAAGGCATTGTATGGACTAAAACAAGCTCCTAAACAATGGCATCAAAAGTTTGATCAAGTTATGCTAGCTAATGGATATAAAATAATTGAATCTGACAAGTGTATTTATAGTAAATTCCATAATGGAAAAGGTGTTATGATTTGTTTATATGTTGTTGATATGTTAATATTTGGTACTGATCTAGATGAGGTGGAAAAAACTAAGAGTTTCCTCTCTAGTAATTTTGATATGAAAGACTTAGGGGAAGCCGATGTGATACTAGGGATTAGAATAATAAGAGATGGTGAGAACATAGGTTTGTCACAATCTCACTATATAGAAAAGGTGTTAAAGAAATTTAATGAATTTGATTGTCAATCAGTTGTTACTCCCTTTGATCACAACACTAATTTAGTACGAAATAAAGGTTGTCCAGTAGCACAACTTGAATACTCAAAAGTAATTGGATGCTTAATGTATGCCATGACATGTACTAGACCAGACATTGCATATCTTTGTAGGGAGACTAAGTAGGTATACAAGTAATCCAAGCAAAGACCATTGGCATGCTTTGTCAGAAGAGTTTTGAAATACTTGAAGGGGACAATGAATTATAGTTTGAACTATAATGGATATCCTTGATATTAGAAGGTTATACGGATGCCAGTTGGGTGACTTATACAGAAGATCATGCTTCAACAAGCGGTTGGGTCTTCACACTTGGTGGGGGTGCTATTTCTTGGGGATCCAAGAAACAAACTTGCATTGCTGACTCCACCATGGCTGCAGAATTCATAGCATTGGCAGCAGGAAGCAAAGAAGCTGAATGGCTTAGAAATTTGATGTATGAGATACCAATTTGGCCAAAGCCAATAGCACCAATATCCATACATTGTGATAGTCAATCAACACTATCAAAGGCATATAGCCAGGTTTATAATGGAAAGTCCAGACACATTGGGCTAAGACATAGCTATGTAAAAGATTTGATTACAAATGGAGTAATATCCATAGTCTTTGTGAAAACAGAGAGGAATCTTGCAGATCCTTTGACGAAAGGACTGACAAGGGATATGGTGTTGAAAACATCATTAGGGATGGGACTCAAGCCCATATCTACATGATCACCAATGGTGGAAACCCGACTCACACTTGAGTAGCATCAAGTCTTGAGTTCAATGGGCCAAAGCACACTATGAGAGTGATTGCAAGTACTTGACAAATAGATACATCCCAAGGTTTAAAAGTACTTGGAAACCATAAGGACAATAAAGAAAAGGGTGAGCTTTTGCTCTTAATGGACCTATAGCACATATGTGCTGAGGTGCCCAACTTATGGGGGTGCTTCTGGTAAAGTCCACCTATGTGAGAGTGAAGTGTGGCCGCTTCTTAGAGTTGGGCTTGACTCTGTAAGCTCTCATGAAAAGGATACACGACATAAGGCCTTATCAAATGTGTCACACTACCACGTCGTTCAATGGTACCGAGATTTCATGTGTAAGTCATGCACGCTTGTTTTAAGGAATATTTGGTTCAAAGCTTGTCTACCATTTTATTCAGGGATGAGTGAAACCCATGGTTTACTAAGCAAAGGTTCAAATCTCCAAGATACCTTTGTCTGAAAGCATGCGATTTCCGGAATAATGGGATTTGGATTTATTTTGAAAATGGTGGGGGATTGTGAGAAATTTTCAAAATTCTTAAACGGTTAAATCTAATTAATGGCGTCTAATTGTCACTACTTGGTCGCGTAGCCTAGCAGTAGCGACTTCATTGGTTTGATGCCTTGGTCAGTGTTCGAATCCTATGTCCCTCATTTTTGTTGAATATTATGACTGTTGTTTAACGTTCTGGAAAAATAAAATGATAAAGTGCTGTTGAGCGGATTCGAACCTGGCTCTGTGAGGGAAGGGACACATCTGTTGGCCACTAGGCCAACTGATGTCTTGTGACAGTTAATGAACGTTAATACTACTTATGTATGGAATTTGACCGTTTTTGAAATTTTTGAAGAGTTGTTTCCTTTCACCAAGTGACATGAGTTGGTCTATAAATAAAACCATCTGCATGCAGTAATTGACACGAAAAACTCAGAATCTCTCAACCATTCTTCACTCCAAATCACCTTCTTTTCTCCCTTATGCTCAGAGAGAGTTAAGGAGACTATTGTTCTGTAAACTGCCATTGTCGATAAGCTTGGTTTAGGGTGTGCAAACCAAACCAAGGTTCTCCATTGTATCCTGAAGGGGATTCGCCAGTTACACCTGTTGCATCCAATCTACGAGGAGAGATTGGTGGGAACGAATCAAACCTAAAGCCTAGTGTCCTCACACGCCTTGGAGATTGCGCATTACCATTATTTTCTTCTTCTTTGTTGCAGATCCATACCCCATTTACTAACACTAGGCAAACCATATCTATTATGGTAAAAATCTTCACTAATAAAATATGGAATAATGTTCCACCACATAAATTTTTGAAACGATAAATCATGAGAAGCCAGCTTGTCAACACAATTGTTTCCTTCCCGATATATATGAATGCAAAAAAAGTTTAAATCTTTCTTCAAGTTCATGCAATTCTCCCACCTATTTCTCAACTTCCAAGGTATAGTACCTGGACCTTTAAATGCTTGAACTACCAGCAAAGAATCATAATCTAGCCAAATGTTCCTCCAGCCTCTTTTATGAGCTATTTCTATTGCAAACATTGCTCCAACAAGCTCAGCATGATAAGCATATGTATTTTCCACATTAGCTGAAAAACAGCATAGAGTAGCTGCTCTAAAATCCCTGAAAATTCCTCAACAAGCTGTTGTTCCTGGAGCTCCTAAAGCTGCAGAATCCGAATTGAACTTTATCCAATTACAAGAGAGAGGAAACCAATTAACTTCTATTATAGCAGAGACCTTCTTCGAGTGACAAGCAATGGAGAAAGTTTTCAGAATGCCAAATTCAGTCATATCGGATAACATGCTTCCTTTACTAAGATTTCCAGCATGAGACACATTAGCCATAACCATATTCATTGCCGCCCTAAATGAAATAGCTTGATTATCAAACTTATATTTATTCCTACAAAACCAAATAACCACCGAAGTTATGTTGACAATTGCTGAAGCAACTACATCTCGAACGTGTGAGCTCTTGTTTCTGTCACACACATTCAGAATTTCAGTCATCGACCAATTGCTAACACCAACCTCCAGGATAGAGAAGAACCAATTCCAAAGATTTTTTGCAAAAGAACATTCAAAGAATAAATGTGTGGTGGATTCATCACTAGCATAGCACAAACTACAATTGGAAACCACTATGCAGCCTTTCTTTCTCAGCTGATCTTCATTAGGCGTCATTAATGATTTTCCAAACTAACTCCACACATTTCTGTACCAAGTCCCCTTGCTGATCAGAATTATAGATAAAAGGCTAAAATACACTTTTGTTCCTTTATCTTATTTTTAGGTTCTGTTTTGGTCTCTCATCTTTAAAAAGTTTTATTTTGGTCCCTCAACTATTTGACTTTATACAAAAACACCCTTTCCATCAGTTTTGCACTGACGATGTTAGGTATTCGCTATCAGCCGGTGGAATCTGGGTTTTAGAGAGAGAAAACCCCATTTTCTCTTTCTCTCTCTTCTTCCTTCCCTTCCTCCCTTCCTTCTTCCCCCTTCCTTCTTCCTCCCTTCCTTCTTCCCCCTTCTTTTCCACCGCCACTCCAGTATCGGAGGTCCCTGTCGCATACAGGGAACCGACCACCGCGGTCTCAAAGGGCCTGGCTCGTTAGCTTCCTGCCGTCGCTGTGCCACAGCTTCCGATCACCGTCTCCACCATCCATTCCTCTGCTCTAACATTTCTACTTCGCTTCCATCTAACTCGACCCAGATCAGAGGTGCTTCACGACTGAGAGGTTTGCGTTCACCACTTCCGTGCAGTCGCTGGAGAAGACTTCTCATCCGACGCCTCTTCACCTTCGTCTTCGATCTCAGCGGCACCATCACAGATGCCTCTTCCTCCGCCGTGCGTCGTCATCTCCAACTCGGTGATTCAGTTCTGTCTTCTACATTTCCGTTGCCGTCAACTACGTATGGTATCTTCTTCGACGGTGCCGTCACTGAACCGTCTTCTCGGTGGCCATGGACCATGAAGAAGGAAGGAGGGAAGAAGGAAGGGAGGAAGAAGCTAAAGAAAGAGAAAATGGGGTTTAAAGCCAGATTCAGCGGCGACGGCGGTTTCCGGTGACTGATGATGGATACCTAATGCCGTCAGTGTAAAACTGATGGAAAGGGTGTTTTTGTATAACATCAAATAGTTGAGGGACCAAAATAGAACTTTTTAAAGATGAGGGACCAAAATAGAACCTAAAAATAAGAAATGGGATCAAAAGTGTATTTTAGCCTAGATAAAATAATAAACTTCCTTCATAGACAAAGAGCCGGATTCATTGTTACATCTCCTTTGATCAGTGTGCTCAATAAAGGGGATTTGAATATGCCTCAATTCATCTAAAAGTGATGGCCATCTATTTAACAATAAATCTAGAAACTGCAGACTACCATTAACAATGAAATGATTTAATTTAGCCATCAAATTATGTTGAACAGCTACAGGAACTTCTAACAAATATACTAATGGCTTAGAGAGCCACTGATCATGGCAAAAACTGATAAGCTCACCATTTCCAATCTTCCATGATGAGTTTTCGAGCACAATTGAAATGTAGTTCTTCAAACCATACCAAATAACTGATTGTTGGAACCAAAGTGATTTGGATTTAATTAACCTCCAAGTTTTTATGTTAACAAAAGGATTAAATTTGCTTGGCAAAGTGTTAGTTGAGATCTAACAAGGTTATCTAGTTTTGTAGGATCACTTGAATCTTTTAAGTTATGGAAACTTAGAAAAAGTTTTCATATATCTGCTTGGACTTTAAATAAGAAATCCACGTCCACCCGTGTAGACAGGCTGCTCAAAAGCAACTAGCCTAAGGTCTTGAAAAATTGTATATTAATTGTGATAATTAACCATTCAGAATCTAGCTACTATGCAAATTCACTTTTATGTTAGGGATATATATATGAAACCAAAATATGATTATAAAAATATTATTTTTTATTTTTTTATTTTATTATTATTATTATTATTATTATTATTATTATTATTATTATTATTATTATTATTTGTTTTTTTTGTAGGTAAGCTTTCTGCAAATGGGGCAGATAAAAGCAAATATCGAGGTTGGGGTTATGGTGGTTATGGCAGATATGGTGGTCCTTGGCGTGGTGGCTATGGCGGCTATGGTGGATGGGGAAGAGGTTATGGATGGGGAAGAGGATGTGGTCCCTTTGGTTGCTACTATCCTCGTAAACAAGTTGAGACTAGTGCCGATGCAAAACCTCACAACTAAGAAGGAAATATGCTAAACCCTAAATATAGGCTCTTGTAATCGTTATAAATAAAACTTCATGAGAAGTGAATTTACAATAAATAAAATCTTTTGTTTTTCATATTTATTTATATTTATATAAATGAATGTTAGTCTTGCTTTAAATCGATGAAAGTGAATCTCTTGTGTTTGAGTCCAATCTTTCTTTTATAATGAAAGAGGGAGTTCTAAAAAAACAAAAAAATTGAAAGAGGGAGTTGTAAAATTTATAAATGAGCCTCATGCACAAAAATTTGTTCTAAAGGAGTTCGATACAATTGAAGACCATGACGCAAGTTACATATAAAAGTTGGTTCACAAAAATCATTTTCAATCTAATGCAGTAGGCAGCCTATTTTTGCAACATGAACTTCATAAGAAATACAAGTGGTTGAGTATGTATAATGGTTTCTGGAAAGGATAATACTACAATTGTGAGGTTTCAAGGGGGAAAAAAAAATTTTCCCAATAATTTGTAAACGGAAAGCAAGTTGCAAATGGGACTAAATTTGTATTTGAGTACAATCAATTGTGTTTTTGTTCTGCTAAAATGAAAGTGGGAGTTCTAAATAACAAAAACAAAACAAAACAAAAAAATTGAAAGAGGGATTTCTATAGTTTATAAAAATTGGAAAATTGATACAACATATCTTTTAATTGCTTGACAAACCCTGCTGCTGACTATCATTGAAGGAGAGGAAATCAATTTTTACAGTATTGGATGACATTTGTGGTATGTTGCATGTTTTGGTCCATTTTAAAACTGGGACAACTAGGCTCTGATTTGAATGAATTGTTAAACTTGTGTTTTATTACCTTTTTTTTAAACAAAGAAGATATACAAAAACATCACTATATTGCAAGGCATCCCGACTATGTTGGTACCCCAAACAATACCTATAATCTGCAGCATATCAACAATTTATTAAAAAAGAAATAAAGAATACAAAAATGGGGAAGGCATAGACCTTACCCATAAAACAAAATTTAAGTAAACATATAACTAGACAAACCATATCTATTATGGTAAAAATCTTCACTAATAAAATCTGAAATAATGTTCCACCACATAAAATTTTGAATCAATAAGATTTTCAGTCATATCGGATAGCATGCTTCCTTTACTAAGATTTCCAGCAAGAGACACATTAGCCATAACCATATTCATTGCTGCCGTCAATGAAATAGCTTGATTATCAAACTTCAATTTGTTCCTACAAAACCAAATAACCCAAGCTATGTTGACAATTGCTGAAGCAACTACATCTCGAACGTGTGAGCTCTAGTTTCTGTCACACACATTCAGAATTTCAGTCATAGACCAATTGCTAAGACCAACCTCGAGGATAAAGAAGAACCAATTCCAAAGATTTTTTACAAAAGAACATTCAAAGAATAAATATGTAGTGGATTCATCAGTACTACTAGCATAGCACAAACTACAATTGGAAACCACTATGCAGCCTCTCTTTCTCAACTGATCTTCAGTAGGCGTCATTAATGATTCTCCAAACTAACTCCACAGATTTCTGTACCAAGTCCTTTGCTGATCAGAATTATAGATAAAATAATAAGCTTCCTTCATAGACAAAGAGCCTGATTCATTATTCCGTCTCCTTTGATTAGTATGCTCAATAAAGGGGATTTGAATATGCCCTAATTCATCTAAAAGTGAAGGCATCTATTTAACAACAAATCTGGAAACTGCAGACTACCATTAACAATGAAATGATTTAATTTAGCCGTCAAATTCCGTTGAACAACTACAGGAACATCTAACAAATATACTAAAGGCTTAGAGAGACACTGATCATAGCAAAAATTGATAAGCTCACCATTTCCAGTCTGCCATGATGAGTTTTCGAGCACAATTGAAATGTAGTTCTTCAAACCATACCAAATAGCTTATTGTTGAAACCAAAGTGATTTGGATTTAATTAATCTCTAAGTTTTGATGTTAACAAAAGGATTAAATTTGTTTGGAAAAGTGTTAGTTGACATCTAACAAGGTTATCTAGTTTTGCACGATAACTTGAATATTTTAAGTTATGGAAATTTAGAAAAAGTTTTCATATATCTGCTTCGACTTTAAATAAGAAATCCACGTCCACCCGTGTAGACAGGCTGCTCAAAAGCTTGGTAAAGTTATTTATATTTATATTTATTTGATTAGGTTGAAACTTAAGTAGACGAGGCATGAGAATTCCTAAGTAGACGAAATATTAAAATATTTCTAATAGATGATATCTAAGTTTCAAATTGAATAGACGAGCTTAACTTGCCACGTCATCAGACAAGATCTTTTTTTAAGAGTAGACGGACTTTAATGCCACATCACTAGACGGAGATCAAAATAACTCACTGAGATATAGCAAGTCCAAAGACTTGAGTAGACGAGAGGATGTGCCACATCAGTGGACGAGCAAAATGAAAGAGTGAATAGACTTAGTTTCAGAAAGAACTAAGTAGACGCAGTTTTTAAGTAGACGAGCTCATCTTTATGATAAGCCTTCATAAATAATTTCAATCCGGTCCACAATGAATCATATTTATTTCAAATGATTGATATTTATTTCAAGAGAATTTTTGTTCTTCTCATTTGTTTTATATGCTTAATGCTTTGTTTCCTTGTGAGAAAAACATAGTACCATCGAGGAAATACAAAAAGCAACACAATACAATGGGAAATGTAAAACGATCTGTATGATAACACCTTTATGACTGGAAAAAGCTGGAAGTTAAATAAAGGAGGAAAAATAGTTTTCAAGCTGCAAATGCTCAGAGCAGTGAGCCTCCATTTTGTACTACCATGATAACCAAGAGTAAATTTCAACATGGCCACGATCAAGCTATCAGTCACAATGGATATTGTGCATTCAATGCTATCTCTAAACGAGAAATTCAAAATGATCGTTGAAGCTTTTCAAGAGTAGAAGAAGGTCACTATAAATTGATGACCTCAAGCGATGAAGAACAACTTTTGTCAATCCAATATTTGCGAGAACTAGCTCTCATTTCTTTCATTCTTTCAAAAGAAAAAGCCTGCATTCTTTAGTTTGAATATTCTGAAAATATTCAACAGATCTTAAACTTTCATATCCTCACACATAGTGAGTTAAGAAGATCATAAGTTAAATCTCTTTTTTAGAATTAGAGCCTGAAGAGGCTTGGTAAGAAAGGAATACTTGTAGCATGGAGAGGTGTTGAATACTTGGTTGTAATCTATTTGGAGAAATAGTGGATAAAACCTTCGAGTCGAAGGGACTGGACATAGCTCTAGGTTGGAAGAGAGTGAACCAGGATAAAATCATCTGCATGAATCTTCTATCCTTAAACTCTTACAGGTTTATTCGTTTATACTGGCTGTGGGGTTTTGATATTGCTTTTGTTAAATATCAAAAGTTCTTTTTCAGTGTGTGCATCTGCTTTATATATCCTCGTGTGAGAAAAACGGTTTTAAAAGGTTGTTTTAGAATAATTATTAACAAACACAATTCAACCCCCCTTCTTGTGTTTTCCTGTGTCAACTTCAGTTGGTATCAGAGCTTAGCCTCGAAAGGGTTGATCATCTAACAAGTGCTGAGGGAGTACGATCCAACAACCATGGATGCAGAAGGACAAGCTATCAACATACCTCCTCTCTTAGATGGAACTGATTATGACTATTGGAAGTAGAGGATGATGGCCTTCTTGGATGCACATAATTTAGAAATTTGGGAGCTTATTGAAACTGGCTACACAGAGCCAAGAGATGAAGCTGGAGCTGCTGTTCCTAGTGTAAGACTCAATGACTTAGAGATTTTAATATATGACAAATACAATTTAATGTGTGTGCAAGTGTTTTAGTGTCAAATTGCAAAGACAGGTATCATGCCGTGATCAACAAGTTCATTAAGCAAATTCAAGGAAAATATTCAAGGAAGAACTTGAAGGAATCAAGGAGCTGCATGTAGAAATCAAAATGGTAAAGCCAAAGATCAAAGGATCATCAAGACCAAGCTTAAAGGAGAATTTTAGATTTAAGTCTTAGATGATTTGTAAGAGAAAGAAATCTCTGAGTCACAAAATAACTCAACTAAAAAGATGCATGAAGAAAATCAATTTTCATAACCTGCATTAAAAGGAATAAGTTTTTTTTTAATGAAAATGATTTTTGGAAATAAGAAAATTATTTGTCAGGTACAACCTTATAATCAATGGATGTATGTCTGCTACTGTAACTGACAAATGAATTTAAGGTTCTTGATTCATACATAGATGTATTGAATGGGTGTACTGATGGATTAACCAAGTTCAAGATTTTGAGAAATTATCAGAACTATCAGTATGAAATTGGTTAATACAGCCCTGTACTCAACCCCTATTCAAGAATCAGAATCAGGAAAACAAATTCTGTTATCAGACCATAATCTGTTTTAATTGATCCCAACGACTATAACTTGTTTTGCTATATATAGAGGGATCAAAGGAACACTTTTTTAAAAAAAAATATATCAAACATATCAGAAATTTTACAAAATCAATTTGAGAGATCAATTGTGAAAATCATTCATTTTCTTGCTTGAGCTTCATTGTGAAAAAGAGTGTTTCATTCTCATAAGTGCTTCAGTTTGTTTATCTGACTATTGAGAGTTTAGGAATCAATTTTTCCGTTCTATTTGATTGTAAAAAGAGAGGGAGTCTCTCTGTGTGATTAGGGTGAGGTATCCCTAAGGAAGAACATTGAGGCTCTTCACAAGAGTGTGGTATCTCGAGGTGAAGGAGTGCTCTGTGGTGTAAAGGTTTTTCAAGCTACCTGGCTAAATCTTGTTGTGTTAGTGTGTGAAAACCCACAGGTGGAGTGGGGACTGGATGTAGGTCACAGTGGTGGTGACTGAACCAGGATAAATCTGGTTGTGTGGTATCTCTAAACTCAAACTCTTTAATTTCTGTCTTGCGCATATAACTGTGATCTTGATGTTCTAAGTTTTCAATTGATATCAGTTCTTGATCTGCATAATTAGTATAGAACCTTGAGTAAACTGTAATAATAACTGTGTATTCAATTCTATTCTCAAGGATCAATATTTGAATTGAATCTTGCATCATATGTGACCAAATTCGAATAGCTTAATTTCTGTTTCTTGATCACTGAAACTGAAACTGAACTTCTTTCTATTTGATTCAATCACTGTTTGATTCAATCACTAAAGTGACAGAAGAGCTCGTCCACTAAAGTGATAGAAGCGCTCGTCCACATAAGTGACAGAAGCGCTCGTCCACACAAGTGACAGAAGCGCTCGTCCACTCAAGTGACAAAAGAACTGATTTATCTTTCTGAATTGATTTACCTCATCACCTTCTATTCAAGATTTCATAAAAAGCCCTTCACTGTTTTTGTAAAAGATCCCGAGGCAACTCTGGTTTGAAAAGTAAAGTTTTTAAAAAGGAAGAATTTTTGAAAACTCAATTCACCCCCCTCTTGAGTCTTTGAATCCAAAACAACAATTGGCATCAGAGCCAAACTCTTAAGTTTGGCTTAACAACTATAAGAGTATGGCTTCCAATGACTATTTGAATGAAGAGGCTTCCCTTGCACTCCCTTCTGCCTTCAATGGATCTGAGTATATCTATTGGAAGGAAAGAATGGTAATCTTTCTTGAGGCAGCAGGTGTTGACATATGGGATATAGTAGAAAATGGACCATCTGTCCCATCTACAGTAGATGCTAATGGTGCTCCAAGAAATAAGCCTAAAACTGAATGGAATGATGATGATAAGAAAAGAGTTCAATATAATGCACGTGCTAAGAATATTATAACATCTGCTTTAAGCCGTGCTGAGTTTCTCATGGTTTCAAATTGCAAATCAGTAAAGGAGATGTGGGATACATGGCAAGTAACACATGAAGGAACCACAAATGTCAAAAGATCAAGAATGAACACATTGACACATGAATATGAGTTATTTCTCATGAATCGAGGAGAACCAATGGAGGTTATACAAATGCGATTCTCACACATTGTGAATCAATTGGCAGCACTTGGAAAGACAATCTCTAATGAAGATCAAGTTAACAAAGTCATGAGATGCCTAGGTAGAGAACGACAACCTTAAGTAACTGCAATTTCAGAATCCAAAGACCTTTCAACAATGTCAATTGCAGCGCTCTTTGGAAAGCTACAAGAACATGAAATGGAGTTGACTAGATTGGTGCTAAGTGAAGAAGAAGACAAGAACAATAGAATCATCACATTCAAAGCTGTAAAATCTACAAAGGTTAACAGAAAGCTTAAGAAGGAAAAGAAACTTAAACGTGCATAAATAGATTGTGAGGATAACAATCTTGGCTCAACGAATGATTCCAATGATGAAAAATCAAACTTGTGCTTAACTGCTCATCTTCATAAAGAAGATGATGAGGTAAATGATTCTAACCTTGATGAATTACCTTCTTATGATAAATTGCAAAATGCTTTTGAAGAACTTCATAATAAATCCATTAGACTTGCTAGATTGCTAATTAAGTTTAAGAAAACCATCACATGCCTAGAAGAGATGAATTCTGTTTTAAACAAAGAGCTAGATGAATTCAAAAAAAAAAATGTGCTGTCAAAGAAAGATTGGCTACTGTTTTGGAACCACCTATATGTGATAATTGTCCTAAGTTGGAGAAACATATAAATCATTTCAATGGTGATCTATCTAGGATTACTAGTGATAATGATAACTTGAATGCATTACTTGGACAACAAAAAGAAGTGAAAAACCAAGTTGATTTAGTGTACAAAATTGAGAGAAAGGCAAAAAACTTTAGAAAATTTCATGTTTCTCATTCTGCTAATACATCATAATACGCTAGATGTCATTATTGCAATAGAAAAGGTGCTTTCTGTAATTTGAGAAATAATTATTCATTGCAGATAAGGCAAATATGGGTTCCAAAAGGAACTTTATCACACTCTAACCATGAAGGACCCAAGAAAAGTTGGGTACCTATAGCACAAACATGAAATTCTGTTTTGTAGGTGTGATGGAAGGTCAAGAGCAAAAATTGGAATCATGATATAGAGCCTTCTCCAAACCCAAAATGGTTTGCTAGTCTTATGCAGACCAAACCAAGTACTGCAATGAGTTGATCAAGAAGTTTGGCGTGGAAAATGCTAAGGAGATGGCTACTCCAATGAGTACCTCCTGTTATCTGGACAAGGATGAGGAAGGTAAACCTATTGATGTTTCTAAATTCAGAGGTATGATAGGCTCACTACTTTATCTTACTGCTAGTAGGCCAGATATCATGTTTAGTGTATGCACGTGTGTAGGTATCAAGCAAATCCAAAAGAATCACACTTAACAGCAGTTAAAAGGATACTAGTGAAACTTGCCATTTACTAGGAAACTCATTAGTATCATGGTTCAGTAAGAAACAATCTAGTGTGGCTTTATCCACTGCAGAGGCTGAATATGTAGCATTTGGTAGCTGTTGTGGACAGGTTTTATGGATGAAACAACAATTAGTTGATTATGGTGTCCAACTAAACCAAGTTCCTATTAGATGTGACAATACAAGTGCAATTAACCTAACTAAGAATCCCACAATGCACTCTAGAACTAAACACATAGAAATCAGACATCATTTCATTAGAGATGATATTCAAAGTAGAGAAATTGAGATTGAATATGTTGATACAACTAAACAACTTACTGATATTTTTACCAAGCCCTTGAACAAGGAAAGCTTCTTTTTCATTAGAAGGGAATTGGGCATAATTGATCAATCCTATATCTAATCTCTAAAGAAACTGTTTATATGACTGTATCTTTGTGTAAATATGCTCTGATTCTTGTATGATTTGATTTGGAATATCTATGAATGATTCGAAGAGAGTTTCAGAAGAAATAGATTTGATCAGGAATGGATCCCCTATGTTTTTAGTCTGATAAACTCATAATACACAAGATTCTAATTCTGCTCGTCCACACAAGTCTTTGGACTTGCTAAGACCTTAATAAGAAGCTCCGTCCAATGACGTGGCATATGGAGCTCGGCTACTAGGTTACTTTGTGTTTTAGTGGCAAGATGGACGCACTTATTTTTAATTACGAGCCCTGAGGATTGAAGACGACGCCGATGTAGAATCTTATTTCAAAACTTCAAATCTTCTGAAACCCACTATTTCTTCACATAATTCCGTAACCCTAGCAGAGCTAACCTTAATCCTTCTTGTACCTGAACCAACCCTAATATGGCAAGAACCAAAAATACTGGATCTTCACCCTCAAAAGCTGCTGAGAAGAAGAGGAAGGAAACAAGGAAACTACTGCAGCTGGTACTTCAACTAGACAAGAAAACGCACCTTCTGATTTCCTGCAGAAACTGATGGTTTCTATTCTTTTTGGTTTGTCCCTGCACCTATCCCTCTATTATGAACAATTTTATATGCTATGTTTGAATGTTTAAATGCTTGCCTTCTCTATTGCTTTGAATGTTTATTTTATTTACCTTTTTTATATTGCCAAAAGGGGGAGGAAAAAGTATGATATAGAGAAAGGAGATAATAACAAATTATACAGGCATATGTTGAGGGGGAGCTTATAAGCTTACATGATTAAAAGGGAGTATATCAAATTCTGCTATGATAATACTTTTTGCTCTAATATACTTATGCTCTGATTCCATTATATAAATCTGTCAAAAACACTTAGCTTCTGCTACACTTATACTCTGATCTTATAATTTGTTAGAAGATTTGTCATAATAAAAAAGGGGGAGTTTGTAAGACGCAATGACTTAGAGATTTTGATATATGACAAATACAATTTAATGTGTGTGCAAGTGTTTTAGTGTCAAATTGCAAAGACAAGTATCCAGCATTGATCAGCAAGTTCAATAAGCAAATTCAAGGAAAATATTCAAGGAAGAACTTGAAGGAATCAATGAGCTGCATGTAGAAATCAAAAGAGCAAAGTCAAAGATCAAAGGATTATCAAGACCAAGCTTAAAGGATAATTTTAGATTAAGTCTTAGATGATTTGTTAGAGAAAGAAATCTGTTAGTCACAAAATAGCTCAACTAAAAAGATACATGAAGAAAATCAATTTTCATAACATGCATTAAAAGGAATAAGTTTTTTTTAATGAAAATGATTTTTGGAAATAAGAAAATTATTTGTCAGGTGCAACCATACAATCAATGGATGTATATCTGCTACTGTAACTGACATATGAATTTAAGGATCTTGATTCAATACATAGATGTATTGAATGGGTGTACTGATGGATTAACCAAGTTCAAGATTTTGAGAAACTATCAGAACTATCAGTATGAAATTGGTTAATACAGCCCTATACTCAACCCCTGTTCAAGAACCAGAATCAAGAAAACAGATTATGTTATCAGACCTAAATCTGTTTTAATTTATCCCAACGACTATAACTTGTTTTCCTATATATAGAGGGATCAAAGGAACACTTTTAAAAAAATATCGAACATATCAGAAATTTTACAAAATCAATTTGAGAGATCAATTGTGAAAATCATTCATCTTCTTGCTTGAGCTTCATTGTGAAAAAGAGTGTTTCATTCTCATAAGTGCTTCAATTTGTTTACCTAACTATTGAGAGTTTAGGAATCAATCTTTTCGTTCGATTTGATTGTAAAGAGAGAGGGAGTCTCTCTGTGTGATTAGGGTGAGGTATCCCTAAGGAAGAACATTGAGGCTCTTCCCAAGAGTGTGGTATTTCGAGGTGAAGGAGCGCTCTGTGATGTAAAGGTTTTTCAAGCTACCTGGCTAAAGCTTGTTGTATTAGTGTGTGAAAACCCACAGGTGAAGTGGGGACTGGATGTAGGTCACAGTGGTGGTCACTGAACTAGGATAAATCTGGTTGTGTGGTATCTCTAAACTCAAACTCTTTAATTTCTGTCTTGTACATATAATTGTGATCTTGATGTTCTAAGTTTTCAATTGATATCAGTTCTTGATCTGCATAATCAGTATTGAACCTTGAGTAAACTGTAATAATAACTGTGTATTCAATTCTATTCTCAAGGATCAATATTTGAATTGAATCTTACATCATATGTGACCAAATTCGAATATCTTAATTTCTGTTTCTTGATCACTGAAACTGAAACTGAACTTCTTTCTGTTTGATTCAATCACTCAAGTGACAGAAGCGCTCATCCACACAAGTGACAGAAGCGCTCATCCACTAAAGTGACAGAAGCGCTCGTCCACTAAAGTGATAAAAGCACTCATCCACACAAGTGACAGAAGCGCTCATCCACACAAGTGACAGAAGCGCTCGTCCACATAAGTGACAGAAGCGCTCGTCCACTAAAGTGACAGAAGCGCTGATTTATCTTTCTGAATTGATTTACCTCATCACCTCCTATTCAAGATTTCATAAAAAGCCCTTCATTGTTTTTGTAAAAGATCCTGAGGCATCTCTGATTTGAAAAGTAAAGTTTTTGAAAAGGAAGAATTTTTGAAAACTCAATGCCCCCCCTTCTTGAGTCTTTGAAGCCAAAACAACACCTAGAGCCCAATGGACTCAAGAGCAAAAAAACCAACATCAGCCTAATCTAAAAGCTAAGCACTATATCATGTGTGCTATTACTAGATCCGAACATGACAAAGTTCACAGATGCAATACTGCTAAAGAAATCTAGGATACTCTTGCCATAGCTCATGAGGGTTCATCAAAAGTGAAGGAATAAAAAATAAGCATGTTGGTTCACCAGTATGAACTGTTTAAGATGGCTGATCATTAAACTATAGATCAAATGTTTTGGAGATTTTAGATTATCACCAACAGTCTCAGATCACTTGGAAAAACTTATGAAAATAGAGACCATGTCAGGAAAATTCTGAGAAGCTTATCCAAGCAATGGAGACCCAAAGTTACTGCTATTCAGGAAGCTAAAAATCTTAATACTCTATCTCTAGAAGAGCTTATTGGATCACTCAAAGTTCATGAACTTGAACTAAATGAAGTTTCAGAAAAGGGAAATCTATTGCCCTAAAGGCAAAGAAAGCAAGTTCATCAAATGTCCTCAAAGCTGCTGAATCATCAGATGATACTGGACCTTCAGACAGTGATGAAGGGTAAGATGAGGATGAACTATCTTTCATCTCCAGAAAGATTCAACATATGTGGAGAAAAAAAGGTGGTTTCGGAAGGAAGCAGTTTAACAGAAAGTTTTCCAAGGAGAAGTCAGATTCCAAGGAAAAAGGTCCACCCTTATGTTTTGAATGCAAGAAGCCTGGCCATTTCAAAGTTGATTGTCCTGAGCTGAAGGATAAAAAGAAATTCTTCAAAAAGAAGAAAGGTTTAATGGCTACGTGGGAGGATCTGGATCTATCTTCATCAGATGAAGAAGATAATGCTGAGGAAGAGGCAAATATCTGTCTCATGGCAGACACTGCATCAGAAAGTGAATACACTGATGTTGAGGTAATGGACTCTGACCCGTCCACTCTTCAAAATGCTTTTGATGAATTGTTGCGTGAGTCGTCCATACTGTCTCGAGAGTATAGGAGTCTCAAAAAGAAATTATCTAAATTGTCTAGAGAATATGATAGGGTTTGCATTGAGAAACAAAACCTTAAAGATGATACTAAAATCAGTGAATGTCAGTCTAGTTGACAAAATGGAGTGTGAGCCTAATGTTTCTTGTGAAGTTGCAAAACTGAAACAAGATGTAACATATCTTACAGACTCTCTGTCAAAGTTTGTAGGTGGCTCAGATAAACTTCATCTCATTTTAAGGTACTCTAGGTCACCACATGATAAATCTGACATTGGTTATGATAAAGAGAAGCAAGAAGCATCTCACCAAAAGTCAACACCACATACACAGCATAGAGCTTCAAAAGCTCAAGCTAAATATGCTAAAACCAAGTCTAGCCTGTCCAACACCTTTTTCAAAGTGTGTGGAAAGAATGGGCATACTACATCTAGATGCATACATAATAAGCATAGAAAGCATTCTCGTCCAATGACTACTAACAAGAAAAGACCCAAGTCAGTTGGGGTACATAAAGATAAGATAATACCTGTTGCAGATTTGCTTAACAACAGGAAAGAAACAAACATCTTGGTACTTAGACAGTGGGTGCCACGACACATGACAGGAGAAAGATGTATGTTTCAAGACCTTAGGGCCAAAGATGGTGGCTGGGTCACATTTGGAGGAAATCAGAAAGGGATGATCACTGGTAAGGGTAAAATTAGCAAACATCATTTTTCCTCCATTGACAATGTTCTCTTGGTTAATGGTCTTAAACATAATATGCTAAGTATAAGTCAATTATGTGATAGTGGATATGCTGTTTCTTTTGATAAGAACATGTGTAATGTCAAGAAAGATGATGGATTACTTTTATTCACTGCTAAGAGGCAAAACAATCTTTATAAGATTGACTTGGAGGATCTCTCCAATCAAAGTGTCTCATGTCTAGTGTCCATTGAAGATGAGCAATTGATTTGCAATTGATATATAGATCAAGATCTGCATATAATGTTCAATGTTTGCTTATGTGCTCGATTTTAATCTGATCCTAGAGAATCTCACTTATCAACAGTTAAGAGAATATTTAGATACTTAAAAGGTACTACTAATCTGGGTTTGCGCTTTAAGAAAAATGAAGATTACAGATTAGTTGGTTTCTGTGATGTTGACTATGCTAGAGGCAGAATTGAAAGAAAGAGTACTAGTGGAGGATGTCACTTCATTGGAGCCAATGTTGTCTCATGGTCAAGTAAAAGACAAAGTACCATTGCCTTATCAACTGATGAAGCTGAGTATATTTCAGCTGCAAGTTGCTGCTCACAACGTCTATGGATCAAACATCAATTGGAGGATTACAATGTGTTTGTAAGTAGTATTCCACTTATGTGTGATAATACTGCTGCAATTAATTTGTCTAAGAATCCAATATTGCATTCTAGAGCTAAGCATATAGAGATTAAACATCATTTTATAAGAGATTACGTGCCAAAAGGTGTTTTTGATATAAAATTTGTAGATACTGACCATCAATGGCCAGATATCTTTACTAAACCTCTTGCGGAGGACATGTTTATTTTTATTATAAAGCATCTTAATATGTTATATGTGGATTGATTAAGGCATCCAGCCTTGAGAATTTTGTTGTTGATGTATGTGCGTCTAAAGCATTTCATGTCTATTGCATGATTTTAGTGTGTGTCCATTGTATGCCACGTACACTGTATTTGTGTACCGCCTCCACTGCATGTCGCGTCTATGTTTGATTGCATTTCACTTGGACCCGTCCATACTCTTATTTATTAATTGCATTTATTTTGTCTCAAAAATAAATTTATCCTTTATTCTTTTCGCTGAGTCAGTAACTTCCATCAATCTCATCAAGACCTTTTTATAGTTTCAAAATACCAATGCCGTTTTATCCTTAATGACATGTCTTGTCAAATATTTTCTTTTTGATTTATTTCTAAAAGAAAAACCTTTGAAATTCAAAACCTTTTTAAAGAAACCATCTTCCCTCTGAGAAACCTTTCACTACCCTATCATCTCTAAGATTACTCGAGCTCTCTATCTCTTTGCTTTCAAACCCTAACTCTCAGTTCACCAAAAAAGGCTTCTTCTTCTTCAACCCTCAATGTGGACAAACTTAATATGGCTATTGAGCACCACTTCAACTTTGCAGTTTTACAAGACTACAATCAAGATATCAGCAAGTATATCAACGCTGCTAGATGGGGAGGACTCTTCACTGAGAAAGTATCTGTTTATCCCAATTTGATAAGGGATTTCTGGAGGAGACTTCAAGTCTCTGATACTGATATCTCCTTTACTGTACTAGGAAAGAGGATAATAGTTTTTGAGAAGACTATTACTGATGCCATCTTCTGTGCTCAGGCAGGAATGGTTTTTACTGAGTCATGGGAGACTGAACTAGGTGGTACTGAGGTCATTGAAGTTTTCTTAATGAGAGAGGATACAGTAAGGAATCATTCATGGAAATCTGTAGAAATGAAGGACATTGGTTGCATCCTTCATCAACTGCTGAACAAAGTGATTTTTCACAAAGCTGGGTCCAAGGACAACTTGTCTACCTTGCACAAGTTCTGGCTCTGCCATCTCTTTATTGAGACAAAGATCAACCTTCCATGAATTGTGTATGGAAGATTCAGGGATGCTGTGATTAACAGGAAGAAAATATCTGCATTTCCCTATTGTCATCTCCTTTCCAAGATCTTCAAAGCTCAAGGAATTCATGAATTCATTGCTGCTAGGTCATCTGAAGAGCAAGCATGAATGTTAACTTAAAAACCAATGTCAGCTGCTGATTTTGGCAACATGAACATTGCAAATATGAATCCCAGCACCTATACTGCTGCTGCCATAGCCAAGACAGAGGAATTGATGAAAGTCAAGGAAGAAATGGTTGATCAGAACAATGCCGATGTTCTGGGGCTGAAGAGGAATGTTAAGAAGAAAACCACTGCTGCAAGGAAGTCAATGCCTAAACGGCCTATGATAAGCCTCTGGCTCATCTAGTTTTATAACTAGAAAAACCTTGGTTTTGTGCTAAATATATCTCGTTTCGCCCAAATTAGATTTAAATTGTCCTCAACCAACACTTTGAGTCTCTTAAGTAGTTTTTAGGATATTTTAGTTAATTTTGAGTCAAATAAAGCATTTAATGCTATCTTACATTTTCAGGTTAAAAGTGAAGCTCTTGGAGTCAAGGAAAATGAAGGAAGCAGTGGAAAAGGAATTCTGGAAGTTTCGCCTCGCGAGCTAGGGTTTCGCCTCGCGAGCCCGAAGACCAGCCTGAACAGCAACAGTCACCCTTTCTGTCTCGCCTCGCGAATCACCATCTCGCTTCGTGAGCCTGAAGACCTGACTGTGCCAGATATCACCCTATTCTGTTTCGCCTCGCGAAGCAGGTCTCGTCCCGCGAGCGGGTGAAACCCAGAACATCTATTTAAAGGCTGTTTTAGGGCAGAAATAGGGGGAGGCTACACTTGGAGGTCAGACGGCTGGAAGAGGGTTCCAACCCTAAAAGGGGATGTTTTCCTTGCTCTGGGAATGGGAGAAGGTTGGAGGATTCTTCTATGAGTGTTCTTCATCTCTTCTCTCCTTTTCTTTTGTATTGTCATTCATTATGAGTAGTAAAATCCCCTTGTTGTTGGGGTTAGATGTAGCTTTTCTAAACTTGTTTGTATTTGATTTGGTTTCAATGCAAGTTTCTATTTCTTTATGAGTATTTGATTCTATGCTTAATGCTTTCCTTGGTTTGATCACCCTTGGGATGATTTGTTGCTTTGATAGACAATTGACAGATTGATGTTAAGGCATGCTCATGAATCAAATGCCAAGTAGTTTATGAACCTAGACATAGGTCTTGGGGTGCTTGCAATCTTATAAGTCTTGATTCTTAATGCAAAATCTCAGATTAATCCACCTAAGACATTAGGGTTTGATTTGGGGTTTTAGGCTCATTCCACCTAAGACATTAGGGTTTGAGTATTTAAAATGACTTGATTGTCATAATTGAATTAGGAATTGTGTTGGTAACCATTTCATTGCAGTTAAGGGAGGATTAGTGTAGTCTAACCCTGACAATCTTAGCCACATTTCTGTTGCCCTCCAAGTGTTTGTTAAAATTCCCAAAAGACCAAAAATATTTTATTGCTTTATTTTATATTCTATTTTGATCTTACCTCATACCATAGTTTAGTCTAGATTTTTGTTGACTTTGTGAATTGGTAATTGGCAACCAATCCATTAGGACGATATCCGGTCTTACCACCGTATTACTTGTTTACAACTGGGTACACTTGCCTATTATATAAAAGTTGTATCAAGTTTTTGGTGCCGTTGCCCGGGGCTGGCTTTGCCAATATCAGTAGTAACAAGGGAGACAACTAATCTAGACACTTTTATTTTATTTTTCTGTTTACATATTATGTCTTTCTTTTGTTAGTTTTGTATATATTTGAATTTGTGTTTCTTTAATCTTGGGCCTTATTTGTCTATGAGGTGGAAATTGATTTGACAGGATCATGGACTACAATTGTTATCATCCATCTGATGCAGAAATTGAGATGTCTGAGCTTCAGCTGCGGGCAGATATGTTGCAATTGGCCACGGACATCCATCAAGTAAGCAATACGTTGTCAAGGGCCACAGTCTCTCCTCCACCATTGGTAGGCTATTCTAAATGGGGAAATCAATTTCCCAATACTTCCACTCCATGGTGGGGGAATCCTCAAAACAATGCTTGGATTGATCAAGAGGAACATTGGGAATCTTCCGCACCTTCATATCAACCACAACCATCTCAATGGTATGATGAGCCATCACCATTGGAAGTTGCTTGGGAGAACTTCATATCCGAAATCACAGTCAATTTTGAGCAACCTATTCCGGATGGTCGGTCTCATTTAGAGGATATTTTGGAGAACTTCATGGTAACAACAATGGAAAGTTTAAAAAATCAAGAAGATACCATTCGAAGTCTCGGGGTACGTATTGAGAAACTCTTTAACCAACTATCCGAAATGCCAATTGGGAACTTGATGGATGATGATGAAGGTAATGCAATAATGTATGATGATGAAGATGATGCCATAATGGATGAAAAGGAAGATGAAGAGGTGGGAGCAACCGAGTCAAGAAGAGAATAACCTGTTTGTGAGGACATAGTTGCACCATCTCCCATTGAACCCTTGACTGAAGAGATTGAGAGGAAAAGGCATTTGGAGGACATCTATTTCACCATGCGTGAGGATGATGATGAACTGTTGGAATTAGATGATTCTATTAGTTCCTATGCATGTGTTGAATGTGATGGGAGAAACACTTGTGTGGTTTGTGCTGAGATTTCTGCATATATGGAAGGTGATGGATTTGGTAATGCAGAGAGTGAAGATTGTGTAGAAGCCAAAGCAGCACCAGTGATCCTCTCGACTTGTTTGCCACCTCACACTGTGAAGCAACCGAGGATGGAGTTCAAGCATCTGCCTGAGAGACTGGAATTTGAATCTTTAAATATGAAGGCACTATGGCTAGTCCAAGAGGTTGAACCCCATTTTTATTGGGAAGACTTTGTTGATAAAGGGGTCATCTTTGACCCGAGAGGAATTGAAAAGGGCTTCCCATTTGGAGAAGTCAGCATGGTTTTCGAGCGCTCACTTCCATATTTATGCAGCAGGCCATGGGATCCGGCAGGATCATATTACACTTTGAGCATTCCTTGGTTGCTGTATCACAGGCAGTGGGACCCCGGTGGAACCGCCTTCATGAGTTTTTCTAAACTTTTTCTTTTTAATTATCTTTGCTTTGTTTTTCTTTGCTTCGAGTCTTATTTGTGTTGACTGTTGTGCCGGTTAGCTTGATGGACTCTAATTAAATCTAGCATAGATGGACTGCATGATATTTATTGACTGTTGATGATTTCCCTCTAGGTTTTGAAAATTGAGAATTGATCCCTATGTGAAAAATTGAAAATTAAACTTTGAGATATTTTGTTGTGATTGCATGATTTATGATAAGTTTGGGGTGAAGGGATGCACACATTAAGGATTGAATCTTGGCCAAACAATTTGCGAAAAATGTCCAGGTGAGGAATTTGAGCCTCCAACTTTGTTTTTAATTGTGTGAATCACTTTTAAGTTGCACTTTCCCGGATTTGCTTGAATCTCTTCATGGTTTGCATGCTTATGTGGTTGCATCAAATGATTTAGTCAATTTTCTTTGAAATAACTACTTGGCCTAAATTGAACCAATCCCTAATGCATGTTCCCTAGTTAGCCACATTGAGCCTAATAAGCCTATTGTTTCTTGATGACCTTAAGTGATAAGCCAAAAATCCGGAAAAACCATGTTAACCCAATCTTAGGATTAGGAGGGCATGGATGCTTAGCAAGACAAAGGTTGAAGGAAACTAAGTTTGGGGTGGCTACAAGGATATGATATGTTGTTTTGGGTTGAGAAAAAGAAAAATAGAGGTTGGAGCCAAAGGCAAAAAGAAAAAAAAAAGAAAAGTACAAAAATGTCAAAAAAAGGGTATTATAAGGAAAAGGGCTGTAGTCACCCAAAGCATCAAAAAGAAAAATGGAAAAAAGGAATAAGAATGGAAGTCGAGGTAAAAAGTTTCATGCTCTCTTAATTCATAGGGATGTAAAGCCTAATACCTTTGAATATCCTACCTTTAGCCAGGCCCTATTATAACCTTTAAATGACCTTTTGATGTTGCATGCATGTTTTCGTGGGAACCATGTTTGAGATAAAAAATAAAATTCATGGGAAGTGCTCTTGAAATTGAATTTGAGTGAACATTGATAGCCTTGACAAATTGAATGAATGAGTGAAATACTAAATGCCCTTGTGAGGAAGGCAATTGTTTGAAATTGGTGATCTCCCTTTTGTGTGTAACTTGGATCCTCAACTTAGATTACTGATTGCATGAATGATAGGATTCTCTTTGTTTAAAGTATATGAATGTGGGGATTACTCTGATGCAAAAAGGGGGAGACATTGAAGAAAACTGTTTTGATATAATTGCATGAAATCTGTGCGAAATTGATTGAATCCTTTAAGCTTGCCAAGTTTGAGTCTTTTTGAGTTTTGGTTTGCTTGGGGACAAGCAAAGTTTAAGTTTGGGGTATTTTGATAAGCCTCTGGCTCATCTAGTTTTATAACTAGAAAAACCTTGGTTTTGTGCTAATTATATCTCGTTTCGCCCAAATTAGATTTAAATTGTCCTCAAGGAACACTTTGAGTCTCTTAAATAGTTTTTAGGATATTTTAGTTAATTTTGAGTCAAATAAAGCATTTAATTCTATCTTACATTTTCAGGTTAAAAGTGAAGCTCTTGGAGTCAAGGAAAATGAAGGAAGCAGTGGAAAAGGAATTCTGGAAGTTTCGCCTCGCGATCCCGAAGACCATCCTGAACAGCAACAGTCACCCTTCTTGTCTCGCCTCGCGAGCATGAAGGCCTGACTGTGCCAGAGATCACCCTTTTCGGTTTCGTCTCGCGAAGCAGGTCTCGCCCCGCGAGCGGGTGAAACACAGAACATCTATTTAAAGGCTGTTTTAGGGCAGAAATAGGGGGAGGGTACACTTGGAGGCCAGATGGCTGGAAGAGGGTTCCAACCCTAAAAGGGGATGTTTTCCTTGCTCTGGGAATGGGAGAAGATTGGAGGATTCTTCTATGAGTGTTCTTCATCTCTTCTCTCCTTTGATTTTGTATTGTCATTCATTATGAGTAGTTAAATCCCCTTGTTGTTGGGGTTAGATGTAGGTTTTCTAAACTTGTTTATATTTGATTTGGTTTCAATGCAAGTTTCTATTTCTTTATGAGTATTTGATTCTATGCTTAATGCTTTCCTTGGTTTGATCACCCTTGGGATGATTTGTTGCTTTGATAGACAATTGACAGATTGATGTTAAGGCATGCTCATGAATCAAATGCCAAGTAGTTCATGAACCTAGACATAGGTCTTGGGGTGCTTGCAATCTTATAAGTCTTGATTCTTAATGCAAAATCTCAGATTAATCCACCTAAGACATTAGGGTTTGATTTAGGGTTTTAGGCTCATTCCACCTAAGACATTAGGGTTTGAGTATTTAAAAAGACTTGATTGTCATAATTGAATTAGGAATTGTGTTGGTAACCATTTCATTGCAATTAAGGGAGTATTAGTGTAGTCTAACCCTGACAATCTTGGCCACATTTCTGTTGCCCTCCAAGTGTTTGTTAAAATTCCCAAAAGACAAAAAATATGTTATTGCTTTATTTTATCTTCTATTTTGATCTTACCTCATACCATAGTTTAGTCTAGATAGTTGTTGACTTTGTGAATTGGTAATTGGCAACCAATCCCTGAGGACGATATCCGGTCTTACCACCGTATTACTTGTTTACGACTGGGTACACTTGCCTATTATATAAAAGTTGTATCAGCCTATTGGTGGAATTGTCTTCAGAGAACCCACTGATACTGCTCCTAATCCTGCCTCCACACAAAAGGACAAAAGACTTGATTCTGTCTTATAATGAGGATGAGGATGATGAGGACAGGGTTTCCATCAGCTCTGTACTGAAGAAACAAAAATTGCTGCTTCTACTGATGCTACTGCTGCCTCTATTCCTACTTGGAGGAGACAACCTTAGAGAAGAGCTAAAGCTGCCATGGGAACTGAGGTAGCCCTTCCTGCTAATGACCCTGTTAAGTTAGCGGTAGATGCCCTAGTTTCCTTCTTTGAGCTTAGGGTAGATCACTCTATACATGCATCCTCTGTAAATCAAAATCAAACCTTGGATGATGTGCATATTCCCACACCCCTTTCACCACAAACAAACTCACCTGATCAACCATAAACAACCTCACCACCAAGACCAAAATTCTCACCTATCTTACTTGAATCTGATCCTTGGTTTCATCAACCAAATAATGGAATTAGCCCTGGTGCACCCTTTCCCAAAAATAGAAAAACTAGATTCCCTTACACTCATCCCTCTGTTCTTTATGATGGCAAAGCTGAAAGCTTAGCGAAGATAAAGAGAGACTGGAGAATCTTATTTCACACCCACCAAACTAAACCTGAAACTATTCTAACCATATGGTATCCTCTACCAGAATATGAGTATGAACCTGAAAACATCTACTCATATTGGATTAACCCTGAACCACATACACCTACAGGACCATTTCCATCTGCGTTATTCAATTCCCTTGGACCTCTTCTCACCCATCTACCACAGAAAAGATTCCCTCCTAAGAAGATCTACCCAAACCTCATCAAATCACCATCCTTTAAACCTTTCACTGATGGTGTAGATAGGCACATCATATCTGACTGGACTCAGGATCCAGGAAAGAAAAGACTTAAAAATGCTCTTGAAAAGAGATCAAGATCATTCAGACATGTTCCATTCATCATTGATGCCAACACCAAATGGAAGTCCTTTGTTCATCCCAATGAATATGGTAAAGCTGCTGACTTCATTGATCGACTCCTGTATGCTTTTTGGAAAATGGAGTTGGAAATGCCAAGATATGTCAAGGTTTCAAATTTTGTGCCTCCAACATGGCTGCATCATTCTCTGGAGAGAACAAGAATGGGATTCAGACCCTACATGATATGTCCCAGGCTACCAATGATTGACATGAATAAAGACAAAGATCTGAAGAAGCAGAGAAACATTGGCAAGATGCCTTTTCCTGACAGCTGCATTATCAATCCAGCAACAATCAATCTCACCGATCAAAATGTAATTGACTACTGGTTGGCTCAACCAATTGAAGATGTTCAAGAGGATGTTGTTGTGGACATCCGGAGGACTCACATGGTGGAATGTGCATAGGAAACTTCCTCCTATGGACTGACTATTAAAGAGAAGAAATATATTCCTAAAGTCAGAGCGAAGTGTTGCCTTGCTTACTATAGATTCCTCATCTATAAGGACATCATTGGCATTCTGGTCATAAGTCCTGTCTTTGAAGAGGACTCTATTCATTAGGCCAAAGAATTACCAGAACCAGTGCTGCAATATGCTACTTCACCTCCTCCATCACCATCTTCAGAACATGCTGATGAGGAAATTATTGTTGAAGATATGGAAGTTGAGGAAGTTGCTGAGTCTATTCCCTGACCTAGTACTTCTGAGAAGCGTTCATCTCAATCATTAGCTCTCACAGTCATTCACCCTCAGGACCAACCTCAACAGTTCAGAGCCTTGGACACCTTGCCAAGTCAAGCACATGCTGAAGACAGGGCTGAAAGCTTTAGACCCTCAATCTATATGCTACCAAACTTTGAAGAGATGATTGGTAGAATAATTGAAGAAAAGTAAAGGTTGAAGTGAAGGAACAAGTGAGAGAGCAGGTTGCAGAAGCTCTTGCTCCAACAAACATAATGATGAACCAGATGATGAGCATTATGCTCAGCTTTCAACAAAGTCGGAATCTGCCTACACAAATCCCTGCTTCTCCACCAAATCCTGATCCATATCAAAATCAAAACCCTCCTCCTCCACCTCCACCTTCCTATTAATTTATCTTGTTTCTCTTTTATTACTGTCAATGATGGTCCACACCTTAACCTCTTTATCTGATGGCAAAAAAGGGGGAGAAATGAAAGAGAATTAACTTTAATGAGAAGAGTAAGTTTTTGAAAAGTATATACTTGTTTGCATATGCATGTCTCTGTTTATGCTTTAATATACTATATCAGTTTTGAATGCTCTGATACTGTTTACTATGATTTGTTTATTGGTCTGATATATCTTAAGTCTACATGGTCTAACACTGTTTGATATGATATATTTTATTTTCTCTGAAACTTATCTATAAGTTTGATAAGACTACAAAGCTCTGATTCTATCTCAACTGATAAGTAGTTGCACTGATCTGATAAGCTATACATGTGATGTTAAAAGTTTGAATGTTGTCTTAGGGGGAGCTTTGTAAGCTTTCTTAGACTTTGCTTCTAAAATTTAATTAGTTTTTGTCATCATCATAAAGGGGGAGATTGTTGGAACCAAAGTGATTTGGATTTAATTAATCTCTAAGTTTTGATGTTCACAAAAGGATTAAATTTGCTTGGCAAAGTGTTAGTTGAGATCTAACAAGGTTATCTAGTTTTGCAGGATCACTTGAATCTTATAAGTTATGGATACTTAGAAAAAGTTTTCATATATCTGTTTGGACTTTAAATAAGAAATCCACGTCCACCCGTATAGACAGGCTGCTCAAAAGGTTGATAAAGTTATTTATTTATTTATTTGAGTAGATTGAAACTTAAGTAGATGAGGCATGAGAATTCCTAAGTAAAGGAATTATTAAAATATTTCATCTAGACGGAATCTAAGTTTCAAATTGAATAGACGAGCTTAACTAGCCACGTCATCAGACAAGATCATTTTTTAAGTGAGTAGACGCACTTTAATGCCACGTCACTAGACGGAGATCAAAATAACTCACTGAGATATAGCAAGTCCAAAGACTTTAGTAGAAGAGAGGATATGCCACGTCAGTGGACGAGCAAAATGAAAGAGTGAATAGAATTAGTTTCACATAGAACTAAGTAGACGCAGTTTTTAAGTAGACGAGCTCATCTTCAGGATAAGCCTTCATAAATAATTTCAATCCGGTTCACAATGAATCATATTCATTTCAAATGATTGATATTTATTTCAAGATAATTTTTGTTCTTCTCATTTGTTTTATATGCTTAATGCTTTGTTTCCTTGTGAGAAAAACATAGTACCATCGAGGAAATACAAAAAGCAACACAGTACAATGGGAAATATAAAACGATCTGTACGATAACACCTTTATGACTGGAAAAGATGGAAGTTACATAAAGGAGGAAAAATAGTTTTCAAGCTGCAAATGCTCAGAGCAGTGAGCCTCCATTTTGTACTACCCTAATAACCAAGAATACATTTCAGCATGGCCACGATCAAGCTATCAGTCACAACGGATATTGTGCATTTAATGCTATCTCTAAATGGGAAATTCAAAATGATCGTTAAAGCTTTTCAGGAGTAGAAGAAGGTCACTATAAATAGAGGACCTCAAGCGATGAAGAACAAATTTTGCAAATACATTATTTGCTAGAACTAGCTCTCATTTCTTTCATTCTTTCAAAAGCAAAAGGCTGTATTCTTTAGTGTGAATATCGTGAAAATATTCAACAGATCTTAAACTTTCATATCCTCACATATAGTGAGTTAAGAAGATCATAAGTTAAATCTCTTTGTTAGAGTTAGAGCCTGAAGAGGCTTGGTAAGAAAGGAATACTTGTAGCCCGGAGAGGTGTTGAATACTTGGTTGTAATCTATTTGGAGAAATAGTGGATAAAACCTTCAAGTCGAAGGGACTGGACGTAGCTCTTGGTTAGAAGAGAGTGAACCAGGATAAAATCATCTGCATGAATCTTCTATCCTTAAACTCTTACAGCTTTATTTGTTTATACTGACTGTGGGGTTTTGATATTGCTTTTATTAAATGTCAAAAGTTATATTTTAGTGTGTGCATCTGCTTTATATATCCTGGTGTGAGAAAAATAGTTTTTAAAGGTTGTTTTAGAAAAATTATTAACAAACACAATTCAACCTCGCTTCTTGTGTTTGCATGTGTCAACTTCACTGATGATAGATGATAAGTCAATGGTTTATTATTTCTAAAGGGTCTGGCTCTTAAAAGACATGACCCCTGATTTTGAGAGGTAACAAACTCCCAAGCTAATTTCAGCATTGAAGCTTTATTAATTGCTTGAATGGACCTCAAACCAAGGCCTCCTTCTAAAAAATGTTTGCATATATGCTTCCATGTCACTGTTACTATTTTATGCTGATCCACACTTCCTGACCATATGAAATTCCTTAGCTAGCTATCCACTTTTTTGATGCATTCCACAGGCCATTTATATACCTGGAAACTGTATATTAACATGCTTTGCACCATTGATTTCACAAGCATAACTCTTCCCATGATGGATAACAATGAGGATTTCCAAGAAGCAAGCTTATTCTTAATTCTGTCCGTAATAGGCTACAAGTAAACTTTCTTTGGTTTACCTTTGAAAAGAGGAATTCCCAAATATATAAATGGAGTTGAACTAGCTGAGGATCTTAGAAAAGAAGCAATATCATATTTCCTTTTTGCAGTGATATGTCTTGTATAGAACTTTGATTTTGCGTGATTAATTATCTAACCTGAAGCCTCTCCATAATGATGCCATCAGTATAAAGAATGTGTGAAGGAGTGGCACAACCTCTTGGTCCTACCATCAGCTGTAATTCCCTTACCTCTACCATTTTGCTAATTCCTCAGCTTAGAACATCTTCAGCTATACAAAATAAGAGGGGATACAAAGGATCACCTTGTCTAACCCCTCTATTACAAGAAAAATATCATGTTGTCTTTCCATTCACTGAGATTGACAACTTGGCTAATTGCAATATAGCTTTGATCCATTCACAAAACTTGTTATCGAAACCAAAACAATGCAGAACCTTCAACAAAAACTTCCAATCTAAAGTGTCAAAGGCTTTCCTTATATCTATTTTCATAGCATCATTTACCCCAAACACTTTTTTATCAAGCATATTCGCTGCTTCTGAGGCTGTACAAATGCAATCACCAATTATGCCTACCTTGTATGAATCCCCTCTGATTTTCATAAACAATTCTTGGAGCTATCTTGGCCAATCTATCTGCTAACAACTTTGTAATAATTTTGTGTTTTATTACCTTATTTTTTCTGGTCTTTGAAGATTTTTTGTGTCAAGAAAATGAAACAATGATGAGTGGCCCTTCTAACTCCAAGAATGAAAGCTATAGTAGTGGTTCACTTTTATTGTGATAATTGTAATTCATGCATCACAAGGAGGGATGGGTCTGCTTGGATCACTTAACTATGTAAAAATTATGACTTGAAGGGTTTTTTCCCTATCGGTTGCTTAGTTTATATGGATAAAAAACGTCGTATTAGGCGTTCACTTGTTTCCGATGCATTTTACTGACGACCATGACTGCCATCGATAATGAAGAGGTTACCGATGGAAATGTCCGGCGGTAACATCGAATACTAAACGTCACAAGAATTACTGACAGAATGTTCGTCGGTAACCTTACCGAGGGTTTTTTTTTTTTGGTAAATTTGTCGGTATTGTTGGTGGGAAATGAGAATTCTTTGCGTGAGATCTTACCGAGGGGTCTTTTCGTCGAAAATATTGAATAGAAGTTACTGATGGATTTTTCGTTAGAATCTTGGTTTACACTATCGACAGAACAATCGGTCGATATTCTTAGTTTTTGAATTACTAATTGATAAAGCTGTCGGTAATTTTCACTGGTTGTCGGTAATATTCACTAACCACCCACGCCCCCTTCTCTCTCACTTTCCTTTTCTCTCTTTTCTTTTCTTCTTCTTTATTCCCACCACGCCACATTCTCCCTCTACCACCGAGCCACCGAGTGCGTCCCTCATCCGTATGTTGGGTTCCCTATTACCAACGGAAAAGGCCTTCGGTAAGGCTTCGAGGGAATTATCGATGACTTTTCCGTCAATAATAGGGCAGCCTACTGAGGTCATTACCGACGAGCTGGTTTACTGACGGATTTGAGTCCATTGGAAAGCCGTCGGTAATACATCATTACCGACGGTTTTTGGCCGTTTCCGACGGCTTTTGCCCATCGGTAATATGCAAATTTTTGTAGCGTGATTGTTGGAATATTTTATTTAATTATATTCCAATGTCATAATGTGGGTAAATATCGCCAATTAATTATATAAGCTATTTATTGATTAGGGGCATTGATTGACATGTGTTCAAACTAAGGGATAAGACTAATTAGATTTTAATTTTATAATTAACTAATTAATTATTATTTGATATGGGAAATAAATGAGCGGATGTCGTCGATGGCCCATTTCGGAATAATGGGAACCCTAGCTAATTGGTCATCACCCTATATATAGGGTATGGTCCACAATACACCGGACACAAAACATACTACCTCTTCTCCCCAAACTGAAGACATAAGGAGTCCTGATTGAGAAACAACCACAAGCCAACGAGTGTTCATTACCCGCACCTCTTTCTTTCTCCCTCTATGTGTTTCAAATTACTGTCTATCGATTATTAGCAATGGATCCAGGAATTTTGATTATCCTTGATAAATCAGCGTGTTGTAGATTCTAAGACTATCAAGCTATGGTTGTTATTGATACATGATATGCATGCTTATATCTTTATAATGTTTCTGCAAGTAAGTTTTATGATAGCTAGGAAGCCTTGTATTTGATTTATTAGAGTTTTATTGATCACTAACTAGTACGGACATGTTCAATTAGTATCATTAGATCATGGACCCGTGCGATGTTGGGGTAAATAATATGTGTGGAGAGTAATTTATTTATTTTAAATCTATTTATATTATATAATTACTGAAGCGAAGACTATAGCGTCGCCACTTCAATTCAATGTCCTAATCCTTCATTCCATCCAAAGACCTGATGTGTCAAGTTCTCTTATTTTCATCATTTTTTATATTTTACAATAGAAAAAACTCATTGAACATTCACAAGGAGAGAATTAGCAACTCAATACCCTATTGCTAGAGTAAATACCCAATTTGGTCCCTGAAATTGTGAAGTAGTATCAACTTGGTCCTTGAAATTATCGAAAATCAAAAAGCGTCCCTGAATGATAAGTTAGTATCAATTTAGTCCCTCATTTTACTCACTTAATATCAATTAAGTCCCTGACACTGCAAACTTAATATCAACTTAGTCCATATGATTTTTAACGGAGGGACTAAGTTGATCATCGTTTTACAATTTCAGGGACTAATTTGGAATTTCGATAATTTCAGGAACCAGGTTGATACTACTTCACAATTTCAGAGATCAAATTGAGTGTTTTCTCCCTATTGCTAGTTTCTGTCCAATCAATCCTCGTCTTCATCACTGAAAGGAGGCCTAAGACCAAAACCCGTGATGAAACTAAAAATATGTAAAAATTAAAAAAACATTCACAAATACCAAACCTCATTATAATACTAATAGGATATTACTGTATGATCATAAACCACATTAATAATATGTTTAGTAATAATAATAATAGTAATAATAATAACTTCATCAACAATAATAATAATAATAACAAAAAAAACTAACAATAATAAAAATAATGGTACATTCTAAATGTAAAAAAAAAGATATAATAAAAAAATACAAATAAATAATATACAAAATGATAAAATGGTATTATAAAAATTAAATTAAACACTTCCAGAAAAATAGTTGATAAAGAAGAGTGTAAAAAAAAAAAGTAGCAGAATGTTGGTAAGTGAATATATAATAATTAAAATATGATATCAGAAAAAAAATTAATATTTACCTAAACTTCAAATTGATTACAATAGAGTGTAGAAAAAATTAAAAGAGTGTAATAAATTGTTGTAGAATGTAGAAATAGTGTGTTATAAAATGGAAGAAATATGTGTTGGGGTTGGGGGAGGGGGAGCCGGTTACGCATGAATTTATATGGGGGAGGGGGGTTGGGTTGGTGGGATGGGTGGTGGGGGACAGAGCCACGTGTCACCACGCCGTGAGTGGTGCCACTGCAACTGGCGCCATCGTGGCACCTGTTGTAGTGGCCCCACTCACCGGGTGGTGACACGTGCCGCTGCATTTAATTTTTTGTGTCAGATTACCCAGACCAATGACGACCTGCCACGTGGCAGGTCAACAGGTCAATGTCGCCAATCAAATTGGTGCCACCCAGATAGCAAAAAAAAATTATTTTATTCCATTGTGTCAAAAAGTAGGTTAGTTTGATGAATTGTTTCAAAAGTAGGTTATTTTGATATATAATTTTTAAAAGTAGGTTACTTTAGTTAAAAAACCCAATTTGTATAGATAATGTCGATATATACAACTCTTTCTCCCTAGTTGCAATTGGTCTGATGTAATCCATTATTAATTTATAATCTTGTGTGAAAGTAATTTATACCTTTAAAGCGTGAATGCATATTTTCATAATAAAACAATAAGAAATCAATTGATATTATTAGTTACTGTATTTGTGATGATAATGTAAATAAAAAACTCATATGGCCAGTTATGGCAAAGCATATATGGATTGGTAGAAATGGAGAACTGACTATAGAATGTCTTAAGCTTGGTTTCATTCAATGATGATGCAAGTCTTACGTCATGATATCTTCCTTGCCATGGGTTTCATGCACCGATAATTAATTGAATCTTCATCATGTACTTTCAAACTTGCATTCCCATTTGCATTTAGGATGTGATAGCTATCTTAAAAGTCCACATTATCGTTATGAACTCCAATGCTTGTAATCTCACAATGTAACTCTATGATCCATTGACCGTAAATAACAAGTCAGAAATGAAAACTAATATAAAGGGGAAACTGACAAGAATATATGTTCGTCATTTTGGAATATAGTTAGTTATAAGATAAGACTGAATTAAATAAATGTCATTCCAATGAAAAAAAATTGAATGAACTTGTTCTATTTCTTTCTCACCTTGCCTATAAATAGAGAAGATTCGGCCACTTCATTTTCATCAATTTATTTGTGCACAAGTTTTCTGCTGGTTCACTATGGTTTAGAAAAAATGGTTTCCAAGGCTTTGCTCATTATGGTTATGTTCTTGGCTACTACCCTTCTGATCTGTGCTGAGGTTGCACCCAAAGACTTCGATGAGAATTTTGATGAAGTAGATGGTAATTATGTTTAAAAGTTTTTTTTTTACTTATAAATATTTAGGTCTTATTCGTTTTAGCTTGTGATAGTCTAAAAAAAGCACTTTAGATCAATCAATATTTTTTCAAGTTTCTGGAAGAATTTTGTCAAGTTTAATTATTCAAGTTTTAGGTTTTTTTTTACTTTGAAAAAGCATCGATCTTGCCATTGTGACAATTAACCATTCAGATCTAGCTACTTTGCAAATCCATTTTTATGTTAGGGATATATTGTAATTAAAATATGATCATAAAAATATTACTTTTATTATTATTGTTGTTGTTATTATTATTATTGTTGTTTTTTTGTTATAGGTAAGCTTTCTGCAAATGGGGTAGATGAAAGCAAATATGGTTACGGCGGCTATGGTGGTCGGGGTTGGGGTTATGGTGGCTATGGCGGTTATGGTGGTCCTTGGCGTGGTGGCTATGGCGGCTATGGTGGATGGGGAAGAGGTTATGGATGGGGAAGAGGTTGCGGTCCCTTCGGTTGCTACTATCCTCGTAAACATGTTGAGACTAGTACCGATGCAAAATCTCACAACTAAGAAGGAAATATGCTAAACCCTAAATATAGGCTCTTGTAATCGTTATAAATAAAACTTCATCAGAAGTGAAGTTACAATAAATAAAATCTTTGTTTTTTCATATTTATATATATTTATATAAACGAATGTTAGTCTTGCTTTAAATCGATGAAAGTGAATCTCTTGTGTTTGAGTCCAATCTTTCTTTTATAATGAAAGAGGGAGTTCTAAAAAAACACAAAAATTGAAAGAGGGAGTTGTAAAATTTATAAATGAGCCTCATGCACAAAAATTTGTTCTAAAGGAGTTCGATACAATTGAAGACCATGACGCAAGTTAGATATAAAAGTTGGTTCACAAAAATCATTTTCAAGCTAATGTAGTAGGCAGCTCATTTTTGCAACATGAACTTCATAAGAATACAAGTGGTTGAGTATGTATAATGGTTTCTGGAAAGGATAATACTACAATTGTGAGGTTTGAAGGGGGAAAAAAATTCCCAATAATTTGTAAACGGAAAGCAAGTTGCAAATGGGACTAAATTTGTATTTGAGTACAATCAATTGTGTTTTTGTTCTGCTAAAATGAAAGAGGGAGTTCTAAATAACAAAAACAAAAACAAAAAAAAAAAAAACAAAACAAAACAAACATAAAAATTGAAAGAGGGAGTTCTATAGTTTATAAAAATTGGAAAATTGATACAACATATCGCTTAATTGCTTGACAAACCCTGCTGCTGACTATCATTGAAGGAGAGGAAATCAATTTTTACAGTATTGGATGACATTTGTGGTATGTTGTATGTTTTGGTCCATTTTAAAACTGGGACAACTAGGCTCGGATTTGAATGAATTGTTAAACTTGTGTTTTATTACCTTTTTTTTTAAACAAAAAAGATATGCAAAAGCATCACTATATTGTAAGGCATCCCAACTATGTTGGCACCCCAAATAATACCTATAATCAACAGCATATCAACAATTTATTAAAAAAGAAATAAAGAATACATAAATGGGGGGCATAGACCTGACCAATAAAGCAAAAATTAAGTACACCTATAACTAGGCAAACCATATCTATTATGGTAAAAATCTTCACTAATAAAATTTGGAATAGTGTTCCACCACATAAAATTTTGAATCAATAAACCATGAGAAGCCAGCTTGTCAGCACAATTGTTTCCTTCCCGGTATATATGAGTGCAAAAAAAGTTTAAATCTTTCTTCAAGTTCATGCAATTCTCCCACCTATTTCTCAACTTCCAAGGTATAGTAACTGAACCTTTAAATGCTTGAACCACCAGCAAAGAATCACAATCTAGTCAAATGTTCCCCTAGCCTCTTTTATGAGCTATTTTTATTGCAAACATTGCTCCAACAAGCTCAGCATGATAAGCTTAGCATGATAAGCATATGTATTTCCCACACTAGATGAAGAACAGCCTGGAGTAGCTGCTCTGAAATCCCTGAAAATTCCTCCACAAGCTGCTGTTCCTGGAGCTCCACAAGCTGCACCATCCGAATTGAACTTTATCCAATTACAAGAGAGAGGAAACCAATTACCTTCTATTATAGCAGAGGCCTTGTCTTTCCTCGAGTGACAAGCAATGGAGAAAGTTTTTAGAATGCCAAATTCAGTCATATCGGATAACATGCTTCCTTTACTAAGATTTCCAGCAAGAGACACATTAGCCATAACCATATTCATTGTTGCCCTCAATGAAATAGCTTGATTATCAAACTTCAATTTGTTCCTACAAAACCAAATAACCCAAGCTATGTTGACAATTGCTGAAGCAACTACATCTCGAACGTGTGAGCTCTAGTTTCTGTCACACACATTCAGAATTTCATGTTGAGTTTTAATAATATATGGATTAGCATTAATTGGTTATTAAATTATAATTAAATTATTAAAATATCAGTTATAAAATTAATTCTTAATTACGTAACCAATTGGTGAAATAGTTGTTGGGTATTTACTAAAGAGTGACCCTATGATGGGATGGGTCATCTCTAATATTAACCCGTTGAGAGGTCCCTACTCTCTGCTGGTAGGTTATAAGAATAGCCTCCCCATTAGGCATTCTTACAGTCAGTAACACAAAACCAAAACCAACCAGAAAGAGAGGAGTAACCCTCTCATCTTCTCCAACAATCTGATCACTGTTCATCTCCTTCTCACCCTTTGATCTGCTGTGATGGATTCTGCAAATCTCCAAGGTATGAAATTCTTTCTTTTGTATTGATTAACATGAATCACATGCTATAATTTGTATCTGTATGGTATTTAGAATTATAGGTTTTCCTTCAATTGGTATCAGAGCCAAGGATAGATACATGTTATAGCTGTTCTGAAAATTATATGAACCCTAATTTATGTTTTTCAATCAAGATACAAAATTTGTTAGGGATTTTCATATCATGTTATATCAATATGGAAAAAATTTTGCTTGCCCAGAATTTTTTTCCCTTCAGCAACTTTCGTTTTCATGCCTTGTTCTTCAAAATTCGAAACTATGATTCTGGCCAATGATTTCGAAAATTGTTTAAGGGCTTTTCTTCCCACATGTTATTCGAGTAACATACTCGAAAATCGTTGGATTTCATTAAATAAAACGTGAGAAATCGATGTTTTTCGTTTCCCTTTTGCGTGAAACTGGTTCAATCGCCCCGCGAGTTTTGCTCGCCTCGCGATTCTGGGCATCAGCAACAGTTGGAATTCCAGATTCGCCTCGCGAGATTATTCTCGCCTCGTGAACCTGAAAGCCAGCAGAACAGTGAAATTGTCATCCTCTCTGGGTCGCCCCGCGATTACGTTTCTCGCCTCGCGACCCCGAAGACTGACTGTTCTGGGAAAATGAAAGGTCTCTGGGTCGCCTCGCGAACATGCTCCTCGCCTCGCGACCCCGAAGACTGACTGTTCTAGGAAAATGAAAGGTTTCAGGGTCGCCTCGCGAACACTTTACTCGCCTCGCGAGTATCCGCGAGAAGACCAAACGTTGCTGACTTTTCACAAGATTCGCCTCGCGAGATACCTCTCGCCTCGCGAATATTTTATGTGAATTAAGTTGTGTGTTCTATGCTGCATTTGTTATACAATATATTTTTTCTAATGTATAATTGTAGCATGACTATTGATATTTTGTATAGTTATGAACTCACCTATCGTGGGTATAATTATACAAAATTTGTGTTGTTAAACAATCAATTATTCTAATGTGTTATATTTGTATTATATTAATAATAATTATACCCTATCGGTGTACTATTATTAATGTAATTCGTTATTATACATTGTACTATTGTCTTAAGCTTATGTCAATTATGGTTTCAAGTACCCTATCGGTATTAGAAATTTTGGTGATGTAAGTTCTGTACATTGTATTATTCTTCTTATTGTATTTCTTATTTATTATGATTCGGGACCCTTAGGCGGAATTATAATGAATAAGAAATTTGTATTATGGGCAAGATTGGCTGAACATATACATATATATATGGAATCATATTGCCTTCAACTCTTAATGATTCCTTATTCTCTGTTTTACATCAGCCTCCTTCCCAAATTCTGTCAAAACTCTGAATGGGACAAACTATGAGGACTGGAAAGAGTCTCTAGATCTCTACTTAACTATTGCTGACTTGGATCTGGCCTTAAGGGAAGACAAGTCAGCAGCTCTCACTGATGATTCTACTGCAGCACAAAAGATTGCTTATGAGAAATGGGAACACTCTAATAGAGTGTGCCTGAAAGTGATGAAGTATACTATGGAGAAATCCATCAGGCAGAGTATCACAGAGACCAATAATGCTAAAGAATATCAGAAAGCTGTTGGGGAGAAATTTATGACTTTTGAGAAGGCTCAGAAAAGTCAATATCTTTCCTTGTTTGACAAGACCAAATATGATGGGGTCAGTGGTGTGCGTGAGCATATCATGAAGCTGATGCACTATTACAACAAACTGAGATCTCTTAAAGTGGAAATTGGCGAAAGTACTTTAATCTACCGGGTTCTTGAATCTCTTCCTTCACAATTCGATGTAATGAAGACCTCTTACAATACACAGAAGGCTGAATGGACAGTGGATGAGATGATTGCCATTGTTACACAAGAAGAAGAGTCCATTAAAAAGGGTAAATTTCACAGTGCTCATTTTGCTGCATCTGATCCAAATCAAACTTCTAAGTCAGGCTCAAGGTTTGTGAAGAAAGATCAAAAGGGAAAGAAGAAAAATGCAAAACAGCATCTGCAGGCTAAGAAAAGTTTCTTCAAGGGTAACTGCAAATATTGTAAGAAGTATGGCCACAAGGTAGAGGATTGCTATTTCTTGAAAAAGAAACAAGAGAAGCAAGGTATATTCCTGGCTTTAACATGCTTTGAATCCAATGTCATTGATGTTCCTCCAAATACTTGGTGGTTAGATTCAGGTGCAACCATTCATGTTGTGAATTCCTTGCGGGGTTCACAAGCCCCGAGGAAACCTAGTGATGCTCAGTCCAAGATTATAATGGGAGATGGAGCTTGAGTTTCTGTTATTGACATTGGAATTGTTTCTTTACTTTTGCCTTCTGGACATAATTTGCTTTTAAGAGATGCTGTGTATGCACCTTCTATGAGAAGGAACTTGATTTATGTTTCTGCTTTGGATAAATGTGGTTACACTTTTAAGTTTGGTAGTGGGAAATTGCTTGTTTATTCAGATTCTGCATTTCCGTTGGTTCAGGAGTTTTACGTGATGGCCTTTATATGTTAGATCTACATGACATGTCTGTCACTCTTTGTTGGAAACAAACGCAGTAGGATTAATGAAAAATATTCTATGTTATGGCATTGACGTTTGGTTAATATTTCTAGGCCACGTATTGAGAGGATAGTCAAGGAAGGTATACTCCATTATATATACTTCTCCCATTTTGATACATGTGTTGATTGCATCAAGGGCAAATTTACTGCCAAGGTTAAGAATAAAGCTGCAAATAGGTGTGACGATGTGCTACAGTTGATTCACACCGACCTGTGTGGACCTATTACACCCACTGCCATGGGTGGATATGGGTATTTCATTACCTTTATAGATGATTTCTCGAGATATGGATGGATAGACCTTCTTCAAGAAAAGTCTAGTTCCCTAGATGCTTTCAAATCCTTTAAGGCTGCTGTTGAGTTGAAAACAGGTAGGAAAATAAAATGTGTAAGATCTGACAGAGGTGGAGAATTCTATGGTAGATATAATGAGACGGGTAGAAACCCCGGACCTTTTGCCAGATTTCTTGAGGAATGCGGTATTGAAGCTCAATACACTATGCTTGGTACTCCTGAGCAAAATGGAGTTGCAGAGAGGCGTAACCGCACACTTATGGAGATGGTAAGATGTATGTTGAGCCATTCATCATTGCCAGACTTTCTTTGGGGAGATGCCTTAAAAACTGCTGTCTATATTCTAAATCAAGTACCCAGCAAGTCTGTACCAAAAACTCCATATGAGCTCATGAGTGGAAAGAAGCCGAGTTTGAAACATTTTCATGTATGGGGTTGTAAGGCAGAAGTTAGACCTTATAATCCTCAGTCTAAGAAGCTTGATCTTAAGACTGTTAGTGGCTTCTTTATTGGCTATTGTGTGGGTTCCAGAGGTAGCAGATTCTATTGTCCATCTCATTCTATGCGAGTCGTCGAATCTGATCGAGCGGTTTTCTTTGAGGATGACTTGGATAGTGGGAGTGATATACCACGACCAGTTACTCTTAAAGAAGATCGCACCATTGTTCCTATACCAGCTGTTCCTTTTCCTACAGAAGTTTTGATTCCAGCTAGTGATGTTGATCAGAATCTTCAACATGAAGATGGTGTGGCAGCACCGCTTGTAGATGAACAAGAACATGATCTTATTGTTGATGAAATTCCACTGAGACGATCTCAAAGAGTGCACAGACCTTCCATACCAGATGATTATGTTGTATATCTTCAGGAACATGAGTTTGACCTCAATGATGATGATGATCCTATTACCTTTGAGGAGGCAATTTCTAACTCTCATGCTTCTGATTGGCTGAATGCTATGCATGATGAGTTGTCTTCTATGTCTCATAATGGTGTTTGGAGTCTGGAGGAATTGCCAATTGGTTGTAAACCTGTTGGATGCAAATGGGTTTTCAAAACCAAACGTACTCCAGATGGTAAAATTGAAAGGTACAAAGCCAGACTAGTAGCTAAAGGCTATAACCAAAGAGAAGGCATTGACTATAAGGAGACTTTCTCACCAGTCTCTACGAAAGATTCATTTCGAGTTGTCATGGCTTTGGTAGCTCATTTTGATCTAGAACTTCACCAGATGGATGTGAAGACGGCATTTCTGAATGGAGACCTTACTGAAGATGTTTACATGGTTCAGCCTGAAGGTTTTACTGAAACAGGCAAAGAGCACTTGGTTTGCAAGCTGAATAAGTCTATTTATGGATCAAACAGGCCTCCAGACAATGGTATTTGAAGTTTGATCAGGTTGTCACTTCTCTTGGCTTCAAAGAAAATGCCTCAGATCAGTGCGTTTACTTGAAGACTTGTGATGGTGAATTCATCATTCTCGTTCTATATGTTGATGATATACTTCTTGCTAGCAGCTGTGTTAAAATCCTGACCGAGACAAAACTCATGTTGAGTAGCCACTTTGATATGAAAGACCTTGGTGATGCTTCTGTTGTTTTAGGCATCCAGATTTATCGTGATAGGTCACGTGGTGTTCTTGGATTGTCTCAAAAAGGATATATTGAAAAGGTCCTCAAAAGGTTTAATATGCATTCTTGCTCCCCAAGTGCTGCACCTGTTCAAAAGGGTGAAGAAAAATTCTCTAAATCTCAATGTCCTCAAAATGATGTAGAAATAAATGAAATGAAAAAGGTCCCATATGCTTCCATTGTTGGCAGTTTAATGTATGCTCAAGTTTGTACTCGTCCCGACATTGCTTTTCTTTGTAAATGCTTTAGGGAGATACTTGAGCAACCCAGGTTTGGGTCATTGGAAAGCCGTAAAGAAGGTCATGAGATATTTGCGGGGAACCAAAGATTATATGTTGACCTATAAGAAGTCCGATCAACTTCAGTGTCACCGGTTATTCTCGATTCCGATTTCGCAGTTGCCCCGACGACCGAAAATCTACTTCGGCTTTATCTTTATGATGGCGGGAGGACCTATTTCTTGAAAAGCGTCAAACAGACGCTACATGCCTACTTCTACCATGGAAGCAGAGTATGTTGCTTGCTATGAGGCTACTTGTCAAGCCATGTGGCTGAAAAATTTGATTTATGGCTTTCATATTGTTGAAAGCATATCTAGGCCACTTGTGATATATTGTGACAATACTGCTGCTGTGAACTTCTCTCACAACAATAGAAGCTCTTCTCGCACTAAGCATTTTGATGTGAAATATTTGTTCGTTAGAGAGAAGATTCAGGAGTTTCAGACTCGTATTGAGCATATTGATACAGAAACATGCTTCTTGATCCACTAACCAAAGGCTTAACTGTTGGAATATTCCGGAATCATGTAATTCATATGGGCTTAGTTAAGTCTTTTGATGTATTGGATTAGTGGGAGTCTGAAACCATTATTTGCCCATTATCGTTTTTTATGAGATATGTAAATTGACGTCATTCTTGGTTTCATATCTCTTATAGCATTTTAAGATGCTTGGACCATTTTTTGAATTGCATATTTCTCTTTATTAATTATATGCAATTTTCTATTCATCAATTTTTATGTGAAATATGAGCCTTTAGCATGTATGATTTACTTCCCTATCGGATACTATTTCTGCATTGTTAAAGCTTGTACTTCTTATACTGCTGGTTAACGTGTGCTTTGATCGTAACTGGTATTTCTCTTTAATAATTGATTAATGCTATCCAAGTGGGAGAATGTTGAGTTTTAATAATATATGGATTAGCATTAATTGGTTATTAAATTATAATTAAATTATTAAAATATCAGTTATAAAATTAATTCTTAATTACGTAACCAATTGGTGAAATAGTTGTTGGGTATTTACTAAAGAGTGACCCTATGATGGGATGGGTCATCTCTAATATTAACCCGTTGAGAGGTCCCTACTCTCTGCTGGTAGGTTATAAGAATAGCCTCCCCATTAGGCATTCTTACAGTCAGTAACTCAAAACCAAAACCAACCAGAAAGAGAGGAGTAACCCTCTCATCTTCTCCAACAATCTGATCACTGTTCATCTCCTTCTCACCCTTTGATCTGCTGTGATGGATTCTGCAAATCTCCAAGGTATGAAATTCTTTCTTTTGTATTGATTAACATGAATCACATGCTATAATTTGTATCTGTATGGTATTTAGAATTATAGGTTTTCCTTCATTTCAGTCATAGACCAATTGCTAACACCAACCTCGAGGATAGATAAGAACCAATTCCAAAGATTTTTTGCAAAAGAACATTCAAAGAATAAATATGTAGTGGATTCATCACTACTACTAGCATAGCACAAACTACAATTGGAAACCACTATGCAGCCTCTCTTTCTCAACTGATCTTCAGTAGGCGTCATTAATGATTCTCCAAACTAACTCCACACATTTCTGTACCAAGTCCTTTACTGATCAGAATTATAGATAAAATAATAAGCTTCCTTCATAGACAAAGAGCCTGATTCATTATTCCGTCTCCTTTGATCAGTATGCTCAATAAAGGGGATTTGAATATGCCTCAATTCATCTAAAAGTGAAGGCATCTATTTAACAACAAATATGGAAACTGCAGACTACCATTAACAATGAAATGATTTAATTTAGCCGTCAAATTCCGTTGAACAACTGCAGGAACATCTAACAAATATACTAAAGGCTTAGAGAGCCACTGATCATGGCAAAAATTGATAAGCTCACCATTTCCAATCTGCCAGGATGAGTTTTCGAGCACAATTGAAATGTAGTTCTTCAAACCATACCAAATAGCTTATTGTTGGAACCAAAGTGATTTGGATTTAATTAATCTCTAAGTTTTGATGTTAACAAAAGGATTAAATTTGTTTGGAAAAGTGGTAGTTGACATCTAACAAGGTTATCTAGTTTTGCACGATAACTTGAATCTTTTAAGTTATGGTAATTTAGAAAAAGTTTTCACATATCTGCTTCGACTTTAAATAAGAAATCCACATCCACCCGTGTAGACAGGCTGCTCAAAAGCTTGGTAAAGTTATTTATATTTTTATTTATTTGACTAGGTTGAAACTTAAGTAGACGAGGCTTGAGAATTCCTAAGTAGACGAAATATTAAAATATTTCTAATAGATGGTATCTAAGTTTCAAATTGAATAGACGAGCTTAACTTGCCACATCATCAGACAAGATCTTTTTTTTAAGTGAGTAGACCGACTTTAATGCCACATCACTAGACGGAGATCAAAATAACTCGCTGAGATATAGCAAGTCCAAAGACTTGAGTAGACGAGAGGATGTGCCACATCAGTGGACGAGCAAAATGAAAGAGTGAATAGACTTAGTTTCAGATAGAACTAAGTAGACACAGTTTTTAAGTAGACGAGCTCATCTTTATGATAAGCCTTCATAAATAATTTAAATCCGGTCCACAATGAATCATATTTATTTCAAATGATTGATATTTATTTCAAGAGAATTTTTGTTCTTCTCATTTGTTTTATATGCTTAATGTTTTGTTTCCTTGTGAGAAAAACATAGTACCATCGAGGAAATACAAAAAGTAACACAATACAATGGGAAATGTAAAACGATTTGTATGATAACACCTTTATGACTGGAAAAAGCTGGAAGTTAAATAAAGGAGGAAAAATAGTTTTCAAGCTGCAAATGCTCAGAGCAGTGAGCCTCCATTTTGTACTACCATGATAACCAAGAGTAAATTTCAACATGGCCACAATCAACCTATCAGTCACAATGGATATTGTGCATTCAATGCTATCTCTAAACGAGAAATTCAAAATGATCGTTGAAGCTTTTCAAGAGTAGAAGAAGGTCACTATAATTAGAGGACCTCAAGCGATGAAGAACAACTTTTGCCAATCCAATATTTGCGAGAACTAGCTCTCATTTCTTTCATTCTTTCAAAAGAAAAAGCTTGCATTCTTTAGTTTGAATATTGTGAAAATATTCAACAGATCTTAAACTTTCATATCCTCACACATAGTGAGTTAAGAAGATCACAAGTTAAATCTCTTTTTTAGAATTAGAGCCTGAAGAGGCTTGGTAAGAAAGGAATACTTGTAGCCTGGAGATGTGTTGAATACTTGGTTGTAATCTATTTGGAGAAATAGTGGATAAAACCTTCAAGTCGAAAGGACTGGACATAGCTCTAGGTTGGAAGAGAGTGAACCAGGATAAAATCATCTGCATGAATCTTCTATCCTTAAACTCTTACAGCTTTATTTGTTTATACTGGCTGTGGGGTTTTGATATTGCTTTTGTTAAATATCAAAAGTTCTTTTTCAGTGTATGCATCTGCTTTATATATCATCGTGTGAGAAAAACAGTTTTAAAAGGTTGTTTTAGAATAATTATTAACAAACACAATTCAACCTCCCTTCTTGTGTTTGCCTGTGTCAACTTCAGTTGGTTTCAGAGCTCAGCCTCGAAAGGGTTGATCATCTAACAAGTGCTGAGGAAGTACGATCCAACAACCATGGATGCAGAAGGACATGCTATCAACAGACCTCCTCTCTTAGGTGGAACTGATTACGACTATTGGAAGAAGAGGATGATGGCCTTCTTGGATGCAAAGAATGTTGAAATTTGGGAGCTGATTGAAACTGGCTACATAGAACCAAGAGATGAAGCTGGAGCTGCTGTTCTTTGTGTAAGACTCAATGACTTAGAGATTTTGATATATGACAAATACAATTTAATGTGTGTGCAAGTGTTTTAGTGTCAAATTGCAAAGACAGGTATCATGCAGTGATCAACAAGTTCATTAAGCAAATTCAAGGAAAATATTCAAGGAAGAACTTGAAGGAATCAAGGAGCTGCTTGTAGAAATCAAAAAGGTAAAGTCAAAGATCAAAGGATCATCAAGACCAAGCTTAAAGGAGAATTTTAGATTTAAGTCTTAGATGATTTGTAAGAGAAAGAAATCTCTTAGTCACAAAATAACTCAACTAAAAAGATGCATGAAGAAAATCAATTTTCATAACCTGCATTAAAAGGAATTTTTTTTTAATGAAAATGATTTTTGGAAATAAGAAAATTATTTGTCAGGTACAACCTTATAATCAATGGATGTATATCTGCTACTCTAACTGACAAATGAATTTAAGGTTCTTGATTCATACATAGATGTATTGAATGGGTGTACTGATGGATTAACCAAGTTCAAGATTTTGAGAAACTATCAGAACTATCAGTATGAAATTGGTTAATACAGCCCTGTACTCAACCCCTGTTCAAGAACCAGAATCAAGAAAACAGATTCTGTTATCAGACCCAAATCTGTTTTAATTGATCCCAACGACTATAACTTGTTTTGCTATATATAGAGGGATCAAAGGAACACTTTTTAAAAAAATATCAAACATATCAGAAGTTTTACAAAATCAATTTGAGAGATCAATTGTGAAAATCATTCATCTTCTTGCTTGAGCTTCATTGTGAAAAAGAGTGTTTCATTCTCATAAGTGCTTCAATTTGTTTATCTGACTATTGAGAGTTTAGGAATCAATCTTTCCGTTCTATTTGATTGTAAAGAGAGAGGGAGTCTCTCTGTGTGATTAGGGTGAGGTATCCCTAAGGAAGAACATTGAGGCTCTTCACAAGAGTGTGGTATCTCGAGGTGAAGGAGTGCTATGTGGTGTAAAGGGTTTTCAAGCTACCTGGCTAAATCTTGTTGTGTTAGTGTGTGAAAACCCACAGGTGGAGTGGGGACTGGATGTAGGTCACAGTGGTGGTGACTGAACCAGAATAAATCTGGTTGTGTGGTATCTCTAAACTCAAACTCTTTAATTTCTGTCTTGCGCATATAACTGTGATCTTGATGTTCTAAGTTTTCAATTGACATCAGTTCTTGATCTGCATAATCAGTATAGAACCTTGAGTAAACTGTAATAATAACTGTGTATTCAACTCTATTCTCAAGGATCAATATTTGAATTGAATCTTGCATCATATGTGACCAAATTCGAATAGCTTAGTTTCTGTTTCTTGATCACTGAAACTGAACTTCTTTCTGTTTGATTCAATCACTGTTTGATTCAATCACTAAAGTGACAGAAGCGCTCGTCCACTAAAGTGATAGAAGCGCTCATCCACACAAGTGACAGAAGCGCTCGTCCACACAAGTGACAGAAGCGCTCGTCCACTCAAGTGACAGAAGAACTGATTTATCTTTCTGAACTGATTTACCTCATCACCTTCTATTCAAGATTTCATCAAAAGCCCTTCACTGTTTTTGTAAAAGATCCCGAGGCAACTCTGGTTTGAAAAGTAAAGTTTTTGAAAAGAAAGAATTTTTGAAAACTCAATTCACCCCCCCTCTTGAGTCTTTGAAGCCAAAACAACAATTGGCATCAGAGCCAAACTCTTAAGTTTGGCTTAACAGCTATAAGAGTATGGCTTCCAATGACTGTTTTAATGAAGGGGCTTCCCTTGCACTCCCTTCTGCCTTCAATGGATTTGAGTATATCTATTGGAAGGAAAGAATGGTAATCTTTCTTGAGGCAGCAAGTGTTGACATATGGGATGTAGTAGAAAATGGACCATTTCCCCCCTCTACAGTAAATGCTAATGGTGCTCCAAGAAATAAGCCTAAAACTGAATGGAATGAGGATGATAAGAAAAGAGTTCAATATAATGCACGTGCTAAGAATATTATAACATCTGCTTTAAGCCGTGCTGAGTTTTTCATGGTTTCAAATTGCAAATCCGTAAAGAAGATGTGGGATACATTGCAAGTAACACATGAAGGAACCACAGATGTCAAAAGAGCAAGAATGAACACATTGACACATGAATATGAGTTATTTCTCATGAATCGAGGAGAACCAATGGAGGTTATGCAAATGCGATTCTCACACATTGTGAATCAATTGGCAGCACTTGGAAAGACAATCTCCAATGAAGATCAAGTTAACAAAGTCATGAGATACCTAGGTAGAGAACAACAACCTAAAGTAACTGCAATTTCAGAATCCAAAGACCTTTCAACAATGTCAATTGCAGTGCTCTTTGGAAAGCTACAAGAACATGAAATGGAGTTGACTAGATTGGTGCTAAGTGAAGAAGAAGACAAGAACAATAGAATCATCACATTCAAACCTGTAAAATCTACAAAGGTTGACAGAAAGCTTAATAAGGAAAAGAAACTTAAACGTGCATAAATAGATTGGGAGGATAACAATCTTGGCTCAACGAATGATTCCAATGATGAAAAATCAAACTTGTTCTTAACTGCTCATCTTCATAAAGAAGATGATGAGGTAAACGATTCTAACCTTGATGAATTACCTTCTTATGATAAATTGCAAAATGCTTTTGAAGAACTTCATAAAGAATCCATTAGACTTGCTAGATTGCTAATTAAGTTTAAGAAAACCATCACATACCTAGAAGAGAAAAATTCTGTTTTAAACAAAGAGCTAGATGAATTAAAAACAAAATTGTGCTGTAAAAGAAAGATTGGCTACTGTTTTGGAACCACCTATATGTGATAATTGCCCTAAGTTGGAGAAACATATAAATCATTTGAATGGTGATCTATCTATGATTACTAGTGATAAAGACAACTTGAATGCAATCTTGGACAACAAAAAGAAGTGAAAAACCAAGTTGATTTAGTGTACAAAATTGAGAGAAAGGCAAAAACCCTTAGAAAATTTCATGTTTCTCATTATGCTAATACATCACAATATGCTAGATGTCATTATTGCAATAGAAAAGGTGATTTCTGCAATTCGAGAAATAATTATTCATTGGAGATAAGGCAAATATGGGTTCCAAAAGGAACTTTATCACACTCTAACCATGAAGGACCCAAGAAAAGTTGGGTACCTATAGCACAAACATGAAATTCTGTTTTGTAGGTGTGGTGGAAGGTCAAGAGCAAAAATTGGAATCATGATATAGATCCTTCTCCAAACCCAAAATGGTTTGCTAGTCTTATGCAGACCAAACCACGTACTGCAATGAGTTGATCAAGAAGTTTGGCATGGAAAATGCTAAGGAGATGGCTACTCCAATGAGTACCTCCTGTTATCTGGACAAGGATGAGCAAGGTAAACCTGTTGATGTTTCTAAATTCAGAGGTATGATAGGCTCACTACTTTATCTTACTGCTAGTAGGCCAGATATCATGTTTAGTGTATGCATGTGTGTACACTACAAGAAAGTCACGATTTAGCGTCGAACTATTAGAGTAGGCCACGACTCCAACGCTATAGCGTCGGCCAAGCTGACGCAAAATGGACGCAATACTGTTACCCGTTTTTTTTTTTTTTACTTTGGATTCAATTTTACGTGGGCCAAGCCGACGCTATTTTAAGACATTTTGCGTCTGTTTTGGTCGACACTACGTTGATCAGTGTATTAGCGTCGGACCTGTCGACGCTATAGTGGGCTGGAGCTAATATTTTCCCTCTTTTGTATCATTCTTCTACACTATTCCTTACCGCGCACTGATCGAGAGCTCGAAGACTTCGCGGGATCGGACAAACTTGCGCAGCCGTCACCACCGCTGCAGCACCATCGGTCCTCGGTCTCCTTCGCCGCCGCCGGTATGTTTCTTTATCACTATCTTTCCTTCTCCATCTCAATGGACCATGTTTCTTCTCCATTTCTCCTTCTCTCCTCCTTCACTCTCACTGCCTCGCCGCCAGTGGCTATCTCACTTGGCGTCGTTCAGAACTTCGCCTCCTTCACCGCACTACTCTGCCTCTAATCCTTCAGAGTTCGGTCTCGCTCTGACGCTCTCACTTCTCCCACTCTTACTCCGCCGTTCTTTCACAGTCGCCGACCAGCAACTCCACGAAACTCAGATCCGTTTTGCCCACGTTCCGATTCGCCGCCCAGTTCCGATTTGCAACTCTATTTTGCGATTTGCTTGTCTCTTGCACATTTCTGAAGTTTTGGACCCTGTAGATCGACATCCTTGTAGGCTGGAGCTTCTGCTTTGTAACATACCCTCTTCGTCAATGGCACCTCCCAACAGTACTTTGGCGGTTTCAGGGCTTATAATGCTCTTGTTTTCCACTCTAAATTAGCTAAACAAGCTTATGTTTTCACTAAAGTTTTGATCTGCATTTTATTTACCTAGTTATGTTTATGTGGGTTTTTACTCTGAATTCTGCATATTTTAATCTGGTTTCTCTGAGATGCATGAGATGATATTGGTGAATGGGAGAGATTAGAACAGAACCCTTTATCTTGCTGGAGATTGCACAATTATATGAATTTTTTCAATTAAATTGATTTTATCTTTAGTCACCCATCATGTGTTTGCTAAATTGTTTGAACCATAGATGAGAATGGGGTATTATGTTAAATTGATCAGAATGGTGTTAGCTGGTCAGAGTGGGGTAATTAGCTGATGATCTTTATTTTGACAAATATCCATCGGTATCCGCCTACCAGCAAACCCCACACTCATTGATTTTACACTTGTCATTTTTCTAAGCCTAGCGGATTGAAGTAGAAAACAAGCAATACTATATCAATTTACTTCAATTCAGTGAAATACAGTGATCCGAGGTGTTTTCATGGATTGGAATTCAAAATCTGTTATGCACTTAGTTAGTGAGTAGCCTTAGTTGAGTTCCCTTTTTAACATACCTGCAGTATAGTCTCTATATAAGAGATGCACCTCTAGACTCTGATTGATCAATTCTAATGAGAATCTTCTCCATTCAGATCTTTTGTTACTGCATGCCATTGTTAGATTTTAACATGGTATCAGTCTGATTTTCTTAGGAATAGCCATGCTTTCTCCGCTGCAGCACTGATCCATTTCGCCTTTTTCTCTCTTTTATCTTCAAGAAGCTGGTTCTTTGTTTGAAAGCTTCATTCTTCTTCTTTCTTTATATGCGTGTAAATAAACCATTTTATGAGGAAGTTTTGCACATCAACCAGCTTTGTGTAGAGGAAATTGTTGACCCCATTTTGCTTTCTTCTGTTTGTGAAGCCAATTTATCATATTTGTTTGGTTTTGGTACTCACTACTCACTTTACTCTGCTCTTTATTTCTAGCTAGTGGATTTCCATTAACCTGTTGCTTACCGAAGAATACAAGCAAGGATCAAACCTGTTACTCCTTTAGATCCCACAAAATCCTGCTCTTGAAGGTCAGTGTTTTATTTGTTTCTAACCGGAACTTGATGTTTCCCTATGATGATTTTTTTTACCATGCCATATAGTTTTGATTGGTTTTGTGAAACAGTTGCTAATTGCTATTGCATATCCCTTCCCCTAAATTAATCCATTATCATGCATCTGTATAGCATTTGACACACTTCTTACCTTACTGGTTTGAGGTTAAATTTGATTATCACGTATTTAGATCTTTATTGTGTATCTAAATACTAAACATACATAAACATGCACCTAGTGATTTATATGCATATAGTCAAGTAGCTTCATCCCATCATTATGAATCTGAGTAATTTTGTTTGATACCCCATGTATTTCATGTAATCTGCTTATGTTTAGTTTTCTCTGTGTGTGATGAACCCTTTGAGATGCCTTTTTTAAATTCATGAACAGTTATTGAAATACGATCATGTTGTGTGCTATAAATTCATTTCCTGTGATCTAATATCTCTTCTGTACTAATGTACAAGTCTTCCATCCCCCTCCTCTTAGATTAGGATTTTAGATGGACAATGAATTTGAGGATATATGTAGTGGAGAGCAGAGCTCAATAGGTGTGAACTTGTTTGAGATGCATGATGCTGGACTAGGTGCTATACATTGCTATTTTCACAAAAAATTTCCGAAGTTTTTATGGTACCCCTAGTGGTTGATAATTGTATGTTTACCACGTAGAAAATGGATCGTAGTTGGATGTATGATAGGGTCAATCCTGATAGGCGAGGCTTGAAAGATGAGTTTGTTAGTGGAGTTGATGAGTTTGTCAACCATGCTAAGGAACAACCCTACTTTTTGTCCGAAGGAGGGATCAGATGTCCTTGTGCAAAGTGTAAGTGCATGAAGCTATTGGCTGCAAGCGAGGTAAAGGTTCACTTGTACAAGTTTGGGTTTAAGACAAACTATTTGATCTGGACTGAACATGGAGAAGTGGAGCCAGATATGGACCTGGGGGGTCATTCAAACAGTACTTGTCATGTGGATAATGATGATGAATTTATGTCAATGAATCATATGGTGTATGATGCTTTAAGGCCATTTGCCGATGCCTCCCATGTCAATGCTAACATGGGGAACGAGACACTTAATGAAGACGAGATGCCCAATCCCGAAGCTCAACGGTTTTACGATACATTAATCTCTGCAAACCAGCCCATTTGTGAAGGAGCTACCGAATCTAGGTTATCAATATCTGTTAAGCTTTTGGCAGGTAGATCTAACTGGCATGTTCCTCAAAAGGGAATAGATTATTTTGCACAAATGCTTGCCAACGTAGCTAAAGAGCTAGGATCAAAACAATGCTTACCCGAGAACCATTACCAAGCAACAAAGTTAGTGTCTAAGTTAGGGTTAAAGGCTGAGAAGATTGATTGTTGTGTAAATGGTTGCATGTTATATTACAAACTGGATAGAAACTTATCTGAGTGCAAATTTTGTCAAGCTGCAAGGTATGTTCCTCCAAGGAAAGGGATGGGAAAACACAAAAATGTTCCGGTGAAGAGAATGTTTTATTTGCCAATCATTCCCAGGTTACAAAGATTGTATGCATCAATAGAATCTGTGGCTCGAATGAGGTGGGATCATGAAAATAAGGCGAGTTCGAACGTTCTACGCCATCCTTCCGATGGGAAGGCATGGAAACACTTTGATGATGTTTATCCAGATTTTGCCAGTGAGCCAAGAAATGTAAGATTGGGCCTATGTGCTGATGGGTTTACACCTTACATCCAAGCGTCGACTTCTCCATACTCATGTTGGCCGGTCATAGTTACGCCTTACAATCTTCCCCCAGAAATGTGCATGACCAAACCATACATGTTCTTGACTTGTCTCATTCCTGGACCATCTAACCCAAAATCAAAGATAGATGTTTACTTGCAGCCCTTGATTGATGATTTGCAACAGTTGTGGAGATTTGGTGTTTTGACTTACGATATCTCGATGAAACAAAACTTTCTCATGAGAGCATGCTTAATGTGGACAATTAATGATTTTCCAGCCTATGGCATGTTATCTGGATGGGGTACACAGGGTAAATTGGCATGTCCTTATTGTATGGAAGACACAAAAGCTTTCACCTTGAAATATGGTGGAAAAAATTCTTGGTTCAATTGTCATCGTCGATTCCTGCCAGAAAATCATTCTTTCAGAAGAAGTAAAAGGGGTTTTACAAGAAACAAGGATGAGAAAGATGGCCCACCTTAACAGGGCAACAAATCTGGGAATTAGTTCGTGATTTCCCAAAAGTGACAGAGGTTGGTTGGGGTAGATTGCAAGGGTATGGCGGGTATCATAATTGGACCAAACAAAGTATATTTTGGGATCTTCCATACTGGAAGGACAACTTGTTAAGGCACAATCTTGATATGATGCACATAGAGAAGAATTTCTTTGATAATGTGCTAAACACTGTCATGAATGTCAAGGGTAAAACAAAGGACAATGAAAAGGCGAGAATGGATATATCTCGTGTTTACGTGCACGCAGGGACTTGGAGATGCAACCCTTACCTAATGGAAAGATGGGAAAGCCAAAGGCAAGCTACACTTTGTCACCAGAAGATGCAAAGTTAGTGTGTAAATGGATTAACGAACTGAAAATACCAGATGGCTACGCTTCAAACCTTGCTAGGTGTGCCGATGTCTCCAAGGGTAAGATGCATGGGATGAAAAGCCATGATTGTCATATATTCATGGAGTGCTTACTCCCAATTGCCTTTCGTTCGTTGTCAGAATGTGTATGGAAAGCACTAACTGAATTAAGTCGATTCTTCAAAGATCTATGTTGTAATACATTGAGGATGGACGACTTGGTTAGATTGGAGAAAAATATTCCCATCATCATATGCAAGTTGGAAAGGATTTTTCCACCGGGATTTTTTGATTCAATGTAGCATCTTCCAATTCACCTACCCAATGAAGCAATCCTTGGTGGTCCAGTTCAATATCGGTGGATGTATCCATTTGAAAGGTAATTAAATTAATTTTTTAAGTACTTACATCTTGATTTCTTTCGAATTCAAAGATGTGTGGTCATTTTACATGTAGATTCATGGGCGACGCAAAGCGGGCGGTGAAAAATAAGGCTAGAGTGGAAGGTTCCATATGTGCTTTCTACTTACAACGTGAGACAACCTATTTCTGCTCTCACTATTTCAAGACCTTTAGCTTGTTGCCTACCACAAGTTTTAGGAACGATCCTCGATCGGGACATGAAGGCGTCCACCCAACGCTATCACTCTTGAACAAATCTGGTCGTCCTAGCGGGAAGTGTCAAACCCATTGGCTTACAGATGATGAATGGAAATCTGCTCATGTGCATGTGCTGATCAATTGCCATGAGGTTAAATCATATCTTGAGTAAGTAAAATTTGTATCCCTTCAAGTGTGTGCTTGACGCATTGAGTATTGTAGAGTTACTTATCAAAATTGTGCTTGATGTCAGTGCATTCTTGCAAAATCACTCCATCAATGATCAAGATGCTTCTGGTCGTATACATGCAGAATTTCCCACGTGGTTGAAGGAATATGTAAGTGTAATGTAGAGAAATGATGAAATTATTAGCAATCACACCCTCTAAGCATATGTGTCTCTTCTATGTAGGTTTATGATGAGAGGAATAGGGTGATCAACACAAACATAAAGGCATTAGCTTGGGGTCCTATAACAAAAGCAACATCATGGCACATGTACTTTGTAAATGGGTACAGGTTTCACCCTAAGGATTGGAGTGATGGTAAAAAAACCACGGGGTGCATGTAAAAGGTGTTACTGAAGGAGGAGAAGATGATTTTTACGGCATTATCCAACGTATCTTTGAATTGGAATATCATGGTTTGAGTAATAAGATTGCTATATTTTACTGTGAATGGTTTGATCCAACAAGGAATAGAGGCACAAGGGTCCATCCACATTATAATATTGTCGATATTAAGATGAATAGACGGTATGGTCGATATGATCCGTTCATTCTTGCAGAAAAGCAAGACAAGTATATTATGTCCCTTATCCAGAAACGTGTAAAGACCTACGTGGTTGGTCTGCGGTAATCACCACAAAACCAAGGGGTCATGTGGAAGTCGAGGACATAGAGGATGAAGAGCCTTATCAGGCTGATGAGATGTCACCCGTTGTACCAATTACATAAGTTGAACCATTACAAGGCTTACTTGATGAAACCATAAATGGGTTCGAACAAATAGTTGACCGTAATAACGATTCAATGGATCACGATGGTCAATCAGAAGATGAAGGTGTTTCGATAGAATGTAGTGATAAAGATGAGGAGAAGGGGGAGGACGAGGATGAGGATGAGGATGAAGACGATTATGAGGATAGTGACGAGGATTAGATTAGATTATATGTTAAGAATATGCATTGTACTATTTTAATATGTATCCTAATGTGTCTTAACATGCACAAGTCAACTTTACATATATGTTTAGAATATGTATCTAACTATTTTAATGTGTATCTTATTATTTACAAGTTCAACTTTATATGCATGATTAGATCATATGTATATCTATATGTTATATTTTGCACTACAGTAGATGTCAGGACGAGGTCGAGGGAAGATGCCTACCAATAGAGGTCGAGGGAGGCTTCTACGACCTGGCGATCTTGCTGCAGACACACTGCAAAATCCGTCGAGAGCGGACTACGAGACCCACCTTTTGAGCCTATAGCACCGCCGGTCCTTCCTTCCCGGCCCGGTCGTCACACCACCACCTTCCGAGCCTACCCCAGACGTAGTCACTATGATCCCTACTCCGGGATACATGCCCCCTAGGCAATTTGAGTGTGGTTCATCTTCATACCGCATGCCACAGGAGCCTGTGTTGCAGCAGCCTCCCCACGAGGAGGTAAACCAACATGAGGAGGTGCAAGAGGGGGATGAGGAGCATGAGGAGCAGGAAGGGGGGGAGGAGGAAGAGGAGGGGCATGACGAGCACGCCCCTCATCAGCGTCGACCGAGGCGTGCAGGGAAGGATGTTGACGGGAAGATCATTATATGTCCTATTGGGAAAGGGTAAGTTGGAACTTTCTTTGTTTCTTTATATATTTATTAAGCACTTGGTTTTATATATGCATTTGATTTGACATTTGACATTGAGTTTGGATTTTTGGTAGGTGGACTCCAGCAGAAGTTGTTGCTGATGCGATTAAGTTTGCCATCACCTCACAATTTCGGGGTGTTCACCATTGGCCGGATGTGACCCCGATGAAGTGAGGAACTTTTGGTGGGCCAGATTTAGGGTAAGTTCTATATTGCTTTTTATTATTAGTCGGTGTGAGGGAGTATTTTAGTAGATTGCTTTTCATTCAAGTTGTTTATCTTTAAGCCTACGTTTGTTTAATTAACACAAGTTCACGTTTTATTCAAGTTAACACATGTGAAGAGCTTATATATATACTTATTTATCCGATTAACTATTTTGATTAATTCTTCTTGCAGGATAGAGTTTCTTGGGATCCTCGTCATTACGACACCATCTTTAAGGTCTTTCAAAAAAATGTGCAAAACGTCTTTCCGACATCCTCGGCAAGAAAGAGGAAGAAGGGGACGCAACCTAAATGGATGGGGGAGAGGCATGGATTGGTCTTCTTGAATATTGGCAAAGTGATGCCTTCCTAAAGATATCAACACAAAATAAGACCAATCGGGCTTCAGAAAAGGGTGGTGCAGTTCACACGACAGGTCGCAGATCTCACCTTGAGGTGGCACTAGACATGGTATGTATTTACTTAATATTCATCGTTTAGTCCATTATCATATACTGATTTTCTTTGTAAATGAACATGTGTTGGCTTTTTGGGTAGGTCCAAACAAGTCAGGGGCCTGTGGATCCTGCTGAGTTTTTTAGAGCCACCCACCAGAAGAGTTACGCGAATGGGTTGATAGCCCCTCAAAAAGAACATATGTAAGTTGGTCTTATACATCATTTTTATATAACTTTGTTATCAATGTATGTACCTTAATAAGATTTGTTTGTGTTCTTTACTAGGAAGAGTATCGCGAGCGTTTGATTCAGATACAGACACAGGTTAATGACGCCTCCACAGATGGGATGCGGGGAAGTGGATGGGCGAGGAAGCTTCAATTGTGGCAGGATGTTGTTGGGGGTAGGACCCGGGGACGATGTTACGGAACTGCAGACATGTCTTTGAACATCCGTCGTGGTATGTCTTCATTAACTCAGGAGTCTCATGTGTCTTCTAGCCATGGTAATGGGTTTGAGACTGAGGAGGTCGTTGCACTTCGTGAGGAGGCTACCAGAGCTAGGGAGGAGGCAGCCAAAGCTAGGGAGGAGGCTGCATTAGCTAGGGAACATACTGTCAATTTGGAGGCCCAGTTTCACGCTATGATGGAGCGAATGGCAGCTTTAGAGCGTAATAGTAGTCGGGGTCGTCCGCATCCTGATTATGATGACGATCTTGACGACCATTCGTTAGATTAGGCATCATGTCATGGTCCATCGCAGATGTTGATTTCCTTTACTTTAGACATTTCGCATTTACTTTTCAAGTACTTTGAAGTTTGTGTTCATTTACTTTGTCATGTACTGTGTGGATTATCATGGGCAGTTTTGGTTCATCAACAATTATACAAGCTGTTCTTGAGACAGAAGTATTATAATGGTTTGAGTTGTAAGTGGAGAAAGAGTTGGTTCTATTATGTTTTTTTTTGTTGGGTGATATTTCAAGTTTTATGCTTCATTTGACTCTGTTAGACTTGTTAAAAGGTTGGAGTACCGCAAGTGCTAAAGCAGGGCTATTATTGTTTATTAAGGATATCGGTGCTAAAGCAGGGCTATTATTGTTTATTAAGGATATTTTTTATTTTTTATTTCCAGGTTTGTAATAATATAGCTACTTAATAAAAAAAAATTTTAAAAAAAAACATTATTTGCGTAGGATTGGCCGACGCTAAAGCCTACGCTATAACAAAGTAAATTAGTGAAGGCTGGGCCGACGCTAACTTTAGCGAAGGCCAAGCCGACGCTAAAATGATCTAAAATAGCATGGGCTTAGGCCGACGCTAAGTTTAGCATCGGTCATTCCCTATTGTCTTTGCTGCCACTTAGCGTCCGCTTTTAGTCGGCGCTAATTTTAGCGTCGGCCATCATTTGCGAGGCTAAACGTTGCGTCGAGGCTTTTAGCGTCGACCACGACACCGACGCAAAGCCGATGCTAAAGTGGCCGTTAGCGTCGGCTTTTGCCTTGTAGCGTGGGCTTTTGGCCTACGCTAAAAGCTGATTTTCTTGTAGTGGTAGGTATCAAGCAAATCCAAAAGAATCACACTTAACAGCAGTTAAAAGGATACTAGTGGAACTTGCCATTAACTAGTAAACTCATTAGTATCATGGTTCAGTAAGAAACAATCTAGTGTGGCATTATCCACTGCAGAGGCTGAATATGTAGCATTTGGTAGCTGTTGTGGACAAGTTTTATGGATGAAACAACAATTAGTTGATTATGGTGTCCAACTAAACCAAGTTCCTATTAGATGTGACAATACAAGTGCAATTAACCTAACTAAGAATCCCATAATGCACTCTAGAACTAAACATATAGAAATCAGACATCATTTCATTAGAGATCATATTCAAAGTAGAGAAATTGAGATTGAATATGTTGATACAACTAAACAACTTACTGATATTTTTACCAAGCCCTTGAACAAGGAAAACTTCTTTTTCATTAGAAGGGAATAGGGCATAATTGATCAATCATATATCTAATTGATGAGCCTCTGTTTGACTGGTTTTATAACTAGTAAAGACCTTGGCTTTGTGCTAATTTTATATCATTTTCACCCAATTTAGACTTGATTGTCCTTAAGTAGTATTTTGAGTCTGTAAAGTGTTTTTATGTTAATTTAGTTGTTTTAGAGTTAAATAAAGTATTTATGTTCTTTTCTGTTTTTTAGGTTAATAAAAAGGAATAATTCTGGTCTTTCGCCCCGCGAAGAAGCTCTCGCCCCGCGAGTATTGTAACTCTGAAAAGTCAGAGACGATCACGGCTTGCCCGTGTTGAAGATCACGGCTGTGGCAGTTTTGAAGTTGAAGCGTTCGCCTCGCGAGCATCCATTCGCCTCGCGAGCCTTGAAGTCAGAACATAATTGCTGTCACTGGAACCTGAACTAGTCATGAAGATTGGGCCATAACTTGGGCTGTAGATATCGGTTGGAACTGAAACCGGTGGCAAATGAAAGATCAAACAAAGAGCTTTAACTCTCATGAAGACCATTATTCCAAACAGAGCCGTTTTGAAGGGCTTTAATCCATGTGAAGTCAGAGGCGTTTCAGCTGCCCTATGAGTTGAATGTGGACATAACTCCCTTATCTTAACTCATAATTAAGAAAATTAAGTGGCTTTGGAAAGATAAGAGGCAGAGGTTGAAGTTAATAAAAGGAGCATTCAGATATTGAGAGAAGAGTTAGTCATAGTTAGTCATAGTTGGCCAGAGTTAGCCAGTTTTGGCTAGTCTTTGGTAGACAGTAGTAGTAGTTTACTTTCCTTTCTTTTCTTTTATGTTTAAGTCTGTAATGGAGAACTAGTCTCCTTGATTAATCTACTGTGATTGGTTTCTATTACATTTGAGGTTCTGTATTTCCTGTTTAGTTTGCTATTCTCTTTTCAATGCAATACTATATGTTTCTGTTTGTTATTTCAGGAATGTATAGTGTTGTATTGATTCATTTCGGTGATGTTATGTTTCTATATATAATCGCATTTGTTATTTCGCGTGTGTTCATTTATGTTCGTTTGTTCATGAGGGCTTAACCCCGTTTGTTATTTCGGGAATAGAAACATGCATCCGTAGTAGTGATTGCGTTGTTAATTGTTGCTACAACCGGGAGGGGTTTAGAATCCGCTTAGGGCTTGGATTTATTTGAACCAATGATAGTGGGAAACCAAGAACAGTAGGTTAATCGTTTTTAGCTTATTTGTTAGTCTCTTAAACTGCCTGTTTTTATTGCTTTGTTTTCTTTATTTTGTCTCAATTCAAAACCCCCCCATTTCTAACTTCTACTAATTTTCTGTTAATAACAACAACAACTAAAGAGTCCTTGAGAGACGATACTCGAGTTGTCGCTCCCTATCTACATTATTTTTGTAAACGTTCGTTCTTTTTGGCGCGTGGCGACAGCGCGTTCACTAATCTCTAAAGAAACTGTTTATATGACTGTATCTTTGTGTAAATATGCTCTGATTCTTGTATGATTTGATTTGGAATATCTATGAATGATTCGAAGAGAGTTTCAGAAGAAATAGATTTGATCAGGAATGGATCCCTTGTGTTTTTAGTCTGATAAACTCATAATACACAAGATTCTAATTCTGCTCGTCCACACAAGTCTTTGGACTTACTAAGACCTTAATAAGAATCTCCGTCCAATGACGTGGCATATGGAGCTCGGCTACTAGGTTACTTTGTGTTTTAGTGCTTCCATCTGCTAACGTGGCAAGATGGACGCACTTATTTTTAACTACGAGCCTTGAGGATTGACGACGACGCCGATGTAGAATCTTATTTCAAAACTTCAAATATTTTGAAACCCACTCTTTCTTCACCTAATTCCGTAACCCTAGTAGAGCTAACCTTAATCCTTCTTGTACCCGAACCAACCCTAATATGGAAAGAACCAAAAATACTGGATCTTCACCCTCAAAAGCTGCTGAGAAGAAGAGGAAGGAAACAAGAAAACTACTGCAGCTGGTACTTCAACTGGACAAGAAAATGCAGCTTCTGATTTCCTGCAGAAACTGATGGTTTCTGTTCTTTTTGATTTGTCCCTGCACCTATCCCTCTATCATGAACAATTTTATATGCTATGTTTGAATGTTTAAATGCTTGCCTTCTCTATTGCTTTGAATGTTTCTTTTCTTTACCTTTTTTATAATGCCAAAAAGGGGAGGAAAAAGTATGATATAGAGAAAGGAGATAATAACAAATTATACATGCATATGTTGAGGGGGATCTTATAAGCTTACATGATTAAAGGGGAGTAAATCAAATTCTGCTATGATAATACTTTTTGCTCTGATATACTTCTGCTCTGATTCCATTATATAAATATGTCAAAAACACTTAGCTTCTGCTACACTTATACTCCGATCTTATAATTTGTTAGAAGATTTGTCATAATCAATAATGGGAGTTTGTATGACTCAATGACTTAGAGATTTTGATATATGACAAATACAATTTAATGTGTGTGCAAGTGTTTGTGTCAAATTGCAAAGACAGGTATCCAGCAGTGATCAACAAGTTCAATAAGCAAATTCAAGGAAAATATTCAAGGAAGAACTTGAAGGAATCAAGGAGCTGCATGTAGAAATCAAAAGAGCAAAGTCAAAGATCAAAGGATCATCAAGACCAAGCTTAAAGGAGAATTTTAGATTTAAGTCTTAGATGATTTGTAAGAGAAAGAAATCTGTTAGTCACAAAATAGCTCAACTAAAAAGATACATGAAGAAAATCAATTTTCATAACATGCATTAAAATGAATAAGTTTTTTTTAATGAAAATGATTTTTGGAAATAATAAAATTATTTGTCAGGTGCAACCATATAATCAATGGATGTATATATGCTACTGTAACTGACATATGAATTTAAGGTTCTTGATTCAATACATAGATGTATTGACTGGGTGTACTGATGGATTAACCAAGTTCAAGATTTTGTGAAACTATCAAAACTATCAGTATGAAATTGGTTAATACAACCCTATACTCAACCCTTGTTCAAGAACCAGAATCAAGAAAACAGATTCTGTTATCAGACCTAAATCTGTTTTAATTGATCCCAACGACTATAACTTGTTTTCCTATATATAGAGGGATCAAAGGAACACTTTTAAAAAAAAATATCGAACATATCAGAAATTTTACAAAATCAATTTGAGAGATCAATTGTGAAAATCATTCATCTTCTTGCTTGAGATTCATTGTGAAAAAGAGTGTTTCATTCTCATAAGTGCTTCAATTTGTTTACCTGAATATTGAGAGTTTAGGAATCAATCTTTTCGTTCGATTTGATTGTAAAGAGAGAGGGAGTCTCTTTGTGTGATTAGGGTGAGGTATCCCTAAGGAAGAACATTGAGGCTCTTCACAAGAGTGTGGTATTTCAAGGTGAAGGAGTGCTCTGTGATGTAAAGGTTTTTCAAGCTACCTGGCTAAATCTTGTTGTGTTAGTGTGTGAAAACCCACAGGTGGAGTGGGGACTGGATGTAGGTCACAGTGGTGGTGACTGAACTAGGATAAATCTGGTTGTGTGGTATCTCTAAACTCAAACTCTTTAATTTCTGTCTTGCACATATAACTGTGATCTTGATGTTCTAAGTTTTCAATTGATATCAGTTCTTGATCTGCATAATCAGTATTGAACCTTGAGTAAACTGTAATAATAACTGTGTATTCAATTCTATTCTCAAGGATCAATATTTGAATTGAATCTTGCATCATATGTGACCAAATTCGAATAGCTTAATTTCTGTTTCTTGATCACTGAAACTGAAACTGAAACTGAACTTCTTTCTGTTTGATTCAATCACTGTTCTTAAGGGACAGAAGCGCTCATCCACACAAGTGACAGAAGCGCTCATCCACTAAAGTGACAGAAGCGCTCATCCACTAAAGTGAGAGAAGCACTCATCCACACAAGTGACAGAAGCGCTCGTCCACTAAAGTGACAGAAGCGCTCGTCCACTAAAGTGACAGAAGCGCTCGTCCACTAAAGTGACAGAAGCGCTCGTCCACACAAGTGACATAAGCGCTCGTCCACACAAGTGACAGATGCACTCGTCCACTAAAGTGACAGAAGAACTGATTTATCTTTCTGAACTGATTTACCTCATCACCTTCTATTCAAGATTTCATAAAAAGCCCTTCATTGTTTTTGTAAAAGATCCTGAGGCAACTCTGATTTGAAAAGTAAAGTTTTTGAAAAGGAAGATTTTTGAAAACTCAATTCACCCCCCCTCTTGAGTCTTTGAAGCCAAAACAACACCTAGAGCCCAATGGACTCAAGAGCAGAAAAACCAACATCAGCTTAATTTAAAAGCTAAGCACTATATCATGTGTGCTATTACTAGATCTGAACATGACAAATTTCACAGATGCAATACTGCTAAAGAAATCTGGGATACTCTTGCCCTAGCTCATGAGGGTTCATCAAAAGTGAAGGAATAAAAAATAAGCATGTTGGTTCACCAGTATGAACTCTTTAAGATGGCTGATCATTAAACTATAGATAAAATGTTTGGGAGATTTCAGATTATCACCAACAGTCTCAGATCACTTGGAAAAACTTATGAAAATAGAGACCATGTCAGGAAAATTCTGAGAAGCTTATCCAAGCAATGGAGACCCAAAGTTACTGCTATTCAGGAAGCTAAAAATCTGAATACTCTTTCTCTAGAAGAGCTCATTGGATCACTCAAAGTTCATGAACTTGAACTAAATGAAGTTACAGAAAAGGAAAATCTATTGCCCTAAAGGCAAAGAAAGCAAGTTCATCAAAAGTCCTCAAAGCTGCTGAATCATCAGATGATACTGGACCTTAAGACAGTGATGAAGGGTCAGATGAGGATGAACTATCTTTCATCTCCAGAAAGATTCAACATATGTGGAGAAAGAAAGGTGGTTTCGGAAGGAAGCAGTTTAACAGAAAGTTTTCCAAGGAGAAGTCAGATTCCAAGGAAAAAGGTCCACCCTTATGTTTTGAATGCAAGAAGCCTGGCCATTTCAAAGCTGATTGTCCTGAGCTGAAGGATAAAAAGAAATTCTTCAAAAAGAAGAATGGTTTAATGGCTACGTGGGAGGATCTGGATCTATCTTCATCAGATGAAGAAGATAATGCCGAGGAAGAGGCAAATATCTGTCTCATGGCAGACACTGCATCAGAAAGTGAATACACTGATGTTGAGGTAATGGACTCTGACCCATCCACTCTTCAAAATGCTTTTGATGAATTGTTGCGTGAGTCGTCCATACTGTCTCGAGAGTATAGGAGTCTCAAAAAGAAATTTTCTAAATTGTTTAGAGAATATGATAGGGTTTGCATTGAGAAACAAAACCTTAAAGATGAAAATGACATACTAAAATCAGTGAATGTCAGTCTAACTGACAAAATGGAGTGTGAGCCTGATGTTTCTTGTGAAGTTGCAAAACTGAAACAAGATGTAACATATCTTACAGACTCTGTCAAATCTTGTAGGTGGCTCAGATAAACTTCGTCTCATTTTAAGGTACTCTAGGTCACCACATGATAAATCTGACATTGTTTATGACAAAGAGAAGCAAGAAGCATCTCACCAAAAGTCAACACCACATACACAACATAGAGCTTCAAAAGCTCAAGCTAAATATGCTAAAACCAAATCGGGCCCGTCCAACACCTTTTTCAAAGTGTGTGGAAAGAATGGGCATACTACATCTAGATGCATACATAATAAGCATAGAAAGCATTCTTGTCCAGTGACTACTAACAAGAAAGGACCCTAGTCAGTTGGGGTACCTAAAGATAAGATAATACCTGTTGCAGATTTGCTTAACAACAGGAAAGAAACAAACATCTTGGTACTTGGACAGTTGGTGCTCACGACACATGACAGGAGAAAGATGTATGTTTCAAGACCTTAGGGCCAAAGATGGTGGCTGGGTCACATTTGGAGGAAATCAGAAAGGGATGATCACTGGTATTGATAAAATTAGCAAACATCATTTTTCCTCCATTGACAATGTTCTCTTGGTTAATGGTCTTAAACATAATCTGCTAATTATAAGTCAATTATGTGATAGTGGATATGCTGTTTCTTTTGATAAGAACATGTGTAATGTCAAGAAAGATGATGGATTACTTTTATTCACTGCTAAGAGACAAAACAATCTTTATAAGATTGACTTGGAGGACCTCTCCAATCAAAGTGTCTCATGTCTAGTGTCCATTGAAGATGAGCAATTGATTTGCAATTGATATTTAGATCAAGATCTGCATATTATGTTCAATGTTTGCTTATGTGCTCGATTTTAATCTGATCCTAGAGAATCTCACTTATCAGCAGTTAAGAGAATATTTAGATACTTAAAAGGTACTACTAATATGGGTTTGTGCTTTAATAAAAATGAAGATTACAGATTAGTTGGTATCTGTGATGCTGACTATGCTAGAGGCAGAATTGAAAGAAAGAGTACTAGTGGAGGATGTCACTTCATTGGAGCCAATCTTGTCTCATGGTCAAGTAAAAGACAAAGTACCATTGCCTTATCAACTGATGAAGCTGAGTATATTTCAGCTGCAAGTTGCTGCTCACAACTTCTATGGATCAAACATCAATCGGAGGATTACAATGTGTTTATAAGTAGTATTCCACTTATGTGTGATAATACTGCTGCAATTAATTTGTCTAAGAATCCAATATTTCATTCTAGAGCTAAGCATATAGAGATTAAACATCATTTTATAGGAGATTACGTGCCAAAAGGTGTTTTTGATATAAAATTTGTAGATACTGACCATCAATGGCCAGATATCTTTACTAAACCTCTTGCGGAGGACATGTTTATTTTTATTAGAAAGCATCTTAATATGTTATATGTGGATTGATTAAGGCGTCCGGCCTTGAGAATTTTGTTGTTGATGTATGTGCGTCTAAAGCATTTCAAGTCTATTGCATGATTTTAGTGTGTGTCCATTGTATGCCACGTACACTGTATTTGTGTATCGCCTCCACTGCACGTCGCATCTATGTTTGATTGCATTTCACTTGGACCCGTCCATACTCTTAATTATTAATTGCATTTATTTTGTCTCAAAAATAAATTTATCCTTTATTCTTTTTGCTGAGTTAGTAACTTCCATCAATCCCATCAAGACCTTTTTATAGTTTCAAAATACCAATGTCGTTTTATCCTTAATGACATGTCTTGTCAAATATTTTCTTTTTGATTTATTTCTAAAAGAAAAACCTTTGAAATTCAAAACCTTTTTAAAGCAACCATCTTCCCTCTGAGAAACCTTTCACTACCCTATCATCTCTAAGATTACTCGAGCTCTCTATCACTTTGCTTTATAACCCTAACTCTCAGTTCACCAAAAAAGGCTTCTTCTTCTTCAACCCTCAATGTGGACAAACTTAATATGGCTATTGAGCACCACTTCAACTTCACAGTTTTACAAGACTACAATCTAGATATCAGCAAGTATATCAACGCTGCTGGATGGGGAGGACTCTTCGCTGAGAAAGTATCTGTTTATCCCAATTTGATAAGGGATTTCTGGAGGAGACTTCAAGTCTCTGATACCGATATCTCCTCTACTGTACTGGGAAAGAGGATAATAGTTTTTGAGAAGACTATTACTGATGCCATCTTCTGCGCTCAGGAAGGAATGGTTTTTACTGAGTCATGGGAGACTGAACTAGGTGGTACTAAGGTCATTGAAGTTTTCTTAATGAGAGAGGATACAGTAAGGAATCATTCATGGAAATCTGTAGAAATGAAGGACATTGGTTGCATCCTTCAATCAACTGCTGTACAAAGTGGTTCTTCACAAAGCTGGGTCAAAGGACAACTTGTCTACCTTGCACAAGTTCTGGCTCTGCCATCTCTTTACTGAGACAAAGATCAACCTTCCATGAATTGTGTATAGAAGATTCAGGAATACTGTGATTAACAGGAAGAAAATATCTGCATTTCCCTATTGTCATCTCCTTTCCAAGATCTTCAAAGCTCAAGGAATTCATGAATTCATTGCTGCTAGGTCATCTGAAGAGCAAGCATGAATTTTAACTAAAAAACCAATGTCAGTTGCTGATTTTGGCAAGATGAACATTGCAAATATGAATCCCAGCACCTATACTGCTGCTGCCATAGCCAAGACTGAGGAATTGATGAAAGTCAAGGAAGAAATGGTTGGTCAGAACAATGCTGATGTTCTGGGGCTGAAGAGGAATGTTAAGAAGAAAACCACTGCTGCAAGGAAGTCAATGCCTAAAAGGCCTACTGGTGGAATTGTCTTTAGAGAACCCATTGATACTGCTCTTAATCCTGCCCCCACACAGAAAAGGACAAAAGACTTGATTCTGTCTTATAATGAGGATGAGGATGATGAGGACATGGTTTCCATCAGCTCTGTACTGAAGAAACAAAAAATTGCTGCTTCTACTGATGCTACTGCTGCCTATATTCCTACTTGGAGGAGACAACCTCAGAAAAAAGCTAAAGCTGCCATGGGAACTAAGGTAGCCCTTCCTGCTAATGACGCTGTCAAGTTAGCGGTAGATGCCCTAGTTTCCAGCTTTGAGATTAGGGTGGATCACTCTATACATGCATCCTCTGTAAATCAAAATCAAACCTTGGATGATGTGCATATTCCCACACCCCTTTCACCACAAACAAACTCACCAGATCAACCACAAACAACCTCACCACCAAGACCAAAATTCTCACCCATCTTACCTGAATCTGATCCCTGGTTTCATCAACCAAATAATGGAATTAGCCCTGGTGCACCCTTTCCCAAAAATAGAAAAACTAGATTCCCTTACACTCATCCCTCTGTTCTTTATGATGGCAAAGCCGAAAGCTTAAACAAGATAAAGAGAGACCGGAGAATCTTATTTCACACCCACCAAACTGAACCTGAACCTGAACCTATTCTAACCAGATGGTATCCTCTACCAGAATATGAGTATGAACTTGCAAAAATCTACTCATATTGGATTAACCCTGAACCACATACACCTACTAGACCATTTCCATCTGCGTTATTCAATTCCCTTGGACCTCTTCTCACCCATCTACCATAGAAAAGATTCCCTCCTAAGAAGATCTACCCAAACCTCATCAAATCACCACCCTTTAAACCTTTCACTGATGGTGTAGATAGGCACATCATATCTGACTGGACTCAGGATCCAGGAAAGAAAAGTCTTAAAAATGCTCTTGAAAAGAGATTAAGATCATTCAGACATGTTCCATTCATCATTGATGCCAACACCAAATGGAAGTCCTTTGTTCATCCCAATGAATATGGTAGAGCTGCTGACTTCATTGATCAACTCCTGTATGCTTTTTGGAAAATGGAGTTGGAAATGCCAAGATATGTCAAGGTTGCAAATTTTGTGCCTCCAACATGGCTGCATCATTCTCTGGAGAGAACAAGAATAGGATTCATACCCTACATGATATGTCCCAGGCTACCAATGATTGACATGAATAAATACAAAGATCTGAAGAAGCAGAGAAACATTGACAAGGTGGAATATGCGCAGGAAGCTTCCTCCTCTGGACTGACTATTGAAGAAAAGAAATATATTCCTAAAGTCAGAGCGAAGTGTGGCCTTGCTTACTGTAGATTCCTCATCTATAAGGACATCATTGGCAATCCGGTCATAAGTCCTGTCTTTGAAAAGGACTCTATTCATTAGGCCAAAGAATTACCAGAACCAATGCTGCAATATGCTACTTCACCTCCTCCATCACCATCTTCAGAACATGCTGATGAGGAAATTATTGTTGAAGATATGGAAGTTGAGGAAGTTGCTGAGTCTATTCCCTGACCTAGTACTTCTGAGAAGCATTCATCTCAATCATTAGCTCTCACAGTCATTCACCCTCAGGACCAACCTCAACAGTCCAGAGCCTTGGACACCTTGCCAAGTCAAGCACATGCTGAAGACAGGGCTGAAAGCTCTAGACCCTCAATCTATCTGCTACCAAACTTTGAAGAGATGATTGGTAGAATAATTGAAGAAAGAGTATAGGTTGAAGTGAAGGAACAAGTGAGAGAGCAGGTTGCAGAAGCTCTTGCTCCAATAAACATAATGATGAACCAAATGATGAGCATTATGCTCAGCTTTCAACAAAGTCGGAATCTGCCTACACAAATCCCTACTTCTCCACAAAATCCCGATCCGTATCAAAATCAAAACCCTCCTCCTCCACCTCCACCTTCCTCTTAATTTATCTTGTTTCTCTTTAATTACTGACAATGATGGTCTACTCCTTAACCTCTTTATCTGATGGCAAAAAAGGGGGAGAAAGGAAAGAGAATTAACTTTAATGAGAAGAGTAAGTTTTTTAAAAGTATATACTTGTTTGCATATGAATGTCTCTATTTATGCTTTAATATACTATATCAGTTTTGAATTCTCTGATACTGTTTACTATGATTTGTTTATTGGTCTGATATATCCTAAGTCTACATGCTCTAACACTGTTTGATATGATATATTTTATTTTCTCTGAAACTTATCTATAAGTTTGATAAGACTACAAAGCTCTGATTCTATCTCAACTGATAAGTAGTTGCACTGATCTGATAAGCTATACATGTGATGTTAAAAGTTTGAATGCTTTGTCTTAGGGGGAGCTTTGTAAGCTTTCTTAAACTTTGCTTCTCAAATTTAAATAGTTTTTGTCATCATCAAAAAGGGGGAGATTGTTGGAACCAAAGTGATTTGGATTTAATTAATCTCTAAGTTTTGATGTTCACAAAAGGATTAAATAAGCTTGGCAAAGTGTTAGTTGAGATCTAACAAGGTTATCTAGTTTTGCAGGATCACTTGAATCTTATAAGTTATGGATACTTAGAAAAAGTTTTCATATATCTGTTTGGACTTTAAATAAGAAATCCACGTCCACCCATGTAGACAGGCTGCTCAAAAGGTTGATAAAGTTATTTATTTGAGTAGATTGAAACTTAAGTAAACGAGGCATGATAATTCCTAAGTAAAGGAATTATTAAAATATTTCTACTAGACGGAATCTAAGTTTCAAATTGAATAGACGAGCTTAACTAGCCACATCATCAGACGAGATCTTTTTTTAAGTGATTAGACGCACTTTAATGCCACGTCACTAGACGGAGATCAAAATAACTCACTGAGATATAGGAAGTCCACAGACTTCAGTAGAAGAGAGGATATGCCACATCAGTGGATGAGCAAAATGAAAGAGTGAATAGAATTAGTTTCACATAGAACTAAGTAGACGCAGTTTTTAAGTAGACGAGCTCATCTTTAGGATAAGCCTTCATAAATAATTTCAATCCAGTCCACAATGAATCATCTTCATTTCAAATGATTGATATTTATTTCAAGAGAATTTTTGTTCTTCTCATTTGTTTTATATGCTTAATGCTTTGTTTCCTTGTGAGAAAAACATAGTACCATCGAGGAAATACAAAAAGCAACACAGTACAATGGGAAATGTAAAACGATCTGTACGATAACACCTTCATGGCTGGAAAAAGCTGGAAGTTACATAAAGGAGGAAAAATCGTTTTCAAGCTGCAAATGCTCAGAGCAGTGAGCCTCCATTTTGTACTACCCTGATAACCAAGAATACATTTCAGCATGGCCATGATCAAGCTATCAATCACAACGGATATTGTGCATTCAATGCTATCTCTAAACGGGAAATTCAAAATGATCGTTGAAGCTTTTCAAGAGTAGAAGAAGGTCACTATAAATAGAGGACCTAATGCGATGAAGAACAAATTTTGCCAATACAATATTTGCTAGAACTAGCTCTCATTTCTTTCATTCTTTCAAAAGCAAAAGTCTGTATTCTTTAGTGTGAATATCATGAAAATATTCAACAGATCTTAAACTTTCATATCCTCACATATAGTGAGTTAAGAAGATCGTAAGTTAAATCTCTTTGTTAGAGTTAGAGCTTGAAGAGGATTGGTAAGAAAGGAATACTTGTAGCCTGGAGAGGTGTTGAATACTTGGTTGTAATCTATCTGGAGAAATAGTGGATAAAACCTTCAAGTCGAAGGGACTGGATGTAACTCTTGGTTGGAAGAGAGTGAACCAGGATAAAATCATCTGCGTGAATCTTCTATCATTAAACTCTTACAGCTTTATTTGTTTATACTGACTGTGGGGGTTTTGATATTGCTTTTATTAAATGTCAAAAGTCACTACTAGAAAACTTGAATTTTCAGACGGAATTTTCGGACGGATTTCAGACGGATTTACTATTTTTTATATTTTCCTTGATTTATCTTGCAAATCCGTTCGAAATTTTCGGAAATTTCGGACGGATTTGCTATTTTTTATATTTTCCTTGAAAAATATTAAATAATTTATCATATCAATATGATTAAAATATTTGATCTTAATAAATTTAAAAGTAAACAAGATTTATGAAAAAAATTAAAAAACATATTTAGACTAATAAAATGAAATCAGTCCCTATTAAAGCAATCCGTACCGGTTTAGTTTGAGTAATTAAATTACTCTCTTCAAATTATTTTATTGGGTGCGTTAGCACTGACTTATTTCAGTGAATGCACGCTTACTAGACAATAATTTACGTTATTGTCACTATTATTACCAGTACATAAAAATGTTTTTAAATAATATGATTAAAAGAAAAGCATTTTCATATTTTCATTCAATTTAATTTTAGATTTGAAAATAAACTGGTTTGACATTAATCAGAGATTTAATTTTGGACTGAGTATTTTCTTAGTTGATCAGTTCAATTATTAATCTTTACTCTAATTTGAATTTCGAAATCATATATTTATCAACCTTTATTTTTATATTCCAAAAAGTAAAAACATGTTTATTTTAGACTTAAAATTTATCACTCATTTTATACCTACTAATACAAAAAAATCAAATTTATCTCTCCTATTATATCTAAAAACCCGTAACCCCCTCTCTTTCTTTCTATTTTCTTTCTCTGCTTCTTCTTCCTTCTCACCCATCTTATTCTTTCTCCCTCACTCCATCTTCTTCCTCCTCCTATACACCAAACCAGCCGCGCCGCCCCTAGGAGCTTCGGTAGTCACCATCTTGCCGCGTTCAGCAGCGAGCGCGCCACCCCTGTTGGCACCTTCGGCCGCCGCTCGATGGAGAGGAGAAACCACCGCACCTGGGTTGATCGCTTCCTCTACCGCCGTGATAGCTCCATGGATGTCCGACCACCATCACGGTCGCGTCTAGAGTGGGGAAGACGACCCCGCAACGGAACTCTTCATCCAATGCATCATGCTCCGTTTGGCTTCTCCGTTTGGACGCCGTCGCTGCCGTGGTAAGCTTCCAGCCGCCAACTATGGCTTCTCCTCCACCATCTCTTCATGTTGAACATCTCTCTTCTTCCTCAAAATCTGCCTTCATGTTATGGGTCGTGGTTGTTTCAGAACCTTCTTTTGTGCGGTCCGCCTCGTCGTCATCGCTGTCGCCATGCCGCCGCCACGCCGGTCATCACAACAGCCACTGCTTCCTCTCTTTCTCAGCTTGGTGAGTAACAATCCACCTATTGTTCTTCAAATTGAAAATCCCCAAATTGATTTTGAAACCCTAACCCTTTGATTTCAGATTTTAATCTTGAAATTAAACATTGTTTTATGAAATTGGGACTGTGAATTAGTGTTTCCCTAAACCAATTTCATTATTATTTAGTTAAAATGAGTTTTCCCCAAATTGTATTTAGGAACCCTAAACCCCAATTTGATTTTATTTGAATTTGGTTCTGTTTTTGTGAAATTAATTATGATTTAGTGCAACTAGGACTCTTAATTGATGATTCCTAAGTTCATCTTCATGATCCTTTGATTCAGTAATTTGTTTTTGATGTGGTTGTAAGTCCTCTCTCATTGAAACTATTTAGCTTGAGTTTCAAACTCTATAACTCATATGCTTTACATTTATGCCTTGTGCATTTTCCTTGTGATTTTGATGTGAGACGGAAAAAATAGATGGGGTAATTATAGAGTTAAAGTTTTATAACTGCATGCTCATATGAAAATTTGTTAAGAGCTTAAAGTTAGTGGAAGAGAAAAAATTTGTTTGGTATACGTGCTCTTTCTTTTCATTTTTTTTACTTTGCTTTTCCAATTTGTTGCACATGCTTTGAGATTTACTAAATGCATATGCTTTATTAGTTCATTGCTATCGATTCCTTCTGAGGTGGGCTATGAGATTTTTAAATTTTGTTAGTTCATTGTTGTCTATATTTCTAATTGTATCTTCCTATACATTTTCTAGTTTGTGCTCTGTCGTAGGCTTACTTATGCTTATTCCTTTTCGATTTAAATGAAGGTTGTCCTTAATTTTCTGGAAGTTTCTGGTCCACTAGAAGGCAGTCCATGTTGTTCACTAAGCCTTGATATTGCTTTGTTCATTTTTCTCCCTTTCCCCCTCTTTTCACTAGGAAACTACTACTGAGATAGCATGATTCGTTGTTTTTGCGTGAAGATCAAAGTTGGGGCCATGCAGAAAGCAATGTAAGTGTCTTTTCTGTCTTCTAATTATATTTACGTGTTCTTTTATTAGTTTTTTATGGCAACCCTGGTTTGCTATGCATCAAAATCAAACTGGACATGCGATGTAATCATTACCACTTAAATTGATATCTTAATTGATGGAGATTTTATCTTGGTAATTAAACTTTTTTGACTTTTCTCGTGTTTCTTTATCTGGTGGTTATCAATGTAGCCTCATACCTTTTATCCTTTTATCCAATGACCTCTTTAGATTTGCCAGTCATTTGTTTATTTTGTGTATATGCAGTTGGTGTTTGTAGGTTTGCTTTTGTGCAAAGAACTTATTTGTATTGTTTTGTTATAGTAATGATAGTAATTACAATCATCAAGGTCTTTTATTTTTTGCAACGTTCTTTTGAAGCCTGACTTTTCCTGCTTAGGCTTATGAATGATGATGATAGCTTGTGTTTGGCATTATTTAGAATTACTTGATCAATTGATTTAATATAGCTGTCACATTTATGCAAGTTTATTAAATTGCATGATAATTTGTATAATCCTCCATTGCTTACCTATTAAATGTGACATTATTGTTTGTTTTATCTTATTTACAATTCTGCTGTCTCTTATTTACATTATTGTTTGTTTTATCTTGGCCTGGCAGTAAAAAGACAACAAGAGCATTAGCTCAATGTTGCAGCTATGAGGATGTTGTGTTGGACATGGGGACATACAAGACAAGATAAAATTAAGAACGAATGCATTAGAGAGAATGTAGGGGTAGCACCTATTATGGTAGAGATGGTAGAATCTTATGTTATGTAGTTTAGCCATGTGAGGAGAAGACCATGAGAAACCGCACTAAAAAGAGTAGAGAGTATCTTAATGTGATGGTGTCCATTATGTGAGTACAAGCCAAAAGGTTTGAATATCCATATTTTCAATCTTGTTATTTAAATTAGTTATAATGTCTATTATCTTGTTACAGTGTGATGAATGCTTTCTCGGAAGGACTCACTATCTTTTATTTGATTATAGTAACATCCTTCTCGTTTATGATGGTGGCCACGAATTAATCAATCACGACGATGATTAGATGACAATGATGATGAGGAGGAGATGATGGATGATGTGATAGATGAAGATGAAGAGTTTAGTGATCAAAGTAACAATGAGGAATAAATTTATGTCTTTGATGTTTGTAATGATATTTTAATGCTTTGAATCTTAATATATCATTATTGTATTTCAAGATACTTTGTGTTTTTGTTTATTTTGAGCTTGATACTTGTCTAGAGTGGTATCTTAATAATAATTATTTTTTATTATATTATATTATATTAGATTCCAAGTCCAGGTACCTAATTTGGTATGCATAATTATTTAAGTTTGACCCTTTTTTATTAATAAACATGATTTGTTTATCAAAAAATATTATTTAAATATGATTATCTAATCCGTGGGAAATCTGTCCAAAATAATATCATAACATTCGTCTGAAATCCGTCCAGAATTTACATGAATAGCAATATTGAATCCGTCTGAAATCCATCCGAAATTAAGCCCAATATAACTAAAATTCAGATTTTTGTGTTTGTTAGAAATCTGTCCGAAATCTGTCTGGAACTAATTTCGGACAGAATTTTCAATTTGCAACGGGGCTTTTTCGGACGGGGGATGTTCCGTCTGAAATCCGTCCGAAATTAATTGTCCGTCCCAAATCGGTGGGAAAAGTGTCCAAATTCCGTCTAAAATCCGTCCGAAAATAACAATTTTCTAGTAGTGAGTTATTTTTTAGTGTGTGCATCTGCTTTATATATCCTGGTGTGAGAAAAACAGTTTTAAAAGGTTGTTTTAGAAAAATTATTAACAAACACAATTCAACCCCGCTTCTTGTGTTTGCATGTGTCAACTTCACTGATGATAGATGATAAGTCAATGGTTTATTATTTCTAAAGGGTCTGGCTCTTAAAAGACATGACCTCTGATTTTGAGAGGTAACAAACTCCCAAGCTACTTTCAGCATTGAAGCTTTATTAATTGCTTGAATGGACCTCAAACCAAGACCTCCTTCTCCAAAAGGTTTGCATATATGCTTCCATGTCACTGTTACTATTTTATGTTGATCCACACTTCCTGACCATATGAAATTCCTTTGCTAGCTATCCACTTTTTTGACGCATTCCACAGGACATTTATATACCTGGAAACTGTATATTAACATGCTTTGCATCACTGATTTCACAAGCATAACTCTTCCCATGATGGATAACAATGAGGATTTCCAAGAAGCAAGCTTATTCTTAATTCTGTCCATAATAGGCTGCAAGTAAACTTTCTTTGGTTTACCTTTGAAAAGAGGAATTCCCAAATATATAAATGGAGTTGAACTAGCTGAGGATCTTAGAAGCAATATCATATTTCCTTTTTGCAGTGATATGTCTTGTATAGAACTTTGATTTTGCATGATTAATTACCTGACCTGAAGCCTCTCCATAATGATGTCATCAGCATAAAGATTGTGTGAAGGAGTGGCACAACCTCTTGGTCCTGCCATCAGCTGCAATTCCCTTACCTTTACCATTTTGATAATTCCTCAGCTTAGAACATCTTCAGCTATACAAAATAAGAGGGGATACAAAGGATCACCTTGTCTAACCCCTCTATTACAAGAAAAATATCATGTTGCCTTTCCATTCACTGAGATTGACAACTTGGCTAATTGCAATATAGCTTTGATCCATTCACAAAACTTGTTATCGAAACCAAAATAGTGCAGAACCTTCAACAAAAACTTCCAATCTAAAGTGTCAAAGGCTTTCCTTATATCTATTTTCATAGAATAATTTACCCCAAACACTTTTTTATCAAGCATATTCACTGCTTCTGAGGCTGTACAAATGCAATCACCGATCTGCCTACCTTGTATGAATCCCCTCTGATTTTCATAAACAATTCTTGGAGCTATCTTGGCCAATCTATCTGCTAACAACTTTGTAATAATTTTGTGTTTTATTACCTTATTTTTTCTGGTCTTTGAAGAGTTTTTGTGTCAAGAAAATGCAACAATGATGAGTGGCCCTTCTAACTCCAAGAATGAAAGCTATAGTAGTGGTTCACTTTTATTGTGATAATTGTAATTCATGCCTCACGAGGAGGGATGGGTCTGCTTGGATTACTTAACTATGTAAAAATTATGGCTTGAAGGGTTTTTCCCTATTGGTTGCTTAGTTTATATGGATAATAAACGTGTGGTACTGGGTGTTCACATGTATTAGACAGTAGAAGTGATGAATTCTTGATTTTGACACTACCAGAAAATGCTGAGTTTCCAATGCATTTTTACTGACGACCATGACCGCCATCGATAATGAAGAGGTTACCGATGGAAATGTCCGGCGGTAACATCGAATACTAAAAGTCACAAGAATTACTGACAAAATGTCCGTCGATGCCCCCTTCTCTCTCACTTTCCTTTTCTCTCTTTTCTTTTCTTTTTCTTTATTCCCACCGCGCCACATTCTCCCTCTACCACCGAGCCACTGAGTGCGTCCCTCGTCCATATGTTGGGTTCCCTATTACCAACGGAAAAGGCCCTCGGTAAGGCTTTAAGGGAATTACCGATGACTTTTCCGTCAGTAATAGGGCAGCCTACTGAGGTCATTATCGACGAAAAATCCATCGGTAATTACCAATGGATAACCTAAATCCATCGGTAAGGGTTACCGACGAGCTGGTTTACCTACGGATTTGAGTCCATTGGAAAGCCGTCGGTAATACATCATTACCGACGGTTTTTGGCCGTTTCCGACGGCTTTTGCCCATCGGTAATATGCAAATTTTTGTAGCGTGATTGTTGGAATATTTTATTTAATTATATTCCAATGTCATAATGTGGGTAAATATCGCCAATTAATTATATAAGCTATTTATTGATTAGGGGCATTGATTGACATGTGTTCAAACTAAGGGATAAGACTAATTAGATTTTGATTTTATAATTAACTAATTAATTATTATTTGATATGGGAAATAAATGAGCGGATGTCGTCGATGGCCCATTTCGGAATAATGGGAACCCTAGCTAATTAGTCATCACCCCATATATAGGGTATGGTCCACAATACACCGGACACAAAACATACTGCCTCTTCTCCCCAACTGAAGACATAAGGAGTCCTGATTGAGAAAGAACCACAAGCCAACGGGTGTTCATTACCCGCACCTCTTTCTTTCTCCCTCTATGTGTTTCAAATTACTGTCTATCGATTATTAGCAATGGATCCAGGAATTTTGATTATCCTTGATAAATCAGCGTGTTGTAGATTCTAAGACTATCAAGCTATGGTTGTTATTGATACATGATATGCATGCTTGTATCTTTATAATGTTTCTGCAAGTAAGTTTTATGATAGCTAGGAAGCCTTGTATTTGATTTATTAGAGTTTTATTGATCACTGACTAGTACGGACATGTTCAATTAGTATCATTAGATCATGGACCCGTGCGATGTTGGAGTAAATAATATGTGTGGAAAGTAATTTATTTTTTTCAAATCTATTTATATTATATAATTACTGAAGCAAAGACTATAGCGTCGCCACTTCAATTCAATGTCCTAATCCTTCATTCCATCCAAAGAGCTGATGTGTCAAGTTCTCTTATTTTCATCATTTTTTATATTTTACAATAGAAAAAACTCATTGAACATTCACAAGGAGAGAATTAGCAACTCAATACCCTATTGCTAGAGTAAATACCCAATTTGGTCCCTGAAATTGTGAAGTAGTATCAACTTGTTCCTTGAAATTATTGAAATTCAAAAAGCATCCTTGAATGATAAGTTAGTATCAATTTAGTCCCTCATTTTACTCACTTAATATCAATTAAGTCCCTGACACTGCAAACTTAATATCAACTTAGTCCATATGATTTTTAACGGAGGGACTAAGTTGATCATCGTTTTACAATTTCAGGGACTAATTTGGAATTTCGATAATTTCAGGGACCAGGTTAATACTACTTCACAATTTCAGGGATCAAATTGAGTGTTTTCTCCCTATTACTAGTTTCTGTCCAATCAATCCTCGTCTTCATCACTGAATTGATCATCGCCCTCTTCTTAAGGAGGCCTAAGACCAAAACCCGTGATGAAACTAAAAATATTTAAAAATTAAAAAACATTCACAAATACCAAACCTCATTATAATACTAATAGGATATTATTGTATGATCATAAACCACATTAAAAATATGTTTAATAATAATAATAATAATAGTAATAATAATAACTTCATCAATAATAATAATAATAATAATAATAATAATAACAAAAAAAACTAACAATAATAAAAATAATGGTACATTCTAAATGTACAAAAAAAATATATAATAAAAAAATACAAATAAATAATATACAAAATGATAAAATGGTATTATAAAAATTAAATTAAACACTTCCAGAAAAATAGTTGATAAAGAAGAGTGTAAAAAAAAGTAGCATAATGTTGGTAAGTGAATATATAATAATTAAAATATGATATCAGAAAAAAATTAATATTTACCTAAACTTCAAATTGATTACAATAAAGTGTAGAAAATATTAAAAGAGTGTAATAAATTGTTGGAGAATGTAGAAATAGTGTGGTATAAAATGGAAGGAATATGTGTTGGGGGAGCGGGAGCCGGTTACGCATGAATTTATATGGGGGAGGGGGGTTGGGTTGGTGGGATGGGTGGTGGGGGGCAGAGCCACGTGTCACCACGCGGTGAGTGGTGCCACTGCAACTGGCGCCATCGTGGCACCTGTTGTAGTGGGGCCACTCACCGGGTGTTGACACGTGGCGCTGCTTTTAATTTTTTTATCAGATTACCTGGACCAACGACGACCTGCAACATGGCAGGTCAACAGGTCAATGTCGCCAGTCAAACTAGCGCCATCTAGTCAGCAAAAAAAATTATTTTATTCCATTGTGTCAAAAAGTGGATTAGTTTGATGAATTGTTTCAAAAGTAGGTGATTTTAGTATATAATTTTTAAAAGTAGGTTACTTTAGTTAAAAAACCCAATTTGTATAGATAATGTCGATATATACAACTCTTTCTCCCTAGTTGCAATTGGTCTGATGTAATCCATTATTAATTTATAATCTTGTGTGAAAGTAATTTATACCTTTAAAGCGTGAATGCATATTTTCATAATAAAATAATAAGAAATCAACTGATATTATTAGTTACCGTATTTGTGATGATAATGTAAATAAAAAACTCATATGGCCAGTTATGGCAAAGCATATATGGATTGGTAGAAATGGAGAACTGACTATAGAATGTCTTAAGCTTGGTTTCATTCAATGATGATGCAAGTCTTACGTCATGATATCTTCCTTGCCCTGAGTTTCATGCACCGATAATTAATTGAATCTTCATCATGTACTTTCAAACTTGCATTCCCATTTGCATTTAGGATGTGATAGCTATCTTAAAAGTCCACATTATCGTTATGAACTCCAATTGCTTGTAATCTCACAATGTAACTCTATGATCCAATGACCGTAAATAACAAGTCAGAAATGAAAACTAAAATAAAGGGGAAACTGACAAGAATATATGTTCGTCATTTTGGAATATAGTTAGTTATAAGATAAGACTGAATTAAATAAATGTCATTCCAATGAAAAAAAATTGAATGATCTTGTTCTATTTCTTTCTCACCTTGCCTATAAATAGAGAAGATTCGGCCACTTCATTTTCATCAATTTATTTGTGCACAAGTTTTCTGCTGGTTCACTATAGTTTAGAAAAAATGGTTTCCAAGGCTTTGCTCATTATGGTTATGTTCTTGGCTACTACCCTTCTGATCTGTGCTGAGGTTGCACCCAAAGACTTCGATGAGAATTTTGATGAAGTAGATGGTAATTATGTTTAAAAGTTTTTTTTTTTACTTATAAATATTTAGGTCTTATTCGTTTTAGCTTGTGATAGTCTAAAAAAAGCACTTTAGATCAATCAATATTTTTTCAAGTTTCTGGAAGAATTTTGTCAAGTTTAATTATTCAAGTTTTAGGTTTTTTTTTTTTTTACTTTGAAAAAGCATCGATCTTGCCATTGTGACAATTAACCATTCAGATCTAGCTACTTTGCAAATCCATTTTTATGTTAGGGATATATTGTAATTAAAATATGATCATAAAAATATTACTTTTATTATTATTATTGTTGTTATTATTATTATTGTTGTTTTTTTGTTATAGGTAAGCTTTCTGCAAATGGGGTAGATGAAAGCAAATATGGTTACGGCGGCTATGGTGGTCGGGGTTGGGGTTATGGTGGCTATGGCGGTTATGGTGGTCCTTGGCGTGGTGGCTATGGCGGCTATGGTGGATGGGGAAGAGGTTATGGATGGGGAAGAGGTTGCGGTCCCTTCGGTTGCTACTATCCTCGTAAACAAGTTGAGACTAGTACCGATGCAAAATCTCACAACTAAGAAGGAAATATGCTAAAGCCTAAATATAGGGCTGTTGTAATCGTTATAAATAAAACTTCATGAGAAGTGAAGTTGTAATAAATAAAATCTTTGGTTTCTCTTATTTATATAATTGAATGTTAGCTTTGATTCACTACTAAAAAATTTGAAATCAGAGACAGACATATTTTGTAGCTATAGAGGAAAAATCTATCGCTCAAATAATGAGTGACAAAATTAGCGACGAGATAAAATCCATCGAAAAAAGTGGCATCGCAAAATACAGTCATGTAATTTATGTGTCGCCTCTGTCAACGACAAAAAAAAAACCGTCTCTAACAATAAAAAATTCGTTCCTAAAAATGTTTAAAGACTTAACTTTAAATTCGTGGCAAAATACAATCACGTAATTTATGATGGATTAGGATCAATTGCTGTTTTTGATGGATTCGGATCGGTCGCTGCTAACGATGGATTGGGATTCTTCACTGTTTATGACGAATTGGGATCCATCACTGTTTACGACGGACTAGGATTCGTCACTGATTACGATGAAAATACATTCATCACTGATTGCGATAAGAATATGTCCTCGCTACATGCAACAAATTTAATTATTCGTCGTAATTAACGACATAAATAGGATTTTAGCGACGAAGTTAACAACTAAAATAGGTTTTCAAATAGTAATAGAATAATTAATAAAAATAATAAATTAATTTAAATTTACACTTCAACGAAGGTATTAGCGACGAAGAGTTTTCGTTGTTAAAGAATTCATTGCTAATTTTGTCGCTATTTATTAATGATGGAATTAGGGACACATTTTTTAGTTGTTGGTTTTGAATTATAATATTAACAATGGATTTAATGACAAATATTTAGCAACGTACGATCTCTGTCGGTAAGTTTGTGGATAAATTCAAATCAAAACATCAGCGATGGATTATGCTACGAGATATTCAACGACAGCATATTCCATCACTAAATGAGCTGCTAAATAGAAAATAGTTAGACATTGTAAATCAAAACACAATTCGTCGTAGTCTACGACATATATGTTTCCGTTGATTTTTATTTTTTTGATAAGCAAACTATATTAAAAGTGTACTTGGGGTACCCTAACCCGTTTACAAAGTAACTAGGATTACAAAGAGAAAATGTTAGATCACAACCAAATGAAAGAAGAATTCAATCTGGTTGACCGGTTAACTAACCCCTCCTCTCCCAATATAGATCCATACCCAGAGAAAGAAAACAAAACAAAACAAAAATTGTTGTACATATGCCATCATCAATCCCCTGAAAACCATATGCCACAAAACAGACATTGAAGAACGCCACTTGGAAAGGACATCGAAGAAAACATGAGTAAAAACAGAAAATCATCATTGTCCAACCCAAAGAAGTACCAAAGACCGCCAAAAAAACCACATAGTATGTCGTCCTAAGAAAAGGATCAAGAAAGGAATATAGCTAAGAGTTACGAATAAAAAAACCACCCAGTTCAAGCCTTATAGGCTACAAGCAACAAAGAAGAGCTTCAAATCCATGCCAAGAAAAGCCGAAGACGACCACAAAACCACATACAATAATTCCCCAATAAAAAGTCACAACATCAATCCTTGAAAACTAAAACTAGAGGAGAAGACCTCCAATTCTTGTTTACCAACATCCTGAGAGCAGATCATAAGCCAGAAGCAAGTTTATTTCCAACCGAAAAAACCATGTCATAAAGAAAACAACCACCACCATGAAACCCAACCCAAGCTAACAGAGACCAGCTTTAAGAAATCCACCCAAGAATGGACCAAAATCTAATCGAGGAACCAGAAATTTGAAAGAACCACAAAAACAACACTCCGAAACCTTTTTAGTTTCCGTCGCTAATTTTAACATTTTTAGTTGTGCTTTAAATCGATGAAAGTGAATCTAAATTCTGAAGTAGTGTAAAGTTGACCTCAAAAGTAAAAAATATCAGTTTTTGGCAAGCAAGTTTTCTTTTTCACATAGAATAGACCTTATGAGCAAATCACACTCTTTTCCTTTTATTGTCATTTTAAGGGTATTTTTGAAATTTTATTATGTAAGGGCCTTTTTGGTATTTCTTTTTTGTTATTTCTGCATTTGGGTTTTTTTCATTGTCCCTATATATATATATATATATATATATATATATATATATATATATATATATATATATATATATATATATATATATATATATATATATATATATATATATTAGCCCTCATGTGAGGAGATTTTCTTTCAATAAAATTTAAGAGTTTTCTCAATTTCGTGGCATCAACCTCTCGATTATTCGTTTCAATCAACGGTTTTTTTTTTATAATCAAAAAGTATATTGATGAGAGTACAAGGGGTACTCTAACCCACATACAAAAGGACATCAAAGGTTATAGGCTTTATGTAAATTAAATACTGATTATAAGATTTCAGTATTTGTTTTACAATTTCCTACTCCAATTGGAAATCATTACAAAAAAAAAAGGTCATTTAGCGACCGAAAGTAATGACCGAATTTTTTGGTTGCTTTTTGCGACCGAAATAGCGGCCGATTGTAGGATCTACATGAAACACTGGTTAGAGTTGATTCTGCGACCGAAATAGCGACCGAAATAGAGCGTAGCAGAGATATCGATCGCTATGTCGGTCGCTAAATAAAGGAAAGTAAAAGTCAGAAATTTATGAATTTTTAGCGACCGAAATAGCGGCCGATTTAAATGCAATGGTCAAACTTTATTTATATTAGCGACCGATTTAAAAATCCGTCGCTAAATTTATGAATTCATATTTCAAACTTTATTTATATTTGCAACCGATATTAATTCAGTCGCTAAACGGCGCGTAAAAATATAAAATAGTGCGTGTTAGCGACTGAAATTTAAATCGGTCGCTAATATTATAAATTCAAATTCCATTAGCGACCGAATTAAACCGGTCGCTAAAACTGAAATCCCTAAATCACGAAATCTCCCATTTCCTTCCTCACTTCTTCAATTTTCCTCTCTCAGCTCTGCTCCCTACCTCCACCACCGCGCCAAATCGGCTGCCTAACTCCGTCCGTCTCCACAACCGCATCCCTCTGGCCACCACCGCACCAGAACGTCCACCACCGTATCACAGTACGTAAGTCTTCTTACCTCTCATCTCTTCCTTTCTTCTCTTCCTTTTCCTCCCTCTCATCTTTGGTCTTTCCCTCCGCAGAAACAGTGCCACCACCGTAGAGCTCCGGCCACCACAGGGACAACCGCAAGGACCACTGCAAAGGTATCCCCTCCTTCCTTCTATGTATCCCCCTGCGCCCTTCATTCTCCGTTTTATTGTTAATTCACATTCTCTGAAATTCTTTTTGCAACAATGATGATTACTGTTTTGGTTGCTTTGTGAGTGTGTCCAAAAATTCTGGTCTGGTGGTATGTCTAAAAGGGTCCAAAAATTTTCTGAGGGTTCATCTTTTTCTCTCTGAATTTCAGAAGCAAGAGAGGAAGGAAATTTGAAATTTTCCTTTGTTTTGTGTTGCTGTTGGTGGTCATTATATTCAAAGGAGGGAGTACTCTAAATGACCCATGCATGCATCACTTTAAAACTTCCTAATTCAAATGCCACTTACTAATTCAAATGACCCATGCATGCATCACTTTTCAACTTCCTGCTTTCTTTTCAAACTACATTATTGGGACTATTAAAAACTTTAAAACTGTTGCTTTAATTCATATTGCAATTATTGATGACATTTTCAAAAAACTTCCTATCTGTTAATTGCCAGCAGCACCAATATAAAGATGTTTTATGCATCTAAGACCTTTTTTTTTCATCTTTTTCATGGCGAGTGTTTGATAATTAAATCAAGCCTTTTTTTAATCACCAACAATTAACACAAGTCATATTAGTCCAAATTGAAGTCTACCTGCCGCAATGCATAGTAAACGAGGAACTTTTTACAGCTCATTATCTACTTGCATCGTTATCATGATTCATGTAGAATAGTCATATTTTGTGTGCCACCGCCTAAGCCTTTCTTATAAATTAAGTTTGTTTACATTTTAATAGTTTATTATGAAGTGTTGCCTATAAAAGGCCATGGTTGTACGTTGGCAATTTGATGATGGAATGAATCAAGAATATGAGAACATAAATTTTCTTCTCTTCCTTTATAAGTGATGTGTGAGTTTGAGAGTTAAAAGTGAGAGAGAACAATTATCCTGGGTGAGTTTTATGTGTTTGTATAAACACCAGAGTAGAGTCCAGGTCTGGATGATTTCATGAATCGTGACACTTGCTTTGCCCGTCCAAAAAGCATTTGAAACATTCTTTTTTTTTTAGTTTAGTTTATTATAGTTATGTTTTGTCACTGATTAAAGCTTAAATTTTGTGTTTTGAATTTTGTTTTGAGTTCTCAGACATGCAAATATGACAAACCACAAACAAATGGAATTTGTAATTTAAGATTTAAACCCTTACCTCATCTTCCAAGAATTAGGTTTTGGGAGAGAAAAGGTTCCTTAGTACTTTTCTCCCTTTGTTTCCTCTTCTTCTGAAATAAAGGAGATGAGGAGGAGAGTATAAGGAAGAAGGGAAGTTGCAAGTTGTTCTAAATTTGTAACCGTATATTGTTGATTCTATTTTATATTAATTTATGTGTTTATAGTCTTATAAATAGTTGTACTAGATTCTGTATATATAGAATAGTGATTTGATTTGAAATGACTAATTTCATTTATGCACGATAGGTCCTTGTTGTCATATTCTTCTACTCTCTGTTGGCTCCGGCTCCTCCCCTTATCCTTGCTCGGTTGTGTTTTCTCTCTCAAGTAAGTTCTCTGAACACTCAGTGTAATGTATTATGTGAATTATCGTGTTGTTTGGTAGTGGAGAGCTGAGCTCAATAGGATGTGATCTTGTCTGATTGTATGCTGATAATTTAATGTTTATGCATGTGTTTGTCAATATGTGTTGTTTGTTAGTGGAGAGCGAAGCTCAATAGGATGTGATCCTGTCCGAAAGGCGGGATGCTAGTTGTGTGCTGATAATTTAGAAATTATGCATGTGTTTGACAATTAACTGCTACTTGTTTGACAATTTATGCATGTGTTTGTCAATATGTGTTTTTTGTATTGATTTACACTGCAATTTATATAAGCTCAACAATGTTGTAATATTTATAGGTTAATGGTTTTATTTTCTGTTAGAGTTAATAATTAATTTACGAAAGCCTTAGTTTCCTATTTGAGATTCAATATTAATGAGCATGCGTAACTTATCAAGGTATGCATTTTGAATTGTCCAAGTGGGACAGTTTGGGAAAAAACCTTTGTCACACTCGTACAATAGTCATTTCAATGTTCAAATGCCTTATATACTTGTTGAAATCTCGGTCTGATGCATTTCCTTTTGTTCTCCTGGTGCATACTTGATCGCGGTGATTCTCACCGTGCTCGAGTCGTGTAACTTGGAGACCGATGGGAAATGCTGCCAAAATTTTGTCAAGTATAAGGTATTTGAATATGGGAATAACTATTAGTAGCCGAGTGTGGCAAAGTTTTCTTATCGAATGGGATAGGTTCATACCTTGTCGTAAGAACGAGATTGATGGAGTTATTGGAATGCACCATAATATATAAGTGTTATTGTAGGATTGGTCAGGCTATTTAATTGCCAGCAATGGATATTCCGGAGAATCGGAAATGGATGTATCTAGGTTGGATCGGAATAAACATCTTAGGGAAGAGTATAGAGTTGGAGTGGGTGAGTTTATAGAGTTTGTTGTTAGCCAGGAGAGATTTATACGGCTGGGCGGTGATCAATTGAGGTGTCCTTGCAAAAGATGCAAGTGTCAATCTTTCAAAAGCGTGGACGGAGTTGTAGACGATCTTTATGAGAAGGGCTTCATGCCTGATTACTATTGGTGGAGTAACCATGGTGAGACGTTGCTTGACTTAAACCCGATTGTGGTTGAAGGTTCGTACTATGGAAGTGGTGACCGGAGGGAAGAATTGAATCCATATGAGCAGATGATAATGGATCATGCTGGACCATCGGTTGGTGTTGTACTAGAAGAAGATGGGGGGGAAGATGGTGGAATGGGTTCCCAATACATAGAGGAGAATCCGAATACCGAAGCTCAAAGATTCTATGATATGCTGAGTGCTGCACGATCTCCATTGTGGGAAGGATGTCGGGAGTACACGGAGTTGTCGATGTGCATGGAATGGTTGAGTATCAAATCTGACTACAATATGCAAGAAGGTTGTTTTAATCGCCTCACCAGGTCAGTGTCCAAGGCGTTGCCAGAAGACAATCAGATGGCTACTAGTTTTTATCATGCTAAGTCTGTGGAAAATTTGGGTCTGGGGTGTTTGAAAATTGATTGTTGCCCGAATGGATGTTTGTTGTACTATAAGGATGATTCATCGGAAAGCATAACATGTTGTCGATTTTGTGGTGCGGATCGGTATAAGACAACCACTAGGATGGGCATTGAGAAGAAGAGGTCGCTAAAAAAGATGTGGTACTTTCCGCTCGTGCCAAGACTTACAAGATTGTACTCTTCGATGGCCACTGCAGCTCACATGAGGTGGCATAGTGAGCATGAGAGGGAGCAAGATGTCTTGTGTCATCCATCTGATGGAGAAGCTTGGAAGCATTTTGATAGGGTTCATATGGAATTTTCGCAGGACCCTCGCAATGTCCGATTGGGGTTATCTACTTATGGATTTAATCCTTTTGGGCAGTCTGGAAAAGCATACTCTTGTTGGCCGGTTATCCTGACTCTGAACAATCTTCCCCCGGGGATGTGCATGAAGCGGGAGTTTATGTTCCTAACAGTCATAATTCCGGGTCCGTCTAATCCAAAAGGTAAGATTGATGTGTACTTGCAGCCGCTGATAGATGAGTTGACAATGCTGTGGAATGATGGTGTGTTGACATATGATGTATCTTTGAAGCAGAATTTCATCATGAAATCAGCTTTAATGTGGACGATCAACGACTTTCCTGCTTATGGGATGATGTAGGGTTGGATGACCGCGGGGAAGCTTGGATGCCCAATATGTATGGAGCGATCGAAGGCATTCACGCATAAAAACAGTCGAAAGATCTCATATTTTGATTGTCATCGTCAATTCCTTCCAGAAGATCATCCTTATAGGTGGAACAAGAATGCATTCAAGAAGCGTTGTGCGGAGACAACACCGCCTCCACCACGTTTGACTGGTCTTAATGTATGGAGCAGAGTACAGTACTTACCGCTCGTCCATGAAACCCAAGGAGAACATATTCCTAATTATGGCGTCAACCATAATTGGACAAAACAAAGTATATTTTGGAGGTTGTCGTATTGGAGGACGCAGCTACTCCGTCACAACATTGATGTCATGCATACTGAGATGAATGTGTTTTTGAATGTGTTAGACACTGTGATGGACATCAAGGGGAGGACAAAGGATACAAATAAAGCCCGATTGGATCTGGCTGACATTTGTAATCGGAAGGAGCTTGAGTTGCAGGACGGTGGTCGTGGCAGACTTATCAAACCGAAGGCAAGTTATACACTAAGCAAAGCACATAAAGTGGCCGTCTGTAAGTGGGTTAAAGAACGAAAGTTACCAGATGGGTATGCTTCCAATATGGGTAGATGTGTTGACATTAAGGAAGCAAAGTTACATGGAATGAAGAGTCATGATTGCCACGTGATCATGCAACGGTTGCTTCCAATTGCGTTCGACGCATTACCGAAGCAAATTTGGAACCCACTTGTTGAGCTTAGCCACTTTTTCAGGGAGCTTACATCGACAACACTAAATGTGAATCAATTAAAGGATATGGAAGTCAAGATACCCGTTTTGTTATGTAAGATGGAGCAAATCTTCCCGCCGAGTTTCTTTGATTCCATGGAACACCTGCCAGTTCATCTACCTTACGAAGCAAGAGTTGGTGGCCCAGTCCAATACCGCTGGATGTATCAATTTGAGAGGTAAGCAACATCAACTATTTTACTTAATACATATGAAATTCACGAACACGAGAGCGTAGTTTAGCTTTCCCTAAAACTAGTAATTATTTGTATGTATCCCTCTGTAATAGGTTCCTGCACTCCCTTAAACACAAAGTCATGAACAAGGCACGAGTGGAGGGTTCCATTTGTGAAGCATACTTAGTAGAGGAGACTTCCACTTTTGCCTCTTATTTCTATCCGGACGAAGTTAACACGAGAAGGACAAGGATGCCTAGACACGTTGATTCGGGCGAAGGAAGTTCAACTAGTCCTCCTATATCAATATTCAACTATCCGGGCAGATTTAGTGGCAAATCAAAAGGATTTTTCTTGGAGCAGCGTGACATTAATGCTGCTCATTTGTATATCCTTCAAAATTGTGAAGAGGTCGCGCCATATTCAGAGTAAGTTTCTACAATGTCTTTTATAAGTTCAATTGACATTTATGATTATTAATCGTCCTGCTGTTAATCTCCCATATGTAGGATGTACGACAATTTTCTAAGGGATCTCCAACCTAACATTTCAAACGATCAGGTTGATCGAGAAATTACTTCTCACTTTGCTACGTGGTTCAGTAAATATGTAGGTTAAGCATCTTCATTTGTTGAAATACATTTTATCTCCTTAAATATATAGCATGTACAAGAATAATATAATATTTGATTTTTTAGGTACTAGATCCAGAAAACAATGTTCAAAATCCATTGTTGACAAATTTGGCATGGGGGCCTAACAGATGGGTTACATCATGGAATACTTATATTGTAAATGGATATAAATTTAACACAAAAACATGGAATGAAGGAACGTAGACGTGTAACTATGGTGTTTGTGTGCGAGCCACTGATGGAAATGTAGAGGATGATTTCTATGGGGTTCTAACTGACATCCTTGAACTTGATTATACCGGTTTCCCCGTGATGAAGTTAGTTATCTTCAAGTGTGATTGGTTTGATCCTACTCTTGACGTAGGGACAAAAATAGATAAAAATTATGGTATTGTTCAAGTTAGGCTGTCTTGAATGTATAATAAGGCGTACGACCCATTCATTTTTTCACAACAGGCAGAGCAGGTTTATTACTCGCCATATCCCGAAGGACATCATGGCTGGTTGGGTGTTATTAAGATAAAGGCTCGCAGTATAATTACTGATAATGTAATCAACCAACCTGAAAAAGATGCTCCGTACCAAGATGATGAGTTTTCAAGACCCCACGTACCGTTGCAAATTACGCCGGACATTATTGTTAACTCTCTGGTGGACATTTCCGGAAATGGGGAAGAAGTTGAAAGAGAGTTAATGGATCAATCCGAGTTGGACGCATCTAGCGAAGGTACATTCCGATCAAGTGATACTGATGAGAGTGAGGGTGAATTTAGTGACGGAGATTCTACTTAGGTAATTTATTTATGTCATAATTGATTGTGTAAATGTCATTCTACTTAAGTAATTTATTTTTGTATTATTTACACTGTTGTGTAATCATTTTTTCATTTTTTTCACAGATGGCATATTCCTCTAGAGGTAGGGGACGTCGTGGAGGTCATGCTGCATGAGTCCCTTCGCCGGCCGACCCACAGCCTTCAGATCGAGACCACCCTACCAGTACCTCTGTGGACGGGGCACCTCAGGGTGATGGAGTTGCACCCCCTACCCAGACTCATATGGTCGGGACACAGGCTGCACCCTCATCATCCACACCTACGACGACAGGACCATCATCATCATCGGGACAGGAGAGTCGTGGTCCATCCGACAGGAGGATTCTTCTTATCCCCAGGGGGGATAACGAGTATGCTAATTTAATTTTTTAATATATATATAAAGTATCGTTAATTTATATTTACTTGTTTTTTAAATTTATTTATAACATTTATTAATGCTCTAATTTTGCTGCAACTTTCAGCCCGCGAAGGGCCCTTCTGATTCGATATCGAAGATCCTGCGACGCAAGTTTGATAGTCCATGGCCTACATGGAAGGCCATCCCAGAGGGCCATAGGGATCAGTTGTTTCTAGAGTTTAAGGTAACAATTTATTAAGTTATTTAAATTAAATTTACATTATATATATGTACACACGAATTTCCTAACAACTGTAAGTTGCAGAAAGAGTATAGGTGAGACTTAGCTTTAGAGGCTCTCGTCAGGGACATATTTGAGCATAAAGGCTCACTGGTCATGAAGAATCTGACGAACAAGCTAAGGAAGGGTCAGAATAAGGGGAAGTGGGTGGATCCTGAGATCAGGAGGCAACTGGACCAGTACTGGGCTACTGAGAAGTTCCAAGAGATCCAGGCCACAGCTCGGCGTAATCGAGCTTCTGATGGTGGCGCATGTGCTTGGACCGGTGGGTCTAAATTAGCCGCCGCCCACTACGACGAGCTGATAATACATTAAACTTTTGACTTAATATACTATTTAATTAATTAGTTTTCATTTTTAATTATTCTTATGAATTTAAGATTATATTTTTCTGTGCAGAAAGCACAGAAACAGCGGGCCCCCACTGCTATGGAGTTGGTGGAGAGGACGAAGAAGTTGAAGTCGGGGACATGGGTCAACGACAAGGCCCGTAACTATGCTATAACCAAAAAATTAATTTAGTGTTTACTTGTAATTTATTATAAATGATTTGTTAATATTGGATATAATTTTAACTAAATCTCTTCAACTATACTTTGTAGGTGGGCTTCAACGAGAAGAAGGACGATGCCATACCACATGCCTCACAGTCACAAGATGAGGCTTTGACTGGTGATGGGCCCTGCTCTCCTGTCTCCGTCGACGATAATTCCATTTATTTGGAGGTCGTCGGGGGCAGGAACAAGAAGGGGCACGTGTATGGCCTCGGACACCTGGGAGGCGAGTTTATCGCTTCATCATCCGGCACGCCTGCTCCTTCCTACTCCGATACCGTCCCTCAGGAGCAATTCCACCAAATGCAGGACACCATCACGCAGCTGAACACGGAGCTTCGGTAGAAGAGCGAGAGAGAGCAGCAGATGGCGAACCAGATTGCACAGTTGACTCAGGCACACCAAGGCTGATGCAGGAGCATCGAGCAGGCCGACATCACTGCGTCCGGTGTTGGAGCAGATGAGGATCCAGACTCCGATTGCTTAGGATGATGCTCCGGCGGTTGTGCCGCCGCTCCATCGCTCCTCGATTCCGCCGCCAGCCATCGATGTTGCTACTCAGGAGGACGATCAGCTAGCAGACGTCGGTGGTACGGACGCTGAGGATGATTGGATTCCTCCATCTCCCCCTCATCATGACTGATTTTTTTCCCCATATTTTTGACTTTAAAAGATTCTTGTACGACATTTTGGATTATTCTTTTTATATATATTTATTATTTATCATGATTGTATATTTCATAAGTAATTTGGTGTGTTTTATTAGTAATTTTGCTAACGTTTAAAGAAAATCAGAAAAAAAAATTTATTTTTAAAATTAAAATTAAATTTTTTTTAAATAATAACCAGTTTAGCTATCGAATTAGAAACAAATAATTCGGTCGCTAAACTTTATTTAACATTTACAGATGTGGTATAGCGACGGAAAATCCATCGCTAATATAGGTTAACAGTAACCAAAATTAGCGACCGAACTAGCAACCGATTAGCGGTCGCTAGAAATGGTTACCCAAAAAATGTGACCAACCTAATAGCGACCGTTTATTATTATTTAGCGACCGTAAATTCGGTCCTCATTTAGCGACCGAAATATTAATTCGGTCGCTAAAACCTTAGCGACCAGGTATTCAGCCACCACCATTAATCGGTTGCTAATTCGATCGCTAAATTAAATAGCGATCGATTTACAATGTTTAGCGACCGAATATTACGGTCGCTAAACAGTTGTTTTTTTTGGTAGTGAATACTATACAAAATGACCTTGAAAAGGCTGAATCTGTTACATGATTCATTCCCAAACCAGCAAAAAAAAATTCCCAAACACACCCAATTTCGGGTCTTCCAATACGGTCCAGCATGGAGATTCTGACAGGCTTGTAGGGATCAGCGCATTTAACATAAAAATTCCATCATTCAATGGTATTAATGCACCAATTGAATTGGAATCATTGGATGGAATATTTCCAAAATTGCACCAGCCGATCTGATGCTTTTCTTTCCCTGGCACAGTATCAGCCGTAAACAAAAAAATGAGGACTATCGCAGTACATCAGTCCTTAGTAACCAGACTTTCGACACTTGACTTCATGCATTCTGTAACACCCCGTGCTCATGTGTCAGCATGCCGTGATTAAGGCTGCATGCTTCTCGTTGACGTTGATGTGAGAACGACCGTGCTTAATAGGGAGCACGACCGTGCTCAACAGTCAGACGTGCCTCGTGGACACTAAGTTGAGCATGCCCATGCACAACAGTAAGCACGACCGTGCTCGAGTCTCAATGGCTATAAATAGGATCAGTGCGCGAAGGTTTTTGTGTGAAACCCTTGTTTTGGTTTCCCTGCCTCCAAAATAGCAGAAACCTCTCTTCCTCTTTCTCACCCTTGAACCCTTCTCAGTTCTAGGAATCCTTGCAGCGTTTGGGAGAGGAACGCGCATGTTATTGTCTTATAAGGTAATGGTCTTCCCCTCTTCTGTTTCCTTTTGTTTCATGAATTGGAAACTAATGGGTTAACCATGTTTGTGTTGACCAAGGCTTGGGATCGTTCTTCGAGCCGTTCAAGGGAACCGGTTTAGGAGCGTCGTCAGTTTAACGGGAATTCTTCATACCAGGTATAGGGAGAAGGAATAGTAGGGAGAAAGAATAGTATGAGTATGTAGGCTTGGGGGTAGCGTAAGACGAAGAGTTCCCATAACCTTTTATGTTTGATAACCTGTTGTATGACTATATGCATGTTGCTATATGAATTTTATCTGTTTGCAATGTTAATGATTGGCATGAGTATTGTTATTGATTTATTGTTGTTATGAACATGTTTATGTGATGATGCATGATTAAAGTGTTCTATCATAATTGTGACATGTGCTGTATTGGTTGTTGTTGGTATTATGAACGCGTGACGTAAATGTCATAGAACTGTTAAACAATATTAAGGGAGGTTGGTCCCCTTTGTTCATAAGGCTGAATCGTAGTAATGAGAGGTGAGGTTATTGTTGATGGTTTTTGGCTAGACCTTAGGGATTGATCTTGAGTGATTAAGGACAATTAATGGAATGAGACTAAAGGACTAATTCCCCTTTAATTCATAAGATATGAACATTAATTTAATATTAACGAAACTGATGAGTTATGGATTAGAAGGACCTTATGATTGAATATGAGAATGTCCCAAACAAGTGGCAATAGGGTTTGTGACCCTTCTGCCGAGAACAGCAGGGCGTGCATTTGAGCACGCCCATGCTCAATAGGGAGCACGCCCGTGCTCCCATTCAAACCCAGAACTAGGCGCGCTGCTTGAGCACGCCCGTGCTCAACAGTGAGCACGACCGTGGTTGACTGTGAGCTCAGCACGACCGTCCTAAAGGGTGAGCATGCCCGTGCTGACCTGTGTAGAACAGAAGCCAGAATAGTGCAGAAGCAGGGGTTTCACCCCAAATGCTCTAAAAGACTTGATAAAATACCAATGAAACATGAAGACCAAAGACAAGTGATAAGACTACTGTACCTTGGTAGCCTAGTGGCCAAGGGGGGCCTTGATGCATGATGGTCAAGGTGACAATCTCTAGTGCTTAATGGCTAGAGTGTTAATGATGATACGGTACCTTGGTAGCCTAGTGGCCAAGGGGGCCTTGATGCTTGATGGTCAAGGTGGTAATCTCTAGTACAGAACAACTAGAGTGTTTAATTAACAAATACGAAACAATAACCATAATCCTCGATAGCCGAGGTGTTGATGGTGTTGGAACTTGGGTAGCCTATGGGCCTAAGAAGAGGTGGTGATTGTGCTTGTGTGTTTTGTTGAGCATGCATTCATGCATCAGAGATGTTAGTGGAGGATGTTCAACATAGGGGACGTTGTCCGTGAGTAAGACGATCCGGCCGTCTGTGGGACCTGGTATACCTGCGGTGGCGCATCCGTGAGTGAGGTGCGTCGACTGTACTAGGGGTCCAACCAAGGTAAGTTGTATTGCCCCGGTGTTGGTTCTTATTGGCCAATGTGGAAATGTAACCCTGAAGTTGACTTCCTGAGATAGATGGATCCAAGTGCACAACGAAGTAGTGGAGCAAAGTTGCATTGTATAGCATACATGTTTATATTATGATGTTTATGAGTTATACTGTTGTTTGCTATAACATGATTGTTTGATGTATGCTCGTCTTGCTAATTGCTTCCTTGCCAATATATTCATATTCATGTTTCTTACTCCCTATCTCTATGTTTCTTGTTTTGGCATGTATCTTCTATGCAAAGGACGGCCAGCAATAGGCTGAGGAGTGACTCTGAGGAGCCGTGACTCTTTAGTTAGGATTTCTAGTTTTTCAGTAGTTAGTTAGTTGTTCAGTTGAATCCGAGGTTGTTTTCCGGATTGGTTATACCAGCTCTATAACATGACATCGGGATTGTGTTTTCTTTATGTTATGTTATGTTTTATTTTTCTGCGTTTGAGACTTGACACAATGTGGTGTTCTCTACCCGTTGTTTGGTTTTAATTTTTAATAAGTGATGCATGTTTATTTTATTTATGTTATCTTTTAAATTCATTTAAATGTATGCGGGGTAGAAGGTGTCATATTTAGTGGTATCAGAGCAGTTCGGCCCTGTCCGGACGTGGTATGAGTCTATTGTGTGCTCATGTTTAACTTGTCTATACTTGTTATAGACAATGATGCTATGTGTTAGAAGCGGTATCTTTTCCTGCTTTAAGTTCCCTGTGTTTAACAAGTTGTCTTGCACGTTTACAAGAACTTATGGCAGGAAGAGGAGGCAGAAACAACCAGGCTATCACAGATGCTTTGGCACTCCTTGCCAACGCGATAGGCCAGAATCAGAATGCTAACAACAACGGGGGACCAGCTGAGTTCCAGGGTCTCGACAAGTTCCAGCGGAACAATCCACCGTCTTTCAAGGGAGCTTACGATCTTGAGGGTGCCCTGTTGCGGATGAGGGAGATCGAGAAGATCTTCCGAGCCATGGGATGCAACGATCAACAGAAGGTCATCTTTAGGACATTCATGCTGACTGAGGAGGCTTAGTACTGGTGGGAGAACTGTCGTCTGCACTTGTAGGAGGAGGGTACTATGATCACGTGGACTGTGTTCAAGGATAGATTTCTGGTGAAGTACTTTCCGGCGGACATCAAGGACAAGAAGGAGATGGAATTTCTGGCGCTGAAGCAAGGCAACATGTCGGTAGGAGAGTATGCCGCTAAGTTTGAGGAGCTCTCCCATTACTATACACTGTATCAGTATGTGGAGGACGACCGTTCCAAATGCGTGAAGTTTGAGGATGGTCTGCGTCCAGAGATCAAGCAGGCTATCAGCTGCCAGGAGATCCGAGTCTTCCTAGTTCTAGTAAAAAAGTGAAGGATCTATGAAGATGCCTGCAAGTTTGGAGGGCCATCCTCCAAGGGATCAGACAACCAGAGCAACAAGAGGAATGATCAGGGAAACAAGTGGAAGCCACGTCTCACTCCAGCTGGCAAGGACTTTAAGCGGGATGGCAAGAAGTCTCAGTTTTCTTTAGACAGGTCCAAGAGGTGGGATTCTTTCGATTCTAGACCTCTTCGGTACGGCAAGTGTGGACAGAACCACTTCACTACCTAATGCAAGGAGACATATATCATCTGCTTCAAGTGTGGAAAGCATGGTCACATTAGCCGGAACTGCGAGGGAGGAATGTCAGAACCACAGAGTGCGAGCAAAAGTCAGAAACCTCAGGCCAACCGATTGAAGACCACAGGGAGAGTCTTTAATCTCAGTGGAGCCGAGACCTTCGAATCTGAAGATTTGATCCAAGGTGTGTGCCTCATTTATAAAGTTCGTTTGACTGTATTGTTTGTTTCGGGTGCGACTCACTCGTTTGTATCATATGAATGTGCTAAGAGTCTCAAATTTCCTGTGACACTTCTTAAGTGTGATTTACTTGTCGCCACACCCACGAATAAACTTGTTCTCACTTCTTATGCATGCAAGAATATTCCTATTACCATAGATGGTAGAAACTTTATTGTTTATCTTGTATGTTTACACCTAAAAGACCTTGATGTTATTCTTGGCATGGACTGGTTATCTTCCAACCACGTCCTTCTGAATTGCTTTGACAAAACCATAGTTTTTGGAACTCCAGTGGAGTCTAGGGATCCTAGCTTTCTCTCGGCCAACCAAGTTAAGGCTTCAAAGAATGAAGGAGCCCAAGTTTACAAGATGCTATCTTCCCTAAAAGTCAAGAGCCCTCCTGATGTCGACATCGTGCCTGTTGTGCGAGAATTTCCTAAAGTGTTCCCGGGGGATGTTTACGACCTACCCCCAGAGAGAGATGTGGAGTTTGCCATAGACTTAGTGGCTGGCACTGGGCCTATATCCATAGAACCCTATAGAATGTCACCTCTAGAGCTAGCTAAGTTGAAAGAACAGTTAGAGGATCTGATGCAGAAGCAGTTCATCAGACCTAGCGTATCCCCGTGGGGAGCGTCGGTGTTGTTGGTGAAGAAGAAGGATGGCAGTATGAGGTTATGTGTCGACTATAGGTAACTCAACAAAGTGACCATTAAGAATAGGTATCCCCTCCCTAGGATTGATGATCTTATGGATCAGATGATCGGGGCCTGTGTTTTCTCGAAAATAGATTTGAGGTCAGGATACTATCATATTCGGGTTAAGTCTGAGGACATCCCGAAGACAGTATTTAGAACGTGATATGGTCACTACGAGTATTTAGTTATGCCCTTTGGTGTGACTAATGCTCCTGCTGTGTTCATGGATTACATGAACAAGACCTTTCACCCTAACTTGGATAAGTTTGTGGTGGTTTTCATAGATGACATCTTAGTATAATCCAAGACTAAGGAGGAACATGAGGAGCTAAATGTGACACCCTCTACCCCACATATGATATAAGGTATTAAATATATATAGAAAAATATATATCATCATGCATATTCATTAAATTCAAACAAAAGGTTCATTGGTAGAAAGGTCTCACATGATTGTTAACAACAACGCGGAAATAAACCATGAGTTTTATGGAAAATAAAAACATAAAAACTTAAAGAAATAACATATCACCCAACCCCGATGTCACATTCAGGGCTGGTATAAAAGGGTTCCAGAATAAATCCACGGAATACAAAACCACTAAACTAAACAACTTAAACTAATAAAGCTAAACATCCGACTAAGTCGTGGCTCCTCGGAGTCACTTCTCAATAGGCTGCTCACCATCCTCTGCAAAATGCCAATCAAGCCAAACAAGACAAACATAAGAGTGGAGTAAGAAAACATATAATCACAACGACATGGGAATAAGAAGAAAGATGATCATACATAATGGCATAGCAATATAACAACATACAATATATACGTCATCATATAATATCATAATAGCATGTTAATCATCCAACATATTCTATGCGGTGCAATGCAACACTACTCCGCTACTCCAACAATGCATGTGGATCCAACTAACTCAGGAAGTCAACTTCGGAGTTACATATCCGTATTGGCCATAAAGCACCAACAACGACAGTTCCCCAAACCACGGAGGAACCCCTTGGATAGCCGGCATATCATAACTAGATATGCCACCTAGGGGGCGCACGGTTTACCAAACCATGGGTGAACCACCCGAGACTTGGGCCAGATCATCTTAACTAGGACGACCTCCCCTATGTTGAACATCCCCCTCAACATCAACTCCAATGCTCTATGCAAATGACACAACACCACACAAGTTAATCACCTTCTTTGCTTGGGCCTAAAAGCATCCAAGACTTATCACCAACATAAACATCAACACCTTAGACCCAAACCGTGGGGTCAAGGCCCCCTTGACCAAAAAGCACCAAGGTCCAACTTAACAACACCTCAACCATGAAGCATCGAGGCCACTTGGGCCAAAAAGCACTAAAGCCCAACAACATGCGGTAACCCATTAGGTACCGACTTAACCAATTCATCTTTATAATCCTCTTAATTAATCTTTAACCAAGTTATCTAATTCCCATTATTCAGTTGGTATACTCTCATATCATTATTGGGGATAATTGGGGTCAAAAACCCTTACATTCCTTTAAATCGGATTTTGTCCAAGAGAGGAAGCAAGGGTGTGCCTAATCCCCAGCACGGTCGTGCTGCCACTTTAGTGGAGCACGGGCGTGCTTCCTTTTAGGCACGACCATGCTCTGATGCACAGTCATGCTCCTACTCAGCACGACCGTGCTGAATGCATGACCATCTTCCAGAATTCAAACTAGAGCACGGACGTGCTCCCTGTTCAGCACGGCCGTGCTCCTGGGATGGCCATACTATTCTGGGCAGATTCAAACTTGTTATTTTTTATCCAAAACTCACTAAAAGCTCTGTCAATCCATTCCTAGTGTCATAAACTAAACCATTGGCATAAATCTCACCATTATTAACAGTCAATATTTTATAACCAATTTTGGGGAATTAAATCATTTAATCTTTGTTGACTAAGAGTCATATTTTAACCAATTTTGGGTTCTTTAAACATATTGACTTTAAACCATAAACATTCAACCAATAGGTATAAACATAACAAATCAACCAAAAGGTATAAACATACAAAATCAACCAACAAATCTAGCCAACAATCATACAATTGTAACCAACTTTATCATAGCATAATCATCCATATCAACAACCAATTTAACATGGCATCAACATATCAACGAGGCATACATGATTGTTGATGTCGCGCTGCGGATGCGCGCTCGTGCGAATCGGGCAAGTGTACCGGACTGCCGTCAAGTAATAAAAGATATCGAACCCACAGAGACTGTGTTCTCGAATCACAATCGGTTTTCGAATCGATTAGATATGGACAGTTTTTAAAAAGGATTTTTATGTTTTGAGTGAAAATGATTTTGAATTCGAAATTAAAAGATAGATGAGCAGAAAACAAATGTTTTTGGGATTTTCGATTTAAACGGATTCCTAGGGATTTGGGTTACCTTTGTTGATTACCGAAATTGCCTTGAAGGCGAGTTTATCCTCTAATAGCTTAAGCTCCCTCTCGGGTTACAAAAGTCGTGCCCAATTGACCCGACCCCTACTCTCGTGGTAGTCGATCCCAGATTGGACCCTTTGCGCTTCGTGACAACTCGTTGCTCCTCGAGGGACGGCTTCTAACTCTCGTGATTTCAGTCCCAAGTCTGACTTCTATAGGTCCGACACCTAAGTTCACCACTAGGTTCCTCCTTATAATGTCTCAGTCATGCAAATAACCTAAGTTCACCGCTAGGTTCCTCCTTAGATCATCCACATCTCACAAACCAGTGGCCGCTGAATTTCACGAGTGAAATACCCTAGAAATCCTAAGTTCACCGCTAGGTTCCTCCTTAGAACGTCTACGTCACGCAAATAAACGGTTGCCGAAATTTATGAGTGATTAACACACTAGAAATCAGATCTAAAGCAATAACGAAATCAACAACGATTTTACATCAAATCAACATCATTTACAAACCTCGGGCAGAGCCCTAGTCCCTAGAAACAAACTACTACTCCAGTCTTGCCATGGAGATGACAAGCTGGGTTGACAACATAGTGAAAATCAGAAAAGAGAAGAGAAGAGGAGAAGAGAGATCTATGCCTAAGTCCTAGTTGTTATGGATCATCCAATGTGTGATTCTTATCTCAGATCTGATGCCTTGATCCTTATTTATAGAAATGGAGAAGTTAGAGTCCCAAACCAACTCAAAATCTGATCTATTTCGGTTTCTTCAGGTCCAAGTAATGCGCGTCACGGCCGTGATGGCCATCACGGCCAGGCCGTGACGGTCTCTGCTTCTGGTTGCTCTGCGAAATTCCAGTGTCTCACGAGGCGAGCCTATGCTCGCGTCGCGAGCCCTCTGTTATGGCCGTGAAGAATTTCACGGCTGGGCCGTGATGTGCTCTGACTTGTGGTGGTTTTGGGTCACGGCCGTGATGGCTATCACGGCCAGGCCGTGACAGACTCTGACTTCAGCCTTTGTTCTTTTTCAGTTATGCTCGATCATGGCCGTGATGGGCATCACGGTTAGGCCGTGATGGGCATCACGGTTAGGCCGTGATGGGCATCACGGTTAGGCCGTGATGGGCTCTGTTTGGCTCATTTTCTTCAGTTTTAAAGCTCCATCTTCATCCAAACTTCATCATGGTTGATCTTGAGCAATTTACCCTTGATATCTGCAAAACAACACACGAAAACCGCCTTACCCGTTCCAAAGGAAAATTAACCTAAAATCTAATAAAAATATGCCTAAACTACATGAAAATGCTTGCAAAATGATAGACAAAGATGATGTGGAATCACACTCATCAAATCACCCCAAGCTTAAAACTTTGCTTGTCCTCAAGCAATTACTCAGGCCATAAGATATATCAATCAAAGCGTGGATAGTGAACCAAGAACCCTAGAAGCTAATCCAAGTAATAGGCATTTTTAATAAGCACTCAAGAGATAATCAAGTTCAAGTCCAATTAGAAGCTTAGGTTCTTCAAGTTCATGTTCTCACTGATTTGGGCACTCATCTCACCTCACTCAAGTATTTTAGGGTTTATTGACAATTCACTCCATTTCCTCAAGGAAAGTATTTTACCATAGGCTTGACTATTAACCAAATCTCCACTTTATTAATGAAAACACTTAAGAATCAAGAGGTCTTTTCCTTTGGTTGTAATGTGGCCATGGGATTTATTGTTAGGTGGGAAAATCAAAGAAAGGGAATTTCAAGAAGGCTAGACAAATCATAAAACATTGCAAAGCATGACACCTTCTAAAATACCCCTTTTTTGGGCTTTGGTTTACTTTTCCACCTTTCTTCCTTCTATATATTTTTTTTCTTTCTTTTCTTTTCATTTCTCACTTTCTTTGTCATCCCCTTCTCCATTTTTTTTTCTTTCGTTTATTTCATTTTATTAGTTTGGAGAAGGGGAGATTTATAGCTCAAGAGAAATTACTTTCTAACTTTTTTTTCATCCCATACTTTTTCCAACTACCATTTTGCCATTTTTGTAATACTTTAAAAGGTGCCATACCAAGCATTATTTATCAAATTAATTCATGGTACCAAGAAAAGTATTTTATCTTTAGGCTCAAAATCGGGCAACTAAGGGGTAGCATTTATCATTCAAAGCTCGGGAGGCCAGAAAAATACCTAGTGCCTCAATCATTTCCAAGAATGTTTTCAGAAATTTTTAAGTTTCAAAATGGTTTCAAGTCAAGTTCTAGAAAATACAGTCCAAGAGGAATTACAACACTCTATCACAAGAAATGGGGTAGATTTAGTGAATACCCCTATTTGGCTCAAAATCTTACATTTAGTAGTTCAAAAATCAGTGAGGTACACAAGTCTAAGGAACCACATGCTAATTATCAACTATCAAATGACTATCTCAAGAATTTTTATTTTTAGCCATATCACAAGAATAATGAAAAATTGGGTTCAAAATTCACTATCTCAATTCATTTGGCTCCAAGTTCTCACAATCGGATGCATGTTCTAAGTGAGGGGCAATCTAGAGAATGTGATCATACCAATCTATGCCTATGTGAATGCAATATGAATGCAACAATGCAAATGCAAAAATAAATAAATACCCCTACCCCAAGCTTGATTACTTACATTGTTTCCAATGTAAATAATCAAGTCGGAGAGAGGAGAAAAATGGAACAACTTACCGAGTCGGTAGCGGGTGTTGGCTTCACATTCCAGTCAAAACTTGGGTAGAAATTTTATCACGGCCGTGAGGCTTATCACGGGCAGGCCGTGATCGTTTCTGGTCCTCAGGAGTTGCCCTGTCACGGCCGTGATCTACATCACGGCTAGGCCGTGATGCTCTCTGGCTTTGGCATCCTACTCATCACGCCCGTGATGGTTGTCACGGCTAGGCCGTGATGCTCTCTGTGCTCTTGTTTATTTCATCACGGCTGTGACCACTGTCATGGCCAGGGCGTGATGGCCTCTGACTTTATCTTTTTAATGCTCTTCTTCTCTTTCTCAACCTGAAAACACTAGACAAACCTATTAATGATATTTTTGCCTCTTGATCTTCTCAAATTATTCAAGAGGTGAATGCAAAAACAAAAGGAAAAAGGGAAAGAAAACTTGGGTTGCCTCCCAAGAAGCGCTTATTTATGGTCTTAAGCTTGACCATACTTCCTTAAATCAACCGGGTCATTTTGGGCGTAGAAGTGCAGGAACACTTCTCTTCCAAGGAACTCCTTCAAAAAGCCGTTTCTGCTCATACGGCCAATAATGCTTCCGCTTCGCTCTTTTCTCTCGGAGCTTCCTAGCCTTCCTTCCTCTCGGCGGAAGTTTTGTTTCCGCATGGACAGCAACTCCAACTTCACCACTAGGTGCATCTTCAACCATGCATATCTTTGGTGTTGCTTCCATGCTAAGTTCTTTCTCTACCGCTGGAGACGTTACATCAATTCTGCACACATGGCTCTCAAAAGGAGGGTTGTTACAAGAGTTAGTCAACTGAAAATTTACCCTACTTTCCTCTACATTTAAAGAGAGTTTACCATTCCTTACGTCTATTACTGCTCCAGCGGTTGCCAAGAATGGCCTTCCTAAAATGATGGGGAATTTAGAATTCCCTTTCATGTCCAATACCAGGAAGTCGGTAGGGATGAGAATTTTCCCTACCTTTATAGGAACATTCTCTAGTATGCCTAGAGGAGTCCTAGTTGAGCCATCCGCAATTTGTAAGGGGAATTTGAATGGTCTCAACTCTTTGCTTCCCAACCTTTCCATGATAGTGAGGGACATCAAGCTCGTGCTAGCCCCTAAGTCACACAAGGCTCGGTCTATTTCCACTTTTTCAATCGAGCAAGCGATAGAGAAACTACCTGGGTCCTTCAGTTTAGTAGGCATTTTAGTCTCTACATCTACTTGCTTTTTCCTGACCAACCTTTGTGGGAAAGGTATCGGGGGTTGGTACGGTGGTGGAGGGACGTATTTCGGTTCTGGCTCTTCTTTTTTCGCTCATGTCTTCCTCCGGTTCCACCTCCATTTCAGCTACCCCCACCCCAAGCTTATCATCCCTTAAGTGTATGACATTGCAATGCTCATTGGGATTTGCTTCGGGTTGCCCCGGGAATGTACCCTTAGGTCTCGAGTACGTACTGGCTTGTTGGGCAATCTGGGTTTCTAGCATCTTGTTATGAGTTGCTAAGTTGTCTACCTTAGATGCTAGCTCCTTTATTGCTTCACTCACTGCCCTTCCTTGTTGTCTAAACTCCTCATTCTGTTTTGTCTGAGTTTCAACAAAACTTTCAAATAAAATCTCGAGTTTAGATCTTTGTACCTGAGGATACCCCGGTGCTGCTCTCTTATTACCTTGACCCTCTTGGAACTCATGATTAAGCGTGTTCTTTGTAGTTGCCGTAGGAGAGGTAAGGGTTGTTCCTTCTTTGGTTGTAGGGATTTGGGGGAGCATAGTTGGGCAGCTTCGGGTTCGTATCATAGTAGTTGTTACAAGAGTTCACTTGCTCACCCGAAGCGCCGGATCCATGTGGGCATCCCATCATGTCATGTCCCTGCATTCCACAAATCTCACAAATAGTGTTAGTAGCACCTATTGCACTCACATTAGCTCTTTCAATCTTATCTAATCGTTTATTTAGTGAGTCAAATTTAGACATAATCAGATCAATGCTACTTACTTCAAACTTACCCCCCGAAATCTTGTTCGGGTTATTACCTCTTTCGGATCCCCATTGGTGGTAGTTGGTGGCGACATTCTCGATGATGTTGAATGCCTCAGTGAGAGGCCTATTCATAAACGCTCCACCGGCTGCAGAATCTAGTGACACCTTCGAAGAGTAGTCCAATCCGTTATAGAAGGTGTGCACTATTAACCACCTCTCGAGTCCGTTATGTGGGCATGACTCCAGCAGTCCCTTGTATCGATCCCAGGCTTCCGATAATGATTCTCCGTCTTTCTGGAAGAAGCCGGTGATCTGGGTTCTTATGTAGGCCGTCTTGGATGGAGGGAAGAATTTCTCCAAGAACGCCTGCTCCAGTTGGTCCCAAGTGGTCAAAGTGTTAGCGGGAATTTGCTTAAGCCAGGCCTTCGCCTTTCCAGTGAGAGATGAGGGGAACAATCTCAAACGCACAACATCGACTGTGGCTCCATTAATCCTGATTGCGTCGGTGAACTCTAAGAATGTTTCTATGTGATTGGTCGGGTCCTCCGAAGGCAATCCTCCGAATTGATGTTGCCTAATCATGTTGATTAGCATAGGCGGTATGGTATAGTTTTCCGCCTCAATCTCTGGCCTTGCAATCCCAGTTCGCAAGCCTCTCGCATTTGGGGCTGCGTAGTCCTTCAAAGGTTTTGTATCCGGTTGATTCGCCATGAGTGGAACGGGACTCAACCTTTCTCCCTCTCTTTGTAGTCTTCTACGTTTGTGGAAGGTCCTCTCGATCTCCGGATCAATCTCACTAAGGCTCCCAAGACTTAGGGATCTTTGCATATAACACACAGAGAGATGGATACAATAGAAGGAAAAGAATTTTTTTGATTTTTTTTAATTATTTCAGAAATAAAAATCAAACAAAAAGAAAAGGTCCAGAAAAATCAATTCAAAATTTGAATTGAGATTCGAAAAGGCACAGTCCCCGGCAACGGCGCCAAAAACTTGGTGTCGCGCTGCGGATGCGCGCGCGTGCGATTCCGGCAACTGTACCGGACTGCCGTCAAGTAATAAAAGATATCGAACCCACAGAGACTGTGTTCTCGAATCGCAATCGGTTTTCGAATCGATTAGATCTGGACTTTGTAAAAGGATTTTTATATTTTGAAAAGGTTTGAATTTGAAATTAGAGATAGATGAGCAGAATCAATTAAAACAGAAAACAAATGTTTTTTTTTGGGGTTTTGGATCTAAATGGATTCCTAGGGATTTGGGTTACCTTTGAGGCTGTTTATGTTGTTAATCTGATTTACCTTTGTTGATTACCGAAATTGCCTTGAAGGCGAGTTTATCCTCTGATAGCTTAAGCTCCCTCTCGGGTTACAAAAGCCGTGCCCAATTGACCCGACCCCTACTCTCGTGGCAGTCGATCCCAGATTGGACCCTTTGCGTTCCGTGACAACTCGTTGCTCCTCGAGGGACGGCTTCTAACTCTCGTGATTTCAGTCCCAAGTCTGACTTCTATAGGTCCGACACCCAAGTTCACCGTTAGGTTCCTCCTTGGAATGTCTCAGTCATGCAAATAACCTAAGTTCACTGCTAGGTTCCTCCTTGGATCATCCACATCTCACAAACCAGTGGCTGCCGGGCTTTACGAGTGAAACACCCTAGAAATCCTAAGTTCACCGCTAGGTTCCTCCTTAGCACGTCTACGTCACGTAAATAAACGGTTGCCGAAATTTATGAGTGATTAACACACTAGAAATCAGATCTAAAACAATAACGAAATCAACAACGATTTTACATCAAATCAACATCATTTACAAACCTCGGGCAGAGCCCTAGTCCCTAGAAACAAACTACTACTCCAGTCTTGCCATGGAGATGACAAGCTGGGTTGACAACATAGTGAAAATCAGAAAAGAGAAGAGAAGAGGAGAAGAGAGATCTATGCCTAAGTCCTAGTTGTTATGGATCATCCAATGTGTGATTCTTATCTCAGATCTGATGCCTTGATCCTTATTTATAGAAATGGGGAAGTTAGAGTCCCAAACCAACTCAAAATCTGATCTATTTCGGTTTCTTCAGGTCCAAGTAATGCGCGTCACAGCCGTGATGGCCATCACGGCCAGGCCGTGACGGTCTGCCTCGCTACGGTTGCCTCGCGAAATTCCAGTCTCTCGCGAGGCGAGCCTATGCTCGCGTCGCGAGCCCTCTGTTATGGCCGTGAAGAATTTCACGGCTGGGCCGTGATGTGCTCTGACTTGTGGTGGTTTTGGGTCACGGCCGTGATGGCTATCACGGCCAGGCCGTGACAGACTCTGACTTCAGCCTTTGTTCTTTTTCAGTTATGCTCGATCATGGCCGTGATGGGCATCACGGCTAGGCTGTGATGGGCTCTGTTTGGCTCATTTTCTTCAGTTTCAAAGCTCCATCTTCATCCAAACTTCATCATGGTTGATCTTGAGAAATTTACCCTTGATATCTGCAAAACAACACACGAAAACCGCCTTACCCGTTCCAAAGGAAAATTAACCTAAAATCTAATAAAAATATGCCTAAACTACATGAAAATGCATGCAAAATGATAGACAAAGATGATGTGGAATCACACTCATCAATTGTCATACCAATTATTCATATAAACATATCAACAAACACATAATAGGCATTTATCATAAATAGGCATGTTAGAAACATAGCATTTATAATAACAAACAACTACGGGGTCATGGGAACCCTTCATCTTACGCTACCCCCTTGCCTAATGATTATACTATCCTTCTCCCCATACCTGGTATGAAGATTCCAACCAACGAAAGCCAACTGGCAACCCAAACGAAGAACCAACGCGTTTCCCTCAAGCGGCTTGACTAGCATTCCAAGCCTTGGTCAAACAAAATATTAAACAATTAGTTTCCAATTCATAAACAAGAAAAGGAAACAAAAGGGGGAAACAACCATTACCTTCTATGATTGGCACAGACCAACCAAGACCTCTCAAAATTAGACAAGAACACCAAGGCAACAAAGGGGCTCAAGGGGAGGAAGAGAAAAGATGTTTTTGCCCCAAAAAAGCTACCCAAAGTGCCAAAATATGGTTTGGCTCGTAACCCTCACGAAACTGATCTATTTATAGACTCTGATACCTGAGCACGGCCTTGCTCCCTGTTGAGCACGAGCGTGCTCAACTCCTAAGTACGGGGAGCTGAAAGAATGCCTTCCGAGACCACCTAGATGACCGGTTTGGTAAAAACACTAAATATAAGACTTGTAGATAATTCTCTTATATGTTCAACGCCACAAAGATCACCTCGATCAGACATTTAGAACCCACAATGTGGCCAAAATGATGAAACATATTACTAGGACTCTAAAAGGGTTGAATCTTTCTAAGGCTAAACTTTCCCAAACATGAACCTAGACATCAAAAACAACCTAACAAGCATATGCAAACATATATATAATATATATAAATGCATTAAGCTTATTTATGAAAAACGGGGTGTTACAATTCCACCCCCTTATAAAGATTTCGTCCTCGAAATTTCTATCACCCTAACTGGTTAAACTTTCACCAATTAGGCGCATACCTTGGGTTGTGTCCACGGACTTGGAGTTCCAGCTCCATTATGCTTCCGCTGTGCACTCTGATTCCTGCTAGCACTCTGTGGTTCTGACTTTTCTCCTTTACAGTTTCGGCTGAGGTGACCATACTTGCCACACTTGAAACAGATGATGTTCGGCTCCTTGCATTGATGGGGATAGTGACCTTCTCCACGTTTTCCACATCTGACATGTTTAGGAGAATCCCGATCCTTAGGCTTACCTGCTGAGAACTGTGACTCCTTGCCATTCTGCTTGAAGTCTCTGCCGATTGGGGGTTAGACGTTGTCTCACCTCGTTCTTCTGATCTTCGTCCTTACTGCTACGGATCTTTGAACTTTTGCGGCTTGCGATCCTGACCTCGTAAGCATCCTCGAAGATTATGCACTTGTTCACCAAGGTAGGAAAGACTCGGATCTCCTGATAACAAATGGCTTGCTTGCTTTCATCCTTCTACCAACCGCAGTCATTGAAGTAACTCTCAAGGACACATGATCACCTTCCTAGAATTTGGACCCAATCCTCCTTTTGTCACGGTAGCTCCTTTGCCTACTTTGTGCCACTTTCGAATTTTCCTGAATCATCCTCACTTTTCTGCTGTTTCTTGCACTACCTCAGATCCTAGCACCACACCGTCACCAGGTGCATTCTAACACAAGGGTGTCCTACATCTCCTCCCAACTACCGGATTGTTCTAGTACACAAGCTCTCAACAAGTCCTCTAAGGATTGATGGTCCTCTCAGACTGCCTATCAGTCTGTGGGTGATAAGCTGAACTAAGCCTAAGCTTTGTCCCTAAAGCATGCTGCAAACTCTCCCAGAACATGGAGGTAAACCTTGGGTCTCTATCTGATACTATGCTAGAGGGTACACCATGAAGCCTAACTATTTCCTTGATGTACAGTTTAGCCAACTTCTCTAAAGGATACTCCATGTTCATCGGGATGAAGTGGGCAAACTTAGTCAATCAATTCACAACAACCCACTTTTATGTCCTGCCTCAAGGATCAACTTCCTAAGCTCAGGAACATCCGGTACACAAACCCTATCTTTAAACCTCACGACCCCATCACTTCCTTCCTTAAACTAAGGTTTCTACCATGGGAAAGCAATGCTCTGGTCTAAGAGAAACTCATATAACTTCTGGTTCCCTCCAATCTGATCCATCAAGTTGTTGGTAACCTTCAAGGTTCCAAGCCTAGTACTCTTAGGGGTAAACTCACAAGCTAGGCTAAGGTCTCTAAACTCTTCAATCAGATCCATCTCCCTAACCATCAAAACGGAGACGTGCAATGGTTTCCTACTTAAGGCATCGGCCACTACAAGTCTACTTTCTAAGCCACTAGTCTCTACTCGGTTCATGCCTTAAGCTAGGCTAAGGTCTCTAAACTCTTTAGTCAGATCCATCTCCCTAACCATCAAAGCGGAGACGTGCAAGGTTTTCCCACTTAAGGCATCAGCCACTACAATCTCTACTTGGTTCGTGTCTAAGCGACTAAGGCCACTAACCTCACTGTCATAAAGCTTACAACGATTATCGTTACTCCGCCTACCGATGACGAGTAATTGGGGTGATCAGTCCCTCCTACTTGTCCAGCACAATGACTTAAGCAATAATAATTCCATGAGTCAATCTATCTCTATGAGGGTCTCCGACAGGGGCTCGAGTGTAACTATGTCCGCACAACATAATTGCCCTCTCGTCTCTATTAAAGATCCCTCCTACGACAACCACCAAGAAACTTCTATTCTTGGTTACAAACTTCGGCGCTTCCCACTGGAGCACCGTCTCTACCTTAGCTGGGTCCACTGCTATGCCACCCTTAGAGATGACATGACCTAAGAAGCTCACTTCCTCTAACCAGAACTCACACTTAGACAACTTAGCGTTCAACTCCTTTTCCTTAAGGGTTTGCAAGACAACCCTCAGGTGCTCCTCATGTTCCTCCTTGCTTTTGGAGTACACTAAGATGTCATTTATGAACACCACCACACGCTTATACAAGTTAGGGTGAAAGGTCTTGTTCATGTACTCCATGAACACCGCATGAGCATTGGTCACACCAAAGGGCATAACCAAGTACTCATAGTGACCATATTGCGTTCTAAACACTGTCTTCGGGATGTTCTCAGACTTAACCCGAATCTGATGGTACCCTGACCTCAAATATATCTTAGAAAAGACGCAAGCCCCCATCAACTGGTCTATGAGACCATCAATCCTAGGGAGGGGATACCGATTCTTTATGGTCACCTGGTTGAGCTGCCGGTAGTCAACACACAACCTCATACTACTATCCTTCTTCTTCACCAACAACAATGGTGCTCCCCACGGAGATACACTAGGCCTAATGAACTTCTGATTCATCAGGTCCTCCAACTGCTCTTTCATCTTAGCTAGCTCTAGAGGAGACATTCTATAGGGTGCTATTGAGATTGGCCCGGTGCGAGGCACTAGGTCTATGGTAAACTCAACATCTCTCTCTGGGGGTAAGTTATAAACATTCCCCAGGAACACTTCAGGAAACTCCCGCACAACAGGCACGCTGGCGACATCAGGAGGGCTGCTCTCTACTTCCAGGGAAGCTAACATCATATATACTTGGGTTTCGTCTCACATCGAAGATTGAACTTGGCTGGCAGAGATAAGATCCAGATTCTTAGACTCCGTTGGAGTTCCAAAAATCAAGGTTTTATCAAAACAGTTTAGAAGGACGTGGTTGGAAGATAACCAGTCCATGCCGAGAATAACGTCGAGCGATTTTTAAAAGGTAAGCGCACAAGATCAGATGTATAGTTCTTACTATCAACTAATAATAGAACGGTCTTCCTAAACACAAGAAGAACTCGCGAGCTTCTTGGATCGTTCAAGACAAACCACCAAATGTAGTAAGTCAAGCCAAAGCGAAGCTATAGGTACTTAGTACCACGTAACATTGCCTATATAAATATAGACAATTCAAACATGAGCATACAACAGACTCACGACAGACTCATACCACGTCCGGAGGACAGGTTTATTTTTATTAGAAAGTATCTTAATATGTTATATGTGGATTGATTAAGGCGTCCAGCCTTGAGAATTTTGTTGTTGATGTTTGTGCATCTAAAGCATTTCAAGTCTATTGCATGATTTTAGTGTGTGTCCATTGCATGCCGCGTCCACTGTATTTGTGTACCGCCTCCACTGCATGTCGCGTCTATGTTTGATTGCATTTCACTTGGACCCGTCCATACTCTTATTTATTAATTGCATTTATTTTGTCTCAAAAATACATTTATCCTTATTCTCTTTGCTGAGTCAGTAACTTCCATCAATCCAATCAAGACCTTTTTATAGTTTTAAAATACCAATGTCGTTTTATCCTTAATGACATGTCTTGTCAAATATTTTCCTTTTGATTTATTTCTAAAAGAAAAACCTTTGAAATTCAAAACCTTTTTAAAGCAACCATATTCCCTTTGAGAAACCTTTCACTACCCTATCATCTCTAAGATTACTTGAGCTCTCCATCTCTTTACTTTCAAACCCTAACTCTCAGTTCACCAAAAAAGGCTTCTTCTTCTTCAACCCTCAATGTGGACAAACTTAATATGGCTATAGAGTACCACTTCAACATCACAGTTTTACAAGACTACAATCTAGATATCAACAAGTATATCAACGTTACTGGGTGGGGAGGACTCTTCGCTGAGAAAGTATCTGTTTATCCCAATTTGATAAGGGATTTCTGGAGGAGACTTCAAGTCTCTGATACCGATATCTCCTCTACTGTACTGGGAAAGAGGATAATAGTTTTTGAGAAGACTATTACTGATGCCATCTTCTGCACTTAGGAAGGAATGGTTTTTACTGAGTCATGGGAGATTGAACTAGGTGGTACTGAGGTCATTGAAGTTTTCTTAATGAGAGAGGATACAGTAAGCAATCATTCATGCAAATCTGTAGAAATGAAGGACATTGTTCGCATCCTTCATCAACTGCTGAACCTTCACAGAGCTGGGTCCAAGGACAACTTGTCTACCTTGCACAAGTTCTGCCTCTGCCATCTCTTTAATGAGGCCAAGATCAACCTTCCATGAATTTTGTATGGAAGATTCAGGGATGTTGTGATTAACAGGAAGAAAATATCTGCATTTCCCTATTGTCATCTCCTTTCCAAGATCTTCAAAGCTCAAGGAATTCATGAATTCATTGCTGCTAGGTCATCTGAAGAGCAAGCATGAATTTTAACTGAAAAACCAATGTCAGCTGCTGATTTTGGCAAGATGAACATTGCAACTATGAATCCCAACACCTATACTGCTGCTGCCATAGCCAAGACTGAGGAATTGATGAAAGTCAAGGAAGAAATGGTTGATCAGAACAATGCTGATGTTCTGGGGCTAAAGAGGAATGTTAAGAAGAAAACCACTGCTGCAAGGAAGTCAATGCCTAAAAGGCCTACTGGTGGAATTGTCTTCAGAGAACCCACTGATACTGCTCCTAATCCTGCCCCCACACAGAAAAGGACAAGAGACTTGATTATGTCTTATAATGAGGATGAGGATGATGAGGACAGGATTTCCATCAGCTCTGTACTGAAGAAACAAAATGTTGCTGCTTCTGCTGATACTGTTGCTGCCTCTATTCCTACTTGGAGGAGACAACCTCAGACAAGTGCTAAAGATGCCATGGGAACTGAGGTAGCCCATCCTGCTAATGACCTTGTCAAGTTAGCGGTACATGCCCTAGTTTCCAACTTTGAGCTTAGGGTAGATCACTCTATACATGCATCCTCTGTAAATCAAAATCAAACCTTGGATGATGTGCATATTCCCACACCCCTTTCACCATAAACAAACTCACCAAATCAACCACAAACAACCTCACCACCAAGACCAACATTCTCACCCATCTTACCTGAATCTGATCCCTGGTTTCATCAACCAAATAATGGAATTAGCCCTGGTGCACCCTTTCCCAAAAATAGAAAAACTAGATTCCCTTACACTCATCCCTCTGTTCTTTATGATGGCAAAGCTGAAAGTTTAGCCAAGATAAAGAGAGATTGGAGAATCTTATTTCACACCCACCAAACTGAACCTGAACCTATTCTAACCAGAGGGTATCCTCTACTAGAATATGAGTATGAACCTGAAAACATCTACTCATATTGGATTAACCTTGAACCACATACACCTACAGGACCATTTCCATCTGCATTATTCAATTCCCTTGGACCTCTTCTCACCCATCTACCACAGAAGAGATTCCCTCCTAAGAAGATCCACCCAAACCTCATCAAATCACCACCCTTTAAACCTTTCACTGATGGTGTAGAAAGGCACATCATATCTGACTGGACTCAGGATCCAGGAAAGAAAATTCTTAAAAATGCTCTTGAAAAGATATCAAGATCATTCAGACATGTTCCATTCATCATGGATGCCAACACCAAATGGAAGTCCTTTGTTCATCCCAATGAATATGGTAGAGCTGCTGACTTCATTGATCAACTCCTGTATGCTTTTTGGAAAATGGAGTTGGAAATACCAAGATATGTCAAGGTTTCAAATTTTGTGCCTCCAACATGGCTGCATCATTCTCTGGAGAGAATAAGAATAGGATTCAGACCCTGCATGATATGTCCCAGGCTACCAATGATTGACATGAATAAAGACAAAGATCTGAAGAAGCAGAGAAACACTGGCAAGATGCCTTTTCCTCACAGCTGCATTATCAATCCAGCAACAATCAATCTCACCAATCAAAATGTAATTGACTACTGGTTGGCTCAACCAACTGAAGATGTTCAAGAGGATGTTGTTGTGGACATCTGGAGGACTCACATGGTGGAATGTGCACAGGAAGCTTCCTCCTCTGGACTGACTATTGAAGAGAAGAAATATATTCCTAAAGTCAGAGTGAAGTGTGGCCTTGCTTACTGTATATTCCTCATCTATAAGGACATCATTGGCATTCCGGTCATAAGTCCTGTCTTTGAAGAGGACTCTATTCATTAGGCCAAAGAATTACAAGAACCAGTGCTGCAATATGCTACTTCACCTCCTCCATCACCATCTTCAGAACATGCTGATGAGGAAATTATTGTTGATGATATGGAAGTTGAGGAAGTTGCTGAGTCTATTCCCAGACCTAGTACTTCTGAGAAGCATTCATCTAAATCATTAGCTCTCACAGTCATTCACCCTCAGGACCAACCTCAACAGTCCAGAGCCTTGGAAACCTTGCCAAGTCAAGCACATGCTGAAGACAGGGCTGAAAGCTCTAGACCCTCAATCTATATGCTACCAAACTTTGAGGAGATGATTGGTAGAATAATTGAAAAAAAAAGTAAAGGTTGAAGTGAAGGAACAAGTGAGAGAGCATGTTGCAGAAGCTCTTGCTCCAACAAACATAATGATGAACCAGATGATGAGCATCATGCTCAGCTTTCAACAAAGTCGGAATCTGTCTACACAAATCGCTGCTTCTCCACCAAATCCTGATCCGTATCAAAATCAAAACCCTCCTCCTCCACTTCCACCTTCCTCTTAATGTATCTTGTTTCTCTTTTATTACTGACAATTATGGTCCACTCCTTAACCTCTTTATCTGATGGCAAAAAAGGGGGAGAAAGGAAAGAATTAAATTTAATCAGAAGAGTATGTTTTTGAAAATTATATACATGTTTGCATATGCATGTCTCTGTTTATGCTTTAATATACTATATCAGTTTTGAATGCTCTGATACTGTTTACTATGATTTGTTTATTGGTCTGATATATCCTAAGTCTACATGCTCTAACACTGTTTGATATGATATATTTTATTTTCTCTGAAACTTATCTATAAGTTTGATAAGACTACAAAGCTCTAATTCTATCTCAACTGATAAGTAGCTGCACTAATCTGATAAGATATACATGTGATGTTAAAAGTTTGAATGCTTTGTCTTAGGGGGAGTTTTGTTAGCTTTCTTAGACTTTGCTTCTCAAATTTAATTAGTTTTTGTCATCATCAAAAAGGGGGAGATTGTTGGAACCAAAGTGATTTGGATTTAATTAATCTCTAAGTTTTGATGTTCACAAAAGGATTAAATTTACTTGGCAAAGTGTTAGTTGAGATCTAACAAGGTTATCTAGTTTTGCAGGATCACTTGAATCTTATAAGTTATGGATACTTAGAAAAAGTTTTCATATATGTTTGGACTTTAAATAAGAAATCCACGTCCACCCGTGTAGACAGGCTGCTCAAAAGGTTGGTAAAGTTATTTATTTATTTATTTGAGTAATTGAAACTTAAGTAGACGAGGCATGAGAATTCCTAAGTAAAGGAAATATTAAAATATTTCTACTAGATGGAATCTAAGTTTCAAATTGAATGGACGAGCTTAACTAGCCACGTCATTAGACGAGAACTTTTTTTAAGTGAGTAGACGGACTTTAATGCCACGTCACTAGACAGAGATCAAAATAACTCACTGAGATATAGCAAGTCCAAAGACTTGAGTAGACGAGAGGATATGCCACGTCAGTGGACGAGCAAAAAGAAAGAGTGAATAGAATTAGTTTCACATAGAACTAAATAAATGCAGTTTTTAAGTAGAAGAGCTCATCTTTAGGATAAGCCTTCATAAATAATTTCAATCCGGTCCACAATGAATCATATTCATTTCAAATGATTGATATTTATTTCAAGAGAATTTTTGTTCTTCTCATTTGTTTTATATGCTTAATGCTTTGTTTCCTTGCGAGAAAAACATAGTACCATCGAGGAAATACAAAAAAGCAACACAGTACAACGGGAAATGTAAAACGATCTGTACGATAACACCTTTATGGCTGGAAAAAGCTGGAAGTTACATAAAGGAGGAAAAATAGTTTTCGAGCTGCAAATGCTCAGAGCAATGAGCCTCCATTTTGTACTACCCTGATAACCAAGAATACATTTCAGTATAGCCACGATCAAGCTGTCAGTCACAACAGATGTTGTGCATTCAATGCTATCTCTAAACGGGAAATTCAAAATGATCGTTGAAGCTTTTCAAGAGTAAAAGAAGGTCACTATAAATAGAGGACCTCAAGCGATGAAGAACAAAATTTGCCAATACAATATTTGCTAGAACTAGCTCTCATTTCTTTCATTCTTTCAAAAGCAAAAGTCTGTATTCTTTAGTTTGAATATCGTAAAAATATTCAACAGATCTTAAACTTTCATATCCTCACATATAGTGAGTTAAGAAGATCATAAGTTAAATCTATTTGTTAGAGTTAGAGCCTGAAGAGGCTTGGTAAGAAAGGAATACTTGTAGCCTGGAGAGGTGTTGAATACTTGATTGTAATCTATTTGGAAAAATAGTGGATAAAACCTTCAAGTTGAAGGGACTGGACGTAGCTCTTGGTTGGAAGAAAATGAACCAGGATAAAATCATCTGCGTGAATCTTCTATCCTTAAACTCTTACGACTTTATTTGTTTATACTGACTGTGAGGTTTTGATATTGCTTTTATTAAATGTCAAAAGTTATTTTTTAGTGTGTGCATCTGCTTTATATATTCTGGTGTGAGAAAAATAGTTTTAAAAGGTTGTTTTAGAAAAATTATTAACAAACACAATTCAACCCCGCTTCTTGTGTTTGCCTGTGTCAACTTCACTGATGATAGATGATAAGTCAATGGTTTATTATTTATAAAGGGTCTGGCTCTTAAAAGACAGGACCCCTGATTTTGAGAGGTAACACTCCCAAGCTAATTTCAGCATTGAAGCTTTATTAATTGCTTGAATGGACCTCAAACCAAGACCTCCTTCTGAAAAAGGTTTGCATATATGCTTCCATGTCACTGTTACTATTTTATGCTGATCCACACTTCCTGACCATATGAAATTCCTTAGCTAGTTGTCCACTTTTTTGATGCATTCCACAGGCCATTTATATACCTGGAAACTGTATATTAACATGCTTTGCACCACTGATTTCACAAGCATAACTCTTCCCATGATGGATAACAATGAGGATTTCCAAGTAGCAAGCTTATTCTTAATTCTGTCCATAATAGGCTGCAAGTAAACTTTCTTTGGTTTACCCTTGAAAGGAGGAATTCCCAAATATATAAATGGAGTTGAACTAGCTGAGGATCTTAGAAAAGAAGCAATATCATATTTCCTTTTGCAGTGATATGTCTTGTATAGAACTTTGATTTTGCATGATTAATTAATTGACCTGAAGCCTCTCCATAATGATGTCATCAGCATAAAGAATGTGTGAAGGAGTGGCAAAACCTCTTGGTCCTACCATCAGCTGCAATTCCCTTACCTCTACCATTTTGCTAATTCCTCAGCTTAGAACATATTCAGCTATACAAAATAAGAGGGGATACAAAGTATCACCTTGTCTAACCCCTCTATTACAATAAAAATATCATGTTGCCTTTCCATTCACTGAGATTGACAACTTGGCTAATTGCAATATAGCTTTCATCCATTCACAAAACTTGTTATCGAAACCAAAACAATGTAGAACCTTCAACAAAAGCTTCCAATCTAAAGTGTCAAAGGCTTTCCTTATATCTATTTTCATAGCATAATTTACCCCTAACACTTTTTTATCAAGCATATTCACTACTTCTGAGGCAGTACAAATGCAATCACCAATCCGCCTATCTTGGCCAATCTATCTGCTAACAACTTTGTAATAATTTTGTGTTTTATTACCTTATTTTTTCTGGTCTTTGAAGAGTTTTTGTGTCAAGAAAATGCAACAATGATGAGTGGCCCTTCTAACTCCAAGAATGAAAGCTATAGTAGTGGTTCACTTTTATTGTGATAATTGTAATTCATGCCTCACTAGGAGGGATGGGTCTGCTTGGATCACTTAACTATGTAAAAATTATGACTTGAAGGGTTTTTTTCCTATTGGTTGCTTAGTTTATAAGGATAATAAACGTGGTATTGGGCGTTCACTTGTATTAGACAGTAGAAGTGATGAATTCTTGATTTTGACACTACCAGAAAATGCTGAATTTCCGATGCATTTTTACCGACGACCACGACCGCCATCGATAATGAAGAGCTTACCGATGGAAATGTCCGTCGGTAACTGTTGAGTCACCGGCAAGTGTACCGGGTCGTCGTAAGTAATAAACACGGTAAGTAATTACCAAGGTCGGACACAGGGATTGGGCTGCTAATTCTACCAATTTGCATGAAATTCGATATGTTTGACCAAGTAAAAGCAAGTGGTTGAGAAGAGAGAGAAAATAGGATAGCAATTTAAATCAACAAATCAATTAGAGATTAAGTAGGTAGCGATAAGATAAGATAAGAATTAAAATCTGGATTAAACATCTAAGGTCACAAATCCACCTACCCAATCATGCATAGTACCCAAGTGATGATGATCCCCTCCCTAAGTTCAATTGCAATGTCAACCAGGACCCCCAAATTCTCCTAATGACACTATCGTGCTCAATAGGACGTATTCAACGATTGAGTTAATTACTTGCTACGGTCTCATAACCCAATCATCAAACTCTATTAAATATTGTTCCCTATAAGGTTGCACTGATCTCCTACTCACTCTCGTGCAATATTCAATCAATGATCCCAATTCAAGTTCTAAACGCAAATTGCCTATCAAGCCTCATCACGTTAACTAGTCAATCATGCATGCTTATGATCAATGCAATAAATTCAGAATTGGAAAACATGAATTGAGGTAAAGGAGGGAAACATACATCACATTGAACGCTACACCGTCATGGGTGGTTTCACTGATCCCTTAGACAAGGGAATTAGTTCTTCATGCTTGTAATAACGCATAAACAATTGGAGTTCATCATAATTGTCAAATAGGAAAAGAACATAGGGAGACGCAGCTCCAGAGAATAAGGATTCGTCTCAAAAAACGATCTAAAACAAGTGGTGAACAAAAAGTTTCTAATTTGCCCTAAAACAGCCTATAAATAGAGGTTCTGGGTCGCGCCCGCTCGCGGGGTGAGCAAGCTCTCGTGAGGTGAAATTCAGTTTTGGCTCCATCTTGATTTGAATACTCACAAGGCGAGATGGTGATTCGCGAGGCGAGACCGAAAGGGTGACATCTCTGGCACAGTCAGGCCTTCAGGCTCGTGGGGCGAAATGGTGATTCGCGAGGCGAGACCGAAAGGGTGACTGTTGCTATTCAGGCTCGCGAGGCGAGATTCCGTTTCGCGAGGCGAAACTTCCAGCACTGCTTTTCCACTGTTTTCTTCATTTTCCTTGACTCTAAGAGCTTCACTTTTAACCTGAAACAATAAAAGGAAACGAAAGCGTAATTCTACTCAAAATAAACTAAAAACTACTAAAAATGCATTAAACGAATCAAATTCTAACTTAGGAACAAAACAAGGCCAATTTGGGAGATTAGCGAGGTTGACTCGCCCAATTAGGCACAAAATCTACCCCTTTTCTAGCTGGAAACTAGATGAGCCAGAGGCTTATCAAAACACCCCAAACTTAAACCTTGCTTGTCCCCAAGCAACCTAAAACTCAAAAAGACTCAAAACTTGGCAAGCTTAAAGGATTCAATCAATTTTTGCATAGATTTCATGCAATTTAACACAACAATTTTTCTTCAATGTTTTCCCCCCTTGCAACAATGTAATCCCCACATTCATTTACTTTAAACAATTGAGAATTACATCATTCATGCAATCAGTAATCTGAGTTGAGGATCCAAGTGACACACAAAAGGGAGATCACCAAATTCAAACAATTGCCTTCCTCACAAGGGCATTTAATATTTCACTCATTCTCTCAATTTGCCTAAGCTACCAACTTTTCACTCAATCTCGCATTTCAAGAGCACTTCCCATGAATTTGATTTTCATCTCAATCAAGGTTCCCACGAAAACATGCATGCATCATCAAAAGGTCTTTCATAGGTTGTAATGAGACCTGGCTCAAGGTAAGATATTCAAAGGATTGAGGCTTAGTCCTTCGGATCAATGAGAGCATGAAACTAGGATTGCAACAATTGAATTTACTCTCATATTATTATTCTATTCCTTGCATTGGGTGGCTACAAACCTCTTCCTTTTTATACTTTTTCGTCTTGCCCTTTTTGGCATATATTCAATACTTTTCATCACATTTTTTTTCTCAAGCCTTTGGCCTTTAATTTTGCTTTTCTTTTTCTCAACTATGATTCATGAACTTGTAGCCACCCCAAACTTAGTTCGACAACAACACTCACAAAGCTAAAATTCCATGCTCTCTTAAATCGTAGGATAGGGGAAAATCATGGTTTTTCTGAGTTAATGGCTTGTAATGTGAGGTCATCAAGAACAATAGGCTTCAAGACTCAATGTGGCTAACTAGGGATCATTCATCAAGGTTGGTTCAATTTATGGCCAAGTAGTTATTTCAAAGAAAAATTGCCTAGATCATTTGATGCAACATATAAATATGCAAACCATGCACAGATTCAAGCAAATCCGAGAAGGTACAACTTCAAAGCGATTCACACAATTAAGAACATGTTGGAGGCTCAAATTTCTCACCTGGACATTTTTGCAAATTGTTTGACCGAGATACAATTCCTAGTGTGTGCACCCCTTCACCCCAAACTTGTCATAAATCAAGCAATCACAATAAAATTTCTCAAAGTTCAATTTTCAATTTTTCACATGGGGATCAAATTTAAGATTTTCATAACCTAGGGGGAAATCATCAATGGTCAACATAATTCATGCAGTCAATCTATGCTAAATTTAATTAGAATCCACCAAGCTTGCCGACACAACACTCACACACATACTCTTGATCTTCTCAAATTATTCAAGAACGAAATTCAAAAATAAATGGAAAAAGGGAAAGAATAAGAAAAAGGATAAGAAATTTTTATCTCAAGGGGGTCCGAGCGGACCCCATGCTTTCAGTTGATTGCCTTGCCTCTTTTCATCTCTCTACTACCCCGCTTCACAGCGCGGCTAGTTTCGGCCTCATCCTCATCCAATTGGTTGGCCCATGATATTCCGGGCTCTCCATGTTGATCCATTCACAAGCAAACACGAAAGTTAAAGCAATAACATAAAAATGTAAATATATACAGCTATCCAAGTTTGCCAGTAAAAGGTCAGTAGACAGAGTTTCTAGCTAGCTATCAGTGTACAACAATATCGAAACTACTAGCTAGAACTCTAAATGAAGTAATGCAAGGGCCCGGATCACTGATCAAAATCAATGTCGTCATGGGTCACCCTGGTCCTCGGTGCCTCCTCATCCTCTGGTCCCTCGGGCACCCCACGTGGCATAGCACCTGGTCCCCGGGGTAGTCCTGCCACCCAAGCCGAGGGACAGCTCCTCCTCGGAGGGGTATACGGGCACCCGACCCCTCTTTGGGCCAATGACATCTCTCGGAAGAACTCTTGCAGCACCTCCTGATCCCGCCTCATCGCCTGCTGGTTCTGCAAGAGCAGAGCCATGTCCGCTGATCGTGGCCTCTGAGTGGGTAGGGGTGGCGGCCTCCTAGGTGGGGCCGGGGCTAAGTAACAAAAATTCCAGATGTACTCCTGGTCGATGGGCTGCCGCGGGACCTTCTCCATCACTATACTCACCGACACCCCCGCCCGGCGGATGAGCTCGGTGATCAGCAGCCCATGCCCCAGGCTTTCCTTCAGTGCCCGGGAGTTCTCCTTCATTTGGATATCTGTGGCGATGACTCCCCCGACGTTGATCGTGCGGCCCGTCAGTATACCGTAGTGGAGATGGGCTCTGGTGGCGGTGACTGTCGACTCATGAGAGCTGACTCGAAGGTTGGCGTGTAAAAACGCCGACCAGACCTTGGCATTCGGGGTGAGGTCCTGCCTCCTCAACCTCAAGAGGTTCCCCGATGTTCCCATCTCCCAGGAATCTCCTTGGACACAGCAGGTGTCGACGATGGCCTGAGCTAGGGCCTGCACCGTGGGGAGCTGCTCGTACTCGCAGGCCTCCTCTCCGATGGGGATCCCCAAGCATGAGTTAATATCCGATGCAGTGAATGTAATGGGGACCCCATGAACCTCCGTCACACAACTCGGGTCTGAAAACTCGAGTTTGAGAGCGTTGGCGTAAAATTCCTGCACCAGTTTGATATCATACCGATGAGGAAGATCAGCCAACACCTCCCAACCTCTGTTGCGTATCTGCTCAGATACGCTGGCGTAGTTGTTGCCCACCAGGGACACACGCCGCTCTAAAACCATATCCTTTCTCACCACCAAGTCCCAATGCTTCCTGTTTTCAGGAGAGCGGAACCTGGGAGAGTAGGAGGTGGCCCTAGAGGAGGCTCCGGGCCCTGAAGGCAACTCTATGTCGTCCCCCTAAGCAGATGCGCGCTTGTTGCACTTAACCGGCTGCTTTTCGGCAGCGGTGTTCTTAGGCGGGGCCATAACCTGAAAATCATAAAAATCCCAGTACAGTTCATAAATCAGTATTGCAGAATATGTATAACAGAGGCACAAATTTAGTGTAATTCTATCCTGCTAAACATCCCAATTGCCCACCCCACTGTCCCACTAACATGCAAATGTGCAACGAATACCTGGACAATATCCCAACTATATTCCTAACACAAATAACCATAATACTCAGATCAATCATTAGGCAGTTGGTTTCAAATTTCATTCGTGGAATATTAAGGGACTCTAAGCCTTCGTGATCAACATTCATCATTTTACTCAGATCAGATGACAATGAGCAGTAACACTCCCTAGACTAGACAAGGTCATGATCATGGCGTCTACCCTACTACCAGTTATAACAGACAGTTAGTGCACAGTGTGTGGTCGTGACTGTTTGAATTCCATAAAGCATAAACAAGCGCAGAGGGAAGTCAAGTGAGATGTTACTTACCTTGTAGAGATGAAGGAGTGCGAATGTGTGAGGGTGAGAGTGTGAGAGTGAGTGAGGCAATGAAATGAGTGGGTAGGGGTTGAACCCACGCGAGAGAGGGAAAGAATCGTGAAGGGTCGCGAAAATGCTTCGCGATCCGCTCGCAGGGCTGATAAACATTTCAGCTTTCGCGAGGCGAGACACTCCTCGCGACGCGAATTTTAAATTTTTCCCCAAATTGAAAACCCTAATTGCAGATTCACGAGGCGAATCATCACTCGCGAGGCAAATCTGGAAAAATTGTTCTTCACACTTTCCAGAATCGCGAGGCGAGTAATAGCGCGCGAGGCGAATCTGGAATTCCAACAGCTGATGATGCCCAGATTCACGAGGCGAAAATGGCTCTCGCGACCCAAGACAGAAGCGTGAGCAAGCCTCTGAGATTCAGGGCTTCTGTCTCGCGAGGCCACTGTGGATTCGCGGGGCGAATCTGGTATTTTATATTTATTTATTTATTTATTTATTTTTTATCTTTTTTTTTCATAAGAGAAAATGACAGAAACTAAAAAAAAATTAAAGGATATCTAGCTTGGGTTGCCTCCCAAGTAGCGCTTGTTTAACGTCCCGAGCCTGACTTAAGTCACCCTTAAGGGTTAATCCAGAAGAAGAACTTGGTTGCTATTTGCGATTGATTCCCCATGGTAATGCTTTAGCCTTTTCCCATTTACCTTGAAGTTGCCAGAGGCCCCTTCTAATTCTACTGCTCCGTGTGGAAAAACTTGGAGGACCTTTAATGGTCCCGACCACCTTGATTTTAGCTTTCCAGGAAAGAGTCTCAACCTTGAATTATAAAGAAGTACCATTTGTCCGGGCTCAAACCTCCTAGGCAAGATGTGCTTGTCATGCCATGCCTTAGTCCGCTCTTTGTAGATTCTTGCATTTTCATATGCTTGCATGCGGATCTCGGACAACTCATTTAAGTCCAAAAGCCTTTTTCCACCGGCCTTCGTCAAATCAAAGTTGAGTTCTCGAATTGCCCAATAAGACTTTTCCTCCAATTCCATCGGCAAGTGGCATGCCTTTCCAAACACCAAATTGTAAGGAGATCTTCCAATTGGAGTCTTGAAGGCGGTCCTATAAGCCCATAAAGCATCATCTAACCTTTTTGACCAATCCTTCCATGAGGAGTTGACGGTTTTCTCAAGAATACGCTTCAACTCACGGTTGGATACCTCCGCTTGCCCATTTGTTTGGGGATGATAAGGAGTAGAGACCCTATGCTTGACCCCATACTTCTCAAGAAGCTTGTGCATTTGATTGTTGCAAAAGTGGGATCCCCCATCACTAATCAACACTCTAGGGACCCCAAACCTCGAGAAGATATTGCGCCTTAAGAATTCCATGACTACCCGCGCATCATCCGTAGTTGTTGGGATTGCTTCTGCCCACTTTGACACGTAGTCCACCGCCACCAAAATGTATTGATAGGAGAAAGATGGTGGGAATGGTCCCATGAAATCTATCCCCAACACATCAAAGAGCTCTACTTCAAGCATGCAATTCAAGGGGAGTTCATGCCGCTTAGAGATGTTGCCAACTCTTTGGCAACGAGCACAGTTCTCAACAAAGGTGTGGTCATCCTTGAAGAGTGTTGGCCAATAAAACCCGTTTTGGAGGATTTTTTCTACGGTTTTCTTTCCCCCATAATGACCACCATAGTCCGAGCTATGACAATGCCACAACACGTTTCCGATTTGGTCATGGGGAATGCACCTTCTTAGGATCCCATCCGAGCATTGCTTGAAAAGATAGGGGTCCTCCCACACATAATACTTTGCATCCGAGAAGAACTTCTTCCTTTGTTGATTAGTCCAACCTTGCGGAACCACATTTGAAGATTTGAAGTTGGCCATGTCCGCGAACCAAGGAGAGGAATTTTCAATGAGTGCAAACAGTTTTTCATCAGGAAATTCTTCCTTGATGTCTAACAATTCCTCCTCGGTGTCGGGATTGACCAACCTAGATAAGTGGTCTGCCACACCATTGTCGGATCCCTTCCTGTCCTTAATCTCTAGATCAAATTCCTGCAAAAGAAGAATCCACCGAATTAATCTAGGTTTGGCCTCTTGTTTTGTCATCAAGTGTTTTATGGCCGCATGATCAGTGAAAACAACAATCTTAGACCCCACAATATAGGATCTAAACTTATCTAAAGCAAAAACCACAACAAGTAGTTCCTTTTCAATGGTGGAATAATTAGCTTGTGCCTCATTCAAAACTTTACTTGCGTAATAAATGACATGAGCTAACTTTTCCACCCTTTGTCCCAAAACAGCCCCCACCGCATAATCACTAGCATCACACATGATTTCAAATGGTAAATTCCAATTAGATGCAGTGATTATGGGTGCGGTGACAAGCATATTTTTCAAAATATTGAAAGCATTTAAACAAGAAGCATTAAACTGAAAGGATACATCCTTCGCAAGAAAGTCACAAAGTGGCTTTGCGATTTTGGAGAAGTCCTCGATGAATCTCCGGTAGAACCGGCATGACCAAGAAACTCCTCACCCCCTTTACATTGGTTGGTGGGGGAAGCTTCTTAATCAACTCAATCTTGGATTTATCAACCTCAATCCCCCTTTGGGAGATTTTGTGCCTCAAGACTATACCTTCCTTGACCATGAAGTGGCATTTCTCCCAATTGAGCACAAGGTTAGTCTCTTGGCACCTTTTAAGCACCAAAGTCAAGTTCTTCAAGCAATTGTCATATGAGTTCCCAAAGACCGAGAAGTCATCCATGAACACCTCAATGCATTTCTCCACAATGTCCGAGAAAATAGAAAGCATGCACCTTTGGAAAGTAGCAGGAGCGTTGCACAGTCCAAAGGGCATCCTCCTATAGGCAAAGACTCCATAGGGACAAGTGAAGGCCGTCTTCTCTTGGTCTTGAGGATCCACCACAATTTGATTATAGCCGGAGTAACCATCTAAGAAACAATAGTACTCATATCCGGCTAACCTTTCAAGCATTTGATCAACGAAGGGAAGAGGGAAGTGATCCTTCCTTGTTGCCTCATTTAGCCTTCTATAATCGATACATACTCTCCACCCCGTGATGGTCCTTGTTGGGATCAATTCATTGCTTTCATTGACCACCACGGTTGTGCCACCTTTCTTTGGGACCACATGAATTGGACTAACCCAATTGCTATCCGAGATTGGATAGATGATTCCGGTATCTAAAAGTTTAATCACTTCCTTACGCACAGCTTCTTTCATGACGGGATTTAATCGTCCTTGTGGTTGAACCACCGGCTTATAATCATCCTCCATCAAAATCTTATGCATGCATAGGGAAGGGCTTATACATTTTAGGTCCCAAATCTTCCACCCAATGGCGGATTTGTGTTCCCTAAGAACTCTCAATAGCTTTTCTTCTTCATCCTTTTTCAAGGCATTGCTAATGATTACCGGATGTTGTCCCTTCTCCCCTAAGAATGCATACCTTAAGTGGGTTGGGAGTTGCTTCAACTCCGGTGCTTTGTTATCTTCTTCCATTCCTTCGTTGTTGAGCTTTTCCTTTACACATTCATCCTTTGGGAGACTCGGTAAGGCTTCCATGTTTTTTAAGCACTCAAGATAGTCCTCATCCCCCAAAGGGTCTTCTTCCTCACTGTCATCATCATGGGATTCCACCAACACTTGTGCAATTGAAGAACCATGGGATTCTCTAGTGGCCCTTGCCTTGATAATTGAGTCCACCATATCCACTCGATACATATCCGACCTCTCAGCGGGGTGCTTCATTGCTTCAAAGACATTGAAGACAACATTCTCATCTTGCACCCTTAGGGTGAGTTTCCCTTGTTGCACATCTATCAAAGCACGCCCAGTGGCCAAGAAGGGCCTACCCAATATGAGAGGGATCTCGGCGTCTTCATCCATTTCAAGCACCACAAAGTCTATCGGAAATATGAACTTGTCCACCTTCACTAACAAATCTTCGACCACCCCATAAGGATATTTTATAGAACGATCGGCTAGTTGGAGTGACATCCGTGTATATTTGGCTTCTTTGATCCCCAACTTCTTCATCATAGAGAGGGGAATCAAGTTGATGCTTGCCCCTAGATCACACAACGCCTTTCCTAGAGTCATCTCCCCAATGGTGCATGGTATAGAAAAAGAACTGGGATCCTTCAACTTTGGAGGTAGTTTTATTTGAAGAATGGCACTACACTCCTCGGTCAAAGCAACCGTTTCCTCATCCACTATTTTCCGCTTCTTGGAGAGAAGCTCCTTCATAAACCGGGCATAAGATGGCATTTGTTCCAAGGCTTCTGCAAATGGAATGTTAATTTGAAGTTTGCGGAACACATCAAGGAATTTACTGAACTGTTTATCTTGTAGAGGATTCTTCAATCTTTCAGGATATGGTACCTTCATGAAGGGCGGGAGGTCTTTGGGTTCAACCCACTTCTTTCTTCGGAACTCTTCATCTACAAGTTTTAACCTTCCCCCTTGCTCTGGTGCCTTGTCACTTGCCAACTCCTCTTTCTTAGGTTGCTCTTCCTCAACATGTGGTTGTTCCGAGGCCTCAGCTTCTTGAGAACTAGTTGCACCTTTGTTAGATCCCAACACCCTACCGCTTCTAGTTGCTACGGCATTGCATTGGTTCTTACGGTTGTTCTCGGTATCACCTGGGAAAGTACCTGGGAGATGCTCATTTAGTTGCTTTGCGAGCTGAGCAATCTGCGTCTCTAGATTCTGAATTGCCGACCCTGTATGAGTTGCCAACTTGTCAATGGATGTGCTTGTATTGATTGACAACTTTTCAATTGCCGCATTCGTCTTTTCTATAGCCAACTCCCAAGGTTGCCTTCCACCATCTGTTGTTTGCAATTGATTAGGCCCTGGAAAAGCCTGTTGAGTATTGCGTTGATGGATTCCATAGTTCGGCCTCTGATTCTATTGAGGTTGTTGTTGTCCGGCTAGACCACCACTAGCATTACTCCAAGCGAAACCCGGATGGTCTCTTCTCATATAACCCCTATTCTGATTCTGACTAGTCATTCTATATGTTCCTCTGATAGTTGTTCTGGGGCACGCTGTCATAGAAATTGTGGCATGAGTCCACATGTTCTTGAGAGAATTTGAATGGACAACTCTGAATGTCATGATCTCCATTACAATTATCACAACCCGGAGGCATTCCTTCGTGTATCACATTAACCTTTTTGTTCCCAGACAATGCCGCATTTTGCATCTTCAACAGTTTATTTTGCTCTAGAATGGCTTCTATTGTTGCAGATCTGACTCCACTTGAGGTTTCCCTACCACGGTTGTAATTATTGTTCGACATCTTCTCCAATAACGCCCATCCATCCTCAGCTGATAAATAAGAAAAAGAACCGCCCGCTGCGGCATCACAATTCATCTGGTAGCGCCCCCTTAACCCATTAAAGAAATGTTGAACCATGGAGACCGGGTCAAAGAAGGCCGAAGGACATCTTCTCAAGAGCACATTATACCTCTCCCAAGCTTCATTATAAGATTCATCTTCTGTCTTCCTGAAAGATGTGACGGCTACTCTTGCTTGTGCCGCTTTCTGAGGAGGAAAATATTTAGTGAGGAACTTTTGGGCCATTTGCTCCCATGTTGTGATACTGTTCCGATCCAAGCTGTCAAACCAATCGCGAGCGGTATCCCTAAGAGAGAGAGGGAATAGCCGCAAGCGAAACTCATCTTGAGAAACTCCTCTTGTCTTCTGCATGTCACAAGCTTCAAGGAAGCGAGTGATGTGTCTATGAGGGTCTTGATTGCCACCCCCATCAAATTGATTCTCACGGATATGGGCTGTGACACATCCTTCCACTCTGAAGGAATCTGTATTGAGGTTGCCCCTCACGATAGAAGAAGCATACTCATCCAAATTGGGTAGATTGTACTTGAAGAGAGGCTTGTAACGAGCAGGAGGAGGAGGGTTTTCTTCGGCCATCCTCTCAAAATTAATTGCTTCAAGCCTCTTTCGTTCTCGGGCTTCTTTCCTTAATCGCTTCTCGGTCTTGGTGATCTCCGAATCAAATAGCAAGTCCTCTAGTGAAAGGGTACCTCGCATACAAAAACTAGGCAAGACCAAGTGGAATCAAAGAAGTAGAGAGAAATAATAGTAGATAAATAACAGAAAATAAGAATAAAAATAGCTTAACCAAATAATCAAACTTCCCAAAAATTAGGAAAATTGGTTGTGCCAATCCCCGGCAATGGCGCCAAAAACTTGTTGAGTCACCGGCAAGTGTACCGGGTCGTCGTAAGTAATAAACACGGTAAGTAATTACCGAGGTCGGACACAGGGATTGGGCTACCAATTCTACCAATTTGCAAGAAATTCGATACGTTTGACCAAGTAAAAACAAGTGGTTGAGAAGAGAGAGAAAATAGGATAGCAATTTAAATCAACAAATTAATTAGAGATTAAGTAGGTAGCGATAAGATAAGATAAGAATTAAAATCTGGATTAAACATCTAAGGTCACAAATCCACCTACCCAATCATGCATAGTACCCAAGTGGTGATGATCCCCTCCCTAAGTTCAATTGCAACGTCAACCAGGACCCCCAAATTCTCCTAATGACATTATCGTGCTCAATACGACGTATTCAACGATTGAGTTAATTACTTGCTACGGTCTCATAACCCAATCATCAAACTCTATTAAATCTTGTTCCCTATAAGGTTGCACTGATCTCATACTCACTCTCGTGCAATATTCAATCAATGATCCCAATTCAAGTTCTAAACATGAATTGCCTATCAAGCCTCATCACGTTAACAAGTCAATCATGCATGCTTATGATCAACGCAATAAATTCAGAATTGGAAAACATGAATTGAGGTAAAGGAGGGAAACATACATCACATTGAACGCTACACCGTCATGGATGGTTTCATTGATCCCTTAGACAAGGGAATTAGTTCCTCATGCTTGTAATAATGCACAAACAATTGGAGTTCATCATAATTGTCAAATAGGAAAAGAACATAGGGAGACGCAGCTCCAAAGAATAAGGATTCGTCTCAAAAAGCGATCTAAAATAAGTGGTGAACAAAAATTTCCTAATCTGCCCTAAAACAACCTATAAATAGAGGTTCTGGGTCGCTCCCGCTCGCGGGGCGAGCAAGCTCTCGGGAGGCGAAATTCAGTTTTGGCTCCATCTTGATTTGAATACTCGCGAGCCGAGATGGTGATTCACGAGGCGAGACCGAAAGGGTGACATCTCTGCCACAGTCAGGCCTTCAGGCTCGCGGGGCGAGATGGTGATTCGCGAGGCGAGGCCGAAAGGGTGACTGTTGCTGTTCAGGGTGGTCTTCAGGCTCACGAGGCGAGATTCTGTTTCGCGAGGCGAAACTTCCAGCATTGCTTTTCCATTGTTTTCTTCATTTTCCTTGACTCTAAGAGCTTCACTTTTAACCTGAAACAATAAAAGGAAATGAAAAGCATAATTCTACTCAAAATAAACTAAAAACTACTAAAAATGCATTAAACGAATCAAATTCTAACTTAGGAACAAAACAAGGCCAATTTGGGAGATTAGCGAGGTTGAATCGCCCAATTAGGCACAAAATCTACCCCTTTTCTAGCTGGAAACTAGATGAGCCAGAGGCTCATCAGTAACTTCGAATATTAAAAGTCACAAGAATTACTGACAGAAAGTCCGTCGGTAACCTTACCAAGGGTTTTTTTTTTTGGTAAATCTGTCGGTACTGTTGGTGGGAATTGAGAATTCTTTGAGCGAGAGCTTACCGAGGGGTCTTTTCGTCGAAAATATTGAATAGAAGTTACTGACGGATTGTCCGTTAGAATCTTGGTTTACACTATCGACAGACCAATCAGTCGGTATTCTTAGTTTTTGAATTACTAATTAATAAAGTTGTCTGTAATTTTCACTGGTCGTCGGTAATATTCACTAACCACCCACGCCCCCTTCTCTCTCACTTTCCTTTTCTCTCTTTTCTTTTCTTTTCTTTTTCTTTGTTCCCACCGCACCACATTCTCCCTCTACCACCGAGCCACCGAGTGCGTCCTTCGTCCGTATGTTGGGTTCCCTATTACCAACGGAAAAGGCCCTCGGTAAGGCTTTGAGGGAATTACCGATGACTTTTCCATCAGTAATAGGGCATCCTACTGAGGTCATTACCGACGAAAATCCATCGGTAATTACCAACGGATAACCCAAATCCATCGGTAAGGGTTACCGACGAGCTTGTTTACCGATGGATTTGAGTCCATTGGAAAGCCGTCGGTAATACTTCATTACCGACGGTTTTTGGCCGTTTCCGACGACTTTTGTCCATCGGTAATATGCAAATTTTTGTAGCGTGATTGTTGGAATATTTTATTTAATTATATTCCAATGTCAGAATGTGGGCAAATATCGCCAATTAATTATATAAGCTATTTATTGATTATGGGCCTTGATTGACATGTGTTCAAACTAAGGGATATGACTAATCAGATTTTTGATTTTATAATTAACTGATTAATTATTATTTGATATGGGAAATAAATGAGCGGATGTCGTCGATGGCCCATTTCGGAATAATGGGAACCCTAATGTCGCGACCGTCCGGTCCGGGCACCGCGAAAAGGGAGATAAAGAGACAGAGGAGTCGCCACTAAAATTTTTATTGGGAAAATCTTAGAAAACCCAATTATTTAAAGGTAAACTGATCTAAAAAAAGAGAGAGATGAGTCCGGGAGTCGGTTACGAGTAGGGAAGGTATTAGCACCCCACATCGCTCGTTTAAAAAATGGTACCTCAAGTTAATTGTGCAAAAACATTTTAATAACCTTTTTAAATATTTATTTTACCCCAAAAATTATTTACAAGAAAGAATTATTTTTAATTTTAATATTTTAAATTTTTATTAATTTTTACATTTTTAAATTTGTTGTTTATAAAAATTAAATAAGGTTGAACATGACACATGAGTCCACAGGGCAACCTCAAATCTAAGGGACTGAACATGGCACCGTGTCCATAGAGCATCCCTAAAAATAGAAAAGTTCAATTTTTGATTAATTATTTTGACATAAAAAAGAGACAAAAAAAAAGGAAAATTTAGTTTTGGCATGACAAGATGACTTATCTTGCTCCTACGTATTCCCTGGTGCGATGGGAAACTCAAAGCCACGTAGTTCTTTAGAAAATGTTTGATTGGTTGGTTGATTTTAATTTTTGATAAAGATTTGATTTTGTTTTGATTTTTATTTTAAAAAGATTTTATTTCAGAAAAAAATCACTTTTGCATAGAGTCCAAGATAGCAGTGCTATACGATAAACCCTTACAATCCATACGATACTTGAGGATGAATAAATCCATACATCAACGTCGTAAATTGTTACGTGAATTCAAAAGATATCTTTTATAAAATGAAATTGGGTAAAATTGGTTAAAAAATTGAAAATATTTTAAGTTTTACAAAAGAAGGAATTCACTCTTGCACAGGGTTAAAGATAGCGAAGCTATACGATAAACCCTTACAATTCATACAACACTTGAGGATGAAAAATCATACATCAATATTGTAGACTGTTGCGTGAACTCAAAAGATTTTTTTTAATTTTTTACCTAAGCATTTTTTTTAAAAGAGAAAAAATCTGACCCAAACTTGAAAAGACCCATATCAGTAAAAACAAATTGGGAACACACTTGTTTTTTTTTTTTTGTTGGAACCTTATGCGTTGGCCCAAACTTTATATTAAAAAAAACAAAAAGAAAACCAAAAAGAGGCCCAGTAGTTAGCCCATAGCTCATATTTATTTCTAATGAGCCTCTCACTACATCCTTGGCCCGGTTACAAATACTTAAAGAAAAAAAAGAAATAAAAATCGGGACCAACAGACAGGGTCCAAATATTTTTTTGATTCAGATTATTCTTCATTATTTTGTTTAGCCCAAATTCTAATGATATAAAAGGGACAAAATAAAAACACCAATCTGGGCCACAGGCTGCAATCAGAAACCCAAACCATTAGAACCTAATAACCTAATAAGTAATAAATGATAATAACAGAAGACAAAAGTTAAAAGAATAAGAATGAGAGGTGAGAGGATAGCATCAGAGGCTTAGCCTCTATCATTACCAACAGGGAGAGGGGAACCAAGGGGCTTGACAGTGATTCGGCAGCGACAAGGGTGGCCATCGCGACAGTGACGAGACGTGACGGAGCTGGGGAGAAGCGGTGGGTGGTCGTTGCGGGGTTGCAGATCTTGTGTGACCTGTGGCAGAGCAGATCTATCAGCCAAGCAACGACATTCGTGGCGGGTCTGGTTCAGGTCGACGAAGAAGACAACGGCTCGGGTTCGGGGTGGATGGCAACGACACGGCGGAGCGGCGAGGTTCTGGTTCTGCGAGATAGTGGAACTAGGTGGTCGTGACGGCGAGCTTCATCGACGCTAGTGGCTGAGGCTGAAGAGGCGGTCTCGGGTCTGTAACTCGTGACGGAGCTGCCGGTGGAGTTCTGAACCTGGGTCGAAACTCACGTGGTCTTCTCGGGAGCTGCTCTGGTCGTGGCTGTTCTGGCCTCGAAGGCGGACTGTCAGGGACTCAAGATTGTTGATGGTGTGCGACAGAGGATGGCGGAGCACGACGGAGAATGGTTCTGTGTGGGTGGTTCCCCTCCTTCTTCTCTTCTCCTTTTTATTTTCCTTTGGACTTTGATTTAATTGCTTGAGTGGTGGATATGGTGTCCTTGGTTTGGGTATCAATGGAGGGGTTGTTTTGTTTAGAATGTGAAGATGAAGAAAGGTTGGTGGTGGGTGGAAGTTGAATGGATGAAGAGGTGTGTTTTGGGAATAATGGATGATGGGTCAGAGAAGAGAATTTTGGGTGTATGTGTTTTTATTCTCTTTTCTTTCACTCTCAGTCCTCTTCTCCCCTCTGTTTTTGTGTATCTGAATGGTCTCCTCCCCTATTCTGTTGAGTGCCCAATATATATATAGCCAAACCATTGTAGGATGATGCCAAAATTTGTTACTGTTTTGTTGAGAGGCAAGGATGAATGAATTTGTACAAATGGTGGTGCCATGTTGTGGTGCTCCCACTACTCAGCTGGGTTGTTGCAGGTGCAGGGATTGTTACCCCTTGTTTTGGAAAAAAGCACAAGAAAACAAAAATGGGGAAATAAAAGAAAGCTGGTTTATACTTGAAGTGGAAGAAGTGGAAGAGGACAAGGGAAGGATGGAAAAAATGGTACCAGGAGGCCATAATCCATACGGCCCTCTTCTGATTTTATTTTTTATTTTTTTATTTTTTTTATATATATTTTTTGTCATCTTTTTTTATTTTTGGATTTGGGTTTGGATGATGGGCTTGCAACAACAAAATAAAACTGGACCATTTCTGATTCTATAATGGGCCAAGAATAAAATCACTTTTTGTTTCATTTTTATCATTTCATTTTTTTTTGTTTACTATTTTTCAAAACATTAATTAAAAAAATCCGGGTAAAATTAGGTGTTCACAGCTGCCCCTCTTTACTTGTTTCTTATTAGATAGTAGGTGTAACCGTAGTTAACCTATTATCGTTATAAGAAACGAGTAAAGACCTGAACTCCAATTTTGGCCGGAGTTCACTGACAAGTAAAAGGAAGCATAATTAAAGGAGCTTACGGGATGGATTGCCCATAGAAGCTCGAGCAGAAAGATAAAAAGCTTGCGGAGTCATTTGTCCGCTGAAGCTTGAAGACAAAAGGATTAGAAGCTTGCGGAGTCGATTATCCACTGAAGCTTGAAAAGACAGGTAGAAAGCTTGCGGAGTTGGGTACCCGTCGAAGCTTGAAGTCAAAAGATCTTATGGGGTATGATACTTGCCAAATATAGAAGGCTTGCGGAGTTGGTTATCCGCTGAAGCTTGAAGAGAAAGGTTAAAAGCTTGTGGAGTCGGTTATCCACTGAAGCTTGACAGGAAAGGTAAAAAGCTTGTGGAGTCGGTTATCCACTGAAGCTTGATAGAAAAGATAAAAGCTTACGGAGTCGGTTATCCGCTGAAGCTTGAAAGGAAGGGTAAAAAGCTTGTGGAGTCGGTTATCCACTGAAGCTTGAAAGAAAAATAAAAAGCATGCAGAGTCGGTTATCCGCTGAAGCTTGAAAAGAAAGGTTAAAAGCTTGCGGAGTCGGGTATGCACTGAAGCTTGACAGAAAAGGTAAAAAGCTTGTGGAGTCGGTTATCCACTGAAGCTTCAAATTAAAAGGTTAAAAGCTTGCGGAGTCGGGTATCCGTTGAAGCTTGACAGAAAAGGTAAAAAATCTTGTGGAGTCGGTTATCCACTGAAGCTTGACATAAAATAAAAATCATGCGGAGTAGGGTATCCGCTGAAGCTTGACAGAAAAATAAAAAGCATGCTGGGAGAATGTTTACCATAAAAGGAGTTGATTCCCCTCACGCTGCAGATCTCATACACGGTATGTATGATTTTGATATAAAGTGGAATAATAGAATATGTTCAAAGGATTAAGTTTTAATTATGTCCTTTAAGGATGTTAGATCAAGTGGGAAAGGTTAAGGACAATGAATATAATATAGTGATGGATAAGTTCGAGGATAAACAGAATGATATAAACATGAATTCTGTTATAAAGTTACCGCTGTCACTTAGGGGAAAAACGGCGATGAGAAATATATTGTTGGAGCTTTAGATTAAGATAAGATTACAAGATGATGTCTAGTGTTGAGTTAAGAAATTCAGAGGACGACATTTTTTTCTAAGAGGGATAGTAATGTAACACCCTGTATTTCACTATTTTAAATAACAGTAGTACATATAAATATGTTTATAAATTTATTTGAGTTTTAGAAAATATTTTAAATAAACGAAGTTTACTACTCAATCCTACTTGAATGTAGGAAGCTAATAGGTTGGAAAGTCAGGCGAAACCCGGCCCGCGAATTCCACTGACAGTATAATAATACTGCTCAAAAGACCTAATTTTAATTCGTGAACGAAATACTTAAGTTTAGTATTTTCTTTCCTACAATTTTGTATTTTTAGAATTATTTCAGAAAAATAAAATAAATTATGTTTTTTCGGGCGAAACGCGTAATCGGGTAGACGACGGAAGGGATTTCGGATTTTCTAAGAGCCGATAGAGGGTTTATCTTAGAATTTTGAGATGATTCAAGGGGATGAATCATATTTTTCAGTCTAGAAGGTTTTTCAGGGTTAAATAGAAAATTTACGAATTTTACGCTTAAGTCTCTGAACTTTCTGTTAATTACCCTATTGTCCCTGAGTTAGTTTCTATGTTTTTCCAAGTGAATTGGGCTAGAATACTTGTTCCAAATCCATAGAGGACCGTGGCTTTGAGGCCCAAATTCCTTACCCATGACTTAAGTTCCATAAAGCCTATTTGAAGCCATATAAGTAACCTATGTCATCATAAGCCTAAAATCTTTTTGGTGGGCCCCACAAAGATGAATTCAAGCCCAAATTCCCTAGGCCCATGCGCAATCCCAATATAGAGTGAAGGTTGCCCTCATCTTTGGATGAGCAAAGAGCAAAGAACATTCTAGAATTTTCTACTACATTCCACACCATTCTACATTCTTCCACATTATGCTACTATTTACTCAAATCTTCTTCAACAAGCTAGGTTTTCCTAAGATGATTATGACAAAAATCAGCCAAAGTTAGTCAAGTAAAGACCACATTAAATGTGGCAAGTGGTCATCATGACAATTTATTAGCAATTTGCAAAATAGTCCTTATACTTTTGGAATATTTGCAAAATGGTCCCTATGAGTTATTTGCACTTTAATCCTTTGAAAAGCCACCTCCTTTCTACTTGGTCCTCAAAAGTGGCGCATCCCACATGCCTATAAATACCTTCTCTCACTTTTCACTTAGTTTCTATTGTCATTTGTTTAAAAACCCTAAAGTTATAAGTCTTCTAGTGTTAGTTTTGTGAAGAAAGTTCTTGGATCTTCACTTGTTTTTGATATCCAAGAGGTGAATCCTATTCTTCTTCTCTAATCATGTCTATGTTCTTCAATAAATTTCTTGATTCAAAGTTTATTTCATAGTTGTTCATCACTTTTAAGTTTCTAGATCTAGAACTTTGAAAATTCATAACTAATTCTAGAAAAATCCTTTTGACATGAAGCATAAGATCATGAGAAATTTCTTTCCCTAATTTCTGGACTTGGCCGAACCTAGGTCAATATCATGTTCATAGGTTTTGTTTCATTTTCATGTCTTGATTCATGATTCAATCTTCTAGTATCTTCATAGTTCTTGTATTTAAGTATATATAAGATCAAAAATCAAACTCCAACCTATTGATTTCATCAAGGCCGAAACCCTAGTTCTTGGAACTAGATGAGTTTTGTTCAAAGTTTTCATTAATGATCTTAGTAATCAAGCTATTAGTATGTATGCTTAATAAATCCAAGTTGGTTTATTAAATTAAGAACCCTAGCCCCATGAACATGTCAAGGCCGAATCTAAGTATATGAGAGTTAGGAAGTTTCGAGTTTAAAATTTAGTTGTTTAGTCACTAATCCATGATTTAGGTTGATTAAGGACCATTAATTTATGACTTAATCATGATTAGAAATTTTAAGGATTTTGAACCCTAAAAGTCAGCCCTTGGCCGAAACCCTAACCCTAAAGGTTAGAGGATTTTGTTTCAAATTTTAGTCTTGTAATAAGTAATCTATGTTAGTTAAGACTCTAGTAACTAGGATCCAAAAGATGGCATTAAGAAGATAACCCTAAACCTATTTTCTAAGTATTGGCCGAACCTAGCCCTAAAGTGTCATAGATGGTTGTTAGTTGATTAATTATAGTTATGTTGTTTGGTTGAAGGTGGTTGTGTTAACTCGTGGCGGGATAACGAGGATCGTCATGTATGTATTTCCGGTGCTAGCTCAGGTGGGGAAAAGAATCAACCTTTCTTCAGAATCAATAAGTAGTAGATTATATGATAATTGTGTAGGGCGACCTAAACCCTACTAGTAGTCGAGTAATCGACAAGACCAAAATCCCATTGGAAACCTTTTCTGTAAAACCAATGGTGATTCGGGGATTCTAGGTTTATCGACATTAAGTTGATTTTAAGTATTTGAGGATGTTTGATTTTATGTTATCGAATTTATTGTGATACGCTGGTTGAGGTATTCCATCTGCATGTGACGTATTGTTTCGGTGTTTGAATAATTATGATAGTGAGGATGTTTGTTGTCTGTCACGGCCGTGATGGTTGTCATGGCCAGGACATGACAGGCTCTGTGTTGTAGGATTCTTGTCTTTGTTGTCAGTCACGGTCGTGATGGCTATCACGGCCAGGCCGTGACAGAATCTGACTTTTTATTTATTTGATTTGATTATTAGGCGTTGGTTGTGATAAATTGCTTTATATGATATTGAGATATTTGAATATTTCCTGATGTTATGTTATGCATGATCTGCCTGGTTTTTAATACTATGCCTAGTTGATTTTAAGTAAGGATATATGTTGTTCGGGAGATGATTGTTTGGGTGAGAGAATGAATTGACTTAGAGGTGCCTAGCTTAATTAAGTTATCTAATGGATGAGATGTGACATAAAATGCGAGTTGAGGTTATGATGGGAGCTTGAGGTACAAGATTGCTATCCTATCCTATCAAAAGATAGAACAGCACTATACCGGATTCGATCCTATCGAAAGATAGAAGGGCACTATACTGAATCCTATCCTATCGAAAGATAGAAGGGCACTATACTGAATCCTATCCTATCGAAAGATAGAAGGGCACTATGTTGAGTCTTATCCTATCGAAAGATAGAAGGGCACTATGTTGAGTCTTATCCTATCAAAAGATAGAAGTGTACTATGCTGAGTTCTTTGCATCAGACTACCCTGGACTACTAACGAATGTGAAAGGAATAGAGACAGTTATGATAGTATAAGTGTTTAGACTACATGAGCGGAGGCTAGAGGACAATATTATAATTTGAGGATGATTTGTTAGTTATGTGTGTTGCTTGTCTCTGACATTTATTGTATAATTTACTATTACTCTTTTCAGCTTTTTGATGATAGAATTGTTTCTTATTCCCTATATCTTTCTTTGTGTTTTATTTTATTTCTGATGTGACCGTACGAGAAGACCCGAGGGAGGAGCCAATTGTTGAGGAGCTAGATGGAACTCCTTACGAACCAGATGCTAGAGGTCGAGCGGTGATTCATGGCGATTAGAGTATAGACATTATGGCCAGTGTGTCTAAGGAGTATTTATATTTCCGCTAAGTATGTCTGTAGTGAAGTCTATACCTGTGAGGGATCCTACTGAGAGGGTACCCTCAACAGTGTTTTGATAATGTAATAAATAAACATGTGTGTAATTATATATTACAACTTTGGTGTGTTTTATATTTGTAGAAGTTATATGATTATTAATTAAGTTTTAATTTTTACGTATTTTCAACAATAAGTGCGCGATTAAGTAAATAAATATTAAGGTTTTAATGTAATAATACGATGGGGCACATCGGGGTGTCTCATTTGGTGGTATCAGAGCAGTTCGATTCTAATCGGACTGTGAGGTCTAGGGATTTGTTACTGGCCGTGTCTAGTTGAGTCCACATCGGATTTTAACTATGCTTAGAATATGGGTAGTGTGTCTGAATACGATGCGATAATTAACATTAGTATGGCATATGGTATTTATATACTGGTCTATGTGGTATTATATGTCATGAAGATAAGAGCGAATGATTTCTTTTACAGAATCATGGCTCGTGGAAGAGGACGTCCGATTGTCAGTGATGACAGAACTCCTGAAGAAATTGTTGGAGCTAACAATGTGGAAAATAATCATACCGGAAGTGGAGGAGAGTCATCTGAGACTCAAGATACTATGAAAAACATTGTTACTTCTCCGTTGTTACAAACACAGCAGAATGTTGAGATGCTACAGATGAACAAAGAACAACAGGAACAACAGAATCAAAGGAGAGCTGCTGCAGATGAAGATGCCGGAATGGCTACTTTCCTGAAAGGGAAGCCACCCCAATTCCGAGAGATTATGATCCAGAGAAGGCAGAATGGTGGATACAAGAGATCGAGAAGATATTTGATACCATGCGCTGCAGAGAGGATAGGAAAGTGACGTATGCTGCCTTCATGCTAACTGGAGGAGCAGAGTCTTGTTAGAGAGGCAAGCGAAGATTGTTGGATGTCGAAGGCAGAGTTATCAACTGGCAGCTTTTTAGTGACTGCTTCTTTGAGAAGTATTTTCCGCATCTAGTTCGACGCGAGAAAGAAAGGGAATTCATGAGTCTCAAACAGGGCAACATGACTGTTGGTGATTATGCATCACGATTGGAGGCTCTGATTAAGTATTCTGAATTTTATCAAAGATTCCCAGATGAAGATTGGCAATGTATAAGGTTTGAGGAAGGACTCCGACATGGACTACAAAGGGCTATAGTATCTCTCGATATCCAGAGTTTTCCAGAGCTGGTGGAGAGATGCGGTGCGATCGAAAGTATAGATCAGAGGCTGGCTGCTGAGCAGAAGCAGCAAAGGATTGGAGGTCCTATTCGATCAGATGTGCAGAGGAGAGTGGATAGTGGTTCTCAGTGGAGACGGGAACCATATAACAAATTAATGCAGACGGTTGCACCAGCACCAGTTCCTACAGCCCCGGTGGGTGGAGCAGGCCAGCAGCAGCAGAGAGGTTTAGGTTGTTACTTATGTGGAGGACCGCATTACCAGCGGGATTGCAAGGAGAGACCTGGTTGTCTCCATTGCGGTAAACCAGGTCATTTTGCTCGTGAGTGTAGACAGAGAAATAGGCAACAGAATGTAGCTACTGGTAGAGGAGCTGGAAGTTATGGAAGTGAAGCTGGGAGAATAGATCCAGGAATAGGTCAGCAGATGGTTAGACCTCAAGCTGCTGGGAGAATGTTTACCATAAGAGGAGTTGAATCCCCTCACGCTGCAGATCTCATACACAGTATGTATGATTTTGATATAAAGTGGAATAATAGAATATGTTCAAAGGATTAAGTTTTAATTATGTCCTTTAAGGATGTTAGATCAAGTGGGAAATGTTAAGGACAATGAATATAATATAATGATGGATAAGTTCGAGGATAAACAGAATGATATAAACATGAATTCTGTTATGAAGTTACCGTTGTCACTTAGGGGAAAAACAGCGATGAGAAATATATTGTTGGAGCTTTAGATTAAGATAAGATTACAAGATGATGTCTAGTGTTGAGTTAAGAAATTCAGAGGACGGATTTTTTTTCTAAGAGGGGTAGTAATGTAACACCCTGTATTTCACTATTTTAAATAACAGTAGTACATATAAATATGTTTATAAATTTATTTGAGTTTTACAAAATATTTTAAATAAACGGAGTTTACTATTCAATCCTACTTGAATGTAGGAAGCTATGATTAAAAGTTAGGTTGGAAAGTCAGGCGAAACCCGGCACGCAAATTCCACTGACAGTATAATAATACTGCTCAAAAGACCTAATTTTAATTCGTTAATGAAAGACTTAAGTTTAGTATTTTCTTTCCTACAATTTTGTATTTTTAGAATTATTTCAGAAAAAATAAAATAAATTATGTTTTTTCGGGATAAACGCGTAATCGGGTAGACGACGGAAGGGATTTCAGAGTTTCTAAGAGCCGATAGAGGGTTTATCTTAGGATTTTGAGATGATTCAAGGGGATGAATCATATTTTTCAGGGTTAAATAGAAAATTTATGAATTTTACGCTTAAGTCCCTGAACTTTCTGTTAATTACCCTTTTGTCCCTGAGTTAGTTTCTATGTTTTTCCAAGTGAATTGGGCTAGAATCCTTGTTCCAAATCCATAAAGGACCGTGGCTTTGAGGCCCAAATTCCTTACCCATGACTTAAGTTCCATAAAGCCTATTTGAAGCCATATAAGTTTCCTATGTCATCATAAGCCTAAAATCTTTTTGGTGGGCCCCACAAAGATGAATTCAAGCCCAAATTCCCTAGGCCCATGCGCAATCCCAATATGGAGTGAAGGTTGCCCTCATCTTTGGATGAGCAAAGAGAAAAGAACATTCTAGAATTTTCTACTACATTCCACACCATTCTACATTCTTCCACATTATTCTACTATTTTCTCAAATCTTCTTCAACAAGCTAGGTTTTCCTAAGATATTTATGACAAAAATAAGCCAAAGTTAGTCAAGATAAGACCACATTAAATGTGGCAAGTGGTCATCATGACAATTTATTAGCAATTTGCAAAATAGTCCTTATACTTTTGGAATCTTTGCAAAATGGTCCCTATGAGTTATTTGCACTTTAATCGTTTGAAAAGCCACCTCCTTTCTACTTGGTCCTCAAAAGTGGCGCAGCCCACATGCCTATAAATACCTTCTCTCACTTTTCACTTAGTTTCTATTGTCATTTGTTTAAAAACCCTAAAGTTATAAGTCTTCTAGTGTTAGATTTGTGAAGAAAGTTCTTGGATCTTCACTTTTTTTTCATATCCAAGAGGTGAATCCTATTCTTCTTCTCTAATCATGTCTATGTTCTTCAATCAATTTCTTGATTCAAAGTTTATTTCATAGTTGTTCATCACTTTTAAGTTTCTAGATCTAGAATTTCGAAAATTCATAACTAATTCTAGAAAAATCCTTTTGACATGAAACCAATTGCTATGATCTTATAATCATCTCTATTTTAATAATCTAGAAGCATAAGATCATGAGAAATTTCTTTCCCTAATTTCTGGACTTGGCCGAACCTAGGTCAATATCATGTTCATAGGTTTTGTTTCATTTTCATGTCTTGATTCATGATTCAATCTTCTAGTATCTTGATAGTTCTTGTATTTAAGTATATATAAGATCAAAAATCAAACTCTAACCTATTGATTTCATCAAGGCCGAAACCCTAGTTCTTGGAACTAGATGAGTTTTGTTCAAAGTTTTCATTAATGATCTTAGTAATCAAGCTATTAGTATGTATGCTTAATAAATCCAAGTTGGTTTATTAAATTAAGAACCCTAGCCCCATGAACATGTCAAGACCGAATCTAAGTATATGAGAGTTAGGAAGTTTTGAGTTTAAAATTTAGTTGTTTAGTCACTAATCCATGATTTAGGTTGATTAAGGACCATTAATTTATGACTTAATCATGATTAGAAATTTTAAGGATTTTGAACCCTAAAAGTCAGCCCTTGGCCGAAACCCTAACCCTAAAGGTTAGAGGATTTTGTTTCAAATTTTAGTCTTGTAATAAGTAATCTATGTTAGTTAAGACTCTAGTAACTAGGATCCAAAAGATGGCATTAAGAAGTTAACCCTAAACCTATTTTCTAAGTCTTGGCCGAACCTAGCCCTAAAGTGTCATAGATGGTTGTTAGTTGATTAATTATAGTTATGTTGTTTGGTTGAAGGTGGTTGTGTTAACTCGTGGCGGGATAACGAGGATCGTTGTGTACGTATTTCCGGTGCTAGCTCAGGTGGGGAAAAGAATCAACCTATCGTCGGAATCAATAAGTAGTAGATTATATGATAATTGTGTAGGACGACCTAAACCCTACTAGTAGTCGAGTAATCGACAAGACCAAAATCCCATTGGAAACCTTTTCTGTAAAACCAACGGTGATTCGGGGATTGTAGGTTTATCGACATTAAGTTGATTTAAAGTATTTGAGGATGTTTGATTTTATGTTATCGAATTTATTGTGATATGCTGGTTGAGGTATTCCATTTGCATGTGACATATTGTTTCGGTGTTTGAATAATTATGATAGTGTGGATGTTTGCTGTCTGTCACGGCCGTGATGGTTGTCATGGCCAGGACATGACAGGCTCTGTGTTGTAGGATTCTTGTCTTTGTTGTCAGTCACGGTCGTGATGGCTATCACGGCCAGGCCGTGACAGAATCTGACTTTTTATTTATTTGATTTGATTATTATGCGTTGGTTGTGATAAATTGCTTTATATGATATTGAGATATTTGAATATTTCCTGATGTTATGTTATGCATGATCTGCCTGGTTTTTAATACTATGCCTAGTTGATTTTAAGTAAGGATATATGTTGTTCAGGAGATGATTGTTTGGGTGAGAGAATGAATTGACTTAGAGGTGCCTAGCTTAATTAAGTTATCTAATGGATGAGATGTGACATAGAATGCGAGTTGAGGTTATGATGGGAGCTTGAGGTACAAGGTTGCTATCCTATCCTATCAAAAGATAGAAGAGCACTATATCAGATCCTATCCTATCGAAAGATAGAATTGCACTATACTGAATCCTATCCTATCGAAAGATAGAAGGGCACTATGTTGAGTCTTATCCTATCGAAAGATAGAAGGGCACTATGTTGAGTCTTATCCTATCGAAAGATAGAAGGGCACTATGTTGAGTCTTATCCTATCAAAAGATAGAAGTGTACTATGCTGAGTTCTTTGCATCAGACTACCCTGGACTACTAACGAATGTGAAAGTAATAGAGACAGTTTTGATAGTATAAGTGTTTAGACTACATGAGCGGAGGGTAGAGGACAATATTATAATTTGAGGATGATTTGTTAGTTATGTGTGTTTCTTGTCTCTGACATTTATTGTATAATTTACTATTACAGTTTTCCGCTTTTTGATGATAGAACTGTTTCTTATTCCCTATATCTTTCTGATTGTTGTATTTTATTTCTGATGTGATTGTACGAGAAGACCCGAGGGAGGAGCCAATTGCTGAGGAGCTAGATGGAACTCTTTACGAACCAAATGCTAGAGGTCGAGCGGTGATTCATGGCGATTAGAGTATAAACATTATGGCCAGTGTGTCTAAGGAGTATTTATATTTCCGCTAAGTATGTTTGTAGTGAAGTCTATACCTGTGAGGGATCCTACTGAGAGGGTACCCTCAACAGTGTTTTGGTAATGTAATAAATAAACATGTGTGTAATTATATAATACAACTTTGGTGTGTTTTATATTTGTAGAAGTTATATGATTATTAATTAAGTTTTAATTTTTACGTATTTTCAACAGTAAGCGCGCGATTAAGTAAATAAATATTAAGGTTTTAATGTAATAATACGATGGGGCACATCCGGGTGTCTCAGACAAGCCCCGAGACGATCTAAAAAGTCCTTTGCAATGATTGTCCCCGTGCTTCTTTTCGATAGACCGCGGTGTCCTTTGTCGGGAGATCATCTTGGCCTTTACGAACTTTTGAGACTTTCAAAGAAATTCTAAATGCTTTTGAAGACACCAATACATGTTTAACATTTCAGTATACACTTATCATGATGAATGCACGCACACATTTTGACAAAAGTTAAAGCAGAGGGATAAGGGTAAAAAGAATTGGGAGTCAATGTCATTATATTTGGATTGAAAAGGTAAACAAAGCAGATATTACAATGGAGTATGGAATTGCAAAAAGGTTGGGGAGTGGAATCACATCTCCTCAAGTGACATCTATTTCGATGACTAGTGTTAGTATCCCTCATACTATCTTGACTCCTTACTAATCAACATATGATAATGCTATCTGCCCTAGTCTTTATGCATCTTGCCCACTGATTGCCCCAATTCATCGACTTGACAACACTTCCATTGTTATGTTTTTATTTTATTTTTTGAACCCTAACTTTTACCTAGAACGCCTTCTCAGGTTTTCAGCCTTGTTGGTTGCTCTAACTTTTGCTTAGACTGTCTTTTCAGATTTTCAGCCTAGCGAGCTTTTCTTCTTTTCATTTTATCACTTTTTTTTTCTTATTCTTCTTCTTGGGAAATGCGTTCAAGCATAATACTTTTTGACTGCATCTGAGTTTACAGGGAGTGGAAGATCTTCCCCATCCATCCTGGTGAGAATTAAAGCTCCTCCCGAGAAGGCCTTTTTCACAACGTAAGGTCCTTCGTAGTTCGGGGTCCACTTCCCACGATGATCCTTTTGGATTGGCAGGATCTTCTTGAGCACTAGATCACCCTCTCGAAACTGCCGGGGGCGTACTTTCTTCTCGTAAGCTCTCATCAACCTTTTCTGGTACAATTGGCCATGACACAGTGCTGCTAATCTTTTCTCTTCAATAAGTTTCAATTGGTCGAGTCGATGTTGGACCCACTCGGTTTCTTACAATTCTGCCTCTCTCAATACCCTTAATGATGGGATCTCTACTTCAATCGGGAGCACTGCCTCCATCCCATAAACTAAAGAATATGGTGTTGCCCCTGTCGAGGTGCGAACAGAGGTACGGTAGCCTTGTAAAGCAAAATGTAACATCTCATGCCAATCTTTATACGTCACCACCATCTTCTGGACGATCTTCTTGATATTTTTATTGGCGGCCTCAACTGCCCCATTCATCTTTGGGCGATACGGTGAGGAATTGTGATGCTTTATCTTGAAGTTTTCGCACATCTCTTTCATCATCTTGTTGTTCAAGTTATTCGCATTATCAGTGATAATCTCACTTGGCAACCCATAACGACAAATTAATTCTCTCTTTACAAATTTGATCACGACATTCCTGGTCACATTGGCATACGATGCAGCCTCAACCCACTTTGAGAAATAATCAATGGCAACAAGAATGAAGCGATGCCCATTCGAGGATTTTGGTTCGATCGGACCGATCACATCCATTCCCCACATTGAGAATGGCCAGGGTGCCATCATGACATTCAAGGGAGCTGGCGGCGCATGAACCCTGTCAGCATATATTTGACACTTATGGCACCTCTTCGCATAATTAAAACAATCTACCTCCATTGTCAACCATTATTGTCCAGCCCTCAAGATTTTTCTTGCCATTGCATGACCGCTCGCGTGTGTTCCGAAAGATCCTTCATGGACCTCCTCAATTATCCGTTTAGCTTCTTTCGCGTCAACGCATCTTAACAACACCATGTCATGATTTCTTTTGTAGAGAATACCTCCATCTAAATAGAAACCCATTGCAAGTCTTATTAGAGTTCTTTTGTCATTTTCTGAAGTGCCCGGAGGGTATTCCCTTCTTTGGATGAAGCATTTGATGTCATGGTACCACGGTTTTTTATCAGACTCTTCCTCTATCACTTGACAATATGCAGGATGATCATGACTTTCTTGAGAGCTGGATGTAGATCACTCAGGTCATGATCGAACTAGTAAAATTGAGTGTATGATCTTCTCCTTCCCTTACTCTTCTAATTCTTGCAATAATTGTTCTATGTTGTATATTGCAAATTATGGTGAATTATATTGATGTTTTCAATTGAGGTTATTAATTAATAATTGTTCTCTTCTTCTACTCTCTTTCTTCTCATCACATATAATCTTTCTTTTCATCATATTTCTCTTAGATGCTATATTAGAAGAATTGGTCTTGAAAATGCCAAGATGATGTGGGTTCCTAAAAATAAGGTACCCAAGACTAATATTCAAGGACCCAAAATAGATTGGGTACCTAAAACCTAAATTTGTGTTGTAGGATTGCTTGAAGACCCAAGGAAATGAATGGTATCTTGATAGTTGGTGCTCCAAGCATATGACGAGAAACATATCAAAGTTCATTCATCTCCCCCCAAAGCAAGGTGATCATGTAACATATGGTGACAACAATAGAGGTAAAATTCTTGGTATTGGTAAGATAGGAAATGAGTCTACTACCATTGAAAATGTTCTTTTAGTATATGGTATAAAACACAATTTACTTATCATAAGCCAACTTTGTGATAAGGGTTATATGGTTGTGTTTGATGATAAATGTTGCATGATTGAATGTTTGCATGACAATGAAATTAAATTTGTTGGAAAAATAGTCAATAATTGATGAGTAGGGACGCTAGGACTAGTCTATTAGGACTCGTTTGTTAGGACTAGTTAGTTTTATTCTAGTGGTTTTTATGATGATTATGTTAATTATGGACTGTTTATGGTTTTTATGGCTATTGGACTGTTTCTGTTGATTATGGACTCTTTATGATAATTATGGACTGTTTTTGGTTATAATGTTTATTGGACTGTTTTCCCATTTTTGAACATTATCTATACTATATGAATTTCTCCTCTTTTATCATGCTTGATGCAAAATGTTCAATGTTATGCATGTTTTTCTTTTGGGATGATTGTTCAAACAGTCTATATATATAAATATGATCTTTTGATGCATAATCGTTTTGCTTGTCAGTTTAAAATTTACTCCCTATATGCTTCCATTTCATTACTTTTCTCTTACGCGTTTAATGTTTCCCTTTTGATAATGTCAAAGGGGGACAAATGTCTTGTATTTTTTTTCCAGATATAATGATTAAATTCAGGGTGAATGCTAAATTTTTGTGACAAAGCGTATTTCCAAAAATATTCCACATCTTCATTCAACAAAGGAGTTAAAAATTGATATGAAAAGTTTAAAGCATTTGTCATCATCAAAAAGGGAGAGACAGAAGTTTGATATATGGTTTTGATGATGTTCACCAAATGCACCAAGGGAGAAACTCCAGGATTTAAGACTTACATATTTTTTATTAAGGAATATTTTGTGTATAATTGCCTTAAAGAATGAAGTATAGTTTTAAGTGATTTAATAAGTGTTTTTGAGTTAAAATGTTTAGAAGATTATATCACTTTGATTCAAGGTATTAAAAAAAAGTTTCTGGACTTGCCTTTGTAAAGAAAAAATTGATTTTTTATGTGAAAAAGGCAAGTAGTCAACTACTTGTGTTAAGTAGTCTACTACTTTGTTCTTCAGCATTCCAGAAATGTGTTTGAATCAAAGTAGTTGACTACTCCTGTTAAGTAGTCGACTACTTCAGTTAAGTAGTCGACGTACTCACCAGAAAATCTTGAATCTTGTTTCTGTTTTACTCAAGTATTCAACTACTCCTGTTAAGTAGACGACTACTTCATGAAAAACAGAATTAAAAGTCTTTTAATTTTCAAAATCTCTTCTAATTTTTTTCTCTATAAATAGGGGTTAATTTGGCACGATAATAAAGAAGATTTTAGCTAACAAAACTCTGTCAAAATACTCCCACCAAAATCACTTAGAGCTTTCATATTTCATTCTTGTAAAAGGAAATTGTAGTTTTCACCTTGTAATTCTTTTTGGAATCATTTTGTTGTAAGCAATAGTGTAGCTGCTATATTGATTTGGTGGGGCATCCAAGTCGATTCCAAGGTGAGGTATCCTTGGAGCTAAGGTGAGGCATCCTTAAAAGGTAAGGATTACTTTGAGTGAGGTATCTAAAAGTAATCAAGGTAAAGGTGGGGTATCCTTTTTGGTTTTTGATAATTGTAATATTGTAACGAATAATTTTCAAATTAGTGGAATCTCTCAAGGTTTCTTGAGAGTTGGATGTAGATCACTCGGGTTGTGATCGAACCAGTAAAATTGAGTGTATGATCTTCTCCTTCCCTTATCTAACACCCCCCTTGGGCGTTACATGATTAACTCAATTTCGTAAAAGCATACTAATTAGAATAATAAATGTTGGTTTACTTTCGGAAAAAAAAAAAAAGAATTCGGGTTTATACTTACATTTCAAAAATGTGGGTCTAAAATTTTTCTTTCGTAACAACTGCTTACAGACATCCAGGAAGAAAACAAATTCATAATCCATACATCACTAATAAATCTCCACGAAATGCTTAAAAAGGTTTTTCTCGGCAAAGCATTTCAGTTTTTCAAAATAGTCATACTAGACCATGATAACTACTTACAACAGACCTTAAAACCCTTATACCAAAAAGACTACTCCTCAATTTGTCATAGATTAAAACATCCTTAAAATAAAAAATTTGACAGAGTCTCCTCTGAAATTTCAACATCCCAAACAAAACACCTGCTAATATATTTATATTTTCATCCAATAAGAAAGGCTCTCCGAGCCATAAACATTCTATCCAAAATTAAAGGCTCTCCGAGCCATAAACATACATACTATTAATCAACAACGTCTTAAAAACCTAAGTTGGTCGTATTATGAGACTCTTACTGGAAAAGAACTCGTGGTCTTTCCAGTAAATCAACTTTCTTAAAAAAATCGGGATCAATCCCTCTGAGTGGGGCAGAGAACCCTTTTACACCATCTGTGCACGCAACAGGATACCACAAAGGAAGCCAAACTGAAATAATGCAAAGGTGAGTTACCAATATATGAGTTTAAACACAACAGTCATATATTTAACATATAAACAGTACCAAAATACCAAAGTAACAACTCATATAAATATAGTAATATTCATATCATAAGATTGTTCAGATTTAAGACTTTATCCGTAAGTTTTCTGTTAACACTTCAATATCCACTTTCTAACACAATCTCCGGAGATCCTAACTTCCCTTCCTCGAGTATGATAGGCTGTGATATTTCCTATAACAGAATTGTTTCGCGTTGGGTGGCCTCTCCATGGGTCATTTCCCCAATTGTACTAGGATTTCGTGTATCACCTATACAATATTTGATAGTCCCCTATTGAATACATTCGTGCAGGGTAGCCGATTTCCACGACAAGAGGATGCAAAGCCCCAAGCATTACGTGGAGTTCGAGCCTGAATGTCCCTATAGACCCAAAAGCCCAAGAATATGCCTTTGGTCCGTAACTATCAAATTATCAGTCCACCCTATGTGAAAACTATAACTCGATAACAACAGCACGTCTGCCAGATCTTCTTTTCAGATATTGATTAAACCTTCAATATCAATTGAGTTTTAAACTCTCGTTAAAGATTTTTCAAACTCTTTTATCAACAGACACTAGTCCGACGTCTCGAAACTCTAGGTCCTTAACAGGAGGAAGGCTAGTCCGGCTTCCACCGTAATCAGAATCTAGTCTGAAACCTCAGCACAGAAATCTAGTCCTTTTCTGTTTCCTTTCCAAAGAAAGTCAAAAATCACTTTTCTGTGTTCATATGTTTTCAGTAAAATAGTTTTCCAAAACATAAGCTATGACGAATGTCATGCCTCAACCAGTCTTAATAGTTTAATAATATAGATAAATCACACACACACACACACACACACACACACACACACACACACACACACACACACACACATATATACATATACATACATATACATACATTCCTCAGATAACTAGATTGTTTCAATTCTCAACACCACATACATTCCTCAGATAACTAGACTGTTTCAATTCTCAACACCACATACCATATATATATAGATTCAGCGTCAATCAACGTATTATAAATCATCACAAGCAGTCTATAACATTAAATATATAACAGCTAAAAACTCCTCAGGCTTACTCCCTTTACCTTTGTAGACCAGAAAAAGATTCTTATCTTAATGCTCTAAGAGTTTGTTTCCTTCTCAAGAACGTCTTGGTCCCTTTGACTTTTTTTTTTACAATATCCGTGACAGCTCCAAAAGCAAATAGTTGCTCTCCCAAGCAAGCACAACCCGACTCAACCATCAACATAGGGAGAGCATTCCAAGCACATACAACAACCCAAAACAACACATCAATCCATAATTCAACATCAACATAAAATCTAATAAAATCAACCCTTTAATTTAACAAAAACAAAATCAATTTCCAATAAAATCAATTTGGGCAAAAATTGTGTTCATCCCAAAAATTGGGGAAAATGGGATTTACTCAAAGAATCATGAAGTTAGTTTAGGAAAACATTAAGTGATAGTCCTAATTGCATAAAACAAGCTTCATTTTCAAGATTATAATCTGAAATCAAAGGGTTAAGGGTTAGGGTTTTGCAAACTTATTTGGGGTTTTGAAACTTAACATGATAAGGTGAGAAATCACTCACCCACAAGGAAGAAGATGAACTTGTTGTGGTGTTGTGATGCTCCTCGCGGCGGCGAACGACAGTGGCACGACGGATAGCGGCCGTGATGGCGTTTTCTAGTGCAACCATGCATGGACCCAAAAGTGAGAGAAAGTTCAAGGGAAGGAGAATGGAGAACTAGATGAACTCAAATGGTGGAAAACCACCAGAGGAGGCGACTTACCGGAGTGGATGTGGCGGAGGGCGGTGTTCACGCTATGGGGACGAACCGGAACTTGTAGGGACGGGTCTTCTCCTTGCATTGAGCGACGGTCGATCAAGCGACGGACGGCGGCAGTGGAGGGGTGGCTCGCGTCTGCTAGGCTGAACGGCGGTGCGATCTGGGCAGAGCAAGGTTGAAGGAAAGGAAGGTGGAGGACTTGAGTTGGAGGGAGGAAGAAGAAGAAAGCATCAGGAAAAGAAAGAAAGAAAATAGTGATGGGGGATCCGACACTAATAAGAGAGGGAGAAGAGAGAAAATTGATTTTTGTATTAGTGGGTACACTATGAGTCATAAATATTAAGCTTAAAAATAAGCATGTTTTTAGTTTTTGAATCAAAAAAAATAAAGGATGACAAATATATGTTTTCAAAATTTAAAATAAACTAGAGATTGATAGTTGAATTGATCAACTAAGAAAATCCACGGTCCAACATTTAATCTCTGATTAATGTTAAACAAATTTATTTTAAAATATGAAATGAAATAGAATAAAATATGAAAATAATTTTCTTTAAATCATATCATTTACAACATTTTTCTATACTGGCAATAATAGTGACAATAACGTAAATTATTGTCTAGTAAACGTGCATACACTGAAATAAGGCAGTGCTAACGCACTTAGTAAAATGATTTTAAATGAGTAATTAAAATTACTCAAACTAAACCACATAAAATAATTATCCAGATAATTAGCCGATCCAAATTAAATAATATAAACATATACATTTACTGTTATTGAAGAACAGTAAAAACCGGGGTGTTACATTACTACCCCACTTAAAAAATTTCATCCTCGAAATTTCGTGACTCGAAACTAGACAGGATCTTGTAATTACCTCTTAATCCCAAGATCCTACTTTATACTTCCCGTATTCACTTTCCATTAGATGACTTTCATAACTTAATAACGGAATTCATACTTAGTTTTCGTTTTATTTATCCTCAACATCAAGTTGATTATCCTCAATTCATACTCCCTTTATCCTTAACAATTTTATTTCAATCTTCCATAATTAAAGATATAATTAAAATTTAATATCTTCTTTATTCAATACTAGTCCATTAGAAAAATTTTCCTTTACATTCTTAACTCTCACTTTTAACACCAAGATTTAAACTAAGATTTCCATTTTTTCACAGCTCACATATCAGTTCCTATCCTAGATTCTATGTTGCATTCCCAATCGCTTCATTCTTCTTATTACTAACTCCTTAACAAAATCAATTGTTATGTCGTTTCTCTTTCATCCTCGAAATTATCTACCACCACATATATCCGCAATCCGTGACATTTTATCTTAGCTCCTCCCACATTAAGAACAAAACAAAACTTAATCACTTCTACCCTCAATTACTGGTCTACTAGAAAAACTGCTTTCCACCCATCTAACTATCATAGTTATCACCAAGATCAAACTAACTTTACCCAAAATATGCATCACTTTCTACTCAAGGTATTCAATCCTTTTGGTTGTAGCCTACTCTTCTAGGTTATATCAAATTCACACATTTCAATCTTAAAGAACATGATTACCCTCCTTCATGTAACTACAACCAAACAAAAGAATCACCTCAATTTGAATTATCCAAAATCATAAATCTTGAACTTTTCTAACAACTTAGTTTTTTCCAGAACTCCTCTTTATTGCTCCTGTTCAGCATTAGAGAAAACGACTATAGACACTTTCCCGTAAATCTCCAGACTCATACAACTAATCTCAACTACAAACCTTAATCATTACCCTACATTCCTTTAACGGTATTCCGCTTCAATCAACATTTGATTTATAATAGTTGCCTCACTCACTGGTATTGATTTTAAAGGATTCACATCTTACTAGTCATAACTATACCTCAACAAAACTTTCGTTACTTCTTGTCTATCCGGCTAAAGCGATGATCATAGTCAAATACTACACTTACTCCCAAACCAACCACCTAAAGGTCATATCATTTTCTTGCTCACCCACTCGAGTTGAGAATGATCCGTTGAGCTTAGCCTCAACTTGGTCCTCAACACTTAGAGCAGACCTTACCGACAAACATTGGTAAACTTCGAGTCTTACTTTGAAACGATACTTGAAAATACTCTGTGAATCATGTTCAGTCCACTGATACCTACTTCATTTAGCTTCCCCGCTTCATAGTGGATCTTAATATATAAGAAATGTGTTGACTTCATCAACGTGTCCACGATCACTCGAACTAATTAAAATTCTCGAAGATACTCGGTAACCCACGACAACCTTCATTGCGATGCCAACATCTTAACTAGGAATGTCTCAAATGTCAATTACATTCTTACTGTACTCAACTAACTCTGATATCGTGATGTGAATCAAGTAACCATCCTCATAACTTATGAGATGGGTCACATATCAATGATGCTTGGAAAAGATATAGGTTAAAATTGATCCAAAAGAAATAAGTTCTATCGAACTACAACAAGGCTTAGCCTTAAAAGATTACGAAAAGAAATTTTCAAGGAAGGAATTTTCTTGGTCTCACTTTCACAAGAAAGCATAGAGAAGAATTTTATCAATTTGAAAGATACTTGAGTGTCCAATATGTAAAAACATTATTCAATAGGATCGTGAGTGTAAAAATGGCCGGTACATTCTTACAAACATGACTCTAGAACTTCCAACAAATTTAGGAAATCAAAGGATGAATAGTTCCTGATCCTAAGAGGATTCATTCTTAGTACAAAGAATTTACAAAACGATGATTTAAAAACAATAAAATAGTCTGGTCAAAAATCAAATTGGTCACCTCTACCAAAAGTAGAAGCGATTAGACTAAGTTTCATCAAGAAACTTCTGTTATCACGAAGTTATCGGTGTTACAACTCAAGAAATAGTCATAACAGATTCTTTCAACGAAATGTGAAAATATCCAGGTCAACGAATATTACCAAATCAATCCACTCGAATGTCTAATACACTGAGGGTTGTTCAGAAATGTGAGTACAAATTCTCACATATCCATTAGGATAAATTAAAATTACTGACTAGCATGACTAATTGCTAAATCAAGATAGACTTTAAATCAACATTTAGAAAATCAGTTTTACAAGTTCGAAATTGATCACAATGATTGTCTAATACAACCATAGGAATTTGAGGAACAATTGTCGATTTACAAGTTCATGAAGGAATGAACAGTACATATAAGATTTTCCTTAATCATGAGACACTCACCCAAGGTTGAAGATTAAAATCATCTTACCTTGGTTCCAACAAGCACACAGGTCTTTCTAGGCACGCTTAGTATGGTCACTTTGAATCAGGCACACTCACGGACAACTTAGTCAGTCTCTCAGACATGCGAATAATTGATCTTTCCTCCTAAGCTGAGTTGATGGCACAAAATCTTAGGTAGGTCATTACTCCAATCTGGTGATAACTTGTCCTCAAGTCGATCTTTGAGTAGACAACAACTCCTCGTGAGTGATCTATCAAATCAACTATGCATGGCAGAGAAAACTCGTACATAACCATCACTTTGTTGAGTTATCAAAATTCCACGCGGTGTCTCGAACCATCACACCACATTGGTGCTTCCTACGATAAACACTCAATCTAACAAACTGCTTAGACCACAGATCTTTCAGTTAAATCGAGTCATCTAACTCGATTAACTTTGTAGGCGACAATCTACACGAAACGATAGAGAATCAGATTGAGTCTAAAAACTAGATTGATCGAAAGTCAATATCCTTCGCTAGCAGCAAAACTAAACATTTCAAAGGGACATTCCCGGAAAATTAGTTCGCAAATGATAATCCTAGAACATTCTCAATGAACATTCCTAGAAAATCTATTTTAATAGGCATACTATTCAAATGTCTGACACAGTCCAAAAAGGATAACCGAATGTGTCACACATGGACCAAAACACAATTTACTAGCCATGGGTTCCTACAAGTCAAAACTCGTATAACCCATCAGGATAAAAACACATTACTTATAATCCAACACACATCCCTTCGACAAGGAAGCAATTCAACCAAAGATCACACAACAAAAACATAATAGACCTATTTCCCAAGGTTTCCGAAAGACTCGACCAGCTCTGATACCACTAATGTAACACCCCCCTTGGGCGTTACATGACTAACTCAATTTCGTAAAAGCATACTAATTAGAATAATAAATGATGGTTTAATTTCAGAAAAAAAAAAAAAAGAAATTGGGTTTATACTTACATTTCAAAAATGTGGGTCTAAAATTTTTCTTTCGTAACAACTGCTTACAGACATCCAGGAAGAAAATAAATTCATAATCCATACATCACTAATAGATCTCTACGAAATGCTTAAAAAGGTTTTTCTCGCCAAATCATTTCAGTTTTTCAAAATAGTTATACTATACCATGATAACTACTTACAACAGACCCTAAAACCCTTATACCAAAAAGACTACTCCTCAATTTGTCATAGATTAAAACATCCTTAAAATAAAAAATTCGACAGAGTCTCCTCTGTAATTTCAACATTCCAAACAAAACACCTGCTAATATATTTATATTTTCATCCAATAAGAAAGGCTCTCCGAGCCATAAACATTATATCCAAAATTAAAGGCTCTCCGAGCCATAAACATACATACTATCATTAATCAACAACGTCTTAAAAACCTAAGATGAGTTACCAATATATGAGTTTAAACACAACAGTCATATATTTAACATATAAACAGTACCAAAATACCAAAGTAACAACTCATATAAATATAGTAATATTCATATCATAAGATTGTTCAGATTTAAGACTTTATCCGTAAGTTTTCTGTTAACATTTAATATCCACTTTCTAACACGATCTCTGGAGATCCTAACTTCCCTTCCTCGAGTATGATAGGCCGCGATATTTCCTACAACACAATTGTTTTGTGTTGGGTGGCCTCTCCATGGGTCCTTTCCCACCCACCCCCCTGCAATTGTTCTAGGATTTCGCGTATCGCCTATATAATATTTGATAGTCCCCTATTGAGTACATTAGTGTAGGGTAGCCGATTTCCACGACAAGAGGTTGCAAAGCCCCAAGCATTACGTGGAGTTCGAGCCCGAATGTCCCTAAAGACCCAAAAGCCCAAGAATATGCCTTTGGTCCGTAACTATCAAATTTATCAGTCCACCCTATGTGAAAACTGTAACTCGATAACAACAGCACGTCTGCCAGATCTTCTTTTCCCATATTGATTAAACCTTCAATATCAATTGAGTTTTAAACTCTCGTTAAAGATTTTTCAAAATCTTTTATCAACAGACACTAGTTCGACGTCTCGGAACTCTAGGTCCTTAACAGGAGGAAGGCTAGTCCGGCTTCACCATAATCAGAATCTAGTCTGACCTTTCCACTTTCCAAAGAAAGCCAAAAATCACTTTTTTCTCTGTTCATGTGTTTTCAGTAAAATTGTTTTCCAAAACATAAGCTATGACGAATGTCATGCCTCAACCAGTCTCAATAGTTAAATAATATAGATAAATCACACACACACACACACACACACACACACACACACACACACACACACACACACACACACACACACACACACACACATATATATATATATATACATTCCTCAGATAACTAGACTGTTTCAATTCTCAACACCATATACCATATATATATATATATATATATATATATATATATATATATATATTTATATATAGAGAGAGAGAGAGAGAGAGAGATAGAGATAGAGATAGAGAGAGAGAGATTCAGCGTCAATCAACGTATTATAAATCATCACAATCAGTCTATAACATTAAATATATAACAGCTAAAAACTCATCAGGCTTACTCCCTTTACCTTTGTAGACCAGAAAATGATTCTTATCTTAATGCTCCAAGAGTTTGTTTCCTTCTCAAGAACGTCTTTGTAACACCCCGATTTCTGCTGTTTCTGCTGTTTTCTGTATCGATAAACAAACATCTATTTTTTTTTATCTGAAACTTAGAAAATGATTTTGGGAAAACCAAAGTCATATTCATATCATAATTATTTTTATAAGTATACGGTGAAATTTTTGGTTGAAAATTCATAAGGAACCCGGTCTGCGTTTTCACTGACAGTAAGATTTTACTGATCAGAAAACCTAATTTTGACCCGGGAACGAAATGCATAGCGTTTATATATCATTTCCAACGATCTAGGTTATTTTTAAAATTTTCAAAATAAATAAGTTATTATACTCGATTCGGGCATAAAATCCTAAATCGCGTAATCGACGGAGTCGAGAACGAACATGCAAAGACAAAACCCGACATCAGATGCTGAGACCTCTTGACACCTAGGATGGTGAGTCGTGTGGATGAGTCACCCATGTCATGATTACTTTTTACAAAATATCTAGATATTTCTTTAAACTAGTGTAAAGACCGTTTTGCCCTTGGACGATTTTACCCTTGAACTTTCATCGAAATGACAAGTTTGCCCCACAATTTGTGGACACAAATCAGCCACATCCTCACTCATTTCTCACCACATGTTGGTCCTGAATGATTTTTGGGAAATGACCATTTTGTCCTTAAGTTGTCATAATACCACAAAAATGTCATTTTGTGAGATTACTACCTTGTCCTTGAATTTTTGTGTGATGGACCCTTTTACCCCTCAAAGGCCACGACCCTAGGCAGAAAAGAGGCCCATTTTCACTTCTATAAAAGGCCATCTTCATCTTCTCCATCAAGCTTTGCCATTTTTGCCATTAAAGCTCTAAGTACCATAGCTTGATTTTGTGAAGGAAGTAGGTGATTCCTTGCCCATTTTTCATTTCCAAGAGGTATACCATGATTCTCTCACTCAATCATCATCCTGTTCTTCATTGATTTTTGTGATTTGAAGTCTTGATCATATTTTTCAATTTATAGATCTAGAAACTTTGAAAATTCATAGAAAATCATAGAAAAATCCTTTTAAAGTGAAACCAATTTATGTGATCTTAGTATCCTCTCTATATTTAAGATCCAAGAGGATACATCGAACAAAAATTTTGTACCATTTTATTTTGTCAAGGTTGAACCCTAGTTTCTAGTGGGGGAGGACTTTGTTCATTTTGTTAACTAGTCTTGCTTGATTCAATCTTATAATTCATATATATGTTGAGTCCATGATTTTTGAATCAAAATCAAATCTCTAAGTCATTATTTTATTCATGGCCGAAATTATTTTCTTGAGGAGTTGAAAGATTTTGTTTCATTTTTCAACTTATGATAACTTGTCTTAACTCTACACTACTCTAAGGTTATAGATCTAAGAGTATGTGGAATTTTGAAACCTTGAACCTATTTTCTTAGCTTGGGCAGAAACCATATCCATAGGAAATAATAGATTTTTTTTCAAAGTTTAATTAGTTATGTGTTATTTTGTGAAGGATTGTGTTAGTAGTTGTTGTTCGGAGTTCGTGGAGGAAACCGGACTAGAAAACCGAGACTTCATTGAATCAGAACTTGAATCTTCAAAGGTAAGGGGAGTTTGCCTGAGGAGCTTCGATAACTATGTGTATAAATTGTTTGGTGTGTCTGTAATTAATGGTTATAGTTTGTGGTGTTTGTTTTAAAATTATTGCGTAATATTCTGTGATGCATGATTTATCTGTGAAAGCATGCTATAAATTGTGTGTGAATTTATTGTTGGTTGTGAAAGCATGTGATAAATTGTGTTGTATGAAATTTTCTGTTGATTTTTATGATTGGCTGGAAGCCTGACACCGGCAGTGCTTATTGAAAATTAAGGATAAAGATTTAAGAAAATTTAAGGGAAATATTATGTTTTTGAAAATTGTTGGATTTAATTTTTAAGTTAAAATAATAATATTTTAATGAGTTTTAATAAAAGAATAAGTTAATGAGCAACCACGCGTACGCAACCGTGAAAAAATTTCACTTTTGCACTTGTTTCGAAAACATCGGGAAAAATGGAAATAAAATCTTAATTTTAAGAAAATGTATTTTAAAAAGTTTTTTAAGATTGATAATAAATAATTTTTCAAAAAATAAGGGTTTTTGCTTCCCTAACGGCAGTATGAGGAAAAACGGTCTTTTTACATGAGAAAAATAAATATATGGGTTAGAAATGATTTTGAAAAAGAATTAGCAGATTCTCAGAAATAAAAATAAAGGATTTAATGGAAAAATTATTTTCGTTATGTTTTAAAATGAATTTCATCGGAAAAGGATTTTGTTGGAAAAGAATTTAAGAACAGTGGAAATTTCCGACAAACTTGGATAAGTTTTCGGAGTTTTTGTTTTTGGTATTTGTGTTTCACTGAACGAAAATTCTTTGGGGAAAAATCAAGGAAAGGATAAGGACCTAGATTGCCGAGATGTCGGGCTAGTGTTCCTAAAAGGAAATTACACTTGGAAAGGAAAGGAATTTGAATACCCAAGGAAGGGTAGTTGGGAGCTTTAAGCCTCGACAGATGAAAAACAAACGACAAAGAACAATTACGATAACAAAGGATTTTACATGCATAGTCTGGCAAACATGCCATATTTGGGCAGACATGCCTTGGGTATCAAGCTACAATTTCACAAAGGGTGAATTGGGTAAATTGGTTAGTTACGGACCAAAGATAAATTCTAGGGTCTTTGGGTCTTAGGGACATTCGGGCTTCGAGAATCCAGCGAATACTTGGGGCCTTGCAACCTCGGGTCATGGAATTCGGTTACCCGACACGAATGTACTCAATAGGGAACTATTCCAATATTATTTTAGGTGTCCATCGTGATATTCCCTGAACAATTGGAGCCAGACCTAAATTTAGAGGCCGATCTCGTGAGACAATTGTGTTAAGGGTATCACAGCCTAATCATTGCTCGAAGAAGGGAAGTTAGGAATCTCCGGAGAATAAAGGTCAAGAATCATAGGACTGGATATTGAAGTGTCATGCATTTTTGAAAAATTACGATTGGATGATCGGGTATGAATCCCATTGGTAGGAAATATTTATAATATGTATACATGATGTTTGTTTGAGTGTCGTACATGTAGTTATCATGATGAAAACTCAATGATGGTATCTCACCCTTGCTTTATTTATTTTCATGTTGGGTTTCTACTATGCTTATATATATATATATATATATATATATATATATATATATATATATATATATATATATATATTCGAGTACAAATGAGCCAAATGAGTCTGATATCATACACAGGGATATGTTCCCTGCACTTTGATGAGGCTGACGACGGAAGTGTGTGGAGGACTAACTTGGGTACTTATGCGGGCAGGGAGTCTCGGGAGGATTTCCCAATGTGTATTCTTAAGTGTAACTAGCTGTAGGATTCTGATTTGGGTTTACTTTTGGAAAGTAGTACCGCTACTATATAGGTTTAGTTTATGTGTGTTTTCCTTATGCTATGGATTAAATAAATGATTGTAACATAAAGGGCCATACGTAAAACCTTATTGATGCATATATATGTATTCGGTTGTTAGTTAATTATAACGGTTTGGGTTGTATCGTTTGAGGAAAAGAAAAAGAAAAGTTTATCACTAACTTTCAAGGAAGTTAAGAAATAGAGAAAATTATATTTTTTCGAAAGCAACCAGCGTAATTATTTTCAGTCTTTTAGTTTCAATATGTAGCGCCAAGGAGGTGTTATAGTCTCGGTCCCTTTGACTTTTTTTTACAATATCCGTGACAGCTCCAAAAGCAAATAGTTGCTCTCCCAAGCAAGCACAACCCCACTCAACCATCAACATAGGGAGAGCATTCCAAGCGCATACAACAACCCAAAACAACACATCAATCCATAATTCAACATCAACATAAAATCTAATAAAATCAAACCTTTAATTTAAAAAAAAACAAAATCAATTTCCAATAAAATCAATTTGGGCAAAAATTGTGTTCATCCCAAAAATTGGGGAAAATGGGATTTGCTCACAGAATCATGAAGTTAATTTCGGAAAACATTAAGTGATAGTCCTAATTGCATAAAACAAGCTTCAATTTCAAGATTATAATCTGAAATCAAAGGGTTAAGGGTTAGGGTTTTGCAAACTTATTTGGGGTTTTGAAACTTAACATGATAAGGTGAGAAATCACTCACCCACAAGGAAGAAGATGAACTTGTGGTGGTGTTGTGATGCTCCTCGCGGCGGCGGACGGCAGCGGCACGACGGACAGCGGCGGCGATGGCGTTTTCTAGAGCAACCATGGACCCAATAGTGAGAGAAAGTTCAAGGGAAGGAGAATGGAGAACTAGATGAACTCAAATGGTGTAAAACCACCAGAGGAGGCGGCTTACCGCAGTGGACATGGTGGAGGGTGGTGTTCACGTAATGGGGACGAACAGGAACTTGCAGGGACGGGTCTTCTACTTGCGTTGATTATTTGGGGTCTTCTACTGGGAGGATCAAGGTTGAAGGAAAGGAAGGTGGAGGACTTGAGTTGGAGGGAGGAAGAAGAAGAAGAAAGCATCAGGAAATGAAAGAAAGAAAATAGTGAGGGGGGGGGGGGGGGAACCGACGCTAATAAGAGAGGGAGAAGAGAGAAAATTGATTTTTGTATTAGTGGGTACACTATGAGTGATAAATATTAAGCCTAAAAATAAACATGTTTTTAGTTTTTGAATCAAACAAATAAAGGGTGACAAATATATGTTTTCAAAATTTAAAATAAAGTAGAGATTGATAGTTGAATTGATCAACTAAGAAAATCCATGGTCCAACATTTAATCTCCGATTAATGTCAAACAAATTTATTTTAAAATCTAAAATTAAATAGAATAAAATATGAAAATAATTTTCTTTCAATCATATCATTTAAAACATTTTTCTATACTGGAAATAATAGTGACAATAACGTAAATTATTGTCTAGTAAACATGCATACACTAAAATAAGGTAGTGCTAAGCAACTTCGCCATCCGGCCGATTCTTTGCAATGGAAGAGAATTGATAGTTTGTTTCCGGATTTCGGCAATGAGCCCAGAAACCTCATGCTTGGACTTGCTACCGATGGAATGAATCCATATGGAAACTTAAGTAGTATTCATAGTTCATGGCCTGTTCTCCTTGTAATTTACAACCTGCCTCCTTGGTTGTGCATGAAGCGCAAATACATTATGTTAAGTATGATGATTTCGGGTCCTAAACAGCCAGGAAATGATATTGATGTTTATCTGAGTCCCTTGATTGAAGACTTGAGAATGTTGTGGGATGAAGGCGTTGATGTGATTGACGGGTATTGCCGTGAGACATTCAGATTGCGTGCCATGTTATTTTGCACCATCAATGACTTTCCAGCATACGGGAACCTGTGTGGGTATAGTGTTAAGGGGCATAAAGCATGTCCAATATGTGAAGAAGGCACACGTTACCATCAACTACAACATGGAAGGAAGACGGTTTACCTTGGGCATCGGAGATTTCTCCGACGTAATCATCCTTATCGTAGATTGAGAAAAGCTTTCAATGGACTTCCGGAGAATGAAATTGCTTCGGTGGCCTTGACTGGAGCGCAAGTTTATGAAAGGGTGAACAACACTAATGTTATCTATGGGAAGACCCAGAAGAAGGCTACTGAGAAGAAAATATGGAAGAAGAGGTCGATCTTCTTTGATCTTCCATACTGGTGCAAGCTTGATGTAAGACATTGTATTGATGTGATGCATGTAGAGAAAAATGTGTGTGACAGTTTAATCGGAACGCTTCTCAACATTCAAGGCAAGACAAAGGATGGTGTGAATGCTCGTCTGGATCTAGTTGCGATGGGTATACGAGAGCAGTTAGCTCCACTTAAAGTGGGGGATAAGAAGACTTATTTACCCCCAGCATGTCATACTTTATCAAAAAAAAAAGAAAAGAAGTTTCTGTGAATGTCTACGGGGAGTCAAAGTGTCACAGGGTTACTCTTCAAATATCAGAAGACTTGTCTCAATGAAAGATCTCAAATTAGTTGGCTTAAAGTCTCATGATTGTCATGTCTTGATGCAACAACTACTACCGGTGGCCATTCGTGACATATTGCCTAAAAAAGTCAGACATGCCATTACTAGGTTATGCTTATTCTTCAATGCTATATGTAGCAAGGTCATTGACACTAAAAATTTGGATGAGTTGGAAAATGAGGCAGCCATTGTCTTGTGCCAATTGGAGATGTATTTTCCACCTTCATTTTTTGACATCATGGTTCATTTGATTGTTCATCTAGTGAGGGAGATTAGATTGTGCGGTCCCGTTTATTTAAGGTGGATGTACCCGGTTGAGCGATATATGAAGATCCTGAAAGGATATATGAAAAATCCACACCGTCCCGAAGCATCTATTGTTGAAAGGTATGTTGCAGAAGAAGCTATTGAGTTTTGTACAGACTACATGTCAGAAGCGGAACCTGTAGGGCTTCCGAACTCTCGTCACGAAGGAAGATATGATGGTAAGGGTACACGAGGTATCACTGTTAAGAGCATGGATCGGGAGGAAGTGCTTCAAGCACATTTGTATATATTGAATAACACTAATGAGGTTGAACCATACTTATGTGAGCATAAAAGCATCATCAATGAAACTTACCCTAGAATGAATGAAAAATGGTGTTTGAACAAGCATAACAAGACTTTCTTGAACTGGTTTAAAGAAAAAATTGCAAAGGATGGTACTGCTTCTGCTACATTAAAATGGCTAGCACAGGGGCCTAACTTTGATGTCATATGCTGGAGTGGGTACGATATCAATAAGTTTTCCTTCTATACAAAGTCCCAGGATGACAAAAGTAATATGCAAAACAGTGGGGTTATGGTCGTCGCTGAGTCCATGCATTTCTCTAGTTCGAAAGATAAAAACCCTGTTATGGCATCAGTTTCATACTTTGGAATCATTGAAGAGATATGGGAGGTTGATTACACGAAGTTTAGAGTACCTGTTTTTAAATGTCAGTAGGTCGACAGTAACAATGGTGTGCAAACCGATGAGTTAGGATTCAAATTGGTGGACCTTAGTAAGGTAGGTAATAAAGAGGAACCTTTCATCATGGCATCCCAATCAAAACAAGTGTTTTATATCCGTGATCCTTCTAACAAAAGGTGGTCAGCGGTTCTCCATGGAAAAAACATGTATAATGGTAGTGAGGGAAATCACGATTCAACTCTTGATATTTGTGAGACTCCTTCTTTCTCAACATGAGTGCCTAATTTCAATGAGGAAAATGAAGTGGATGATGTACATGCTACTCGTAATGATCACCAAGAAGGGTTATGGGAGAACTTTACTAATTGACCACAAAGTAAGTTTAGTTTGATATTACCATCAAGTTTGGCATATTATATGTTTATGTTGATATTTATAATTTATGTTTATGTACGTTGATCGATATTTATTAGTTATGTTTGATATTTATCCTGACATACTAACAAGTTTTTTTTTTGTTTTGTGTTTAAACAGGTATACATGGCTGATCATGAGGATATCCCTCCTTCATGCAGCGGGTCAGAGACCCCGTCTACCGGTAGAAAGGGTAGACGTGCCACACGGATGAGGAATTTGACTGCCAACCGTGGGTCAAATCAAAGGATAAGAGTAGACTTTGATAATAACCTCAATCCTATTGGGCCAATGGAAGATCATTTTAACAGTTTTGTGGCGACCTTTTCTAGGAACAGGCCCAGTATACTCATTGATAGGTGGAGAGATGTATCGGCGGACGTGAAGGAGCAGATATGGGAGAGTATTCTGGTATCTATACTTCTACGTCCTGTGTTTGTATGTATCTACTTTATTTTTATCTTAATAATATCATACAGTAATTCGTTGATTCTTTTGGTCTTAATGTAGTTGACCTTTGACATACCGGATACATACGCTATGAAGAAGCGTTTGCTGAAGTATGCTGGAGAGCGTTGGAGGGCTTTTAAGGCCGACCTGGGCAGATACTACATATTCAATCCAAAAAGTAAAAAAAAAAAAACCCTTGAGGTGTATCCGTTTCTTGACAAGGCGACGTGGGATCACTTTGTTCAGAGCCGACATGATCCCAGCTAGGTTAACTTATTTGATTTGTCTCTAAATTTATGTAATTGCATTAATTTCATTTACTTATGTAATTTAATTGTCTTTTATTTATAACAGGAGAAGAGGAAAAAGGGGCAGGAAAACCAAAGCAAGAATGTCTACCCCCATGTCATGTCTCGTGGGGGATATAAAAAGCTTGTTCAGAAAATGGTTGAAGAGGAAAAGAAAGCACGTCAGGAAGCAGCATCTCAGGCGGATCCTAATGCTGAAAATCTTCCAGAGGTTGTTGATCCACCTCCACCCCCACGCCATCGTTCATGGAAGAGGGGCCGACAAAGAAAAACGGGACAATATACATCCGAGGAGGCCCGCCAAGTAGCTGAGAAGATTGTAAGTATAGTTTGTTGTAATTGTCATTTTAAGATTGTTACCGAATTGTAATGTGACCTGATATTTTATGTGATAGGATGCCTTGGATGATCAGCTAACCCAAGGAACCTTTGTTCCTAGAGGACGCGATGATATCTTATCTACTGCCATCGGTAAACCAGACCACCAGGGCCGTGTCATTGGTGTTGGATGGGGAGTCGGGATTCGCCAATACCATGGTTCATCTTCACACCAATGCCACAGGGATGTTGAAGCAGATAGAGCACGACTAAAACAGGAGATTGCAGCTGAGCTTCGACAGGAGATGGCCGAGCAGTTTGCCCAGCAGATGGCAATATTGACTTCTATGTCCCAGCAGATGACAGCCGGTGTCCAACCCTCTATCCAACCCTCTGTCCATGTGAGCACTAAGGGCTCATGTGATCCTCCTCATCATCCTGAAAATGATGATGATGGTGATGATGATGATGATGATGATGATGACGACCCTGATAGGTGTGAGCTGTATGTTGATGATCATCATCATCGCCGCTTAGTGGCATTGGGTAGGGCACATAATAACTTAGGTAATACCATACACCATCGGTTATTACCGGATGATCAGCTGAGGGTCGTTGTTGAGATTATTCGAGATGCTGATGCTCGAGTCCCTGTGCCCACTGAGGAGGTTCAAACAGTGGGTCAGGCCCCCGGTAACTTCATCCTCTGGCCAAGAAGACTGGTCAACTTTCTTGTTGCATCTGAGGTATTCGGTTAGTTGTGTTTTTCTATATTCATAGTTGAAATAATTTATTATTGTTTAAAGATAATGCTTTATTTTTATTCGTTATAGGATGTTGGAAATGATATTGTGCCTAAAAGGTCGGATCTAGGAAGACCAGAGATGTCCGCTTCCTGCCAAGGTATTCATTTGACCATTTAGTTAATAACGAATTAAATAACTTAATTATCCGTGATTACTAATATATATCTATGTTGTGTAGGGGATCGACAAAGGGGCACTGACCATGGTGATGTTTTTAAAGTTCTGGCTATACAGGTTGTCACCATGGAGAATGACGCAATCTTGGTAAGGTTGGAACATGATGCCAGCCCTGGTGAACTGTATATACCAAAGAAGGAACTTATGGAGATGGTACTCAATAAAGAAATGGCCAGTTCTGCACACATATCGTTTTGGTGCACGTAAGTACATTTTATTTATAAGTTAAGTACGTAATTAATTTTTAAATACTATGATAATTAACATGTTTTTCCAATATATTAGGTATCTGCATCGTATGTTAGTCGACCAGGGTAACCTCGCCCTTTATGGGTTCATTGACCCCATGTTCATTCAGGGTGATGTTCTCCTAGCATCGGAAGACCCGGTCACTACCATACGTGATATACTTGCCCGAGACGATCATCAATTCTATCTTGCACCTTATCTCAATAAGTAAGTACCGGTTATTTAAGTATAACTATATATAACTTAGTCACTAACTCGTTCTAAATACAGTAGGCATTGGCAACTGTTGCTCTTGTACCCAAGAATGAACGTCGTGGTCTTCTTCTGCTCATTGGGAAATAAGCCGGCGAATCAACTGAAGACGATCATCGAAACGTAAGCATTAAAATACTTTATAATCAGTAATGCAGTTGTTTTAATTATTTGAAATCTATTAGATATACTTTAATTAATGTTTTTGTCATGATAGGTCTATTAATGCAACCCACATGTTGCGTGGTGAAAGGCGTACTCGGGCTATCAGATGGATTATTCCCAACGTAAGATATTTATTAGTACAAATGCATCAAATGCAGTGGGTACAATAATTGATTTCTATTTTATTTAATTCCTCATATTCTAATTGGGTTTCATTTGTACGTAGTCACGTATACAACGTGGGTCATGGGAATGTGGCTACTATGTGATGCAGTGGATGTTGGAAATTGTCTCCTCCGGGATCACTGAAAGATGGCACGAGGTAAATGTTAATTGACACAGTTAGAAGTAATAGTATAGATTCGTTACATGTTTTATGTTAGTTTATTACTTAAAAGATATAATCTTTTGTCCAATTAAACTTGCAGATATTCAACAATCCAACTCCATTATCTGATTCTGACATCAACAACATAAAGAGGCGTTGGGCAACTTTCTTTCTTGAAGTGTACCAACCATAGTTTGTATATATGTAGTTAGTTTAAAAACTTATCATGTACTAGCTATAGTGTACCTTTGACTGATGATATGTATTAGTGCTCAGGTCTGGTTCAATTCTTCTTCTCTCGTGTTTTGATGTAAGTGTTGTTTTCATTCATTCGAAATTAATTAGGCCTGATGCCCTCTGTTTTCAGATTCTGTGCTCACTAGTCATTTGATGAAATGTCAGTATTTTTAACCATATGTGTAAGAGCTGATTGTTTGTGCCAAGAAAATTGAATGAAGTATGTTTTGCTTTTGATATGGTTAAAACTTTGTTGCAATTGTGTCAAAACTGGTTTGGTGTTCTGTTGTTGTTTCTTGTTTGATCAGGGTATTGTTGGTTTGTTAGCTTAAACAAGTTCCTGGAATTGATGGTTATGAATTAGTAAGTGCTCTTACTTTACAAATTAGTTTGCCTTGCCCATTTGTTATCTAACTCATGTGATGCCTAAATCACGTGTGGTTAATGCCTTGCTGTTTCTTGTCATCGAATGAACTATAAAAAATTGTGTCTTCCAATTGTATGTGGCTGCTTGTTATCATTTTCTACTGGTTTGGTGCAATAACTACATTATGTTTACCCCAAAATTTACAGTATGTTATTCTGGTATTGATCTGCATTACTAAAACAGGGGAAAAGAATGATTGAAATGTAAATAACAGATTAAAAAAATGAGATTTTACACATCGGTTCTTCAGAAACCGATGTGTAAATTTCACTTACACATCGGTTTTATTCAAAACCGATGTGTAAATTTCACTTTACACATCGGTTCTGATTAAAACCGATGTGGAAAGTGAAATTTCCACATCGGTTTTTGGGAAAACCGATGTGGAAAGTGAAATTTCCAACAGCTTATCAATTGACAAATTAATTTTCCACATCGGTTAAAAGAAAACCGCTGTTTAAAATATACTTTACACATCGATTTTATAACCAATGTGTAAAGTGGCAATAAACCACATCGGTCGTTTCTACATCAGTTTGAAAACCGATGTGGAAAGCCATAAATAACCGACGTGGAATCCCTTTTCTGCACTAGTGCATGATGTATCCGGATTTTGGTTATACCAGCTCTGTATGTGACATCGGGGTTGTGTTTTCTTTATCTGTCATGTTTATGTTTTACTGTTTTAAAACTATGTTATTTCCGTGTTGTTTTTGTTGAGATGTGAAACCTTTTTATCCAAGTTTTTATTTTTTTTCAAATAAATGCATTTTTATAATTACCTCTTTTAAGTAAACGTTTTATATTAACATGCGGGTAGAAGGGTGTCACAAGACTGGTGGATCATAATGGTTGTTGGCCACATAATGGGTTAACATTCCATGTAGGACCATCTCTAACTGTACCCCAACATCTCCAAACGGGAGGGACTAAAATAGAAACGATTTGCATGTATAAGGACTTATTTAATAGTTTATTTTATGTATATCGACCAAATTGATAGTTTGTGTCAAGTATAGGGATCCAAATGTTATTTTAACCTTCTTTTTAAACTAGGTAAAATTTCAAACTGATAAACATAACCATATTAGTTCTGGGTTTTTCTATAAAACTGGAGAACATTAAAAATTTGGTACATAATGTGCTATATCAAAAATTAACTTATAATACACATGAAGAAATAGAACGTTGGCCTGTTAAAATTTTTTTGGTGCACTATGGATGTCCCCAAGGAGACTAATACTTTTTGAGGCGTAGATATCAACCAAGTGAGTTTTGTCATTCACAACAAAGTCTTTTCCATACACCAACATGAATCAAACCCCCGACAATATGAACATTAAAAATTAGGCAAAATTAAACAATATTTGAAACCAATAATACGATCATGTCACTGTTTTTACTTTTGCAACAAAACTTTGGAGCATTAAAAGTTTGCTACATATTGCATTATATCACCATTTATAGTTTTCCTACAAAACCTCAATGTATTAAGAGAACATTGTATTAAGTTTTGTTAACTTCAAACCAATAAACCTTAATGTCAACGATTCTGTTTTGCGATAGAACTGCAGAGAATTAAAAATTTGGTACATAGTGCATTATATATATAATTAACTTTACGTTGTGTATAGAAAAAGTAGAACGTGGGTCTTTAATATTTTTTTGGTGCACTAAGGATATCACCCAATTGATAGCCAAAGACTTAAATTTTTTCAAGACGAATAGATTACTGAAATGAGTTTTGCCTCTCCCAATAAAATCTTTTCCATACACACGACAATATCAAACCCCTAAAAGTATATGCTTAAGAAATTTTAAGAGTCATTTATATCAACGAGCCTTTTCACATTTTAATTTATTAATATTATAATTCAACATCTTTGCAAGTATATATTTCTATGTGAGTATCAAATGTGTCCTTTTTTTTATCAAAACAATTGAATTAATACATGTAACTCAATTATTTTGTATACTTCCTATTTCAAATATAATTCATAAATAAAATCGTTAAATTGTTTGTTATGCATATATTTTGAATTTAGAAATCTAGAAATATGAAACAATGAAATAACAAAAAAAAATTATAGGGAAATGTTAGTAGTTAGTTATTATGATAATTTTTCTCATTTGCCAAGGTTTGAACCTTGAAACTTCTACTCCTCCGACTCAATTTACCCTTAACTCAAACCACTTGAACTACCCAACCCCTAACAATGAAATAATAAAAGAATTCAAAGTTTGCATAACTGCAAACACATGGGTGATTAATAGCAAAACTTAAATATTTTAAGGACAATACTAAGAAATAGAACAATAAAACGTCATATTTACATTCTTGCTGGAGAGAAATGGAAGAGAACTTGGCCGGAGAGGTTCTAGACTCTAAATATCATAATTCAAAAAGTTGTTTGATAGTCATCTTACAATAGTCATCTCCATTCTTATAGCCCATAATTTTGTCATTGACACTATCAACCACACCAAAGGAAGCTCTTGTCTCCTTGCTCATATGTCTAGGGATGTATACATTATAATAGTAATTAACCATGCTCGTCAAAGGTTTGGATGGGAAGTAATCAATTGCAAGCTTCCAAAAATCCATGTCACTTGATAGTGGATTTAATCTTACTATATATTCAAATTTCTTTTGTTCTTCCATTGTCCATGACTTTGAAACATCTTCTCCCATCTCATCAAACTTCCAACTTGAGAAAGTTGTACCAATCTCTGATTGCAAAAGTTCTCTTGCTTCACTAATGTGTGATTGAACACAATCAATCGATCTTGGAAAGTCACAAGAGCACACATCAGGCCTGCCTTCCCCTACACCTTTTGTACTAGCTTCCTTAGTAGGCATTGGCCAAATTTCAGTGCCAAAACACTTGAAATCATCATCAATATTATGTTGTCTTATGTTGGTTGTGCCTTCCCATTGTGGAATTTCAGCTTGAAACCTAGGTCCAGTCGGAATAACTAATCTTGAAAAATGATTACCCTTGAAAGGTAAGTATTTCTTGTGTGGCTGATCCAATTTCCTGTCTTCATTTCTTGATCCAGTTTTCTGTCTTCCTTTCTTGTGTGGTTGATCCAGTTTCCTGTCTTCCTTTCCTGATCTTAATGAATATGAGTTCTTGCAAGAGTCGTCAAAATCATCATTAACCAATGATCTTAATTCTTTGAACATTTCTATATTGAGTTCCTCCATGATTGGTGCCTTGAGACTAGGAGTATAGCTACTACTATTCTCAAATCTTTCACAATGGCTCTTCAAGTTCCCTCGTTTCACTTGATTTGACCCTTTAATAGACTCGTCATAGTCACTTAGGCGAGAATAGTCTTGTGAACAGACACAACAATATTCTAATTTATCATTTATATCATCGAAAGCAACATGTCCTTGTGTTCCTTGTAAACTACCACATTTTTCTTTGGAAATGGGTAAACATGAGGACTCACATCTTTGTTTTTCAACATGTCGGCTACTATATTTCTCTCTGGAAAGTTCAAATGTACCAGCAAATTTACCATAATCCACATATTGCTCAAAATTCCTTTTCTTCTGAAAAAAAAAGTTCAAATATTGTTAGGAAAATAACACAATTCAATCTCTGTTTGAATTATTGTTTACAAAAGTAAGTTTTATTAAACTTGGTTTTGATTAAAGATGGGTTGCAATAACATGATTTAGTTTTGATTAAAGATGGGTTGCAATAAAAGTCGTTTTAGTAGAATGAATATTATTTGAATAAATTTAATTTTGTAACATTATTGTGATCTTGTGATCAAATTAGCAGTTGAATATTCACAACCTAGTTTTGATTAACAAAGAAGTTAAAATTGATTACTTCAACTAAGATTTTGGCACCAAACTACCAAGATTAACTGCAAAAAATTTAAGATTTAATTATTATTTAAGTCTCTAAATTATTTGAGAATTTTTAAATAGATCCATATACTTTAAAAGTTAGTAATTGAGTGCCTAAACTTGTAAATAATTTGTAATTGGGTACCTATACTTTAAACGATTGTAATTAGATCCCTGAACTTATAAGTAATTTGTGATTAGGTTCCTGAACGTTAATAGAACCACTGGATCACCACTTTACACTCTGTTGATGAAACATTACCCCATGGACCTAATTACAAATCATAGAAGCGGTATGATAATCCTATGACTTATCTAGTTTTATAGCTAGTAAAGCTACGATTTTTGAGCCAATTGGTCGGGTCTTATCTCGTTTAAACCCGATTTTAGCTTTATTTATCCTTAAGCAAATGTTGGAGTCATTATGTTAGTTTTTAGGAATTTTGGTAGGATTTTGAGTCAATTAAAGCAGTACATGCTACTTGGAGTTTCAGGAAAAAAGTGAAGCCGGACGAAGTCAGGAAAAAATAGAAGAAATGCAAGCTGGAATACTAGACAGAAGAGTCTCGCCTCGCGAGCCACAAAGGAAAATTGAAGATCAAGCTGTGGCACCCCACGAATTACTGTTAACGTCGCGAAGCAGAGGGGGGAATTATCAAGGATCCCTGTCACGCGCTACAAGACAAGCCTTGCCCCACAAGGAAATGCAATCAGGAATGAGCTTAAATTCAAATCACGCCCCGCGAGACACAGCTCGCCCCGCGAGAGTGTCTTATCTTCAATTAGTATAAAAGCTTGTTATTACATCGAATTTTGTACCCTAATCATAGTTTTCGAAGAGCTGCATCTCGCTTAGCCATATTCTAAGTTTTGTGAAAGTTTTTCTTTGAAATCTTTGTGACCATGAACGCGATGAGGAGTTAATCCTCTTTTCTAAGGAATTGATGTAGTCGTACATGACGGCTTAGTGATAATATAAAGTTTTATATTTCTTTGTTTCTTATTTCTAATTTTATTACGTAAATCAAAAGAGCCCGTGATTAACTAGCCAATCGTGATGAGTCCGAAAGGAGATTCATGATTTAGGGTTTGAATTAAGAACACAAGTTGATCATTGATAGAGATATATAGTAGGAGACTTTTGCAATGATATAGGGAACCAAGAACTTAATGAATTCTTGCATGTTAATCATCATAGACATATATTTTATTAGTGTGTAAGGGTGTTTTCTTTTGTGCTTGACAAAAACATTAGAATAATTTAAGGTTCTTGGTTGACATTGAATTAAATTAGGAATAAAGAACAAAATCACAATTGGATCTAAGTTTGCAATTCTGTTAGATTTGATATTGATTTTGTTAGTTAATTTGATATCTCAATTGATCTCATCATCACCTTCTCTCTCTTTTGACTTGGTCATAATAATTATTGATTTGAATTTAGATAAATTGGTTACCCAATCTCTGTGTTCGATCTCGGCCTTACTTACCGTGTTTTATTAATTGCTTCGATATGGTACACTTGCCGGAGCCCATCAAGTTTTTGGTCAAGGGTTCTGGTCAACCCTGTAACATCTCAGGCTACTTTATGGATTAATGACTGTCCCCACAAACCAACACAGGTATTTTTAGCAAACTTTGTCCTCACTCACACGCTTTTTGGAAAAACTTCCCATGAGGTCACCCATCCCAGAATTATTCCAAGTCAAGCATGCTTAACTATGGAGTTCTTAAGTGTTGGACTCTCGAAAAGAAGATGCATCTTGTTGATATGGGTAGTACCAATCAATTCTTATAAGTCATCTTCAACTTTATAGTCCCATATCTATGCAGTCTCAGGACCCCTCTCGTTATGGTGTGTAATCGGTTCATTCATGTGTCCATCCGCCTAAAAGCCTGCTAGGAGCCGCTCCTTGTCCTTGCCTTCTTGTACTGACGACCACTCCCCGCTCTCGTCAGTCTCAGGTGTTACATGCCCACCAGCTTCCGTTTGGTTCGTCCCTGAACCACACCGTACTGGGAGATGTGCCGCTCTGGTACCATATCATTTGTAACATCTCAGGCTGCTTTATGGATTGACGACTGTCTCCACAAACCAACACGGGTCTTTTCGACATGCTTTGTCCTCACTCACACGCTTCTTGGGAAAACTTCCCAGGATGTCACTCATCCCATAATTGCTCCAAATCAAGCATGCTTAACTGTGGAGTTCTTAAGAGATGTGCTCCCGAATAGAAGATGCATCTTGTTGATATTGGTAGTACCAATTAATTCTTATAAGACATCCTCAACTGTATAGTCCCATACCTACAAAAACTCGGGATCCCTCTCATTCTGGTGTGTAATCGGTTCATTCATGTATCCCTCAACCTAGAAGCTTGCCGGGAGCTGTTCCTTGTCCGTGCCTTTTTGCACTGGCGACAACTCCCCGCCCTCGTCAGCCCCGGGTGCTACAAACCCGATGACCCGACCAACCCAATGTAAAAAATTCGGGTTGGAACGAATCATCAGTTCAGTTTTAAAGTTTTTAACTTGGATACTTCGGTTCGGGTACTAGGTTGATAAATAAAAAAAACAACCTAACTTGACTCGAACATATAGCATTTTTTTATGATTCAGTTTTACCGTTTTATTTACATTGCAATTTCTCAGTTTCTCATTTTTGAGTTCTAAACTTCTGACCCCCTCTTGGTTCCTAGGCACCTAATTTGCACACCACACACCTATGTGTTCTGTCTCATCTCTTGGTCGGTCTCTATCTCTTTCTCATGTAGGCTGTCAGCACCGCTAGTTGGTAGTTTCATCAATCTCATACATCTCTCGACGTCGTTCTTTCTCATTTAGGGATATTCATCTCACGTCGGTTAAAGACTTTTAGAGTTGAAGCTTCGTTTCGTAATTCCCCCTTTCTTATTGCTGCTATTTGCCTATTTCAATTCCCATCTCGGGTGAGGGATTTAGATTTCCACCTCGATTTCTCCTTTTTCCCATCTACATGTTTGTGACTGAATGGCTTCTCGTTCCATATCTGTTTTTTGTCTATTCCTCTTTTCTTAGTTTCTACTATTTCTATTGCAATTTGCCTACTTTTTTATTGTTTAAATTTTTTAAGTTTTTATTATTTCTTCACTGTTGCCCGTAAATTGGGTGTTCGGTTCGTGTTGCCCAACTTTTTCCCTAGAACACGAACCAACCCAAACCGATCAAACATGATTGGTTTGGACCCAAATTCTCCCCAAACTCGACCCCTGCCCACCCCTAAATTATTTACATGTCCAGGGACCTCATTAGCTGACTCCACCTAATAGGAAAATGCTTGGTGGTTGTTGTTGTCCAAGGACCTCATTACAAACATTTAAAGAATAAGAACCCAAATACAAATTATTTATAAGTTCAAGGAACCCAATTACAAATATTTAAAGTATAAGGACCTATTTAAAATTCTCAAATAATTCAAGGACTTGCAGAGTAATTCCTGAAATTTGGGCTTGGGTCTAACTCAACCCAACAAAACCAACTTTTATGGTCAGTACTGCCCAAGCCATATAAGCACTACTTAAGTAATGTCTCTAGGCAATGTGGGACTAAACATATCCCCTCACACCCAGCACAACAAAGGTGTTGGAGGCTGCAACGAAGGCAGTCCAAAGTTGCCGCAATTAAAGCGGCTAGGAGCATACCATAATTAAGGCGACTTTCAAACACATCCCCTCACGCCCAGGGCTATGCACCTAGAGTGTGGACGATGCAAGTGGCCCAACAATGTATCTATGGTAGACTCTAATACCATCTTGAAATATGGACTTGAGTTCAACCCCAAAAAATCAACTTGTAAGGTGAGAATTGCCCAAGCCTTATAAGCACTATTTAGGTCATATCTCAAGCAACATGGGACAAAACACACCCCTCACACCTAGTCTAGAGGCACAAGGGAGGGAGCCCAAGGTTGTCACAACTAAGGCGGTTAGGGGCGGACCGCAATAAAGATAGTTTGCAACAAAACCCCTCATGCCTAAGGCTATGCACCTGGAGTATGGACGATGCAAACAACCCAAAAATGAATATAGGATAAGATTTGAGACCATCTTGGAATTTGGACTTGAACCTAACTCAACCCCACAAAACGGCCTTAGGAGGAGAAGACTGCTTAAGCCTTATAAGCACTACTTAAGTCATATCTCTAGGCGATGTGGGACTAAATACACCTCCTCACATCCAGCACAATGAATGTGTTGTAAGCTGTAATGAAGACGGCCGACCGAAAGTCATCGCAAATAAAGCGGTAAGAGGCAGACCTTAATTAAGACGGGTTTCCAACATTAATTAAACCTAAATTTTACCATACATATTCTAACACTCCAAACCATGGTGGGAAGGTGCCAAACTTGTTCCCAAACATACCTTCATAAGTCTATAAACTTTAAGGCTTTAAGGAGGTTTTTTTCTTGACATGGTATAAAAGATCCTATAAATAATTGGTAAGAAGGTTAATCTTACTTCTCCATTCTTCTTAATTAAGTCAAATTTTAACACAAGTTAAAACATGCATACTCATTAACTATGTTAACACATATCAAAGATATAAAATTATTCATGAATCTCTGCCTAATAACATAAGCTTTAAGGAGATGAGCTGGTCCTTATCAGACATTATACCTGGGAACTTTTAGCATCATTAGTATTCATTAGTTTGCGGACTTTAAGAATTTGATTCCGAAGTCTATGGCGGGATGACTCCATATTGCTAGGTTCCAAAGCAAGGCCTTTTAGCCATATTAACAAATCTCTACTATGAAATGAACCATGAACATATTGGTCATCTCTAGTTCGTCCTCCCGTGGGTAAAGTATTCACGGCCATAATCAACTGAAAGAAAACCACATCTACATTAGTGTTTGAAAATTTGAGATAAGATGAAAAAGGTAAAAAAAGAAAAAGAAAAAAAGAAGAGGCATATCCTATGATATATGTTAAATGTGTATATTAATCTAGATTAGACACTAACATAATATTATAATAACCATAATATTGATGTAGCAAAAAACTAAGAATTCTCAAGGTTCCAAAACCAAAATTATGAAAAATAAAACATCAAGCATTAGACTGCCCAACATCTGATTTTCTCTCCTTACTAGGGATTCTACAAGTCTTCACCACACATGCCTAAATCACTCAAGGCGATATTCTACTATCTTTTCTACAATAGGTGTCATGCAATAAAATTTTTCCTTTAACTTGAGTGGTACCTTTTTATCACATATAACTTGAGTGGTACCTTTTTATCACATAAAATTTTTCCTTTAACTTGAGTGGTACCTTTTAACTTGAGTGGTACCTTTAACTTGAATTTTCTGGCTTACATCTCCCTCTATTTTTCGTCATTTTGTATGATGGACCCGAGATATCTAAACCGTGTGACTTATGGTATAATATGATCTCCAACTTTCACCTCTAAGGTAGGAGTGATGCACATCTTGCTAAACTTACATTTTATATGATCTGTCTTACTTCTACTTTAAAAAAAAATCTTGTGTTTCCAAAGTTTGTCCCACATATCTAACCTCCCATTTATTTCTTCTCTTGACTCTCTTACTATGATTATATCATCTGCAAAAAGCATGCATTGCAACACTGACTCTAGGAAAATATTTTCTCTTAATGGTATTTCTTGAGCTAAGCCTACTAAATCCTCCCAGATTTTCATCTTATGGTGTTTTTCTAAACCTACCGGAGCTGATGAGTGATCACATTAAAGTATCTCCTTCCACTACAAACTTTAGGATTATGATCCTATCTTATATCGTTTTTACATCCATAATATTATTCTTCCAATACTTATCTACAATTATGCCAACCCCATGCGTTGATCGATTTTACTTTGTCGGTGTACCGAGGCTTTCTAATTGCTTTGCCTTTGCTCCCAAATCCCACCCACCTAATTTCTTATGCCCACGTACAATTGATCCCCTTCCTAATCAGTGTCCACTATTTTCATTGGTTAACTTGCAAGTGTGCATACATTTCAAGTTCCAAAGGGAATCCTACTCTTGTGAACTAGCTTCTTTACCCTCACATATACACGAAAATGTGAAAAACCTTGCTTATTTTTCACTACACCTAGACAGTGATGTAGCAACTCTTACTTATTTGACACTGTATTTGAGCCATAGAGCGTGTTGCTTTTGGGCAACGATCAAGCAATAACACTATTACGTTGATGATTCATGCTATTTAGATTCAACAAATTTTTACATTGGTTGTCGACTTCCTAATAAAACAACCCTGTCCTTTTATCCGAGCTTGGGATTTGCTATGTACAGAGATCGAAAAATAGAAAATGTGGAGATAAAAGTAATGGTAAAAGAAGAAAGAAGAAATAAGAGATGTTAAGTGCAGTCTCTGCCTAATAGATGCTAATTGCCTATTCATTTTCCATAACCCCCATAAATAAATGCTAAATGTTGCCTTCTTTATTTTCTTCACTCCCACTATCTCCCACTAACTTAAAATGCTTCCACTTCCTACCCATCTATCGAGATTTTAGGTAAAGAAAGACGAGAAGAGAGATTGGAGACTTGTAATGATGTGAAAATAATATTGACTTGATGTGATGACAATGTAATACTTATGTGATACAAATGACAAAACTCCTAGTCCTAATTAAATAGGAAACAAATTACAGAATATAAATATGAAATAAATCTTAAGATACAATAATAATATTATGAGATGTTTTTCATATATTCTAGCAATAACAAAGACCACAATGTTTTTATTTTGTTTATTATTTCAAAGTTATATAAATAAATTAATAAAAAAAAATTTAAAGTGGGAAATAAAGTGAAAATATTGTACTTTTTTTAATTATAATGAAAATATAGTAATGAAAAAAAATAAATCAACACTACCTAAAATATTTTAGTTTTTAATAGTTGTTAATTTTTTTGGAAGGAAATATCATGGGACCATCAGAACATGTGCTTGTCTTGAAAAGTGTAGACTAGGGTATGTGACCATTAAAGGATAAAGTTATTAACTTCATGTTTGGATGGATTTTTAAAAAAAGGGTTTTTATGATTTAAAAGTAGAAGCATAAACTATTATTAAAAGCATATATTATTTTGCATTTTGATGGACTTTTAAAAATATGACTCGTTCGTCGCTCTCTCTCTCCTACCACATATATGTTTTTTTAAGAGTAAAGATACTTGGACACATAATTTGGATACCTTGTATTAAAAGCAGATATTATTTTGAATTTTGATGGACTTTTAAAAATATGACTCGTACGTCGCTCTCTCTCTCTCCTACCACATATATGTTTTTTTAAGAGTAAAGATACTTGGACACATAATTTGGATATCTTGTATAGACACCGTAGAGCTTATGAATGTCTTAGAATTAATAAAATACAAGAGAGAAGAAAATAATAAATAAATGAGAAATAATAATTTTATACGGTGTTGGACACCATTTTTGTGTCCAAATATCGTTACCCTTATTTAAAAGTTAAAAATGTAGCTTCTTAAAAAAATACATTTTCACTATTTTTATTTTATAAAAATTCATCCAAACACTTATATTTTTTAAAAATTACTTTTATTTTTAAAAATAATTTTTTTCTTTTTTAAAAAAAAAACTCACCCAAATGGCCCCTCAAGAATGAGCTAATTTGTTACCACTTTTTTGTTTTAAAAGAGTCATCTTTACCTTCTTCTTCCCCACCCCAGATCCCCTTCCACCAAACCTCGCTCCAAATAAATCTTTCTATGATTTAATAATTAAGAGTGAAGAGGGAGAAAAAATCTATCAAGAAAACATATTGCATGCAACTGGGTTCAAAGAAAAATATCTCCACAAGGTAGTCATATGTCAAAATCCAAAATAAGAAGCATAACTATACTACACAGGATGATTTCTCGAACAAAAAGTGCAAAGCAGAAATACCTGGGCTTCGTCTGCGAACAAATCTGGGGAAGTTAATCACATAAAGCTAGCAAAACAAAACACCCATAGATAGAAAACTTTTGGAATGCAGCAAAAAAAAAAAAAAAACACATCAAATATAGCCTTTTTCTTTGCAACATGGGGGAGGGGGAACTAAAAGATTGAGTAGCAAGTAAAGGAGATTAATAGGAGTTGACTCACCTCCACTTTTCCTTTACAAGAATTGAGATGGGAATAGGTTGAGGAATGAGGTGAAAATTAGGGTTTTATTTGCTTAGGTGGTTATATATATTGGTTTGCAACCCCATGGGCCATGGACCAAAACTCACTAAATATGCTGCCCAAAACTCACTATTCTATTAGATTAGAATAATTCAAAGCTTTTCATACTTATAGGATCGATGTGAAAAATAAAAATAAAAAAACTTATAGGACCAATGTAACACCCTGATTTTCACTGCTTTCTAATATCAGTAATAAATATATAAACATATATATTTTTATCCGAGACTTAGAAAATTATTTTGGATAAACCAAGGCCATTTCCATGTTATACGTATTTTCATAGGATTACGGATAAGTTTTTGGTTGAAAATTCCGACGGAAACCGGTCTGTCGTTTTCTGTGTTTTCACTAACAGTAAAAGTTTACAGCTCAGAAAACCTAATTTTAATTCGTAAACGAGATGAAAAATGTTTTTATCATATTTGCTACGATATTGGAAGTTTTGAAAAATTTAGCGTAAAATTAAAATATTATATTTGCTGCGGGCAAAAACGTCGAGATATCTATAGGAAAATCTGCATCAGATGAATCAGGGATTCAGCAACGGAGCTGAGATGACTGATGTGACTGATGTTACTGGCATTTATGACAATCCTATCCGAGTCATAATGGCCATAATGACGCATTTATGACAATAGGATATTTTTGCATGGAAAGAACAATTTTGCCCCTAGCTTCACATAACTTTTACAAGTTTGTCATTGAGATTTTGGACCAAAAAGCCCCTAAACTCACGGCTCCACCATCTTCAACAACACTTAGGAAATTTTTTATTTCATTTTATGACTTCTTTCTCTCCAAGTTCATCATTTTCTCTCCAAAACTCATGCTTTTGCCTTGAGAACTCAAGAACACAAAGCTTGATTTTGTGAAGAACTTCATCCAAATGATCCTTTTCTTTGATCATCAAGAGGTAACCTCTATTAATCTTGTTATTCTAAGCCTTTCTATTAACAACTTTTATGAGTTTATGACATGAATCATCATGTTCTTCATTTTATTTCAAGTTCATGAAGCTTTCTTCAAAAATTCATAACTAATTGTAGAAAAATCCTTTTGACTTGAAACAAATTGCTATGATCTCATAATCATCTCTATATTCATCATCTAGAAGCATGTGATCATGAGAAATTTCTTTCCTAATTTTCTGAGCTAGGCCGAAACCCTCTCAAAATGGGTGTTCTTGGATTTTGTTTCAACTTTAAGCCATGATTCATGATTTAATATCTTGATATCATGATAGCTATTGTAAACAAGTGATTTCAAAACCAAAAATCAAACCCTAGCTTATTTATTCCAAAAGGGCCAAAACCCTAAATTTTGTTGTTGGATGAATTTTGATTCAAAAGTTGTCTTGTGACACTTAAATCCAGCTCTATGTTACCTATGTTTGTTTAATCCAAGAGTTGATAAAATTTCAAAATCCCTAGCTTTTTATTTTGTGAAAAACCGAAACCCTAGTCTTGGAACTAGATGAATTTCATTCAAAGTTCTTGGTTCATGATCTTAGATTAAGGACTTAATCATGTTTAAGTTGCTTAAGGATCATAAATCCCTAAGTTAGAAATTTTTTAACTTTCCTAACCTAGAAAAATTGAAGAGGCCGAAACCTAACCTTCATAATTTAAGTGTGTTGTTGTTTGATTTGATTTATTTTGGTTGCAATTCGTTATGAAGGAATCGATTGAGTTGGTTTGATCTAAGCCGAGGAAGAAAAACGGATCAAAATCGAGAGATTACTTGAAACTGTTGGTTTGAATCTCCAAGAGGTAAGGGGAGTATGCCTGAGGAGTTTAAGATAATCACATGCCTATTGTTGGAGTCGTTTGTTAATTTTCTGTAGAAATATTTTATGATATTACATTGTTAATTGCTGGGTTGATTAGATACTTACCTGAGTAATTGAGTTTATGTGATATGTGGATTTACATGATTATAATTATTTGGTTATATTATAATTGTGATGCATGTCATGAATTGATATATGTCGTGCTATTATGTGATTGAAATTTATCTGCTGTTGAGTGTTGAACTGAGAAACCTGACATTGGTCAATGTTTAAAAATTTATTTGAGGATAAAAGCTTAATAAGCTTGGATAATTAATTACAGTGATTAATTTGGGTAATTTTGAGAAAAAGTGGAAAAAAATATTATTTTAATAATATTTTGTGAAAAATTGTGTCAATAAGTGACAGTAAGGGCGAAACTATGAAATTTTTTCACAGGCTCTAATTTTTACAAAATAAATTCAATTTTATTATAAAATATTATTTAAAGTGATTAAGTTTCGAAAATAACATAATATAGCCGTCAGAACAATTACTGATGACAGAAAAGTCATTTAAGTTACAAAAAGATTTTTATGAGAAATTTTGAGAAAGAGATTTATGTTATTTTTATAAAATTTTATTTAGAAAGGACTTTTTAAAATTTGACGTTTATTGAGAACCATTTTCAAAAATGCAGTGATGGAAAGAAAAGAATTTATCAATGATTTTCACGTTTTATCAAACGTTTTAACAGAAAAGGATTTCTGTAAGAGAATTATTATTCAGTGAAATTATTCCGTTAAACTTGGATAAGTTTTTGGAGGTTTGGTTTTGTACTTGTTTTTCACTGAGCCAAATGTTTTACAAAGGATAAACGAACCTAGGAACCGAGACGTCGGGGTTCTAGTGTTCAATGGACACATAGATCAGGGATCTATGTCATTGGACTGAGTGTCCTGTAATGGTTTTGTGGACCGTGTGTCCTAAATTTGATGTGGAAAATGTGAGTTCCACATCCGCAAGCCTAAGACTGGTGCATCAGTTTAGGGCTTTGCGATTGAGCACTCGGACTATGTGTCCTGTGTTAAGTTTTAAAACATTTGGACCGTGTGTCCTATGTTTGTTTAAGTGGAAAGTCTTAATAAGAAATTAAGCATGGTCGTTATCTTTGTGCTTTGACAAGGAAAGATTATTACGACAAAGAAAACGAAACGAGAATAAAAGTTTTTCTCAATCATAGCCGGTAGGCGTGCCATGTATTATGATCATTGAGTCTTGAGTGGATCAATGTATCTGTTATGGAGTATGTTTCCATTTGATCATTGGGATTCTATGTGAGCCAATATATCTTTACTGGACTTTGTTTCCAATTTAGTCTATGAGTGATACAATAGGTTATGGACAATAAACTCCATTGATCGCAGTAACTATTGTGTTCTGTGTGGACCAATGAGGTACCAAGTGTATGACTACAACAATAGTTGGATAGTTGTCACGATGGGCCGTATGACAAAGCTGCAATAGCTGTTTGAGTGGCTATCATATGAAGTCGGATAATATTTATGCATAACTGCAATAGCTGTTTGAGTGGTTATGTATATGTGTACAACTGCAATAGCTGTTTGAGTAGTTGTCATAGAGGGGACATATGCACAGTTGCAATAGTTGTTTCAGTAATGGTCGCATGAGGTGGAGGTGGATTATCCGAAAATGTAACCTGTGTACAACTGCAATAGCTGTTTGAGTGGTTGTCACAGAGGAGTCATATGAGCAGTTGCAATAGCTGTTTGAGCAATGGTCACATGAGGTTGAGATGAACGTGTTTTTGAGCATGATCAGTTCATTTGAAAGAAGTTGGGATCTCTGGAGATTGGGTATCAAAATAGAGCCTGAATATTGGAGTGTCATGCATTTTGATAAAATGACGATGACTATCGAGTATGAAACCCTTTTGATAAAATTATTCTAGTGTTTAGATAATTTTTGTATGCTGTGAATACATGGTATATGCTGTTTGTGTGTCGTGCATGGGGTTGTCTTGTCAAAACTCATATATTGGTAACTCACCCTTGCATATTTGTTTGTTGTTTCCTCTACTGTGTGTATATATATATATATATATGAGTACAGATGAACTCCAATGAGACAAACCTGTCGTACTTAAGGATCAGATCCTTGATCTGTGTGAATGCCGACAATGGGGAGGCTTGGGTGACCAACACGGGAGCTAGGAATGCTACTTACACCAGACTAGTTTGTATCATTGAGGGTAACAATTCAGGACCTACATCACGTACGTACCAGACTTTGACGGTGGAGATACCTTTACCACCTCTCTGGTTATTTACTGGTTTTCTCGTAAATCAGGAACTGTTAAGTTATGATACTTCCATAGTTCCAGAAGTAGAGATATCCTCACCGGATATCCCGATAGGAAGGGAAAACCAGGGTGGTCTTCCTAACCGTGATTACTAGTATTGACCAGCTGTAGGACTTTTGGTATCTTATGGAGTAGTGGTATTTTGTTAGTCTGAATGTTTCGCTATTGAGAGTCATTCTTTTGAGTTGTGATTCCAGATTACCGTTACGTTACAATTACGTCTTTATTTTCTTATGTTATGACTTTGGGAGATGACCTGTTATGTGAAGGTCTAAGTGTAAATCTCTTATGATACCTATATATTTTATATAGTTGTATATTATTTTAATGGTGTTGGATTGTATGTGGAGTAAAAGGAAACAAAAATTTTTATCACCAATTTTGAAAGGGATAAGTAACTAGAAAATTATATTTTCCGAAAGCAACCAGCAACATTTTATTGAGTGTATTTCCCAACAAGTTACCTAAATGTGATACCCTGAAAACGGGGTGTCGCAACCAATATATCAATTTTGTCTATTATTTTAAAATTTGACAGTAAAAGCTTATTGATCAATTTAAATGTAATGACTTACTTGTCTATTTATTTGTGAAGGTTTAGTGGTCTATTTGTCAGTATAGACCTACCGGCCTCTTTATGTTAGAGGTTTGCAAGCTTATTTACAAGTGAATGCTTGTGTGTAATACCCACTAAAATATATATAATTTATATGTATGTTATAAATAATTTAAATAATGAATATTAGGAGTTCATAGATAATAAATATTTAATGAGATGAAGGAAAATTAAAATTTAAAAATAAAATATGCATTTTAATTAATTAAGGACTTTATCTATTTTTTTCCCTCAACGTCAAGAGAAGAGTATAACTTAGCACTAGGGGCCTTTTAGTAAAAAGCAAATGAGTATAAATAAAAAGCTTGAGTCTTTGAGAGTTGTTTTCTTAGAACCCTATTTCAGTTTCTTTTCTTTCATGAAAAAAAAAGGGAGAAGAAAAGGCAATCCAAGGGTAAAGGAGCAAGTTCTTGATGTAATTTTTGCGTTTTGGGTGTGACGAGTTCCTTTATAATGTTTCTTCCTCTTCCTAACATCATTCCAGGTGAGGGATTCTTGTATTTGTATGTGAAATTTTGTTGATCAGGGTTTGTGATATAGTAAGAGTATGAAAATATTTGAAATTGATAGAGTAATGGTTTATGGGTAGTGTTTTGGATGATGAGGTTCATGAAGTATATGATGATATTAGGAAAATTTTATCTTGTTTGAACATCTTGTTTTGTATGTACTATTTTGAGTTCATGTGAGGGGATTTCATCTTCAACTTTAATTTATGGATGGAGTATTTATAAAAAGGAAAAGGAGGGGATTGTTTCTTGTGAAGCAGCTACGCTGTATTTGTGGGAGACCAGGTTGCGGTATGGATTTTCTAGCGCCGCGGCATTTCTTGGAGCAGAAGTTCGGAAAGTAAACGCGAGGGAGCATAAAACTGGAGAGAATATACACAAATACCTATATATTATTATATTATATTAAATTATTTATAATAAAAACAAAATTCCAAACACCCAGGACTTGCGTGAATGAATTTGCAAGTATATATATATATATATATATATATATATATATATATATATATATATATATATATAAATAAAGAATATGATACGATTATAATGACCATGTGTATGTGATGGTGGAATGGGATATATTGTTTCTTTGGGAATATTTTGGAAATGTACAAGTTTGAATGATGCGTAAACGACATATCTATGGAATGTGGTATGATTTTGGACATTGAGCAAGACTGGTGTATTTGACCGGTCAACGGATTCGACCAGTATATAAATGTGACCGTCGGAGCGTGGGGCCTCTAGTGAAGAAACCCGGAGTTCGGAGGGTGGTTGTGTAGTGATCGAGGTCACTTGCCGGTCAGCGGACTCGACCGGGATATAAATGTGACCGCCGGAGTGTGAGACTCTAGTGAACAACTCTAAGGGGATACACAAGCATCTTGCCCAATGGCAAATTGACTTCATAGTGAGTGGAGCTATGTAAGCTTATGTACAATGTGAGGAACTCAATGAGATATTTATGGAGATGCTTATATATATTATACTATTTTTTTATTATGTTTTGTTTATCCCTCACTGAGTTCTGGGACTCACCCCCGCTCTTTTTGGTTTTAGCTTTAGGTATTCCACGAGTGGAGCCATCTCAGGGAGCCCATGCACTTGTGTAGTGCGGGCAGCTGCTACTGTTTCAGTTTCTTGTGGCTTGGTTTATTTTCATATGAGAATCTTCTGTTGTTTGGAGTTTTAAACTTCATTCTAGGCTTTGTTTATTTTAAAAAACTATTGATGTTGACTCGGGGCCACCCTTGGCTTACTTTTGGTATCATATTTTACTATGATAATTACTTATGATATTCAATATATCTTGTTATGATGTGACTTATACGTGCTTGAAAGGTCTTGGGAATGGGACGATGAAGTTCTATTCTGGCCGGTCAGGGACGCCTAAGTCGGGTCCTGACAAAGTGGTATCAGAGCTAATGGTTATAAGTCCTGAGCATGATTAGAGACTAATGAGCTTTGTAATAATTCCCGCACCCGGGTGGGAGTTGTGCCAAAAGTCATTAGTAGCTAATCTGGTTTTCTTAAGGTAAGTTGTGGTGAAAAAAATGGAGATTCTCATATGACAACTAAAAGCAGCGACCTGAGATGGACTTGTTTAGTTATATAATGCTTAGGCTTATTGTAGACATATGATTGTTATGTTGATGTTAATTGAGAATGATAAATAATAGAGGATTCTTAGGCATAAGTTGATGACGGTAATGCTAAAATGCAAGGAGTAAAGAAATAGGATAGGAATACTCTTAAAACGACTTCATTAAATTGATGAAAGATATGAAAAATGTTGTTGGTGATAGGACAAGAATATGTCTATGTTAGATTAGCTTAAGCTCACGAGTGGGAGTGAATATGTATGTTCACTTTCAATTAGCTTGTTTAAGGCTAAATACAAGGGTATGATGATTAATGCGTATGGGACTAAGTCGAAAGGTGATTTAGGGAATGGTTAATGATTATACAAATTCTAGATGAAGTTGGTTTATCTTGGATCAGAGTGGTATGATGAGCTTAAAGATTCAATGAAATGAACTACGTGGGACTGGGTTGAAGAGGAATTATGACTTGTCTTTGAGTACGAAAAACTTGGTATGGTTATGTAAAGAATTAGGGTGAGTGATTAATGAAAGTGGACGTATGAGTTAAGCTTATAAGGTTACAACCTATGCTATAGTGATGAATTACTATGAAAAAATAGGACTAGAAATGAGGTTCAAGTGAAAGTATGAGGATTAAATGTTATAGCCATATTGTTGTTACAAAAAGGTATGTTGCTTTGATCAGCTAATGTTATGGGAATATATGAAGGCCTAAAATGATATTGCACGAATGTATAGGGAGGTTTTTATTTTTATTTTTGGTGGTGAACATGTGCCATTGGTGATGCAGTTATGCCTTATAATTATTTGTTCATATACATGATGAGTAGGCAAAGTTCTGGATCTTGGTGTATTTTATGATTGGCATTAATATGCTATGCTCTATTATGTAAAGGGAACATGTGCTTGGACGAAATTTCTTTGAAGCTTGGCCATTTTAGAGTATTTGAATTTGCTGTGATGCACTGTGAATTATTGATTCATATAGTGATTTCCAATTGCTGATGATGCCAACCAGATGCTTGTTTAAATGGTAATAAAGGAAATATGTGATAACATTATTTATGGTACATTGTAAATGTTGGCTGGAAATTTAAGATCCTAGGTCGCAGCTTCCTTGGCTTTGATTTCGTGATGCCTGCTTCTACGGGAAAAAAAAATGTCGAGTCATTGTCAAAAGAGGGCATAAATCTTTATACATGGGGGTAGGAGGCAATGAAAGAAGATATGTTGATACAGTAATAAGACTTTGATGACTCGTGAATGCATTATTGATTATAAGAGTTTAAAAAAAGAGAGAGAGAGAGAGATGAATGACCGAGAGATATTTGAAGTTTCTGGACTGCTAAGGTTATACTAGGTGTGTGTCTGTCTGTGTGTATATGCAAAATAAAACATCACTTTCATAATATGTCACTAGTGTAAGTGATACATTTAATGTGACTGTGAATATTGGATAAGAGCATCCAGAGTTTAGGAAGGATTTTATTTCTCAGTTGCCAGAAGCAGAGAGTATTTAAAGTTTTTGTAAAAAGAATAACCTTTCAAATTATTTTAATTTTGCAAATGATAGATTCTGCTGCTTTGTGTTGGCTTGCATAACCACAATGGTTTATTATAGATGTATAATATGGGTAGAAGAATACATAATATACAAGTAAAATGCTGGCACTTTATTATAGCTTAGTTTGAGCACAATGATTTTTTTTTTTTTTTGTCGAGAGTAAGTCCTATCTCCTATGAAGTATATGATGTTGGCGCTCTCATGATTTTGTTTTCCCTTCAATTATGGCAGCATTTGCTCCCTTAGCAATTATGATAGCATATTTCTGTCTTATCAAATATCAATTTTTGTGAATGGTTTAATAAAAGTACACACGATTGTTGATGCTATGTTATGACTTTGTTTGGTATGATTTGTTCGAATTTGGTTTTAAAAAAAAAAAAAAAGAGTGAAAGTTGTCAATGCATGATGGTTGATGTAGTATGTATGTTTCATATATATCGGTAAATGATGTGCTTCATGTGTAATGTGACTGAATAACTATTTTAGATTGTGAGGGCATGATTAACATGTGATTTTTAGGTATAGTCACTATCAGAATTCGAGGACGAATTCTTTTTAAGGGGGAAAGAATGTAATACCCACTAAAATATATATAATTTATATGTATGTCGTAAATAATTTAAATAATGAATATTAGGAGTTTATAGATAATAAATATTTAATGGGATGAAGGAAAATTAAAATTTAAAAATAAAATATGCATTTTAATTAATTAAGGACTTTATCTATTTTTTTCCCTCAACTTCAAGAGAAGAGTATAACTTAGCACTAGGGGCCTTTTAGTAAAAAGCAAATGAGTATAAATAAAAAGCTTGAGTCTTTGAGAGTTGTTTTCTTAGAACCCTATTTCAGTTTCTTTTCTTTCATGAAAAAAAAAAGGGAGAAGAAACGGCAATCCAAGGGTAAAGGAGCAAGTTCTTGATGTAATTTCTGCGTTTTGGGTGTGACGAGTTCCTTTATAATGTTTCTTCCTCTTCCTAACATCATTCCAGGTGAGGGATTCTTGTATTTGTATGTGAAATTTTGTTGATCAGGGTTTGTGATATAGTAAGAGTATGAAAATATTTGAAATTGATAGAGTAATGGTTTATGGGTAGTGTTTTGGATGATGAGGTTCATGAAGTATATGATGATATTAGGAAAATTTTATCTTGTTTGAACATCTTGTTTTGTATGTACTATTTTGAGTTCATGTGATGGGATTTCGTCTTCAACTTTAATTTCTGGATGGAGTATTTATAAAAAGGAAAAGGAGGGGATTGTTTCTTGTGAAGCAGCTACGCTGTATTTATGGGAGACCAGGTTGCGGCATGGATTTTCTAGCGCCGCAACATTTCCTTGTAGCAGAAGTTCGGAAAGTAAACGTGAGGGAGCATAAAGCTGGAGAGAATATGCACAAATACCTATATATTATTATATTATATTAAATTATTTATAATAAAAACAAAATTCCAAACACCCGGGACTTGCGTGAATGAATTTGCAAGTGTGTATATATATATATATATATATATATATATATATATATATATATATATATAAAGAATATGATATGATTATAATGACCATGTGTATGTGATGGTGGAATGGGATATAATGTTTCTTTGGGAATATTTTGGAAATGTACCAGTTTGAATGATGCGTAAACGACATATCTATGGAATGTGGTATGATTTTGGACATTGATCAAGATTGGTGTATGCGACCGGTCAACGGATTCGACCGATATATAAATGTGACCATCGGAGCGTGGGGCCTCTAGTGAAGAACCCCGGAGTTCGGAGGGTGGTTGTGTAGTGACCGAGGTCACTTTCCGGTCAGCGGACTCGACCGGGATATAAATGCGACCGTCGGAGTGGGAGATTCTAGTGAACAACTCCAAGGAGATACACAAGCATCTTGCCCAATGGCAAGTTGACTTCATAGTGAGTGGAGATTTGCTATGTAAGCTTATGTACAATGTGAGGAACTCAATGAGATATTTATGGAGATGCTTATATATATTATACTATTTTGGTATTATGTTTTGTTTATCCCTCACTTAGTTCTGGGACCCCCCCACTTTCCCTTTTTGGTTTTAGCTTCAGGTATTCCACGAGTGGAGCCATCTTAGGGAGCCCATGCACTTCTATAGTGCGGGCAGCTGCTACTGTTTCAGTTTCTTGTGGCTTGGTTTATTTTCATATGAGAATCTTCTGTTGTTTGGAGTTTTAAACTTCATTCTAGTAGTAAGCCCATTTGGGCTTCGTTTTTTGTTTTTTATAACTATTGATGTTGACTCGGGGCCACCCTTGGCTTACTTTTGATATGATATTTTACTCTGATAATTACTTATGATATTCAATATATCTTGTTATGATGTGACTTCTACATGCTTGAAAGGCCTTGGGAATGGGACAATGAATTTCTATTCTGTCCGGTCAGGGATGCCTAAGTCGGGTCCTGACAAAGAGTAACACCCGGGTGCCGACGAGGACCGGGAGTGGTCGCCGGTGCAAGAAGACACGGACAAGGAGCGGCTCCTGGCAGGCTTCTAGGGGGAGGGACACATGAATGAACCGATAACACACCCGAATGACACTACAAAAAAAAAACCTATTTAGTGACCGAAGATTTCGGTCGCTAAACATGATAATTCGGTTGCTATACTGTATAGCGACCGAATTAGCGATCGAATTAAGGGGGTAGCAGAAACCCTGGTCGCTAAATGTTTAGCGACCGAACTTATATTTCGGTCGCAAATCTGCGACCGATATTTCGGTTGCAAAAGTATATATTTCGGTCGCTGTATAGTTGGTCGCATACCAGCTCGCCTAATTTGGTGACCGATATTCGGTCGCTATTTCGGTTGCAAAATTTTTTTTTTTTCCTGTAACGATCCTTCCGACCAAATATAGTTTTTCAACTATTACCCCATTGATTTTTAATTTATGATATAAACAAAATACACCAATATTTTTTTTAAATAAATAGAAAACATAAATATGATGTACTAACGATCAAAAACACCACAGTCAATATGATCAAGAAAACATATACATTAATTAACGCAAGTTTAATAATGGTTTATAAAAAAAAGTTTAATAAGTACTAATTAACGATCAAAACATAAAAATACACCACAGTCAATAAGTACTAATCAAAATATCAAAACTCATCAATCTTCCAAAGGGATGAACATGTAGAAACGAGAACCCCCAAGGTACTTAAACTTTGCCAATGCACCAGTGGACAACAAATACAACTCCCTGATACCATTTGTATCTGTTGCAAAATATGGGCGATCCTCATGGATTACTATATTCCCATTGAACAGATTTCCGCTTTTGTCTTCAATAGTCACAACACGCGGTATTTGTTGTCCCCAACGACGATAGAATGATCGCGGGATTGAAATCAAATCCTGCAAATACCCAAGAACAATTTAGTAAATGATTAGTTTATGCATTAACCATCATTACGTGAATTCGATCGTTATTCTTAAGTTGATGAGATACTGTACCTGGTCTATATGGATGGCTGTCTCAAAACATTTAGTCAGGTCCATTTTCTGATAAAACGATAAGGAAAACAAGTCATATGTCTAAACTTCATCAAGTGATAATAAGAAAAGATGGAAAGATCCATGTAGCATACTATCATGTTAAAATAGAACAAAGAAATGCAACTTCACATGCAACTTTACATATTAGCAAACATAGTAGTTTTCAGGAAAGCAGATGCTTTTACGTCGTTTTGAAGGACGGTCATAGAGAGGACTTTTCCAACCGGAAGTGCCTAGATAACCTAGTAAGGATGGTCATCAACAACTATTTCTGGAAAGCTCCATTTCCTAATGAAACAAATGAGTAAAAAACCAGAGTTGTTTTCATAATATTGTGTACAAAGCTGCTTTCTAATGTGAATAATGTTTTAATGATGACGGCACGTCATGCATGTGCCTGGCAAACTGTGCCTAGCCCTTCATTTTATCTAACCCTATACTTAATCCTTCATTATCTAAGAGACTCGCTTTTGTTGGCTTCAAGAAGAGACTTTCTAATTAAGCTCATGGACTTTAAATTAGTAAATGAATATTAACAACAACAAAGTCATGCCATTTACGAACTAATAACACTTTATCAATTCATTCCAATGCTTATAATGTAAATATATACAAATATGATTCCATAATCATTTCCAAACAAGTTATCAATAAATACATATCAAATTATTCTAATTACATTGATTCATTGTTATTGAAAGATTTTTATTTTAAAGAGAATAAACTATTCTTCATAGCAATCCAAATGTATGAACATGCTCGGATATAAGTACCAGCCTTCAATAAATTTACATCATCAAACAGAAAAGAGATAAGTAGAATTACCAAATGAATCCGATTCAAAATGAGTGAAAAGCTCTCTTGGAATTACAGGCTACAATAATGTTTTTAGATCATTTCATACTCCAACAAAGAATATTTTTTTGTTTACAAAGAAGTGAACAAGAACTTGAAATCCCTAAAACCCTCTTTTGAAATTTTTGAAACAGATTCAGACAAGAACCAACAAATTCATGGATTCCAAACGAATCAAAATACAATACAATCGGAATGCATACACGTACAATACGATATTAAATTATTCAAGTAAACATTTGCATCTCAGAGGCTTTAGATCATACTATTGTGAGATATTAAAAGACATAAATTCAGCCAAGATATGGAAAGATAAACAGACCAGAAATTACAAGTTCCATATTTAATAGAAAACACATCATTAACACAGGGGACAATCTTGTTACATTGGACATGTTAAAATAGATTGGTCTTCAAACAATCGCCTCGATTATTGGTCATTTGTTTGAACTATAGCCATGAACTATCCATGTTTGAAATTGTAGACACCTAGCACAAAACAAATTGAAAATCCATAGCACACATCCTCACTAACCAATTTAGATGCATTTCACAAAGCAGAACTGAATCTAAATCAAAGACTAAGATGCTGAAATGGAAGGTAATTTCACAGCTAATTCAACAAGAAGCAAACCAGAAGGGTTCTCAGATTAAATTTTCCCGTTAAATTGGTACGTCAATAATCAACAAAAAACCAAAACCTGTTTATGTTTCGCAGTCTCACAGGCAGCAATTTCATTCTGTGGCTCAAGTAAACATCAATTCTAATCTCACAGTCTTGACTTTTGAAATTTCGATGCATTCAAAAAAAAGTTACAAAAACAGATTTCTCATGCTTTCTCAACGAGAGCTTCTTAATCCTAATAGGAGTGATTAAATAATGACACATGAAAACAAATGATCATCACGGTCATATTGTGGTCGATGCAGTCCGCAATCACAGTCCGATGCGGTTTCAGTGGCCACCGCAACCGAGATGTTGCGGCCGCATCACGTGATGCAGTCCACAATTTAAAACCTTGATCTTCACACTCATTCTCACTCTACCAATTTCCCAATACAAATATTAAAATTTATAAATCACAAAACTTTACTTGACAAATCCAACCAAAAAAAAACGTAATTGGCAAAGTAGCCACACTTACTCTCCTGTCAAAACTCTTTGCTCTCCCTGTAATTTTACCTTCTCTTAAGCAACCCGTATCATATTCTTAATTTTCTATTTCAAACAAATCTCACATATCTCATATCAAAACATATCTTCCACAAATCTCAGTATTAAATATAAGATATGAATCTATTAACAAGATTAATTACAAATTAATGTCTGTAATATCAGTCTCAATCTCTTTTATCCACAATTTCTTGCCATTATCTCTACATCTCTACAACACATCTCAATTAATGTCACCCCTTCATATACCTTTACCAATTCCCCCAAACAAGTATTTATAACCCATAAGAATTAAACTTGACAAGTAACCACTAACCACCATAATTTTTTTTATAAACAAGCAAGTCGTGTAAATAAGAGTACAAGAAGTGTTCTAACCCGATACATCATTACACTTAACGGTCCATTCTATAATCAACATAAAATGGATTAAAACCAAAACCTGATTGCACTCAAAGCAAAACTAATTGCTCTCCACACAATTAATCTTACTTTCTACAAGCAATCTTTATCATATACTTGGTTTCTTATTTTAAACAAATCTCACATCTCATATAATGACATCTATTATATGTATCTTAATATTCATTACATGATATAAATATATGAATGAAAATTGAAAACCACAGTAATTTTTAAATAGGAATTTACATCAAGATTAATCACAACTTACATTAGAAACAATGAAAAGGTGTTCTACTCAATCACAGTCACCTATATCACAACTCACAACTCACATGAAATACACAAGTAGCTCTTCTCAGTAGTAAGCAATAAAGCAAGCAATGAAACAATGAAGCAAAATAAAAAATGATACATAGAGAGTCCATGCATGGTTACCTCAAGGCAGAGCAGGGAATGCACAAAATGAGGAGAGAAGAGGGTAGGAGGAGCTCTGCGCGTACGTGGTGACCGGAGAGCTGCATACGTGTTGGTAGCCGGAGTATGGCGGCCTGAAATGGAGGGGGGGATTAAAAACAGAGCAGGAAGAGGGGAAAGGAAGAGAGGAGAGGAAGATGGAAGAGATGGAAGAAGAGGAGGAGGAGGACGGAGGCTTACCGGAGACGGCGGTGGTGGCGGTGCGCACTGCACGGTGGTGGCGGCCTGAACGCGAGGGAGAAGAAGATGGGTGAGGAAGGAAGAGATGGCAGAAATGAGGAAGAAGGGAAAGATTTCACGATTTTATGGATTTATAATTTGGCGACCGAAATAATCGGTCGCTAACTCGGTCGTCAATCACTTAAATAAAAAATGGTCGCTAAATTCGGTCGCGGGGTGAGTTAATTTGAAATTTGAATTCATAAATTTAGCGACGGAGTATTCAATCGGTCGCTAACACGCGCGATTTAATTTTTTTTACGCGCCGTTTAGCGACCGAATTAATATCGGTCGCAAATGTAAATAAAATTTAACCGTTGCATTTAATTCGGTCGCTATTTCGGTCGCTAAGAATACATAAAATTTCTGACTTTCAACCGTTGCATTTAATTCGGTCGCTATTTCGGTCGCTAAGAAGGAATAAAATTACTGACTTTTAAGTTCCATTATTTAGCGACGGAAATAGCGACCGATAACCCTGCTACGCTCTATTTTGGTCGCTATTTCGATCGCAGTATTATCTCTAATCACTACTTCATGTAGATCCTACAATCGGTCGCCAGTTCGGTCGCAAAAAGCAACCGAATAATTCGGTCACTATTTTCGGTCGCTAAACAACCTTTTTTTGTAGTGTGAGAGGGATCCTGAGACTGTGTAGGTATGGGACTATACAGTTGAGGAAGGCTTACATGAATTGATTGGTACTACCTATACTAACAAGATGCATCTTCTTTTAGGGAGCCCATCACTTAAGAACTCCACAGTAAAGCGTGCTTGACTTGGAGCAATTCTGGGATGGGTGACCTCCTGGGAAGTTTTCCCAGGAAGCGTGTGAGTGAGGACAAAGCACGCTGAAAAGACCCGTGTTGGTCTGTGGGGACAGTTGTCAATCCATAGAGCAGCCAGGGATGTTACAAATGGTATCAGAGCGGCACCTCTCCCAGTATGATATGGTTTGGGGATGAACCAAACGAAAGCTGGTGGGCATGTAACACCCGGGTGCCGACGAGGGCGGGGAGTGGTCGCCGGTGCAAGAAGGCACGAACAAAGAGTGGCTCCTGGAAGGCTTCTAGGCGGAGGGACACATGAATGAACCGATAACACACCCGAATGAGAGGGATCCTGAGACTGTGTAGGTATGGGACTATACAGTTGAGGAAGGCTTACATGAATTGATTGGTACTACCTATACTAACAAGATGCATATTCTTTTAGGGAGCCCATCACTTAAGAACTCTACAGTTAAGCGTGCTTGACTTGGAGCAATTCTGGGATGGGTGACCTCCTGGGAAGTTTTCCCAGGAAGCGTGTGAGTGAGGATAAAGCACGCGTCTGTGGGGACAGTTGTCAATCCATAGAGCAGCCAGGGATATTACATTGTGACCTATTTATATATGTGGAGGCATATTTAAATGTATTGCTGAAAAGTAGGCTTTTAAATAGGTCTTCATGTCAGATCAGGCTTTGAGGTAGATCAAGCTCAGGCCTTAAAAATTGACATATATCAGACTAATAGGTCAGGCTCAGGCCTTAAGATTGAAACACAAGGTAGGGCTATATTTATGTTAGGGTTTAACTTGACCTAACCTATTCTCACCTAGTGGTATAGGTTAGACGATTTGTCAGGAGTCAGTGACGTTGTCAGCATTCAATTATGTTAGAGCCATTATTTTATTTAAATAAAAAATTTCTTTTTGAAATCAATAAGTTTTGTGACCCAAAATAAGTTCTTAGAACCCAAACTAATGATTTGTTGGGACCCAAAACTTCAGTAACCCAATGGGAGTGAGAGGAACCATTGCACTGTTGAGAAATAATAGATTTATTAATTGACTAACAAATTATTTAATGATTTGATTGAAAATTGAATGATCGATTGTAAAATTATTTGATTGGAAAATATGGTTGAAAAATAAAATATCTCAATCAAGTCTCAATATAAATGAAAGATTAAGAACACAAAATATCATTAGAGATTCAAGCCATGAATCTTATTCATTTTCCTTCTAATGATAGTTTATGCATGGAAGAAAGAAGTATTCTTTTCCCCAAGCTCAATTCGTTGTTCCGTATATTTTTGGTATCAATGGACCTCCTTCTGAAAAAGGATTTGGTTATAGTCATGTTGCAGCTTGAACTCTAAATTAACAAGAGTCAAAGAATCCACATGTTATAGAGCTCTCTAAATATCTTTCATCCTTGCTTCAATATTTTATTCTTCCTGAAAATATTGCCAAAAGTTTCATGATCAAATCTGATGGATTGTTCCTTAACTTTAGCTAGAGCCTCAACATGTTTGTCTCAACATTGGTTCCAGGCCCCTTCTACCACATGCTGATATTCATCATGGACAATCCAAACGGCTTCAAAACGAAACGGTCTTGGACCTCTAGCCTGAGGCAAACCACCCAAACAAAAGAAACGGTCCATATAGCTTTCACGGTATTTTCTTTAAACAATATCAGCATGTGGTTGGAGATTATATTTGGAAGCTTGTTAGAGATGCTTTCAATTCAGGAACGTTTGATCCATCTATTGTGGAAACTTTGATCACCCTTATTCCCGAGGTGGATAATCCAGGTAAATTTAAGAAGTTTCGACCAATTAGCCGTTGTAATATTGTTTATAAAATCATAACGAAGGTGTTGGTTAATAGACTCTGCCCTCTCCTTAATGATCTCATTGGTCCATTCCAAAGTATTTTTTTTTTGCAGGAAGCGGGACCACTTATAATGCTATAGTGCTCTAGGAAATTATTAATAGTATACATAAATCTAAAAATAAAAATGGTGATGTGACCTACAAAATTGATCTTGAGAAGGCTTATGATCATGTTGATTGAATTTATCTCAAGACTTGCTTACTGGATTTTGGCTTCCCTGCTATTACGGTTAAATTGATCATGCATTGCGTTACTTCTTATTCTCTCTCGTTATTATGGAATGGTGAAAGACTGCCTAAATTTATTTCACTTCCATTCGCTCAACACATCTCTAGACAAGTATTTGGGGTTCCCTATTTTGAAAGGTAGAGTTAAAAAAAATTGACTTTGAGTTCATTATTGATAAAATGCAAGCTAGGCTGGCTTCTTGGTTGAACAAAGCTGACAGATTAGCGTTTGATAATTCAGTTATTACTTCTATTCCCACATACTACATGCAGCTTTTATGGTTATCGTAGAGTACTTGTAATTTGAGAGATAAAACAACCAGGGGCTTCATTTGGAAGGGTACATCTCATAAAGGTATCCATTTAGTGGCATGGAACAAAGTAACCATTCCTTGTTAAGTGGGGGGCTTGGGGAAGCAAATTCTGGTCTCCTTGGGACTAAAAAGTATGTCGTGAATGGTACTTTCCTAGATGGGAGAAATTAAGGTGACTAGATCTTATGTTTGGAACTTCATCACAACTTCCACGATCCTGATTTCTTTCTCTAGATGGACCATATTCGTTGGATAAGAGATGAGGTGAATGGTCAGTATGAAGCTTTATTCATGGCCTGCTTGGAGGGCCCGAAATTCTCTCGTTATTGGTTAGGAAGCCATCCCTCGTCAAAAAGTCTTAGAATTTGTTCAGAATCCATGCTTGTTTTCATATCTCAAATTCAGTTGCTCATTGGAACGATGCTTTGAGCTTTTGAGATCTATTATAATGCATTTCATGTTATTTATTATATTTTGTCACTTCTTTTGCTTATATTATCTCTTGATTGCATTTCATGCTATTTTAAGGGAATACCCATATTACTTGTTAGAATGACAGCAAAATTATAGCTTTATTGAGGTGATGATCATCTTTAAGATTTCGCAAGGAGTGTTGGTGGGGCCTTAAAGATACCAATATAATCTTAATGCCAACATTTAAAAAAAAAAACAACAATAAATAATTTAATTTGTGTGCCTTCAACGAAAAAAAGAAAGGCTTTGCCAAAGATAGAATAATGGGGAATGATTGGAGTGATGATTGCGTAAACTCTAGTCAATCTTCTTGAGACTATTTTATTTGATTTCATTAAGAGCACTGACGGGGTATATGGAATATAAGTTGAGCAAAAGGTGAAACACCTCTAGCTTAGAGGTGAAAATTGGAGACCACAACATACCACAAGTCACACGGTTTAAATATCTTGGTTCTATTATACAAAATGACGGAGAAATTAAGGGAGATGTAAACCATCAGATTCAATCAGGGTGGTTGAAATGGAGGAAGGCTTCGGGTATTTTGTGTGATAAAAAGGTACCGCTCAAGCTAAAGTAAAAATTTTACCGTGCAACTATTAGACCGATGATGTTGTATGGGATGAAGTGTTGGGCAGTAAAAAAATCAGCACAGGAGTAAACTCAATGTTGCAGATATGAGAATGCTGCGTAGGATGAGTGGAAAAACTATATGAAATAGGATTAGGAATGATAACATCAGAGAGAGCTATGGTAACACGTATTGTAAAAAAGATGGTTGTGTGCTCCCATTATATTAACTTAACTTACTGTCTAAAATAAAAAAAAACATCATAATAGAAAATTAATGTTGAAATCGTTCACATTTATTGTTTTTGCTAATAATTTAAAGGTAAAAGGATACGATATATTACCCAATTGACAATGACAATAATGTAACTTGTGGCATCCTCTACCCGCATATTATTTATAAAACATTTACTTAAAAGAGATAATATAAAAACATGCAGTTATTTCATTAAATAAAAACTTGAATAAAAGGTACCACATTGTAACAACTTGTGAACACCTAATTTTGTCCGGGTATATTTTTATCCTTTTAATAGTAATAAATAAATATATAAATAAAAATGCCGAGAAAAATAATTTGTTTGTTATTGGCCCATTTTGTTTTGTTACAAGTTTATTTTTGATCCATCATCTGGCCTACTTCATTTTGGCCCAACAGTTAACCTTTGATAATAAACCCAACAGTTGAAAAATGTCTAATTTCTTGGTTATTTTTAAGAAAAGTCAAATTAAAAACAAAAAAAAGGCAAAAGGAAGAAAAAAACAGAAAAAGACATATGAGTCCCTCGCTTTCCTGCAACATCTACGTCCTCTATTGCTACAGCTACAATGTTGGTCTTTCTCTCCAGTTTCCATCTTTAACGAACATGTACCCAAGCCACTTTTGAATATAACAAAAAATCAGAATTCAGATGGGGGGCTCCCAAGGATTGCAATCGTCAAAACAAGTATTGGTTTTCTTTAAGCAGTTAGAATTCCTTAGAAAGCCTCGAAAGGTCATGGGGGGCACGATGGTTCCCTTATAAAGGGCAATGAAGAGAGGAAGGAATATTAAAGATCAGCTACTGGGATAATTATCATCAAAGACGCTTACCCTTAGAAAACAAGAGTGCATGATATCTCTCCCCGACGAGATGGGCTTTCTTTTAGTTCATCCTCAAGACTGACTGTGATCGACGCTTTTAAAGGGTCAAGGATCCAATAATGAAAAAGAAACAACAAAGAAGAAATAATTTATCATCAATCTTTTGCATCATGTCCAAAATTAATAAGGGTTCTCATCATCATCTTTTTTTCTGTAAATTGAAAACTAGTTATTTGAATTTTCGCATTGTCATTCCATCAGCGAGCAAAATCGACATTCATATATTACATTTGTCTATATGGCCACACAAGCATTTATCTTTCTGTTCGAGCTTCTCACGGGCGATCCACCCCATAAGCTTTTTTATCTTTCAGTTCGAGCTTCTGACGGGCAATCCAGCCTATCTTTTAGTTCGAGCTTCTAACGGGCAATCCACCCCGTAAGCTTTTTTATCTTTCCGTTCGAGCTTCTCACGGGTGATCCACCCCGTAAGCTCTTTTATCTTCAGTTCGAGCATCTGACGGGCAATCCATCCCGTAGGCTCTTTTATCTTTCAGTTCTTCTGACGGGAAATCCACCCCGTAAGCTCTTTTATCTTTCAGTTCGAGCTTCTGACGGGCAATCCACCCCATAAGCTCTTTTACCTTGCTATTCGGGCTTCTGACGGGCAATCCACCCCGTAAGCTCTTTTATCTTTCTGTTCGAGCTTCTGACGGGTAATCCACCCCGTAAGCTCTTTTACCTTGCTATTAGGGCTTCTGACAGGCAATCCACCCCGTAAGCTCATTTATCTTTCTGTTCGAGCTTACGACGGGCAACCCACCCCGTAAGCTCTCATTTATCTCTCTGTTCGAGCTTCTGAAGGGCAATCCACCCCGTAAGCTCTTTATCTTTTGTTCGGGCTTATGACGGGCAATCCACCCCGTAAGCTTTTTATGTGTAAACCCAATGGGCAATCCAATCCACTGGTCCTTTACAGGAAATCATTTTGTAGTCACAGGTCTTTTTGTTTGTCAGTGTACCCCGAACAAAATTGGAGTTCATGTCTTTACTCGTTTCTTATAACGATAATATGTTAACTACGGTTACAAAATTTATCTAATAAGAAAAAAGTAAAGAGGAGCAACCGTGAACACCTAATTTTGTCCGGGTATATTTTTATCCTTTTAATAGTAATAAATAAATAAATAAATAAAAATGCCAAGAAAAATAATTTGTTTGTTATTGGCCCATTTTGTTTTGTTACAAGTTTATTTTTGATCCATCATCTGGCCTACTTCATTTTGGGCCAACAGTTAACCTTTGATAATAAACCCAACAGTTGAAAAATGTCTGATTTCTTGGTTATTTTTAGGAAAAGTCAAATTAAAAAAAAAAGGCAAAAAGAAGAAAAAAACAGAAAAAGACGTCTGAGTCCCTCTCTTTCCTGCAACATCTACGTCCTCTACTGCTACAGCTACATTGTTGGTCTTTCTCCTCCAGTTTCCATCTTTAACCAACATGTACCCAAGCCACTTTTGAATATAACAAAAAATCAGAATTCAGATGGGGGCACTCCCAAGGATTGCAATCGTCAAAACACCCCTTCCCACAAAGCTAAAGTGATCAGAATCCATTTCTGTTAATTTTCCAGAGCTTGGGAAGAGGGTTTGTGCCTAGATCAGAAAAATGGACACATAAATGGAAATTGAAAGGGGACTAGAGGAAGATGAACCACTGCAACACTCCATTAATCTGGTCCTAAGGAGGAGGCAGAGTTCATCTACTTCTCTATAAATACCAAATCAGAAACACAAGTAAAGGGGGGGAAGACAGCAAAAAATACTCTCTGATACCAAAGAAGAAAAGATCGAAAAAAAACCTCTTTCTTTCTTTCGTTCTCTGTTTCTCCTTCTCCCTCCCTGCATCATCTCCTTCCTCTCATTCTTCATCATCTTCTTCAACAAAGCCAACAACAACAAAGCAAAAAAATAAATAGAAAAGAGCCACACCCACACCACTCTCCTTCTTTCTCTCACCATAAGCTTCATCTTCCTCCTCCCTCTCTCAAATCTGGCGCCACCCCCAGACACCACCACCATCCCTGCTGCGGGCTCCGTCCCTGTCCACGCCTTGCTCCAGCCACCGTACGACGAAGGGAGGACCACCATCACCGCGACACCAAGCCAGATCTGTCAGCACCACAGCTTCACCAGATCCGCCACACACAGAACCGGATCTGCCATTCGTGAACCACAAGCCACCCACCGCGTGCAGAACCGTCACCACCGTGTGCAGAGCCGTCGTCCGGGTGCCCAGCCCCGCCTCACTTGTTCCTCCACATCGCCAACCGCCTCCCTGTTCACCGCCGTCGAGACCCATTCTCGTCTTCCCCTCTGATACGCGTTTTGGGGTTTGGCTTCTTTGCCTCCTCTGTTGTGCTTGTTGTTTTCTTATAATAACATGTTTTTTTTTCCTGTTTAGTTTACATGTTTATTTCAGATTTGTCTATTTTTTTTTGTTGGTCCTGAGTTGAAGTCTTTGGGCTGGCTGGTTGGCCCAAGAGAGATGCCTCCTTTCAAAATAAATGGGCAGAGCTTTTTTGTTTATGGGCCCAAGTTTTAAAGCTGCCTCTAAAATATCATATTCAAAAATCCCTTTTTAAAAAAAAAATACCAAAAGACCAAAAGTAAACCACTTCTCAGAAATCAAAAACAGAATATAAAAAATGGGGCCTTTTCCTAAATGATTTTCACTCTTTATTCCTTGATGGAAAATATTTTCTAAAATCAAAACTAAAAGACAAAAAATATAATAACAAAAATTAACAAATCTTTTCAAATTCACGTAACAAACTACGTCGTTGATGTATGATTTTTCATCCTCAAGTGGCGTATGTATTGTAAGGGTTTATCGTATAACACTGCTATCTTGGACCTGTGTAAAAGTGAATTCTATTATTGTAAAAAAAATGTTTTCAATTTACTCTCTCTAATAAATTTTCTCCATTTTTTTAAAAAAAATAAAAAAATAAAAAAAGGGTCTTTTAATTCACGCAACAATCTACGACGTTGATGTATGAATTTTCATCCTCAAGTGGCGTACGAATTGTAAGGGTTATCGTATAGCACTGCTATCTTGCACCCTGTGCGAGACTGAATTTTTTTAAAATAAAATCCCTTTAACAAAAAAAAAATCAAAAATCAAATCTTTATCAAAATTAAAATCAATCAACCAATCAATTTTTTCTAGAGAACTACGTGGCTTTGAGTTTCCCATCGCATCCGGGAATACGTACGAGCAAGATAAATCATCTTGTCAAGCCAAAACTAAATTTTTCTTTTGTGTGTCTCTTTTTATGTTAAAATAATTAATCAAAATAATTAAACTTTTCCCTTTTTTTAACAATAAATTCAAAAAATTTTAAAAATTAATAAAATGTTAAAAATGATAAAAATTAAAAATAATTCTTTCTTGTAAATATTTTTGGGGTAAAACAAATATTTAAAAGATTATTAAAATGTTTTTTTGCACAATTAACTTGAGGTACCGTTTTTAAACGGGCGATGTGGGGTGCTAATACCTTCCCTACTCGTAATCGACTCCCGGACTCATCTCTCTCTTTTTTTTTTAGATCAATTTACCTTTAAATAATTGGGTTTTCTAAGATTTTCCCAATAAAAAATTTTAGTGGCGACTCCTCTGTCTTTACACTCTTTTTCGCGGCGCCCGGACGGGACGGTCGCGACAGCTGGCGACTCCACTGGGGATCTTTGAGAGTCAGGTCTATCGTAGTTGGTTGTGCAATTTTTTTTTAAATAAATTCGAAAATATTAGTTTTACCCCTCTTTGTTTTATTTGTTTTGTATATAGTATTATATGTTTTAATAAATGTCTTTGTACATTCTTGCAACCTTAGGGTAGAAAACTCTTGTAAATGTTGGTTGTTCTTTTGCAGGCTTGGGGTTTAGTTTTTTGGTTTTGTGCAGGTTTGCTTGCTCCCAGCACACACATCACCATCACATACTCACATTTTTGAGATCTATACCTGAGTCTTGGAACGCCATAGGATTAGAAGGGGCTTCAGTGATGTTATTGTGATGCTTTTGCGTCCCTGACAGACATTGATTCTCCCGCTCGGATTGCTACCGGAACATGGACTGCCATATTGTGACTTTTTGGTCCCTGTGGTGAGGTTCATGGATTCGGGTCCTCATTTTTAGATGAGGGTAATCCGGGGACCATGTTTAGGGGTCAAGATCTGTCCCAGAAGTCATGCACCTAAAATGCCATTAGTAGCCTACCAAACTAGGGTCTTGACCTCAGAAGTTCAAACTTTAGGATATGACCCATGTAGGACAAAAGGGAGCGCATTCAACCTTTTTTCTGCAACATGAATAATCACATGCATCATGATGATGCCTTCATATGCCATTCATTCATGCATCCTGTCACATTCATTATTATTCATTGTGTACTCGTGCATGTAGTACTTTAAGTCATGCATTGTTAATATGTCATTCATGCATTTTGTTACACTCTCATGCATAAGTAAACTTGCTTTCCAAATGTTATTAAAAAATTAAAATTTCTTCCACAGATAATTTGGTTTGAGGTAACACCTTTAATTACAAGAGATGGAAAAAAGCAGACACACTAGCCATGCTCCCACCACCAAGAGCTCCAGGGTGATATTAAACTCATTAGAGAATCTGAAAGAGCTGAGCCAATCTTTGCCTCAAGAACGTCGAAGAAGCTTCGCCAAGAAGTATGGAGGGATCTTGGACTTAATTTTCATACCGGTTGAGACTACTGCTTTGAGTGCTTTGTGTCGGTATTGGAACCCCCACCTCAGATGTTTTGAATTGCCAAACATGGACATTACTCCCACCATTGAAGAATATGCTTGCCTGTTAAGATTGCCGATGCAGAAAAACCCCATCGTGTACTTTCACTTGGGGCAATACTTGACCACTACAAGCATAGCAGGGTTACTGGGCTTCCTGAAAATGATGTGAAGTTGACCAGGCACTCCAACTCGCGAGGGTTAACTCGAACTTTTCTTGAAAATCATTTGAAGAAACTAATGGATCGGCAAGATTGGGAAACCTTTGAGAGGGTATTGACACTAACAATATATAGGTTGGTTCTATTTCCATCAGCGCTAGACATGATAGATCAAGCGGCAATGGATGTATTTTTCACAGTAGAAAGAAACAAAAACCCCGTGCCGGCAGTGTTAGCCGAAACGCTTTTGACTCTAGAATTTTGCCAACGGCATCCAAAAGGGAAGCTCCGATGTTGTGCACAGTTGCTCTATGTGCGGGCCATGACTCACATGTATGCAAAAGGTTATATCACCCACCATTCAGATCCACTAAGAGGCTTCCATAACATCCCTATAAGACAGTTAAATGAAGATGAATGGAAGAGCAAGTTTGACAAAGTGGAAAGGGACTCTTTCAGGTGGGTATGCCCATGGTACGAAGGTCAGCAGGGGCAAGATATCATTTATAGTTGTGGTGACTATCCCAATGTTCCTTTGATGGGTCCAAGAGGGTGCATATCCTACACACCTTCCATAGTCTTACGACATCTTTGTTGGACACAAACCGTGCCAAGAGAAGAACAACTCGACGGATGCTGTTTCCGCTACGAGGATGGAGAGAATACCAAGTTGTTGGCAAAATCAGTTAGAAATGCATGGAAAGATGTGAAGATGGCAGGGAGAGCACAATTGGGCCGGCCAATCCTAATAATTGTCGCAGAATATAAAGCATGGAGAAAATCAAGGAAAGGTCCCGTCAACTTTCCGGCAGAAAGCATGAAAGATAAAGATCACTCCCCTTTGGTAACTCAAATGACAGAACAACTGAAAGTTCTAGAAGCACAAATGAAGGAAATGGAATGACAAAAGCAAGATGCCGAGTTAAAAATAGCCATTGGACAGAAGCGTTGTGAGAAGTTAGCCAAGGAAAATGAACACTTAAAAGATTTGTGAACAGATATCTCCACAACCTCAAGAGTCCAGATGAATACAAACAATGTCTCACAAAGCATCATGGCTAAGGTCCAGAATCTTGAAAGAAAAGTATTGTCCTTGGAAACGGAAAGGCATCGGCTAAGAAAAGAAAATCTCCAGTTAGAGGAAGAAGTCTTCCAGCAAGAAGGCATGAGAAAGTCATTGGAGGCGGAGGTCGATCGACAAAGGGGAGTCAATAGCAACTTACAGAAGCAAATTTGTGCACAAAGTAGGATGAATGATGAATTGGTACAAAAGGTCAAAGAATTAAATATCCTAATGGTCAAAATCAAGAAGGAGTCCGATTTGGGGTGGACCTCGGCAAAACATTATCATGATCACGTGGTTCAAGCAATGAATGACGTGAAGTGGTGGAGAGAAGAAGCGCGAGAGCGAGGGATAGATATTGACATATGGAAAAAGAGATATGTGAGCATGAGCTTGGAGCTAGGCCATTGCATTCAGAATTTTGTCCAAAGCTTTGAGAAGGCAGAACAACAAATATGTGGGGACCATATGCTTCGTCTCCCGTCTGAACTAGACGACTTTATGCAAATGTGTGGAGGGTTTGCTCGAGGGCTAAAAATAAAGAGACCTAAGCTGTTGACTTTAGGATGAAATGTTGTAACAAGGTTGAAAATTATGATTTGACAATGATGTAATCCTAATCTATGTGTTGCTTCTAATGAAATCTGTTCTTGCCTCTATGTCTCATTCGCACTCCAATTCTTACACTTGACTTGCGACGACACCTATCATGGAGCATGGTCTCCCTTTAGTATGTTGTCAACTACATCTTTGCCTTATAGGATTCTTCCTTCTGCGCAAAGGGTAGGTCGGGATGTCTCATTTCAAAATTCGCATTGCTACTGTGTTTAAGACAACATCTATTGTGGAGAGATGTTCTCCCCCTAGATTTGTTGTCAACTCCATTTCATCTTATGAGAACAATGCTCTCTGTGTGGGATGGAGGGACCATCTCTTGTCAGTCATAAGGTGTTAACTCAAGAAGAAATAAAATAAAATAATAAATAATAACTCCATAGGTGGTTTTCACCAAAGCTTTTTCTTTTTTGCAATATTCTTACTTTTTTCTGGTTAAATCAGTGTGACTCTTCTGAACAATTGCTCCGAGACACCCTTATCACACTCGATCACAGGCAAGAGCCATGGCGGATGAACTAGAAGAAGTTCAAGAGATCAGAGATGAAGTCAGTGAAATCAAGGATCAGATGGATAAGATGATGGAGATCCTACAAGAAATGCAGAAGGAGAAGAACACGGAGGAGAACCCTCCAGCCTCGAAAGAAGGACAGCCAGCCACACCTCTCATCCCGCCCGGTTTTTCTCAAATTCCTATTCAAGGCTTCAACCAACCAGGGGCCATGATACCTCTCAACCAAACTCATTTTTCATTTGACCCGAACAATCCCCCATACGGTTTGCCTCATGGATTTGTATCACCAACAGCCCCCAGTCAACAAGATGGCATTCAGAACTCCGAACACATCACTCAGACACATATCCCCACCAATGCTGTCGAAATACCGCAAACACAAAATGTCAACCCTACAGATGGTAACACCCCGATAGTGACACCTTATGTCAATCGAAGACCCCCACAATACACCCTACATTATGGACCCCAAGGGGCTCAAATGATGCCAAACTTCGGTTCCTCCTCCATGCCATATTCATTTCCCCATAATATGTACGGAGAAACTCCGGTGAATCAGTCGGGAGGGATTTCCCAATCTAAAGAAAAGCTGGAAGTACTAGAGGAAAGATTGCGGGCCATTGAAGGGGTAAATAGTTATGGTCTTCGGGATGCCACGAAACTTTGTCTGGTGCCAAATGTTGTAATTCCGTCGAAATTTAAGGTGCCCAATTTTGACAAATATCGGGGAACCACTTGTCCCAAAAACCATTTGACCATGTATGTTAGGAAGATGGCGTCATATGCCCAAGATGATAAGCTCTTGATTCACTTCTTCCAAGACAGTTTGACTGGGGCAGCTTCAAATTGGTATACGCATCTCGAGCGGGCACACATCCGATCCTTCAAAGATCTAGCAGATGCATTCCTGAAGCAGTACAAGTACAATATTGACATGGCTCCCGATAGGATGCAACTCCAAAATATGTCAAAAAGGGACATAGAGACTTTCAAAGAATATGCACAACGATGGAGGGAACTGGCTGCTCAGGTGGAGCCTCCCTTAGCCGAGAAAGAAATCGTAGCAATGTTCATTGATACACTCTAGTCGCCCTTCTATGATAGGATGATTGGGAGTGTGTCGTCAAATTTTTCTGACATGGTCATCATCGGCGAGAGAATTGAAAGTGGAATGGGGAATGGCAAGATCACCGAGACCTCAGTAGGGAACGGTCCAAAGAAAGTTCCGTTTGTGAAAAAGAAAGAGGGAGAAGCACATGCAGTAACCTTTGAACAGAAGAAACCGAACCAATGGAGATCGAACCAAACACCCGCCTTCCAAGCCCAATACGCCCCATATTACCAACCCCCTTCATGTCACCAAGCCAACCAGCCATACATCGTTGCCACCTCACAATTTCCAAACCCTCAATAGATGGCTCCTTACAGACCATCATACCTTTCTCAGCATCAAACACACCGTACCATGCCACCTCAAGTCGTTCAGCCCCTAAATCCAAACCCAAACACTAGCCAAACAATACCACCGTATAGCTCGGAAAGAAAGCCAGTGCGTTTTGACCCAATACCCATGACCTACACTAAACTATTCCGCCAACTTGTGAGCAAATCCATGCTAACTCCTATCCCGACAAGACCAATAGACCTTCCCTATCCAAAGTGGTATGACCCGAATGCTCAATGTGAATATCACGATGGGGCCACAGGTCATTCCACCGAGAGTTGTAAAGCTTTGAAGTTTAAGGTGCAAGATCTGATTAATGCTAAATGGTTGAGCTTTTAGAAGGATGCTCCAAATGTGGCACAGGGTCCTATGCCAAATCATGGGAGTTCAGGAGTCAATGCCATTGAGAGCTTCTTGGAACATAGTCTCAAGTGTAAAGTGGCCGATGTTAGGACTCCTATGAGAGTTGTTTTCAGAGAGATGTGCCAATGTGGATTGATCCAAATCCCGATCACGGAAGAAAAGGCTCTCGATGGAGAGATAAGGTGTGACTTTGATGGGAGCATGGGGCATTCGATTGAAGACTGTTCAGATTTTCGGCAAGTTGTACAGCAGTTAATAGATATGAAGTTTATCTTAATTGGTTGTGAATCGAATGAGTGTGACATTAATATGGTTGCTGAATCTACGCCAATTAAGATAACCCCTTTTACTGTTGTAGTTAATCCCCAACCAGTTCCTGAGCAAGTCACTCCGAAACCAGTGGTGATATACTATATTGAGAAGAAACCTTTGCCAGTCCCAAGTGGGCCAAGACCAATCGTCATCCGAGTTCCAAGTCCTTTCCCTTACAAAGACACCAAAGCGGTACCTTGGAAATATGAGATGCAGGTTCAACCCAATCCTTCCGACGGGACTACTGTGGTTACCAACATTTCAGGAATTGGAATGACTAGGACTGGTCGCATTTACACTCCGGAGGCATTGCGAAGGGTGGAAATAGAAAAGGAAGGAAAGGATCACAAAGGGAAAGAGAAGGTGGAAGGAATCCTAGATGACAAGGAAGCAAACGGGGGTGAGAATAAAAAGGAGGTATCTGATGAAGAAGTCAGTGAATTCTTGAAGTTCATCAAGCAGAGTGAATATAGGGTTGTGGATCAATTGAATCGAACTCCAGCTCGGATATCTCTTTTGTCTCTATTGATGAACTCTGAGCCACACAGGAGAGTACTGATGAAGGTGTTGAATCAAGCGCATGTCTCCCATGACATCACAGTTGATAAGCTCGATAACATTGTAGGTAACATAGTTGCTGATAATTATGTCACTTTCACCGATGATGAAATACCAGCTGAAGGTATGGGGCACAACAAGGCCTTGCACATTTCGGTGAAGTGCCGAGACCATGTCATGGCCAGGGTTCTCATTGATAATGGATCTTCTTTGAATGTAATGCCAAAGTCAACACTGGCAAAGTTACCTTTTGATGGAACTCATATGAAGCCAAGCACAATGATTGTAAGAGCTTTCGATGGCACCCGAAGGGAAGTCATGGAAGAAATCGAATTGCCCATTCAGATTGGTCCTTGCACCTTTGAAGTACTCTTCCAAGTAATGGACATCACACCAACTTACAGTTGTCTCCTAGGACGACCATGGATCCATTCGTCTGGAGCTGTACCTTTCACATTGCACCAGAAGGTGAAGTTCATTGTTGATAGTAAGTTGATAATTGTTTCTGGAGAGGAGGATCTGTTAGTAAGCAAGCCATCGACAACTCCTTATATTGAAGCTGCCGAGGAAGCTCTCAAGACCACCTTCCAATCACTTGAAATTGCCAATGCCACTTAAGTTGGGGATAGTGCTCCACTCTTGAAACCTCGATCATCTAAAGCATCCATCATGATGTCCAGGGTTATGCTCGAAGGAGGATACCAACCTGGAAGAGGTTTGGGGAAGAACAGCCAAGGTGTCGCTGACATTCTCATGCTCACTGAGAACAAGGACAGGTTTGGGTTCGGATACAAACCCACCAAGGCCGACAAGATGAGGGTTATAGAAGAGAAGAAAAGAAAGAGGTTGGCTCGGCTGGAAAATCGCGAATACGAGGCTGAAAGGGTTCCCATCTGTGACATTCGGCAGAGCTTCCGAAGCATAGGGTTCGCATTCCTGGACCAAGCAGCAGTTATTGAAGATGGTTATCCTGCCGATCATGGTATCAATCTGGTGTATCCATGCCCTCCGGACACAGAGCTCAACAATTGGGAGATCATTGAGTTCCCCAGGACCATAGAGTCCTTTTCAAAGTAATTATGTAATGCTTATCCTTTAGCTCTGCCCAAGGCTTTAGGAATTTTGTTGTAATGGGCTTACTTGTTTCTGCTTCAGTATGACGTATCAATAAATGCATGCATTCTTTATCTTTGTGTTGTTATCTCTCTTTTTTACTTTCGTTTTTGTTCACCGTCCCTCACCAATAAATGCAGTCTCTCATCTTTAACCTGTATTCATTCATCTTTCCCTGATAATTACCAAAATGAAGATCTAAAAGTGTCTCTCTTGAAAACGACAGTGTTAGTAACTCATCATACAATTTTGACTATTCCGTTGATCACGCTGAGGAGGTTGTGGATGATGACGGGGAAGTTCCCCCTGAACTTTTGAGATTGGTAGAACAAGAAGCTAGGGAAATTCAGCCCCATGAAGAGCCGAGTGAATTAATCAATTTGGGAACCAAAGATGATAAAAAAGAGGTCAAGATTGGCCTTTCCCTGAAAGAAAAGGAGCGGAACAGGTTGATCAGGTTGTTGATGGATTATAAAGATGTTTTCGCATGGTCGTACCAAGACATGCCAGGGTTAGACCCTAGTGTAGCAGAACACAAATTGCCATTAAAGTCGGAGTGTCCTCCAGTAAAGCAGAAGCTACGAAGGATGAAAGTGGAAATGTCCTTAAAGATCAAGGAGGAGGTCAAAAAACAACTGGATGCAGGTTTCCTAGAAGTTGTAAAGTACCCTCAATGGGTTGCTAACATCGTTCCTGTTCCCAAGAAAGATGGAAAAGTTCGAATGTGTGTTGACTATCGAGATCTGAACAGAGCTAGCCCAAAAGATGGCTTTCCTTTGCCTCACATTGATGTTCTTGTAGATAATACTGCTCAACATGCATTATTCTCTTTCATGGATGGTTTCTTGGGATATAATCAGATCAAGATGGCACCTGAAGATATGGAGAAAACTACATTTGTCACTTTGTGGGGAACCTTTTACTATAAGGTTATGCCCTTTGGCTTGAAAAATGCTGGGGCAACATATCAGCGGGCTATGGTGGCTTTATTCCATGACATGATGCATAAGGAGATAGAAGTTTATGTAGATGACATGATCGCCAAGTCCAGATCCGAAGATGACCATGTTGATAATCTGCAAAAACTTTTTGAGCGGTTAAGAAAGTTTAAGCTCCGACTGAATCCAGCCAAACGCACCTTTGGAGTGAAATCAGGCAAGCTTCTGGGGTTCATTGTTAGTCAAAGAGGATTAGAGGTTGATCCTGAAAAGGTTCGAGCAATCAACGATATGCCAGCACCTCAAACAGAGAAAGAAGTTCGTGGGTTTTTAGGAAGATTGAACTATATTTCCAGGTTCATTTCCCAATTAACAGCGACATGTGAACCGATCTTTAAACCGCTGCACAAAAATCAGGCAGTAACATGGAATGAAGATTGTCAAAAGGCTTTTGAGAAGATCAAACAGTACCTACAAGAGCCTCCAGTCTTGGTTCCCCTAGTGCCAGGAAGACCTCTCATCATGTACTTGACTGTACTAGATGAATCCATGGGTTGTGTACTAGGGCAGCACGATGAGTCAGGGAGGAAAGAACATACCATCTATTATCTAAGTAAGAAATTCACCAGTTGTGAAGCCAATTACTCACTGCTAGAACGTACTTGCTGTGCGTTGTCTTGGGCGGCTCGCCGTTTGAGGCATTACCTGTTGTGTTACACTACCTGGTTGGTGTCCAAAATGGATCCGATCAAGTATATCTTTGATAAGCTTGCTCTGACTGGAAGAATTGCTCGCTGGCAAGTCCTGCTATCAGAATATGACATTGTCTATGTCACCCAAAAAGCAATAAAAGGGAGTGCTCTTGCAGAATATCTAGCCAATCAGCCGGTAGAAGATTATGGATCGATGCAATGTGATTTTCCAGATGAAGATATAATGGCTTTGTTCGATCACGGGCAATCACCAGAAAAAGAAAAGTGGACCTTGTTATTTGACGGAGCTTCTAATGCATTGGGACATAGAATCGGGACAATCTTAATCTCACCCGAAAATGATTATTTCCCTGTCACTGCGAGGCTCTGCTTCGATTGTACAAACAATATAGCCGAATACGAAGCTTGTGCACTAGGGATTTTGGTAGCAATGGAGGCAAAAGCAAGGATGCTGGAGGTATATGGGGACTCTGCATTAGTCATCCACCAGCTAAGAGGGGAATGGGAAACCCGAGATGCCAAGTTAATTCCATATCATGATTACATCAAAAGTTTGATTGAGCAGTTTGATGAAGTCACATTTCATCACATTCCCCGAGAAGATAACCAATTAGCTGACACGTTGTCTACCTTGTCCTCAATGTTCAAAGTAAGTGACGAAAGGAACCTACCACTCATCAAAATGGAAAGTCGTGATCACCCTGCATACTGTCAAGTGATAGAGGAAGAGCCTGATCAAAAACCGTGGTACCATGACATCAAATGCTTCATCCAAAGAAGGGAATACCCTCCGGGCGCTTCAGAAAATGACAAAAGAACTTTAAGAAGACTTGCAATGGGTTTCTATTTAGATGGAGATATTCTCTACAAAAGAAACCATGATATGGTGTTGTTGAGGTGCGTTGACGCAAAAGAAGCTAAACTGATAATTGAGGAGGTATATGAAGGATCTTTTGGAACACACGCGAGCGGTTATGCAATGGCCAGGAAAATCTTGAGGACTGGACAATATTGGTTGACAATGGAGGCTGATTGTTTTAATTATGCGAAGAAGTGCCATAAGTGCCAAATATATGCTGATAAGGTTCATGCGTCGCCAGCTCCCTTGAATGTCATGTCGGCACCCTAGCCGTTCTCAATGTGGGCAATGGATGTGATCGGGCCTATCGAACTAAAAGCCTCAAATGGACATCACTTCATTCTTGTTGCCATCGATTATTTCACAAAGTGGGTTGAGGCTGCATCATATTCCAATGTGACCAGGAATGTCGTGATCAGATTTGTCAAAAGAGATTTAATTTGTCGTTATGGGTTGCTGAGTGAGATTATCACTGATAATGCAAACAATTTGAACAATAAGATGATGAAGGAGATGTGCGAAAATTTCAAGATAAAGCATCATAACTCCTCTCCGTACTGCCCAAAGATGAACGGGACAGTTGAGGCCGCTAATTAAAATATCAAGAAGATTGTCCAAAAGATGGTAGTGACGTATAAGGATTGGCACGAGATGTTACCTTTTGCTTTACACGGCTATCGTACCTCTATTCGCACCTCGACAGGGGCAGCGCCATATTCTTTAGTATATGGAATGGAGGAAGTGCACCCGATTGAAGTAGAGATCCCCTCATTAAGAGTACTGAGAGAAGCAGGATTAGAAGAAGCTGAGTGAGTCCAGGATCGACTAGACCAATTGAACCTCATTGAAGAGAAGAGATTAGGGGCGTTGTGTCACGGTCAATTATACCAGAGAAGGTTGATGAGAGCTTATGAGAAGAAGGTATGCCCGCGACAGTTTCGGGAGGGTGACCTGGTGCTTAAAAATATTCTACCAATCCAAAAGGATCATCGAGGGAAATGGACCCCGAACTACGACGGACCTTACGTAGTGAAAAAGGCTTTCTCTGGAGGGGCTTTAATTCTCACTAGGATGGATGGGGAAGATCTTCCACTCCCTATAAACTCAGATGCAGTCAAAAAGTATTATGCTTGAACACACTTCCCAAGAAGAAGAAGAAAATAAAAGAAAAAGTGAAAATGAAAAAAGAAAAGCTCGCTAGACTGAAAATCTGAAAAGACAGTCTAGGCAAAAGTTAGAGCAACCCGCTAGGTTGAAAACCTGAAAATGCGGTCTAGGCAGAAGTCAGGGTTCAAAAAAATATAAACATAGCAATGGAAGTGTCGTCAAGCCGATGAACTGGGGCAGTCAGCAGGTTGGATGTATGAAAACTGGGGCAAACAACATCTCCAAAGCCAATTAATGAGCAGTCAAGATTGTATGAGGGATACTAACGTTAGTCATTGAGAGAGACATCACCTGAGGAGATGCGGTTCTACTCCGTAATGTTTTGCAACTTATGCTTTGTACACCTTTTTCAATCCAAATATAATGACATTGACTTCCTTTACTTTATTTCGATACCTTGGTCCCTTTCTCTTAACTTTTGTGTGCATTCATCCTGATAAGTATATACCAAAATGTGACACAAGTATTGGTTTTCTTTAAGCAGTTAGAATTCCTTAGAAAGCCTCGAAAGGTCATGGGGGGCACGATGGTTCCCTTATAAAGGGCAATGAAGAGAGGAAGGAATATTAAAGATCATCTACTGGGATAATTATCATCAAAGACGCCTACCTTTAGAAAACAAGAGTGCAGGATATCTCTCCCCGACGAGATGGGCCTTCTTTTAGTTCATCCTCAAGACTGACTGTGATCAACGCTTTTAAAGGTTCAAGGATCCAATAATGAAAAAGAAACAACAAAGAAGAAATAATTTATCATCAATCTTTTGCATCATGCCCAAAATTAATAAGGGTTCTCATCATCATCTTTTTTTCTGTAAATTGAAAACTAGTTAGTTGAATTTTTGCATTGTCATTCCATCAGCGAGCAAAATCGACATTCATATATTACATTTGTCTATATGGCCACACAAGCATTTATCTTTATGTTCGAGCTTCTCACGGGTAATCCACCCCGTAAGCTCTTTTAGCTCTTTTATCTCTCCGTTCGAGCTTCTGACGGGCAATCCACCCCGTAAGCTCTTTTATCTCTCCGTTCTAGCTTCTCATGGGCGATCCACCCCATAAGCTCTTTTATCTTTCAGTTCGAGCTTCTGACGGGCAATCCACCCCGTAGGCTCTTTTATCTTTCAGTTCGAGCTTCTGACGGCCAGCTCGAACTGACGGGTAATCCACCCCGTAGGCTCTTTTATCTTTCAGTTCGAGCTTCTGATGGGCAATACACCCCGTAGGCTCTTTTATCTTTCAGTTCGAGCTTCTGACGGGCAATCCACCCCGTAAACTCTCTTATCTTTCTGTTTGAGCTTCTGACGGGTAATCCACCCCATAAGCTCTTTTACCTTGCTATTCGGGCTTCTGACGGGCAATCCACCCCGTAAGCTCTTTTATCTTTTTGTTCGAGCTTCTGACGGGTAATCCACCCCGTAAGCTCTTTTACCTTGCTATTCGGGTTTCTGACGGGCAATCCACCATATATGCTTTTTTTTATCTTTTGTTCGATCTTATGACGGGCAATCCACCCCGTAAGCTCATTTATCTTTCTGTTCGAGATTACGACGGGCAACCCACCCCGTAAGCTCTCATTTATCTCTCTGTTCGAGCTTCCGAAGGACAATCCACCCCGTAAGCTCTTTATCTTTTGTTCGGGCTTATGACGGGTAATCCACCCCGTAAGCTTTTTATGTGTAAACTCAATGGGCAATCCAATCCACTGGTCCTTTACAGGAAATCATTTTGTAGTCACAGGTCTTTTTGTTTGTCAGTGTACCCCGAACAAAATTGGAGTTCATGTCTTTACTCGTTTCTTATAACGATAATATGTTAACTACGGTTACACAATTTATCTAATAAGAAAAAAGTAAAGAGGGGCAACTGTGAACACCTAATTTTGTCCGGGTATATTTTTATCCTTTTAATAGTAATAAATAAATAAATAAATAAAAATGCTAAGAAAAATAATTTGTTTGTTATTGGCCCATTTTGTTTTGTTACAAGTTTATTTTTGATCCATCATCTGGCCTACTTCATTTTGGCCCAACAGTTAACCTTTGATAATAAACCCAACAGTTGAAAAATGTCTGATTTCTTGGTTATTTTTAAGAAAAGTCAAATTAAAAACAAAAAAAAGGCAAAAAGAAGAAAAAAACAGAAAAAGACGTCTGAGTCCCTCTCTTTCCTGCAACATCTATGTCCTCTACTGCTACAGCTCCAGTGTTGGTCTTTCTCCTCCAGTTTCCATCTTTAACCAACATGTACCCAAGCCACTTTTGAATATAACAAAAAATCAGAATTCAGATGAGGGGCTCCCAAGGATTGCAACCGTCAAAACACCCCTTCCCACAAAGCTAAAGTGATCAGAATCCATTTCTGTTAATTTTCCAGAGCTTGGGAAGAGGGTTTGTGCCTAGATCAGAAAAATGGACACATAAATGGAAATTGAAAGGGGACTAGAGGAAGATGAACCACTGCAACACTCCATTAATCTGGTCCCAAGGAGGAGGCAGAGTTCATCTACTTCTCTATAAATACCAAATCAGAAACACAAGTAAAGGGGGGAAGACAACAAAAAAGACTCTGATACCAAAGAAGAAAAGATCGAAAAAAAACCTCTTTCTTTCTTTCGTTCTCTGTTTCTCCTTCTCCCTCCCTGCATCATCTCCTTCCTCTCATTCTTCATCTTCTTCAACAAAACCAGCAACAAGAAAGAAAAAAAAAAAAAAGAAAGAAAAGAAAAGAGCCACACCCACACCACTCTCATTCTTCCTCTCACCATAAGCTTCATCTTCCTCCTCCCTCTCTTAAATCTGGCGCCACCCCCAGACACCACCACCATCCTTGTTGCGAGCTCCGCCCTTGTCCACGTCTTGCTCCAGCCACCGCACGACGAAGGGAGGACCACCATCACCGCGACATCAAGCCAGATCTGTCAGCACCACGGCTTCACCAGATCCGCCTCACACAGAACCGGATCTGCCATTCGCGAACCACAAGCCACCCACCGTGTGCAGAACCATCACCACCGTGTGCAGAGCCTTCGTCCGGGTGCCCAGCCCCGCCGCACCTGTTCCTCCGCATCGCCAACCGCCTCCCTGTTCACCGTCGTCGAGACCCATTCTCGTCTTCCCCTCTGATACGCGTTTTGGGGTTTGGCTTCTTTGCCTCCTCTGCTGTGCTTATTGTTTTCTTATAATAACATGTTTTTTTTCTGTTTATTTTACATGTTTATTTCAGATTTGTCTATTTTTTTTGTTGGTCCTGAGTTGAAGTCTTTGGGCTGGCTGGTTGGCCCAAGAGAGATGCCTCCTTTCAAAATAAATGGGCAGAGCTTTTTTGTTTATGGGCCCAAGTTTTAAAACTGCCTCTAAAATATCATATTCAAAAATCCCTTTTTTTAAAAAAAATACCAAAAGACCAAAAGTAAGCCACTTCTCACAAATCAAAAACAGAATATAAAAAAGGGGGCCTTTTCCCAAATGATTTTCACTCTTTATTCCTTGATGGAAAATATTTTCTAAAATCAAAACTAAAAGACAAAAAATATAATAACAAAAATTAACAAATCTTTTCAAATTCACGTAACAAACTACGTCGTTGATGTATGATTTTTCATCCTCAAGTGGCGTATGTATTGTAAGAGTTTATCGCATAGCACTGCTATCTTGGACCTGTGTAAAAGTGAATTCTATTATTGTAAAAAAAATGTTTTTAATTTACTCTCTCTAATAAATTTTCTGCATTTTTTTTAAAAGAAGTAAAAAAAAGGCAAAAAAGGTCTTTTAATTCACGCAACAATCTACGACGTTGATGTATGAATTTTCATCCTCAAGTGGCGTACGGATTGTAAGGGTTATCGTATAGCACTGCTATCTTGCACCCTGAGCGAGACTGGATTTTTTTAAAATAAAATCCCTTTCTTTAACAAAAAAAATTAAAAATCAAATCTTTATCAAAATTAAAATCAATCAACCAATCAAATTTTTCTAGAGAACTACGTGGCTTTGAGTTTCCCATCGCACCCGGGAATACGTAAGAGCAAAATAAATCATCTTGTCAAGCCAAAACTAAATTTTTCTTTTGTGTGTCTCTTTTTATGTTAAAATAATTAATCAAAATAATTAAACTTTTCCCTTTTTTTAACAATAAATCCAAAAAAATTTAAAATTAATAAAATTTTAAAAATGTTAAAATTTAAAAATAATTCTTTCTTGTAAATATTTTTGTGGTAAAACAAATATTTAAAAGATTATTAAAATGTTTTTTTGCACAATTATCTTGAGGTACCATTTTTAAACGGGCGATGTGGGGTGCTAACACCTTCCCTACTCGTAATCGACTCCCGGACTCATCTCTCTCTCTTTTTTTAGATCAGTTTACCTTTAAATAATTGGGTTTTCTAAGATTTTCCTAATAAAAAAATTTTAGTGGCGACTCCTCTGTCTTTACACTCTTTTTCGCGGCGCCTGGACGGGACGGTCGCGACAAAACTCAACGTGGAAATAACATAATTTAAAAAAAAAAGATAAAATATAAACGAAACATAAACATATCCCAACCCCGATGTCACATACAGAGCTGGTATAACAATTTTGAAATAAATCCTCGGAATACAACTGAAACTGAACTAAAACAACTATGACTAATATAGTCAAACTAAACATCCTAGTTAGAGTCGCGGCTCCTCAGGGTCACTTCTCCACTGACTGCTCACCGTCCTCTGCATAAAGATACAAACCAACAACAGTCAAAGAGAAACGGGGAGTAAGAAACATGTAAACACAACGACATGGAAGTAGTTAAGCAAGATGATCATACATCATAACATGGCATATCAATATACAACATAACATCAACATAATATAACCATATCAATGTAATACCCCGGTTTTTTTACTGTTCTTCAATATTGAAAAATATATATATTATGTTATATTATTTTAATTGGAGTGATTAATCATCTGAATGTTTATTTTTATTTATCTTTATTTTGTTTGGTTTGAGTAATTTTATTACTCTTTTAAAAATTATTTTATTGGATGCGTTAGCACTGTCTTGTTGCAGTGTAAGCACGCTTGCTAGACAATAATCTTATGTTATTGTCACTATTAATATTTATTTAGAAAAATATTTTAAATAATATAACTAAAAAGGAATTTATTTTATATTTTACTTTATTTAAATTTAGAGTTGAAGATAAACTGATTTAGAATTAATTAGAGATTAATTTTAGATCATTGATTTTATTGATCAATTCAACTATCAATCCTTACTCTAATTTGAATTTTGAAATTATGTATTTGTCACCCACTATTTTTAGATTCAAGGGCCAAGATCTATTTCTTTTGGTAGACTCAATTTCAATCACACATTTTACCTACTAAACAAAAGAAAAGAAAATGTAAAATGTTTTACCTTCTGTCTCTCTCTCTCACGCGTGACCAGCCCCCCTTCATTTTTATTTTTGGTTCTTCTTCTTCTCACAGAAGACACACCCACCTCTCTCCCTGCAACTTCATTTTCCTCCTCCTCTAAACAACTCGTCACGCCACCGCCTAGGAAGCCGCCGTCCGCCACTCGACCGCCGCTTGTCGACGTGAGGGAAGGGACCGCGTGTCCCTACACATTCTGGTTCGTCCTCCACAGTGCGAACGCCACCCTCCACCACACGAACGCCATCCTCCGCTGCGAGACCTACATTTCTGACCGAGCTTGACGAAAACAAGTGTAGATTCAGTCTCCTTTAAGCCTTTTCTCTCGTTTGGTCCATTTGGCCTCTGTGTTCGCTGCCATTGCTCTATCGCCGTCGCGATTACCACCACGTCAGAGTCCCCGCAGCCGCCGCGCGCCGCTCTTCCTTCTTGGCAAGAGGATTTCGTCCTCTCTTTTCTACTCTCTTAGTTTCCTCTGATTTGCATTAGGAACCCTAACCCAAAAATCTCCTTTTGAAACCCTAACTTCTAATTTGGAACCCTAATGCACAAATTGATAGTATTGATTTTAAATTGGGTATGTTAATTTCAAATTCCTCATGCTAATTGCTCAAATTCATGTTAAATTCGATTTTCCCCCAATTTCACTCAAAACCCTAATTTTCCATCTTATTCCAATTATGAAATTGTTTATGTTTTAGTACAATTGAGACTTTTAATTGATAATTTCTAAGTTTTATTTCGTGATCCTCCAATCAAATCGGATTTTCCCCAATTTTGTTTAAAACCACAATCAGTTTTAAGTGAAAAACCTAATGTTGATTTCTTAGTTAAATCAATTACTTAAGTTGTACAAACTTGTGTTTTTTGATGATAAGTTTTTGAATTTTGGTTGTACTTGGTTTGCTATTGACTATGTTGATGGCCAATTTTCATCTATGTGGATGTAAGTGTCATGGGTGGAAGAGCATAGGGTACATTTTTGGAGCTGTCTCGAAGTTGTCTACATGCGTTGCGAAGTGTCAGAAGAAATCGAAACATCATATTAGCTTGATAGTTGGAGTTTCATCTTGAGAATCATCGTTGTGAAATAAAATAAATGTTCAATGCGTTTAGGAGAGGATCTTTCTTGTCTTCAAAGGTAAAGGGAGTCTGCCTGAGGAGTTTTCTAGTAGTTATGTATTTAACATTATGAATTGTTTGGGATGTTTTATAATATGTTGATTGAATATGGAAATATCTGTTTATATATGTGTGGATCTGTATATGAATCTTATATAATGTTAAGATAGCAAATATATATATATATATATATATATATATATATATATATATCATGCTGCTGAAATGTTAGAATTGACATATATATATATATATATGTGTGTGTGTGCGTGCGTGTATGTGTGTGTGTGTGTGAGTGTGTGTGTGTGTGTGTGTGTGCGTGCGTGCGTGCGTGCGTGTGTGTGTGTGTGTGTGTGTGTGTGGTTATCTGTGTTGTTGAAGATTTGTGAGACTAGTTGAAGCGTGACTTTAGTCATAGCTTATAAATGAGGAATCTTATTTTATCAAAAATCTACGAATACAGAAAAATGGAAATATGAATTTTGGCTTTCTTTGGAAAGTGGAAAGGAAACAAAAAAGGATTGGATTTTCGTTCTGAGATTTCAGACTAGATTCTGATTACTGTGAAGCCAGACTAGCCTTCTTATTGTTAAGGACCTAGAGTTCTGAGACGTCTGACTAGAGTTTGTTGATAAAAGATTTTGAAAAATCTTTAGTGAGAGTTTTAAACTCATTTGATATTAAAAGTTTGATTAATATGTGAAAAGATGATTTGGCAGACGTGCCTGATTTGAACGTTGTACCTTGATGGACAATGTACCATATGTACGACTACAACAATGGTTGAACAGTTGTCACAAGGGGTCGTATGACTAGCTGCAATAACTGTTTGAGTGGCTATCATACGAGGTCGGATAATACTTGTGCATAGCTGCAATAGTTGTTTGAGTGGTTATTGCACAAGTGTCTTTGTACATAACTGCAATAGCTGTTTGAGTGGTTATGTATCCGTATACAACTGCAATAGCTGTTTGAGTGGTTGTCACATAGGGGTCGTGGGAACAGTTGCAATAGCTGTTTGAGCAAGGTCACATGAGGTTGATGTGGATTATCCGAAAATGTAATATGGAAAGTTGAAAGTTGACCATTATGCCTTGAGTTGGACAATGTGCCATGTATTGTGTTGACCATTGTTTCGTTCGTTGACAATGTGTCATGTAAAGAGCCTGATCAGCTCAAACGAAGGGAAGTTAGGATCTCTAGAGATCGTGTTACAAAATGTGGATATTGAAGTGTTAACAGAAAACTTACGAATAAAGTCTTAAATCTGAACAATCTTATGATATGAATATTATTATATTTATATGAGTTGTTACTTTGGTATTTGGGTGTTGTTTATATGTTAAATATATGACTGTTGTGTTTAAACTCGTACATTGGTAACTCACTTTTGCAATATAACTGTGTTTTTTTGTGTTGTACTTTGGTACGTGACTGTAGGGTGATGTCGAGGTATTCTCTGCCCAAAATCGGAGGGATTGGTCTCGCCTTTTAAAGAAGGTGGAGTAGCCGGAATGACCAGCTAAGGTTTTAATACGTTGTTAATTAATGATAGTATGTATGTTTATGGCTCGGATAGCCTTTATTTTTGGATAGAATGTTTATGGCTCGGAGAGCCTTTACTTTGGATTAAATATAAATATATTAGCAGGTGTTTTGTTTGGGATGTTGAAATTACAGAGGGGATTCTATCGATTTTTTTTTCTGACACTTAAGTACTTATATAAATTATTTTTCCAAAAACAAACCAAAATTTCTTTTTATTTAATAAGTTTTTACGTAAATTGAGTTAGACATTTAATGCCCAAGGGGGGTGTTACATTAGTGGTATCCGAGTTGGTAAAGTCTTTCGGGAACCTTGGGGAATATGTCTGTTATGTTTTTGTTGTGTGACCTCTGGTTGGACCTTGCTTGAATTGTTTCCTTGTTGAAACAATGTATGTTGACATAAGTATATGTGTTTTGATGGGTTCTGATATGGGTGAGACCTTGTGAAAATCCATGGATATTAGAAGGTACATTGATTGAATTACCTCTTATAAGTAATGTGTTTTAAACACGTAAGTATATGTTTCAGTTTCTGGTTGCAGACTGACTGATTTTGTCTTGTAGGTCAGTTATAGAACCAGGAATTGGACGTGGACGTAGTCGCGGCCGTTGAATGGGCCGTAGAGGTGGTCGTATAGCCGGTCCAGGTGATTTCGAAGAAAATTATGAGGATGCTGGTGGAATGGACTATGCAGCACAAGCGATGGCAGATGTTGCCGCTGCTATTGCCCTACAGACAACTGGAATAACTGCTTAAACTCAACAAGAACAACTTCGTGCTGAGCAAACTGCGGAAGGAACAGGTCTGACGGCTTTTAGATGTCAGAATCTACCATAGTTCCATGGAGAGACTGGTCCTGAGAAAGCAGATTTGTGGATACAAAAGCTGGAGAAAATCTTTGAACTGATTCACAGTCCTGAATAAGTTAAAGTCCCCTATGCTACCTTCTTACTCTTGGGAGATGCTGAGTACTGGTGGAAGGGCACCAAACAATTGTTAGTTGCTGATCATCAGGAAATCACTTGGGATGTGTTCTGCAATGCATTCCTGGACAAGTATTTCCCTCAAAGTGCTAGAGTTGAGAAAGAGCAAGAATTCATGTGTCTACAACATAGGGATCTATCAATTGGGGAATATGCAGCGAAATTTGAATCACTTGCTTAATATTTCCGTTTCTTTCAAGCTCAACTCGATGAAAGCTGGAAATGCAAGAAGTTTGAGGGATGATTGAGATGTGAGATCAAGGAATCAGTGTTACCACTGCAGATCCAAAATTTTCAAAAGTTGGTAGAGATGTGCAGAAAGGTGGAGCAAATGAAGAAAGGAAAGGATAACAGAGGTAACCGTCTCGAGTTATGAACCAATTCTAGAATCAGAGAGGGAAGCAAGCCCAGAGGAAACCATACTACAGACCACCCGGAAACAATCAGAACTGACAATCGTACCGTCTAGTTGTTACTGCATCAGGTAGTGGGGGCGAAACCAAAGCCAAGGCCAAGACAGGAGATGTTTCAAATGTGGAGATCAAAATCAGATGGCAGATAACTTCCCTTTTAAAGGAAGGAAGTGTTTCAATTGTGATCAAGAAGGACACTTATCAAAGGATTGTAATGCACCAAGGCGTGGATCAATTGCCAACAATGCAAGAACCAATAAACCGACGACTAAGGGGAGATTTTATACCATGAGTGGCGCCGAAGCTTCAAATTCTCATCATCTCATATAAGGTAGTTTCGACATCGTTGGTAAACCTTTAACTGAACTTTTAAATTCAGGTGCAATGCATTCTTTTTCGATGGATTGTGTGAAACATTTGAGTTTGCCTATTTCTTCCTTATCATATGATGTGATTGTTTCAAACTCCAATTGCTGAACCAATTATTGTAAAATTTTATATGTTTGATTTGTGCTATTGTTCAGGATAGACACCTTCTTGATAAAGGAAGTTTCTCAATGAGACTTAGTCTAGTCACTTTTACTTTTGGGTGGAAGTGATCCAGTCTGAAATTTTGTCAGACTGTTGTTCTTTTAAATCGTTGTGTAGTAAAGTTTTTGTGAAAGAAGGATACTTTATTAGATTCATGTTGGTAAACATGTACCGATCATGTATGTTTACACCCACGAACCTATTAAAGAATCTTTTTACGCACTGGATATTCCTGTATTCATTTCAGATTGACAAAATTCTTATATATGCTTTCTTATGCAGTAAGATCAAGAAATTTCAATTCTTGAAGATTTCTTTCCATGACCTAGACCGTATCTTGTTGTAGTTCGATAAAACTTGTCACTTTTGATCAATTTTACCTTATATCTTTTCAAAAACGTCATTGACATGTAACCTATCTCATGAGTCATGAGGATGAGTATCTGATTCATATCAAGATATCAGAGTTAGTCCAGCACAGTGAAAAAGGGACAACTTCACGTTTGAGACCTTCCTTGACAAGATGTTAGTGTCTCAATGGATTTCATTATGATTTTACCGAAGATCTTTGAGAGTCTAGTTTAAGTTCGAGTGATCGTGGACTGACTGACGAAGTCGACACCCTTCTTACTTGTTAAGATTCATTGTGCAGTGGAGAAGTGTTGAGTCACCGGCAAGTGTACCGGGTCATCGTAAGTAATAAAACACGGTAAGTAATTACCGAGGTCGGACACAGGGATTGGACTACCAATTCTACCAATTCGCGAGCAATTCGATACGTTTGGTCAAGTAACAGCAAGTGATTGTGGAGAGAGAGAAAATAGGATCGCAATTCAAATCGACAATTCAAATAGAGATATAGTATTAAAATATGAAATTAAACATCTAAGGTCACAAATCCACCTACCCAATCATGCATAGTACCCAAGTGATGATGATTCCCTCCCTAAGTTCAATTACAATGTCAACCAGGACCCCCAAATTCTCTTAATGACACTATCGTGCTCAATAGGACGTATTCAACAATTGAGTTAATTACTTACTAGGTCTCATAACCCAATCATCAAACTGTATTAAATCTTGTTCCCTATAAGGTTGCACTGATCTCCTACTCACTCTCATGCAATATTCAATCAATGATCCCAATTCAAGTTCTAAACGCGAATTGCCTATTAAGCCTCATTCCATTAACTAGTCAATCACGCATGCATATGATCAACGCAATAAATTCAGAATTGGAAAACATGAATTGAGATAAAGGAGAGAAACATACATCACATTGAACTACACCGCCATGGGTGGTTTCATTGATCCCTTAGAAAAGGGGATTAGCTCCTCATGCTTGTAACAAGACACAAACAATCGAAACTCATCATGAATGTACAATAGAAAAAGAAAATAAGGAGATGCATCTCCAGAGAACAAGGATTCATCAAAAACCGATCTAAAACAAATGGGTAACCAAAAGTTCTTCAATCTGCCCTAAAACAGCAATTTATAGATTTCAGAATCTGCGATCGCTCGCGAGGCGAGTAGCCTCTCGCGAGGCGAATTTCAGTTTTGGCTCCATCCCGAGTTTGAATACTCGTGAGGGGAGGTAGTGTTTCGCGAGGCGAGACAGAGAGGATGACATTTCTGGCACAGTCAGACCTTCAGACTCGCGAGGCGAGATGGTGATTCGCGGGGCGAGACAGAGAGGGTGACATTTGCTGGTCAGGCAGGTCTTCTGGCTCGCAAGGCGAGCTCCTGTTTCGCGAGGCGAAACCTCCAGAATTGCTTTTCCACTGTTTTCTTCATTTTACTTGACTCTAAGAGCTTCACTTTTAACCTGAAACAATAAAAGAAAACGAAAAGCGTAATTCTACTCAAAATAAACTAAAAACTACTAAAAATGCATAAAACTAGTCAAAGTCTAACTTAGGAACAAAACAAGGCCAATTTGGGAGATTAGCGAGGGTGACTCGCCCAATTAGGCACAAAATATACCTCTTTTCTAGCTGGAAACTAGATGAGCCAGAGGCTTATCAAAACACCCCAAACTTAAACCTTGCTTGTCCCCAAGCAAGGTAAAACTCAAAAAGACTCAAGACTTGGCAAGCTTAAGGATTCAATCAATCTTTGCACAGATTTCATGCAATTTAACACAACAATTTTTCTTCAATGTTTTCCCCCCTTGCAATAAGTAATCCCCACATTCATTTACTTTAAACAATTGAGAATTCCATAGTTCATGCAATCAATAATCTAAGTTGAGGATCCAAGTACCACACAAAAGGGAGATCACCAAATTCAAACAATTGCCTTCCTCACAAGGGCATATAGTATTTCACTCATTCGCTCAATTTGTCTAAGCTACCAACTTTTCACTCAATCTCGTATTTCAAGAGCACTTTCCATGGATTTGATTTTAATATAAAAAATAGTTCCCATGAAAACATGAAAACAACATCAAAAGGTCTTTTAAAGGTTGTAATGGGGCCTGGCTAAGGGTAGGATATTCAAAGGTACTAGGCTTTACATCCCTAGGAATTAAGAGAGCGCGAACATTTGACACATTGAATCTCCACTCAAATTCCTTTTTTCCATTTTTCTTTTTGCCTTGGGTGACTACAACCCTTTTCCTTTGATACCATTTTTTTTTTTCTGTTTTGCCCCTTTTCTTTCGGCAATCCTTTTTTTTTTGCCCTTGACTTCAACCTTTATTTTTATTTTTCTCAACCCAGAATGACATATCAAACCTTGTAGCCACCCCAAACTTAGTTTCTTACAACCCTTCTCTTGCTAAGTTTCCATGCTCTCCTAATCCTAAGATTGGGTTAACATGGTTTTTTTTTCCAGATTTTTGGCTTATAACATAGGGTCATCAAGAAACAATAGGCCAATTAGGCTCAATGTGGCTAACTAGGGAACATGCATTAGGGATGGTTATTTTTAGGCCAAGTAGCTATTTCAAAGAAAATTGCCTAAATCATTTGATGCAACCATATAGACATGCAAACCATGAAGAGATTCAAGCAAATTCGGGAAAGTGCAGCTTAAAAGCGATTCACACAATTAAGAACATGTTGGAGGCTCAATTTTCTCACTTGGACATTTTGCAGATTGTTTGACCGAGATACAATTCCTAGTGTGTGCACCCCTTCACCCCAAACTTGTCATAAATCAAGCAATCACAAATAAATTTCTCAAAGTTCAATTTTCAATTTTTCACATGGGGATCAAATTTTCGATTTTCAGAACCTAGGGGGAAATCATCAATGGTCAACATAATTCATGCAATCAATCTATGCTAAATTTAATTAAAATCCACCAAGCTTGCCAACACAACACTCATACACATACTCTTGATCTTCTCAAATTATTCAAGAGTGAAATTCAAAAACAAATGGAAAAAGGGAAAGAAAACAAAAACAAAGCCATTGGTTCCCTCCCCCACACTTAAAGCATACATTGTCCTCAATGAAAGAACATAAATATAAGATAAGAGTGAGGGAAAGGAGAAGATGCTCCCTGATCAAGTTGTAGTGCAAGTGAGCGCTTCCAAGGAAAGCTCTTCTACGGTTGCATTCTCATCCTCTGGTCCCTCTGGAGCCCCCCCTGTGGCATAGCACTCTGGTCCCCAGGGTAGTCCTGCCACCCAAGCCGAGGGAACAGCTCCTCCTCGGAGGGGTATACGGGCACCCGACCCTCCTGCTGGGCCAATAACATCTCCCGGAAGAACTCCTACAAATTGAAAACCTTAATTGCAGATTCGCGAGGTGAGGAATCACTCGCGAGGCGAATCTGGAAAAAATTGTTCTTCACACTTTCCAGAATAGCGAGGCGAGTAATAGTTCGCGAGGCAAATATGGAATTCCAACAGTTGATGATGCCCAGACTCGTGTGGCGAAAGTGGGTCTCGCGACGCGAGACAGAAGCATGAGCAAGCCTCTGAGATTCAGGGCTTCTATCTCACGAGGCCACTGCGGGTTCACGGGGTGAATCGCCCCGTTTTTTTTTACAAGAGAAAATGACATAACTTAAAAGGTAAAGGATATCTAGCTTGGGTTGCCTCCCAAGTAGCGCTTGTTTAACGTCCCGAGCCTGACTCAAGTCACCCCTAAGGGTTAATTCAGAAGAAGAACTTGCTTGCCATTTGGGATTAATTCCCCATGGCAATGCTTTAGCCTTTGCCCATTTACCTTGAAATTGCCAGAGGCCCCTTCTAATTCTATTGCACCGTGTGGAAAAACTTGGAGGACCTTGAATGGTCCTGACCACCTTGATTTCAGCTTCCCAGGAAAGAGTCTCAGCCTTGAGTTATAAAGAAGTACCATTTATCCGGGCCCAAAACTCCTAGGCAAGATGTGCTTGTCATGCCATGCCTTAGTTCGCTCTTTGTAGATTCTTGCATTTTCATATGCTTGCATGCGGATCTCGGACAACTCATTTAAGTCCAAAAGCCTTTTCTCACCGGCCTTGATCAAATCAAAGTTGAGTTCTCGAATTGCCCAATAAGACTTTTCCTCCAATTCCACCGGCAAGTGGCATGCCTTTCCAAACACCAAATTGTAAGGAGACCTTCCAATTGGAGTCTTGAAGGCAGTCCTATAAGCCCATAAAGCATCATCTAACCTTTTTGACCAATCCTTCCATGAGGAATTGACGGTTTTCTCAAGAATACGCTTCAACTCACGGTTGGATACCTCCACTTGCCCATTGGTCTGGGGATGATAAGGAGTAGAGACCCTATGCTTCACCCCATACTTCTCAAGAAGCTTGTGCATTTGATTGTTGCAAAAGTGGGATCCCCCATCACTAATCAACACTCTAGGAACCCCAAACCTCATGAAGATATTGCGCCTTAAGAATTCCATGACTACCCGCGCATCATCCGTAGTTGTAGGGATTGCTTCTACCCACTTTGACACGTAGTCCACTGCCACCAAAATGTATTGATAGGAGAAATATGGTGGGAATGGTCCCATGAAATCTATCCCCCACACATCAAAGAGCTCTACTTCAAGCATGCAATTCAAGGGAAGTTCATGCCGCTTAGAGATGTTTCCAACTCTTTGGCAATGATCACAATTCTCAACAAAGGTGTGGGCATCCTTGAAGAGTGTTGGCCAATAAAACCCGCTTTGGAGGACTTTTTGTGCGGTCTTCTTTCCCCCATAATGCCCACCATAATCCGAGCTATGACAATGCCACAACACGTTTCCGATTTGGTCATGGGGGATGCACCTTCTTAGGATCCCATCCGAGCATTGCTTGAAAAGATAGGGGTCCTCCCACACATAGTACTTTGCATCCGAGAAGAACTTCTTCCTTTGTTGACTAGTCCAACCTTGCGGAAACACATTTGAAGACTTGAAGTTGGCCATGTCCGCGAACCAAGGAGGGGAATTTTCAATGAGTGCAAACAGTTTTTCATCAGGAAATTCTTCCTTGAGGTCTAACAATTCCTCCTCGGTGTCGGGATTGACCAACCTAGATAAGTGGTCCGCCACACCATTGTCGGATCCCTTCCTGTCCTTAATCTCCAGATCAAATTCCTGCAAAAGAAGAATCCACCGAATTAATCTAGGTTTGGCCTCTTGTTTTGTCATCAAGTGTTTTATGGCCGCATGATCGGTGAAAACAACAATCTTAGACCCCACAATATAGGATCTAAACTTATCTAAAGCAAAAACCACAGCCAGTAGTTCTTTTTCAGTGGTGGAATAATTATCTTGTGCCTCATTCAAAACTTTACTTGCATAATAAATGACATGAGCTAATTTTTCCACCCTTTCTCCCAAAACAGCCCCCACCGCATAATCACTAGCATCACACATGATTTCAAATGGTAAATTCCAATTAGGTGCAGTGATTATGGGTGCGGTGACAAGCATATTTTTCAATATAGTGAAGGCATTTAAACAAGAAGCATTAAATTCAAAGGATACATCCTTCACAAGAAGGTCACAAAGCGGCTTTGCGATTTTGGAGAAGTCCTTGATGAATCTCCGGTAGAATCCGGCATGACCCAAGAAACCCCTCACCCCCTTTACATTGGTTGGTGGGGGAAGCTTCTCAATCAACTCAATCTTGGCCTTATCAACTTCAATCCCCCTTTGGGAGATTTTGTTCCCCAAGACTATACCTTCCTTGACCATGAAGTGGCATTTCTCCCAATTGAGCACAAGGTTAGTCTCTTGTCACCTTTTAAGCACCAAAGTCAAGTTCTTCAAGCAATTGTCATATGAGGTCCCAAAGACCGAGAAGTCATCCATGAACACCTCAATGCATTTTTCCACCATGTCCGAGAAAATAGAAAGCATACACCTTTGGAAAGTAGCAGGAGCGTTGCACAATCCAAAGGGCATCCTCCTATAGGCAAAGACTCCATAGGGACAAGTGAAGGCCGTCTTCTCTTGATCTTGAGGATCCACCACAATTTGATTATAGCCGAGGTAACCATCCAAGAAACAATAGTACTCATATCCGGCTAACCTTTCTAGCATTTGATCAATGAAGGGAAGAGGGAAGTGATCCTTCCTTGTTGCCTCATTTAGCCTTCTATAATCGATACATACTCTCCACCCCGTGATGGTCCTTGTTGGGATCAATTCATTGCTTTCATTGACCACCACGGTTGTGCCATCTTTCTTTGGGACCACATGAATTGGACTAACCCAATTACTATCCGAGATTGGATAGATGATTACGGCATCCAAAAGTTTAATCACTTCCTTACGCACAGTTTCTTTCATGATGGGATTTAATTGTCTTTGTGGTTGAACCACCGGCTTATGATCATCCTCCATCAAAATCTTATGCATGCATAGGGAAGGGCTTATACCCTTTAGGTCTGAAATCTTCCACCCAATAGAGGATTTGTGTTCCCTAAGAACTCTCAATAGCTTCTCTTCTTCATCCTTTTTCAAGGCATTACTAATGATTACCGGATGTTGTCCCTTCTCCCCCAAGAATGCATACCTTAAGTGGGTTGGGAGTTGCTTCAACTCCGGTGCTTTGTTATCTTCTTCCATTCCTTCCTTGTTGAGTTTTTCCTTTGCACATTCATCCCTTGGGAGACTCGGTAAGGCTTCCATGTTTTTTAAGCACTCAAGATAGTCCTCATCCCCTAAAGGGTCTTCTTCCTCACTATCATCATCATGGGATTTTACCAACACTTGTGCAAGTGAAGAACCATGGGCTTCTCTAGTGACCTTTGCCTTGACAATCGAGTCCACCATATCCACTCGATACACATCCGACCTCTCAGTGGGGTGCTTCATTGCTTCAAAGACATTGAAGACTACATTCTCATCTTGCACCCTTAGGGTGAGTTTCCCTTGTTGCACATCTATCAAAGCACGCCCAGTGGCCAAGAAGGGCTTACCCAATATGAGAGGGATCTCGGCGTCTTCATCCATATCAAGCACCACAAAATCCGTCGGAAATATGAACTTGTCCACCTTCACTAACAAATCTTCGACCACCCCATAAGGATATTTTATAGAACGATCGGCTAGTTGGAGTGACATCCGTGTATCCTTGACTTCTTTGATCCCCAACTTCTTCATCATAGAGAGGGGCATCAAGTTGATGCTTGCCCCTAAATCACACAACGCTTTTCCCAGAGTCATCTCCCCAATGGTGCATGGTATAGAAAAAGAACCGGGATTCTTCAACTTTGGAGGTAGTTTTCTTTGAAGAATGGTACTACACTCCTCGGTCAAAGAAACCGTTTCCTCATCCACTATTTTCCGCTTCTTGGAGAGAAGCTCCTTCATAAACTGGGCATAAGATGGCATTTGTTCCAAGGCATCCGCAAATGGAATGTTAATTTGAAGTTTGCGGAAGACATCAAGGAATTTATTGAACTGTTTATCTTGTAGAGGCTTCTTCAATCTTTCAGGATATGGTACCTTTATGTAGGGCGGGAGGTCTTTGGGTTCAACCCACTTCCTTCTTCGGAACTCTTCATCTACAAGTTTTAACCTTCCCCCTTGCTCCGGTGCCTTGTCACTTGCCAACTCCTCTTTCTCAGGTTGCTCTTCCTCAACATGTGGTTGTTCCGGGGCCTTGTCTTCCTGAGAACTAGTTGCACCCCTGTTAGATCCCAACACCCTACCGCTTCTAGTAGTTACGGCATTGCATTGGTTCTTAGGGTTGTTCTCGGTATCACCTGGGAAAGTTCCTGGGAGACGCTCATTTAGTTGCTTTGCGAGCTGAGCCATCTGCGTCTCTAGATTATGAATTGCCGATCCTGTATGAGTTGCCAACTTGTCAATGGCTGTGCTTGTATTGATTGACAACTTCTCAATTGCCGCATTCATCTTCTCAAAAGCCAACTCCCAAGGTTGCCTTCCACCATCTGTTATTTGCGTTGATGGATTCCGTAGTTGGGCCTCTGACCCTATTGAGGTTGTTGTTGCCAATTTTGTTGAGGTTGTTGTTACCCGGCTAGACCACCACTAGCATTACTCCAAGCGAAACCCGGATTGTCTCTCCTCATATAACCCCTATTCTGATTCTGACTGTAATCATTCTGTCTGTTCCTCTAATAGTTGTTCTGGGGCATGCTGTCATAGAAATTATGGCATGAGTCCACATTTTCTTGAGAGAAGTTGAACGGACAGTTCTGAATGTCATGATCTCCATTACAATTTTCACAACCCGGAGGCATTCCCTCGTGTATCACATTAACCTTCTTGTTCCCAGACAAAGCCGCAATTTGCATCTTCAACAGTTTATTTTGCTCTAGAATGGCTTCTATTGTTGCAGAACTGACTCCACTTGAGGTTTCCCTACCACGGTTGTAATCATTGTACGACATCTTCTCCAATAACGCCCATCCATCCTCAGCCGATAAATAGGAAAAAGAGCCGCCAGCTGCGGCATCACAATTCATCTGGTAGCGCCCCTTAACCCGTTAAAGAAATGTTGAACCTTGGAGACCGGGTCAAAGAAAGCTGAAGGACATCTTCTCAATAGCACATTATACCTTTCCCAGGCTTCATTATAAGATTCATCTTTTGTCTGCCTGAAAGAAGTGACGGCTACTCTTGCTTGTGCCGCTTTCTGAGGAGGAAAATACTTAGTGAGGAATTTTTGGGCCATTTGCTCCCATGTTCTGATACTGTTCCGATCCAAGCTGTCAAACCAATCGCGAGCGACATCCCTAAGAGAGAAAGGGAATAGCCGCAGGTGAAACTCATCTTGAGTAACTCCTCTTGTCTTCTGCACGTCACAAGCTTCAAGGAAGCGAGTGATGTGTCTATGAGGGTCTTGCTTGCCACTCCCATCAAACTGATTCTCACGGATCTGGGTTGTGACACATCCTTCCACTCTGAAGGAGTCTGTATTGAGGTGGCCCCTTACGATAGAAGAAGCACAATCATCCAGGTTGGGTAGATCGTACTCGAAGAGAGGTTTGTAACAAGGAGGAGGAGGAGGAGGATTTCCTTCGGCCATCACCTCATAATTAATTGCTTCAAGCCTCTTTCGTTCTCTAGCTTCTTTCCTTAATCATTTCTCGGTCCTGGTGATCTCTGAATCAAATAGCAAGTCCTTTCGTGAAAGGGTACCTCGCATACAAAAATTAGGTAAGACCAAGAGGAATCAAAGAAGTAGAGAGAAATAATAGTAAATAAATAACAAAATAAAAAGAAAAATAGCTTAACCAAATAATCAAACTTCCCAAAAATTAGGAAAATTGGTTGTGCCAATCCCCGGCAACGGCGCCAAAAACTTGTTGAGTCACCGGCAAGTGTACCGGGTCATCGTAAGTAATAAAACACGGTAAGTAATTACCGAGGTCAGACACAGGGATTGGACTACCAATTCTACCAATTCGCGAGCAATTCGATACGTTTGGTCAAGTAACAACAAGTGGTTGTGGAGAGAGAGAAAATAGGATCGCAATTCAAATCGACAATTCAAATAGAGATATAGTATTAAAATATGAAATTAAACATCTAAGGTCACAAATCCACCTACCCAATCATGCATAGTACCTAAGTGATGATGATTCCCTCCCTAAGTTCAATTACAATGTCAACCAGGACCCCCAAATTCTCCTAATGACACTATCGTGCTCAATAGGACGTATTCAACAATTGAGTTAATTACTTACTAGGTCTCATAACCAATCATCAAACTCTATTAAATCTTGTTCCCTATAAGGTTGCACTGATCTCCTACTCACTCTCGTGCAATATTCAATCAATGATCCCAATTCAAGTTCTAAATGTGAATTGCCTATTAAGCCTCATCACGTTAACTAGTCAATCACGCATGCATATGATCAACGCAATAAATTCAGAATTGGAAAACATGAATTGAGATAAAGGAGAGAAACATACATCACATTGAACTACACCGCCATAGGTGGTTTCATTGATCCCTTAGACAAGGGGATTAGCTCCTCATGCTTGTAACAAGACACAAACAATCGAAACTCACCATGAATGTACAATAGAAAAAGAAAATAAGGAGACGCAACTCCAGAGAACAAGGATTCGTCAAAAACCGATCTAAAACAAGTGGGTAATCAAAAGTTCTTCAATCTGCCCTAAAACAGCAATTTATAGATTTCAGAATCTGCGCCCGCTCGCGAGGCGAGTAGCCTCTCACGAGGCGAATTTCAGTTTTGGCTCCATCCTGAGTTTGAATACTCGCGAGGCGAGGTAGTGTTTCGTGAGGTGAGACAGAGAGGATGACATTTCTAGCACAGTCAGACCTTCAGACTCGCGAGGCGAGATGGTGATTCGCGGGGTGAGACAGAGAGGGTGACATTTGCTGTTCAAGCTGGTCTTCAGGCTCGCGAGGCGAGCTCCTGTTTCGCGAGGCGAAACCTCCAGAATTGCTTTTCCACTGTTTTCTTCATTTTCCTTGACTCTAAGAGCTTCACTTTTAACCTGAAACAATAAAAGAAAACGAAAAGCGTAATTCAACTCAAAATAAACTAAAAACTACTAAAAATGCATAAAATGAGTCAAAGTCTAACTTAGGAACAAAACAAGGCCAATTTGGGAGATTAGCGAGGGTGACTCGCCCAATTAGGCACAAAATATACCCATTTTCTAGCTGGAAACTAGATGAGCCAGAGGATGATCAAGAAGTAAACCGAAGAATGTATCAGAGGATTGTTTAAGCTTCATGGAGTATCTTCAGGTATCTTTTCATATGAAGATCTGAAGTTTACCAACGTTTATCGGTAAAGTCTTCTCTAAGTGTTTAGGCCAAGTTGAGGCTAAGTCCAACTGATCACCCTCAACTCGATGGACAAGTAAGAAATGAACTAATCCTTAGAAGGTAGATAAGGAGTGAGTGTATTACTTAGGTATGATCATCCTTAGAATAAAATAGACAAAGTTGATATGAGTTTTGTTGAGGTGTAGATGTTACTAAAGGAATATAGAGTAATGATCAGATGCTTGTAGTAAAGATTGGTTGTATGAGTTTGGAAGTTTAAAAATAAATTGTCTATAGTAATTTCACCTAAGTTGATTCGAATTGAAAGAGAAGAACTCTCGGGTTACCTAAGTTTGCTAGGGGAATTCAAAGTTAATGGATTAGATAATCTTACATTGCTTGGTGTATTTTGATTTCAGTTTATCTTGAGGAGTATAATGATGTTTTGATTAGGAGACTTGGAATATGTAATTTTGGTATAAACTGGAAATAGTAGGCTTCGTTCAGAATGGCTAAGACTATAATCGTATATTTTGAGTAGGAAGTTGATGCACATTATGGTAAAGTTAGATTTGATCTTGGTAATAACTATGAGAGTTAGATGTGTGGAAATCAGTTTTTTTTTGTGGACCAGTAATGGAGAATAAAAGTGATTCAGTTTGATTTTGCTCTTCATGAGAGAGGAATGTGAATCTTAGTTAAATCTTGGTGTTAAAAGTGAGAGTTAAGGATGTAGAGGAAAAATTTTCTAATGGATTAGTATTGAATGAAGAAGAGATTAAGTTTTAATTATATCTTTCGTGTACAAGAGGTTAACGTAAAGTATTAAATGAGGGAGAGTATGAATTGAGGATAAGTGATTTGATATTGAGGATAAATAGAACGACGATCAAGTATGAATTTCGTTATTAAGTTATCAAAGTCATCTAAGGGAAAGTAAATACGAGAAGTATAAAGTAGGATCTTGGGATTAGGATGTAAGTACAAGATCTTGTCTAGTTTCGAGTCATGAAATTTCGAGGATGAAATCTTTTTAAGTGGGGTAGTAATGTAACACCCCGGTTTTTTACTGTTCTTCAATATCGAAAAATATATATTATGTTATATTATTTTAATTGGAGTGATTAATCATCTGGATGTTTATTTTTATTTATCTTTATTTTGTTTGGTTTGAGTAATTTTATTACTCTTTTAAAAATATTTTATTGGATGCGTTAGCTTTGCCTTGTTGCAGTGTAAGCACGCTTGCTAGACAATAATCTTATGTTATTGTAACTATTAGTATTTATTTAGAAAAATATTTAAAATAAAATGATTAAAAAGTAATTTATTTTATATTTTACTCTATTTAAATTTAGAGTTAAAAATAAACTGATTTAAATTAATCGGAGATTAATTTTAGATCATTGATTTTCTTGGTTGATCAATTCAACTATCAATCCTTACTCTAATTTGAATTTCGAAATTATGTATTTGTCACCCACTATTTTTAGATCCAAGGGCCAAGATCTATTTCTTTTGTTAGACTCAATTTCAATCACACATTTTACCTACTAAACAAAAGAAAAGAAAATGTAAAATGTTTTGCCTTCTGTCTCTCTCTCTCTTACACGTGACCAGCCCCCCCTTCATTTGTATTTTTGGTTCTTCTTCTTCTCAAAGAAGACACACCCAGCTCTCTCCCTGCAACTTCATTTTCCTCCTCTCTCAACAACCCGTCACGCCACCGCCTAGGAAGCCGCCGTCCGCTACTCAACCGCCGCTTGCCGACGTGAGGGAAGGGACCGCGTGTCCCTGCACGTTCTGGTTCGTCCTCCACAGTGCGAACGCCGGCCTCCACCCCGCGAATGCCATCCTCCGCCGCGGGACCTCCATTTCGGACCGAGCTTGACGAAAACAAGTGTAGATTCAGTCTCCTCTCAGCATTTTCTCTCGTTTGGTCTGTTTGGCCTCTGTGTTCGCTACCATTTCTCTGTCGTCGTCACGATTACCGCCACGTCAGAGTCACCGCAGCCGCCGCGCGCCGTTCTTCCTTCTTGGCAAGAGGATTTCGTCCTCTCTTTTCTACTCTCTTAGTTTTCTCTGATTTGCATTAGGAACTCTAACCCAAAAATCCCTTTTTGAAACCCTAACTTCTAATATGGAACCCTAATGCCCAAATTGATAGTATTGAATTTAAATTGGGTATGTTAATTTCAAATTCCTCACGCTAATTGCTCAAATTCATGTTAAATTCGGTTTCCCCCAATTTCACTCAACCCCAATTTTCCATCTTATTCCAATTATGAAATTGTTTATGTTTTAGTACAATTGAGACTTTTAATTGATAATTTCTAAGTTTCATTTCGTGATCCTCCAATCAAATAAGATTTTCCCCAATTTTGTTTAAAACCACAATCAGTTTTAAGTGAAAAATCTAATGTTGATTTCTTAGTTAAATCAATTACTTAAGTTGCACAAACTTGTGTTTGTGATGATAAGTTTCTGATTTTTGGTTGTACTTGGTTTGCTATTGGCTATGTTGATGGCCGATTTTCATCTATGTGGATGTAACTGTCATGGTTGGAGGAGCAGAGGGTACATTTTTGGAGCTGTCTCGAAGTTGTCTATATGCATTGCGAAGTGTCAGAGGAAATCGAAACATCATATTAGCTTGATAGTTGGAGTTTCATCTTGAGCAGCTTCGTTGTGAAATAAAATAACTGTTGAATGCATTTAGGAGAGGATCTTTCTCGTCTTCAAAGGTAAAGGGAGTCAGCCTGAGGTGTTTCTAGTAGTTATGTATTTAACATTATGAAATGCTTGGGATATTTTTTAATATGTTGATTGAATGTGGAGATATCTGTTTATATATGTGTGGATCTGTATATGAATCTTATATAATGTTAAGATAGCAAATATATATGTGTGTGTGTGTGTGTGTGTGTGTGTGTGTGTGTGTGTGTGTGTGTGTGTGTGGTCATCTGTGTTGTTGAAGATTTGTGACTGGTTGAAGCGTGACTTTAGTCATAGCTTATAAAGGAGGAATCTTATTTTATCAAAAATCTACGAATACAGAAAAATGGAAATATGAATTTTGCCTTTCTTTGGAAAGTGGAAAGGAAACGGAAAAGGACTAGATTTTCATGCTGAGATTTCAGACTCGATTTTGATTACTGTGAAGCCGGACTAGCCTTCCTATTGTTAAGGACCTAGAGTTCCGTGACGTCGGACTAGAGTCTGTTGACAAAAGATTTTGAAAAATCTTTAGTGAGAGTTTAAAACTCATTTGATATTAAAAGTTTGATTAATACCTGAATAGATGATTTGGCAGACGTGCCTGATTTGAATGTTATACGTTGAATGTTATACGTTAATGGAGTTGAAGTAAAAAGATTGAAAGTAGGGGCGGCAAAGTGATTCATTTGTGCATCATTCATTCAGTTCATTCATGAGAAAATTCATCCAACTCATCCATTTATAAAAAAAAAAATATAAATGGATTGGATGGATTGGATTATTTTTTTAGTGGATGGTTTATGATCCATCCAATATTTTTTAAAATCCATTGGACCAACAATAAAAAGTATAATGGATCAACTTTTATCCATTTCAAAACCAATTTATTTTTTTCATATTATTTTTCACCAAATAAAAAAAACCTCCATTTGTAACAAAAAAACAACACTCCATCTAATTTTTTCTTCTGTTCCCTATTATTTCTTCTTCACTATTTTTTATTTTATTTATCTGTTTTTTTCTTTTTTTGTTATATTAAGTATTAACTAATTAATTATTCTCAATCACCAGTAGTAGTCCACGTTATCATGTACGTTTTCTTTTTTTCGTTGCCTTTTTTTTTGCTGAGAAACTTTAAAAAAAGTATTAACTAATTGAAAGCACAGAAAGTCGTAACAAGTTTCATAAAACAATGTCATGGAACGTTGTGGCAAAACAACCTCTGTAGAAACTGATAATGATAACGCAACCGGTAACCTACGCGTTCCTCGAGCGGCTTAGTTAGCTTTCCAAGCATTGGTCAAACAGAAAGGGTTAACCAATTAGTTCCCAAATCTAAAATAATAGAAAAGGAAACTCTAAAGGGAAGGAACCGTTACCTATGGGGATCAACACCGACGAACTAGACATTCCCAAGAGTCTCTAAAGCTCCAACAATGCAATGGGTTTAGAGAAAATAGGGAAGAAAGGCTTGATAGCCACACTAGGGTTTATGTTACACAAAAAATAGGGTTTAAAAATGCAAACCCTCGATTACTGTACCTTTTTTATAGGCTGCAGACCTAAGCACGACCGTGTACCCCATTAAGCACAGGCGTGCTTAACTCAGCGTCTCCGTGACGCCAAGCCCTTGCATGGTCGTGCTTCTCATAAAGCACGGGCATGCTTGCCAATCACCTATACGGTCGTGCTTCTTAATAAGCACGACCATGCTTGTGATCCAAACTGCCACAAGACACATCCTTGAGCACGGGCGTGCTGGACATAAGCACGTCCGTGCTCATGTACCAGAAAGGGATTTAAGCCTAACAATCCCACTTAGCCCTCAACAACAACTCTAAGATAAGTCCTAAGGCTTAAACAATCAAACAAAGCACTTAACGAAAAACGGGGTGTTACATAAATTCTCATGAAAATTTAAAAAAGAAAAATACAAATTTTATTTAGCTTTTCCCCGGATTTTTCGCAGGATTCACTCAAACTTGTCAATCAACACATGATTCTTGTTGTTTAGGCATTTTGGGTCATCTTTGGATACCATCATATACATGTAGCAAAATCCGCATCCCACCAGGACTAATTCTGGTAGCTCATCTTCTGAAATACCACCAAGATCTTCTTCATTAGAATCTACTGAGGAAGACGGGTATGCTCCTTGAGATGATGATGGTGATAATACCCATGAACTTGACCTTGGAGGTGATAGTTTCTATTTTAAATCAGCACCCAAATCATGCTTATTCATCTTTGTCTCAATCATTTCTTCCTCTGAGGTTGGTTTAACCTTTGAATAAACAAACAAGTATATAAAAATTATGTAAAATTTAAATATCTTCGGAAAAGGCATATATGACCAAATCTCCGTATAAATGGAAAAAAATACTAGTGGATAGTGTGATAGACTATAAGTACATCGTTCGTAATAATTGAAGAGAAGAAATAAAAAAAATCTAGCATTTAATTTTAATCTGTCAAATAAATAAAATCACAAATTACATATATGCCAATGGAATGAATAAAAAAAGAATGTACCTCCAAGTTAATTTCAGGTCTTGTAGAAAAATAATATTGATTTTGCGATTCAGTGGGTGCTAGTTGATTGAGGTCAAGAGACCTACAAAGTTGTTTTCCAAGATGATCCAAGCTAATGTTGTGCTGAAAAACACTAGCATTAGCATCATTCCTCAACATATTACCTTATTCATTTTTCTTAATAGGAATGCCTTGAACTTGTTGTGATTTTCCCACGAAGTTTTCCATCGCCGAAAATTATACTGGTTAAGGTGATGGCTAAAAATCTCTGTGGGAGCACGTATAAATACTAATAAAATATGGTTTCGGAGCACAGACTTGAAAAAGGGAGGTTTGGGTTTACCACTTAGCCCCAAATTTTGAATAGCGGTTACTACTTTTACTAATTTTTTTATTTAATTAAAATATGATAAAAATTCAAATATAAGAGGTGTATGGACGGAACAGAACCAGATATTCTGTAATGTTCTCTTTGGTTTCACCTCTTTGGATTATGATCGTCTGTTTTTTTAAATCTCGTGTTTTCATCTTATGTTATAAGAAAGAAAGACACCAAAGCAAATTTGTTTTTGTCTGTAGGGTCCATTTGAATTTGTTTTTGTTTCTTTCTCTCTTATAACACAAGAGAAAAAAATGAAAGGATCTTAATCTCACTTCTTTTAGTGGAACCAGAAATGTTTCTCTTTTAATTCCATTTCTTGTTTTGTTCTATGACAAAATACATTAAACACATACATATCGTATGTCCTACTTGTCCTATTAATACATGTCTACAAACGCAACCAAAATGATCAAAATATGGTTCATCTAGATACTAAGGCTATGTTTGGTTTATCATTGCAAATGTACTTTTGCGTCTAAAAGTATGTTTGCACCAAATGAATTCTATAGATACTTTACCCTAAACATATGTTTGTATCTTCTCAACTGTAAACCAAACATATACTAAAACTCCAAATATAGAAATGTAAAGAAGTTTTAATAAGAAAAGTGCCATCAAAGCCTTTTCTCATTAAATGAGATCAGATATATTAAAAATGTTATAAATATTTGACAAAGATTGTCTAATACAACTATCATCCTTTATGCAAGCTATCTAAAGAAAAAAATTTGGTACAAAAAAAAAATACGACTTATTAAAATTTAAGAAAATGACATATATAGGCCCGTTTGAATGTGTGACACCCAGGGCTGATGAGGGCGGGGAGTGGTCATCGGTGCAAAGAAGGCACAAACCAGGAGCGGCTCCTGGCAGGCTTCTAGGCAGAGGGACACATGAATGAACCGATTACACACCGGAATGAGGGGGATCCTGAGGCTGTGTAGGTATAAGACTATACAGTTGAGGAAAACTTATAAGAATTGATTGGTACTACCCATATCAACAAGATGCATATTCTTGTAGGAAGCCCATCACTTAAGAACTCCACAGTTAAGTGTGCTTGGCTTGGAGCAATTATGGGATGGGTGATCTCCTAGGAAGTTTTCCCAGGAAGCGTGTGAGTGAGGACAAAGTATGCTGAAAAGACATGCGTTGGTATGTGGGGACAGTCGTCAATCCATAGAGCAGTCAAGGATGTTAAATATGGTATCAGAGCGACACCTCGCCCAGTACAGTGTGGTTCAGGGACGAACCAAGAGGAAGCTGGTGGGCATGTGACACCTGGGGCAGACGAGGGCGGAGAGTGGTCATCGGTGCAAAGAAGGCACGAATAAGGAGCGGCTCCTGGGAGGCTTATAGGCGGAGGGACACATGAATGAACCGATTACACACCGGAATGAGAGGGATCGTGAGGCTGTGTAGGTGTGGGACTATACAGTTGAGGATGGCTTCTAAGCGTGCTTGGCTTGGAGCAACTATGGGATGGGTGACCTCCTGAGAAGTTTTCCCATGAAGCGTGTATGTTGGTCCTGTAAGGACAGTCGTTAATCCATAGAGCAGCCAAGGCCATTACAGAATGGGCTTTAAAAAAAATACTTCCATGATGTAGAAGTATAAGCAGAAGCTATTATTAGAAGTAGAAGCTATTTTGCGTTTGGAGGAACTTTATAAAAAAGGGCTTTTATGAAATTTATTATAGGGACATTATTGTCTAATAAAACATGACTATGCCTCATTCTCTCTCTTCTATTCCTTCTCCATTTTTAGAAGCTAGGAATTGTAGCTTAATAAAAAGTATCAATATGTGTTTTTTCATTGCTTTTACTTTTTTTTAAATAAAAAAACTCATCCAAACACCTATATTTTTCATAAAAACAACTTTCATTTAAAAAATAAGTGTTTTTTCTTAGAAAAAACTCATCCAAATAGGCTCATAAAAGATGAAGAAATATAGTAGGATAAAATCTAAGGGGCTGAAGAGTAGAAGTGGAGTCGAGTTTAAATTTTGAACTATTTTTGTCTAAGTAAAAAATGAAGCTCAATTGCAGTTTTATATATGGAAAAAGTTTAACAACTGTTGTAATTATGAGAACAAACAAAACACACGTCACGTGACTTGAATAGGTTTGTTTACATCTGTTAGTTAAAAAAAAATTAAATGACAGTAATAAGTTCGCCGACTTTTGTGATTCACAAAAGAAAAGGAAAATCATGTTTTATAAAATGTGTCATCCTTTTAACCAAAATAAAGTGATTGAGGTTAATGTTGTGTTGAAAACATTAGCATCAGCATCATTCCTCAACATATTACCTTCTTTGTATTTCTTAATGGGAATGCCTTGAACTTGTTGTGATTTTCTCGTGAGGTTTTCCATCACCGTAAATTATACAAGTTAATGTTATGCTTAAAAATCTATGTGGGGCACGTATAATACTAATCAAATGTGGTTTCAGAGCACACTGACTTGGAAAAGGGAGGTTCAGGTTTACCACTGAGCCCCGAATTTCGAATAGCGATTACTGGTTTTGATAATTTTTATTTATTTGAAATATGATAAAAAATTCAAAAATAAGGGGCGTGCGAATGGAAAAGAATCATATATTAGATTTGCAACGTTCTCATAGATTTCACCTCTTTGGATTTTGATCATCCTTTTTTTTCCATCTCATGTTATAAGAAAGAAAGAGACCAAAGCAAATTTGTTTTTGTCTTGCACCATTCAAATTTGTTTTTGATTCTTTCTCTCTCATAACATGAGATAAGAAGTTGGGATGTCTTTCTCCTATAATGATGCTTTTGCACTTCAACGTGTTTTATAAAAAAAATATTAGATAAGAAATGATAGGATATAAATCTCACATCTTTTAGTGGAACTAAAAATGTTTCACTTTTAATTTCATATCATGTTTTGTTCTATAGACAAAATACACTAAACAAAAATTAGAACTCATACGTCTTATCCGTTCTATTAACATGTCTACAAACACTACCAAAATGATCAAAACATGGTTCATCTAGATACTTAAGGCTAAGTTTGGTTTATCATTGCAAATCTATTTTTGGTCCCAAAGTACGTTTGGCCAAAAGGAATTCTAAAGATACTTTGTCCCAAACGCATGTTTACGTCTTGTCAATTGTAAACCAAACATGCACTAGAACTCTAATATAGAAACGTAATAGATTTTTTTTATAAAAACCGATACCATCAAAGCCTTTTCTCATTAAATATGAATTGCATTTGATAAGAAAAAAAGATTAATCTTACTTTTGAATAACTCAACCTTGGGCAGGAAATGTGACACCCTAAACTCGGTCATCACATGGTTACCTTTTTTACGGAAAAGAACACATTAAAACACTGGTCGCTTTCGGAAAAGAAAACCTTTTGTATCAAATTACCGAAAAGGTACTTATATAACATTTCCCCATTGGGATCTTAAGTTTTTGGATTACAAAACGGGCCTTCAACAAACAGGCCAACTTCACTGAAAACATAAACTAAAGAAACAGACAAAACATCAAACTGGGAATGAGGAATCTGGGTACTGAACTCAAAAGAAGACTCTAAAAAGCCAGGGACAAACAGAACTGCTCCAAAAAGTCGACGACGATCACCAAAGCCTCCTACACTCTGAGTGGCACAAACACTACCTTCAGATGAGATATCAGACTCCGGATCGATAACCTCACCACCATCGTCGATCGGAACATCGTCCTCTCCGGGGTCCTGTGGATGGTACTCTGCCTCTAGGTCGTCCTCCCACCAGTCGCCTACCAACTCAAGAGGCTCCTCCTCCTCGATAGGTTCCTCCGGCTCAACGTGTGGATGAAGAAGTATAGCCATCTATAGAGTATGAAGGTACAGCCTGGGAGGTGGAAGTGCCACTGTCCGTGTCTCGATCGTGTGAATCCTCCGGATCGGTTCTCCGTTGGCATTAGACTCCATCATCGTAATCGATCCCCGATACGTAGCTGTCGTCGCATCATCGCTCACCGTCCATTTCCTCACTAGCCCAGCCTTGTCAAACACCTCATTCCTCGAAATCGAGGGTGCTAGGGGAACGTTGGGTTTCATCCAAAGCACGTACATATACCGATACAAGAAAAGGAAAAGAACATATAGATATGCAAGAGTGAGATACCGTCATAAGATATATCCCACAACAACCATATACATGATACATGCAACACATAATCAAGTCAACAGTTAAATCATGCATAATCATAATATAACCGTGTTATATCAAGGGATATCAAGCCCGCACAGTCAATTTTCGAAAATATGCATGACACTTCAATATTAGGCTCTATCTTAATCTCACGAGATCTCAACACTGTGTTTCACTGGAGAAGAATTAGAGTTGGTCAATCTCTATCCCACTGGGCAGTTGCCTTCATACCCTCATGCAATTATGGTCTTAGGACGAGCAAGGTCACATGTGCCTTTGAACTGGTCACATGGACAAACTCCCAGATACCACCTTGTATCTGATATATAAGAAAGGCACGTCTGCCTGGGGAAATGCACATGGAAAATATTTTGTTTACAAGGTTTTCTTTGTGCTCATTTTTTTCGCTGTCGAAGCTCAAAGCTAACGACTAAATCATCATTTCCCCATCCCTTAAAAAATCAGAAACATAGGACACGCAGTCCGAATGCTCAATCATAACGCCCTAAACCGTGGCCACGGTCCAGGGTTGTGGTCATAAAAATCAATTATACTTTTATTCATGTTTTAAACTTAACATGATAAGGACAATAGCCCCCAACAATGAAATCAGAACGCACTGTCCTCGATTTCGAGAATTAGACTCTTAGTCCATAACATCATGAATAGGACTCATAGTCCCGAATTATCACTGATCCAAAATCACGTGCGCATAACTGAATACTAGAGGCGACGTCTCGCGTTCTAGATTCTCTTTCTTAAGTACTTATTTTTTTCGTTCAGTGAAAATCAAATTCAAAACTGAATCCTCGATAACCTATCTAGGCTATTGGAAAGTTTCTAAAACATTTAGGAAAAACCTTTTCTTTGAAAATCTTTTATAAAGCATCTTTGAAATACTTTTATCTTTGAAAATTTCCCCCAATAGGACATTGCCAAATAGTTCATGAAAGTTTTCACTTGAAAACACATAGTTCGAAAAGGATTTTTCTATTGTATAACAATATTTCACCAAACCATTTCAACATTTAAAACAGTTCTTTAAGTTAAAGAGCTTTTGGAAAAGAACACCAATCCTTTCATCTTCAAAGCTTATTCAGGTTTTTTAATCCTTATAACAGTTAAGCATAGACACAAGTCTGGCTTAGCAAACTTTCAATCAACAACAGTATATATTCTCAGTTCAATGTTAATATCACAGTTGAAAACAGTTCATCACAGATATGCATTATAACATTTAGAGTAAGTATATTCAACATCATATAATAGCATAACAGTTCAAGTACATCAGATCACCAAGTAAGTTCAATCAACATATAAATATCCAGTTAAACACCTATACACATGCATACAGTTATTGAATATCTTTAGGAAATCCCCTCTTACCTCACGTGGAAGTTAAGAGTTTTGGATTCGAAGAGAAAAGCTCACGAACGTCCTCGCTCCGCTTGCGATGGAAGTCTAAGGTTACAAAACATGAAATCATGAGTTAAAACTCAATCAAAGAACACTAACTACAAGGTATAGGTTCAGTTTATACAATAATTTAGGATTAGGGTTTTTTTCCGAAATTTATGCAACTCACGGATTTATGATCCTTAAGTTCTAGAAGTTCTTAAACACCAATAATTTAACAAAGTTGAATTAAAAATCCCACTAAGTACTTGACTTAGGGTTTTCGGCCTTCACTAATAAATAGGCTAGAAATTTCTAAACTTTCCAATCTCTTTAGGTTAGCATCCATACATAGTAAGGAGCTTGAAACCATGATCATTTTGGAAAATGGAAAAAAAAAAACAAATGTCTTAGGCCATGAACACCTAGGTTCGGCCTTGACATGTTTGTGAGACTAAAAATCTTTAAATCCTCCAATCTTTTGGACATAGCCTCCTTTAACATAAAGAAGCTTAAATACTTAATCATTTTGGAAGGACAAAACAACATATTCCTAGGTCCAAACATATGAGTTTCGGCCATCATAGGAAACTTAATGAAAAAGATTTAAACTTTCCAATCACTTTAGACATAGCATCCTTTATTATAAGGAGCTTTCATCTATGATCATTTGGGAAGAAAACAAAACATAACATTTTTGCCAAAAACCTTTAAAGTTTCGGTCTTGATACATAATAAAGGTTAGAAATTTTCAAACTTTCCAATCCTTTGGATTTAGCATCCTTATACATCAAGAAGCCTTAATCCATGATCACTTTGGAGAAACATCAACTAAGCACCAATGTCTTAAACTACTTAAAGTTTAGGCCTTTACATGAAAATGTGTAAAATCTCTAAACTTTTCCAATCACTTAAACCTAACATCCTTTAGTACAAAGGAGCCCTTGGTCATGATCATCTTGGTATAGAACTCAAATACAAGTCCATACAAGCAAAGTTAAACAAAACCCACCAAAAACAAAAAGCATGGTTTCGGTCACATCAAGAAAATAGGGTTAGAAATTTTTGTTTCACACAACCTTTTATTATGTTGTAGTAGGAGTAAAAATAAGAACATATAAATTGGTTTCAACTCAAACAGAGTTTTCTACCATTTTTAAGAGATTTTAGAAGTTTGAAATCTTAAAGGAAACTTAAAGCAAAACTATGAACATAAAGACAAGAACTTGGAAAATAAACAACCTAGGATCATTACCCTCAACAATATGAAGAACTTTGATGAAGAACTTAAAGTAAAAATCTTGATAAAAAGATGAACTTTAGAAGAGAGAAGAAGAGGAAGTAAGGAAATAAGTGTAAGTGTGAAATGTGTGAAGTGAAGAAAAGTGATTAAGTGTTGTAGGTTGAAGTTTATATAGAGGGGGGAGAAGAAGAAGTGTCACGGCTTGAAGGAAGAAAGAAGAGAAAGAAAAGTTGGTTTGCTTGTAGGGAAAGAAAGAAGGTAAGGTGGAGGTATGGTGTGGAGGTAAGGTTGGAGAGAGAATGTAAGAAAAGGTGATTTGATAAAAAAAGTGAAGTATGGCTTGTTGAAAAGGTGTCATAACTTTCACATCAGTCATCCCATTCCCTCTTTGCTCTGCTCCATTGCGCATCAGATGATTTTCTCGATCGTATTTCCCGACGATTTCACCCGGGTAACACTCGAAATTTTGCCCCGAACAAGATTTTTTGAAAAACTCCAAACCCGCACAAAACATCAAAAAAAAAAACACTAATCGTCTCGTTCACGAGTCAAGATTAGGTCTCTAGCTCAGTAAACTTGTACTGGCTGTGAAAACCCAGACCGACTTTCGTCTGAATTTTCGACCAAAGATTTTACTGTGACTTCATACAGTAAAACTACACAAGAAAATAATTTTATTTAAAATAAAATCAACTTATGGATTTTATCACAAATAATTACATTAAAGCATGTATTTACTGATAAAGAAGCATACGAAAAACAGGGTGTTACAGGAAATACCCCATTGAGTGCACAAAGCACCCCTTTAATATTAACTAATTACCTTTTTTTACCCTATTTGTTTTCTTCTATAGTTCTTCAATGTCTTTTAGGTTAAATTATTTAATAACACTTATTCATCATCGTCATCATCAAACTCATAAAAGAAGCCCTTCTTCTTATTTGTATAGTAAGCATTATAATGCTTAGTTCTTAAATCATTTAAAGAGAAAGAAGGGAGCCGTGCTGAAATTCTTGGTTGTTTTGCTATTTCCTTTGGTTCTTCTTATTCCTTGCATGCAGAAATTCTGGTTGCTGATAATGTTGTCGAAATTGCTCATAATAGAGGTTGTAACACCCCTTTTTCATGTTAAGCCTTTAAGTGCTTATGTGTGTGCTATAAATGTTAATTTTGTCCTTAGAGTGTTATGAGGGGATAAGTGGACTTTCGAAGCAAGAAAATCCCTTTATGGTACATGAGCACGACCGTTCTCATGTATCAGCACGCGCCGTGCTCAAGACGCGTGTCTTATGACGGTCTGAGCCACAAGCACGACCATGCTCAAGGGGAGCACGACCGTGTCGGAAAACGTTCTTGTTGACGTAGAAATTGTCTGCCCGTGCTTAAGTGAGAACGACCCCGTGCTTATGTTAAGCACGACCGTGCTTAGGGGGAGCACGACCGTGCTCGGGTCTAAAGTTATAAATAGAGAGCAGTCTGTGAGGGTTTCAAGTGAAAACCCCCTTTTTGACACATTGGGCAATCCTAGTGTGACAGAAACCCCTTCCCTTTCTCTTCCCTTGAACCCTTTGAAGTTCTTGGTGTTCTTGAGTCCGTTTGGGAGAGACGTCACTTGCGTTAGTGCCATCTAAGGTAATGTTGTAATCCCTCTTTAATCTCATTTTCCCTTTTTCTTAAATTGGAGTTTATTTGGTCAATCCTCTTTTGTTTGACCAAGGCTTGCAGAGTTCGTCGAGCCGCTTGAGGGAACGAGATTAGTTTGCTTGCGTGGTCATAAGTTGGGATCTTCATACCATGTATAGGGAGAAAGGATAGAACAAACATGTAGGCATTGGGGGTAGCGTAAGATGAAGGGTTAACCCATGACCCTGTCGTATGTTATTTGCCTATTTGACGTTGTTGCTATATGTATGATATGATTTAAATGTTATTGGCATGCTTTGTTTATCGTACTATTTGTTCATAATTTATGATGATGCTGTTATGTATTGATGATGGTATTTCCATGGATGTCGATTTGACTGTTTGGTTGATGTTGTGAGGCGTAGAACGCTGATGTTAATAAGACGTTAAAAGACGTTAATAATGATGTTTGAGAATTAAGGGATATTTTCCCAATTTCTCATAAGACTTGAATGATTGTAAAGAAAGTCAAGGTTAATGCTCAAAGGCTTAGTTAAGACCCTATGACTGATTCTTGAGTGTTTAGGGACATTAATAATGAAGCTGGAATTAAAGGATTAATTCCCCTTAGTTATAAGACATGAAGATTAATTGAGAATAATAAAACTGATGTTGATGGTTAGTAAAAGCCAATTAGGATTGGTCCTTGAATGCCCTAGGAAACTTAATAAGGGTTCTTCAACCCTTCTGCCCAGAAACAGTACGGCCACGCTCTGTGAGCATGACCATGCTCAATAGTCAGCACGACCGTGCTCCCCTAGACAGAACATAATGCAGAAACATTAAACATGGGTGTTTCACCTCAAATGTCATCAATGATGTAATAAGACACCAAATGAAGTAAAGGCAAGCTAGATAACTTAATCAAGACTCAATGAAGATAAATAAATAACAATTGATAAGATGTTGTACCTTGGTAGCCGAGTGGCCAAGGGGACCTTGATGCTTATTGGACAAGGTGTTGAGCTCTGGTGCTTATTGGCCAGAGTGTTAAATGATGTTGTACCTTGGTAGCCTAGTGACCAAGAGGGCCTTAATGCCAAGTGGTCGAGCTGTTGAGCTCTGGTGCTTGTGACACCCGGGGCCGACGAGAGCGGGGAGTGGTCGCTGGTGCAAGAAGGCGCGGACAAGGAGTGACTCCTAGCAGGCTTCTAGGTGGAGGGACACATGAATGAACCGATTACAAACTGGAATGAGAAGGATCCTGAGACTGTGTAGGTATGGGACTAGCTATACAGTGGAGGATGGCTTATATGAATTTATTGGTACTACCTATATAAACAAGATGCATCTTCTTTTCGGGAGCCCATCACTTAAGAACTCCACAGTTAAGCATGCTTGACTTGGAGCAATTATGGGATGTGTGACCTCCTGGGAAAATCATGTGAATGAGGACAAAGTACACTAAAAATACCCGTGTTGGTTTGTGGGGACAGTCATCAATCCATAAAGCAGCTAGGATGTTAAAAATGGCATCAGAGTGGCACCTCTCCCAGTACGGTGTAGTTCGGGATGAACCAAGCAGAGGCTGGTGGGCATGTGACACCCGGGGCCGACAAGGCCGGGGAGTGGTCGCCGGTGCAAGAAGACACGAACAAGGAGCGGGTCCTGGCAGGCTTCTAGGAGTAGGGACACATGAATGAACCTATTACACACCGGAAGGAGAGGGATTATGAGACTGTGTAGGTATGGGACCATACAGTAGAGGATGACTTAAATGAATTGATTGGTACTACCTATATAAACAAGATGCAACTTCTTTTCGGGAGCCCATCACTTAAGAACTCCACAGTCAAGCGTGCTTGACTTGTAGCAATTATGGGATTGGTGACCTCCTGAGAAGTTTTCCCAGGAAGCGTGTGAGTGAGGACAAAGCACATTGAAAAAACCCGTGTTGGTTTGTGGGAACAGTCGTCAATCCATAAAGCAGCTAGGATGTTACATGCTTAATGGCCAGAGTGTTAATTAAAAGATTAAATATTAAAAGATAATGTTGAACCTTGGTAGCTTAATGGCCAAGGGGGGCCTCGATGCCAAGTGGTCGAGGTGTTAATGGTGATAAAACTTGGGTAGCCTAGTGGCCCAAGCGGAGGTTGTGATTGTTTGATTGTGTGCTGTGTTACTCATGCATTCACGCATCGAAGATGTTAGTGGGGAATGTTCAACATAAGGGAGGTCGTCCGAGAGTAAAATGATCTGGCCGTCCGCGGTGATTCATCCGAGAGTTAGGTGAATCTGGCCCCCCGCGGTGACGCATCCTAAAGTACGGTGTGTCGGCTATCCAAAGGATTCACCCATGGTTTGGTGGACTGCCGGTGTTGGTGCTTAATGGCCAATGTGGATATGTAACTCCGAAGTTGACATTCTGATGTAGATTGGATCCAAGTTCATAATGGAGTAATGGAGTAGAGTTGCACCGCATAGTATGCATTGATTGAACTGTTATGGATGATGGATATGTGTTATAAATGATGATTTTTGATAACATGTTATGTTTGTATGATGCATGCTCACCTTGCTAACTGCTTCCTTGCCGTTATGTTTATATATATGTTTCTTACTCCCCGTCTTCGTTGTTTACTTTTCATGTATCTTTTTTGTTATATAGAGGACGGTGACCAACTTGCTGAGGAGTGACTCTGAGAACCGCTACTTGTAGTCTATGATTTCTTTAGTTTATGTTGTTATCCGATGCGCTCCAAATTTTGGTTATACCATCTCTGTAATGTGATATCGGGGTTGGGATTCGTTATGTTTGTTATGTGTTTCTTTATAAAACTTGTTTTATATTCCGCGTTTGAGAATTCTGTTACAATGTGGTATCTTCTACCCGTTGGCTTTATTATTATGATATAATATGCATGTGTCCTCTTTCTTTATCTTTTTATCGTTCTTATGTGTTATGAAAACATGCAGGGTACAGGGTGTCACATTTAGTGATATAATGCCCTTCGTTACATTAGCAACCCAAATTACTTTTGTATAAAAACTTTAAAACATTTAAATTAAATAACCGAGTCATAAAATTTTCACAATATAATTTAAGTCTGAAAGTATCTCGTATATTCAAAATAATTAAATAAAGTAATAGTGCTAAATAAATCAATTATATCCAAATAAAATAAAGCCTCATAAATATTAATTAATGAAAAACCACACAAGTCTTTTACAGTTTTTTTTGCCTCAAAACACGGGCATCTAATAAACCAAAAGAAATAAACTAGAACTAATATATTCAAGACTTTCTCAAGTCGCTGCACCATCTATGTCACCACCTGTAAACTCTGAAAGATAACACCACTGATGAAATTTATAATCTCAGTAAGTAAAACACAGTTCTAAAAGGTTTTCGAAAAGATGTTGCTTTCAGCCGGCTCGGTAACCGGAAAAACAACCCTGGTAATCCGCCATTTTCAAAAATAATATAATATCAAAATATTTCAAATAATAACATAAATAAACTACAACATATACAATAATATCCACAAAACAAACATATGAGTGCAATAACATCCCATTTCCTTCTCTTCGTAGGAGTCCCTTTGCCACTGTCTCACATTAGGCCAATTTGCCATCGCTACGAGTTAGGCCCTTTGCCATCTCTACGAAGGAAGTATCCACGGCTTTGCAATGTCCAACATTGCCTTCTCCATATAGGAGACCTTTTGCCATCACCTCGCATAAGGCCAATATGTCATCACTACGAGGTAGGCCATTTTCCATCTCTACGAAGGAGGTACCCATACCCTTGCAATAACCATCAACACCTTCTCCTTGAGGGAGGCCCTGCAACAGCCCGACTTTAATTACGCTGTTTAACCGGCTAAAATATAATTATTTATATTTTAATCTGAGTTCAATAAAATGATTTTACATAAAATAAAATCATATTCATACTCTACTTTATGGTAGAGAGTTACAGAGAAATTTTGGGTTGAAAATTCAGACGGAGCCCGGCTGCGTTTTCACTGACAGTAAGATTTTACTGAGAAGAAACCCTAATTTCGACTCGTGAACGAAACCATTAAGTTTTATATTTTGTCTCAGACAATTTTCCAACTTTAAAAAAAAATTCATTATGAATGAAATTAATATTATTTTATTCGGGCGTAATCGTTGAGAAAACGCGTAAAACCTAAATCGGGGGATAAGTCGAGTAAGCGACAGAGCCGATTATGGAGCTAAGGTATTAGGAGAGGTTAGTGTAGCAGAGAGGACAAGGAGTCCGGCCTTCAATTGTAGTGATCGAGAATTTTCAAGTGAATTGACCAAAATAACCCTAAGCTTAACCTAATCGACTTTGAGTTAAATTTTAACCATGGTTAAGTAACCATTGTTAGAATCAATGACTTAAAGATTTTGATATATGACAAATACAACTTAATGTGTATGCAAGTTTTTTAGTGTCAAATTGCAAAGACAGGTATCAAGCAATAATCAGCAAGTTCGGTGAGAAATTAAAATAGAATATTCAAGGAAGAACTTGAAGAAATAAAAAGATCTACATAGGGGAATCAAAGAGCAAAGACAAAGATCAAAGGATCATCAAGACCGAGCTTAACGGATATTTTTAGATTTAAGTCTTAGATGATTTGTAAGAGATAGAAATCTCTTCGTCACAAATAGCTCATTTAAAAAGATGCATGAAGAAAATCAATTTTCATAACCTGCATTAAAAGGAATAAGTTTTTGTTAATGAAAATGATTTTTTTGGAAATAAGAACAAGATTCTAATAATGCTCGTCCAATAAAGTGACAGAAGCGTTCGTCCAACTAAAGCGACAGAAGTGCTCGACCACTAAAGTGATAGAAGCGCTCGGCCACTAAAGTGACAGAAGTGCTCGTCCACTAAAGTGACAGAAGCGCTCATCCACTAAAGAGACAGAAGTGCTCGTCCACTAAAGTGACAGAAGCGCTCCTCCACTAAAGAGATAGAAGCGCTCGTCCACACAAGTCTTTGGACTTGCTATGTCCTTAATGAGAAGCTCCGTCCAATGACGTGACATAAGGAGCTCGTCTACTAGGTTGCGTTCAACTAGTTAAAGGAGTATCCGTCCAATGACGTGGCATATAGAACTCATCTACTATCAACCACGAGCCCTGAGGATTGAAGAAGAAGCCAATGTAGAATCTTATTTCAAGAACCAGAATCAAGAAAATAGATTATATTATCAAGATCCAAATCTGTTTTAAGAGATCCCAACCACTATAACTTGTTTTCTATATAAAGAGGGATCAAATGAACACTTTCACACATATATAGAAACATCATATCGATCATAACAACTGTGAAAATCATTCATCATCTTTCTTGTGTTTATTGTGAAATGTGTGTTTCGTTCTCATAAGTGCTTCAATTTGTTTATCTGACTATTGAGAGTTAGGAATCAAATTTTCGTTTTATTTGATTGTAAAGAGAGATGGAGTCTCTCTGAGTGATTAGGGTGAGGTATCCCTAAGGAAGAACATTGAGGCTCTTCACAAGAGTGTGGTATCTCGAGGTGAAGGAGTGCTCTGTGGTGTAAAGGTTTTTCAAGCTACCTGGCTAAAGCTTGTTGTGTTAGTGTGTGAAAACCCATAGGTGGAGTGGGGACTGGATGTAGGTCACAGTGGTGGTGACTGAACCAGGATAAATCTGGTTGTGTGGTATCTCTAAACTCAAACTCCTTTACTTTCTATTTATGTTCAAGAACCTGTGATTTTGATGTTTAAAATTCAATATAATTTCTGTTCTTGATCTCTATAAACTGTATTGAAACCTGAGTCCGATTGTAATCAAGTCCGTGTTATCTGTGTTCAAAACTGAGTTGATCAAAACCATTCTTGATTGCTGAGACAGAACTAATACTGAAACTGAAACCTGCAAGTTTGTTCTTGATTGTTAATGCTTATATCTGAAACTTGTATAACTTGTTCTTAATCTTTAAAGGCTTAATCAGTTTCTGTATTTTGTTATTATTAAGTTTTGAACCTGAACCTATTCTGTGATCTATTAAATCTGAATCAACTTTCTTATCTTCATCATCTTCCAATTCAAGATTTTATATAAACCCTTCATCGATTTTGTAAAAGATCATGAGGCCGCAACTCTGATTTGAAAAGTTTTTAAGAGGGAAAGATTTTAAGAAAACTCAATTCACCCCCCCTCTTGAGTCATTGAAGCCAAAACAACAATCATGGTTAATGGACAAGAAGCTGAAGTTGACACAGGCAAACACAAAAAAGGGGGTTGAATTGTGTTTGTTAATAGTTTTCGAAAACAACCTTTAAAACAATTTTTGTACTCAAGGAGATTAGAAACAGAAGCAAGCACAAAAACAAAGATCCTTTTTTTAAAAGACTTTAACAAGAGCAATATCAAAACCCCACAGTTAGTATAAGCAAATAAAACTGAAGAGTTTAGGGATAGAAGATTCACACAAGAGATTTTATCCTGGTTCACTCTCTTCCAACCAAGAGATACGTCCAGTCCCTTCGACTTGAAGGATTTATCCACTATTTCTCCAAATATATTACAACCAAGTATTCAACACCTCTCCAGGCTACAAGTATTCCTTTTTTACCAAGCCTCTTCAGGCTCTAACTCTAACAAAGAGATATAATGTTTGATCTTCTTAACTAACTATGTGTGAGAATATGACAGTTTAAGATCAGTTGAATATTACAACAATATTCAAACTAAAGAATACAGACTCTTGCTCTTGAAAGAATATTAGAATGAGTGATTATCGATTAGCAAAAGTTTAGCTAGCAAGGTTGTGCAAGCCAGAGCTATTCTTCAGTATATGATGTTTTCAATTTATAGTGACCTTCTTCAGTGACCTTCTTCTTCACTTGTATTTCTTCAATGGTTACTTTGAATAATCCCGTTTAGAGATAACTTTAATGCATGATATCCGTTGTGACTGATAGCTTGATTGTGGCAATACTGAATATTATTCTTGGTTATCGAGGTAGCATGAAATAGGAGGCTTACTCCTCTGAGTAGTGCAGCTTGAGCACTTGTTGTTCCTCCTTTGTGTAAAACCAGCTTTTTCAGTCATAAAGTTGTCATCGTACAGATCGTTTTGCAGTAACTTATTGTACGATTCTCCTTTTTGAATTTCTTGATGGTACTATATTTCTTTTACAACAAGGTGAAACATTAAAGCAGATAAAACAAATATGAGGAATAAATATTCTATTGAAATAAATATCATTCATTTGAAATAAATTCAAAATATTCGGATTGCATTTAATTCATTCTAAGATGGAGCTCATCTAAAAAGAAACTCCGTCGACTCACTTATATGAGAGACTAAGTTTGTTCAAAATTTTACTTTGTTCGTATGATGACGTGGCATATCCTTTTGTCTATCAAGTCTTCGAACTTGTTATTCCTTAATGAGTTATAAAGATCTCCGTTTACTGATGTGACTGTTAGAGCCATCTACTAGATTACATTATGTTTCAGTTCATTTACTTGTACTAATTACTTCCGTCTGCTTACGTGCCAAGATGGACGCACTTATTATCAAGTCTTTGGACTTGCAGTACCTATCAAGTTATTTAGGTAATCATCTAGCGAATATTTAGAGCTTCGTCTACTTTAGTAAGCTAGTCTAAAGAAGTAACTTTACGAATGTTTTTTATCAGCCCGTCTACAAGGGTGGACTCGTATTTTCAATGAAAACTTTATCCCAAGTTTATTTTACTTATATCAAAGTATTCCTGCATAACTGAAAGCACATGTTAGATCTCAACTAACACTTTGCCAAGCAATTTTAATCCATTTGTTAGCATCAAAACTTAGAGATTATTAAATGCAAAACCACTTTGGTTCCAACAATCTCCCCCTTTTTGATGATGACAAAACTAATTAAATTTGAAAAACAAAGTATAAGAGAGCTTGCAAGGCTCCCCCTAAGACAGCATACAAATATTTAAGCAGAATAAGCATATGAAAAACAACTGCATATAAGCTCACAATTAAGTGCAACAGCTTATCATACTTAGAATATATATAAGGGAATAAACATAAGTATCAGAGCATCAGATATCAAAGCAAATAAGCAAACATAAGTATATCAGAGCAGTTTAGCAAGTAGAAAAGAGTATACAAATGCAAACACATAAGAGCTTTTCAAAAACTAACTTTATATATATATAATTCTCTTTTCTTTCCTTTCTCCCCTTTTTTTTCATCAGCCATAAATGTAAAAGGAGAGGACCATCATTGTCATTACAAAAAAAATAAAGATTAAGCAGTAGGAGGTGGTGGAAGAGGAGGGTTCTAAGCTTGACTTTTCTAGAAGTTCATGAGGAATTCAAGCATTTTATTCACAATCTCTAGGGTTGGAGCCATTGAGGTTTGAACGTGATGATGAATATCCTCCTTAATCTTCTTAGTCAACTTTTCAACCTTCTTATCTACTAACTTGCCAACCCTTTCATCAACTAGTTTTCCAAGAACTTCTTCAATATTAGATGGCAGAGTCTGTTGCCTTGAGCTTTCTGCAGAATCTTAAAATGTGCTCAATGTTCTTGAATGATCTTCAGGGTGCATTACAACTAGTGCTAAAGGTTGATAAGATTGTCATTCTGATGAGCTCTGTTGGTGACAGGATTCAGCAGTATCTTCTAAACTATCAGCAGTGACAATTTGACCATGTTCTTTAGTAACAGGTTCATCTGTGATAGGCTTTGGAGTAGGTAGATTTTTTTTTTGAGATCTCCTATGCCCATCTAATAGGGTAGATAAAATCCACATTTCTACTGTTTATTGGAAGTCCCCAGAGGTCTTTATAGATCATATATCTAAAGTGTGAGAGATCACACTTCCCTCTGACCTTGGGAATATCCTTCTTTTCTTCTTCAGACAGACCAGAGGAAGATGCCTCTCTAGTGCAGTGGATAATGTGAGACTTCCAGAATTCAGTATCTCTATGCTCATTGATCAACTCAATGGATTCAGTATTTAGAAGGAAATCCGACATTGAGTAGTCAAAGGTTTCTTGATCAAGATCAAGCAATGCTGACTCAGCTTCAAGCATCACTCCCTTGAATCTTATGTTCTTCAAGTCCTCGTCCTTATTAAGATCTAGCATTGGCAATCTTGAACAGATCCTGTAGGGCTTGATTCCAATCCTGGTTGCTTCATTATGCCTCAGCCAAGATTGAGGGACAAAATGCGTGGCTCTATCAGCTCTGATTTGACTGAATTCCCACTTCAGCATATCATAGTAGAGCTGATCCAAAAAGAAATTAGAAGCCTTTCCATAGACTCTGGGATGCTCAAAAGACACCCATTTAGTGTCCCTTGGCATGATCATGGGGACATGCTTAGAAGATCTTGCTCTTCTCTCAGGAATGGTAGGAAGATTTTTCCTTTTGGGGTCAGTCTCCCAAATGGGTATGATATGTCTCTCAACTCCATCAGTAAGTGGTATGAAATGAGGAGTTTTGACAAGGTTTGGGTAAAGTTTTCTTTGGGAGGGGGGGGGGGGGGGGGGAATTTGGTTAGAGGTAGGTGAGTGACTAATGGCCCTAAGAATGTATACATCATTTGGAGAGGAGACAGGCACATCATCTATCCTAGTTTCTAAAATAGACACTAGGGCATCTAATGCTATTTGAACATGATCATTAGCACTTTTTCTTCATGTATAATTTGTTATGATCCCCTTTCTCTATATCATACTTTTTTTATGTATAATTTGTTATCATCCCTTTCTCTATATCATACTTTTTCTCCCCCTTTTGGCATTATCAAAAAGGTAAAGAAAAGAAACATTCGAAGCAATAGAGAAGGTAAGCACTTAATCATTCAAACATAGCATTTAAAATTGTTAATGATAGAGGGATAGGTGCAAGGGAAAATCAAAAAGATCCGTCCAACTCGCATAGATGTTCCAAAGCTATCTTCTGATCATTCATAGATATTCCAAATCAAATCATACAAGAATCAGAGCATATTTATATGAAGATACAATCATATAATCAGTTTATTTAGAGATTAGATATAGGATTGATCGATTATGCCCAATTCTCTTCTAATGAAAAAGAAGCTTTCCTTGTTCAAGGGCTTGGTAAAGATATCAACAAGTTGCTTAGTTGTATCAACATATTCAATCTCAATTTCTCTACTTTGTATCTTATCTCTAATGAAATGATGTCTGATTTCTATGTGTTTAGTTCTAGAGTGCATTGTGGGATTCTTAGTTAGGTTAATTGCCCTTGTATTGTTACATCTACTAGGAACTTGGTTTAGTTGCACACCATAATCAACTAATTGTTGTTTTATCCATAAAACATGTGCACAACAGCTACCTGCTGCTACATATTCAGCCTCTGCAGTGGATAAAGCCACACTAGATTGTTTCTTACTGAACCATGATACTAATGAGTTTCCAAGTAAATTGCAAGTTCCACTACTAGTCTTTCTGTCTAGTTTACAACCATCAAATTCAGAGTCTGAATAGCTAATTAACGTACATGTAGCTCCCTTGGGATACCATAATCCCATGTCTTTTGTTCCTAACAGATACTGAATTATCCTTTTAACTGCTGTTAAGTGTGATTCTTTTGGATTTGCTTGATACCTAGCACACATGCATATACTAAACATGATATCTGGCCTACTAGCAGTAAGATAAAGTAGTGAGCCTATCAGAGAGGTGGGTGTGTCTTCTGTGAGAAGAAGAATAACAATAAAATGAAGGGGGGTTGGTCACGCGTGAGAAAGAGAGAAGGTAAAACATTTTACATTTTATTTTCTTTTGTTTAGTAGGTAAAATGTGTGAATGAAATTGAGTCTAACAAAAGAAATAGATCTTGGCCCTTGGATCTAAAATAGTGGGTGACAAATATATAATTTAAAAATTCAAATTAGAGTAAGGATTGATAGTTGCAATGATCAACCAAGAAAATCAATGATCTAAAATTAATATCCGATTAATTCTAAATCAGTTTATTTTTAACTCTAAATTTAAATAGAGTAAAATATAAAATAAATTCCTTTTTAATCATATTATTTAAAATATTTGTCTAAATAAATACTAATAGTGACAATAACATAAGATTACTGTCTAGCAAGCGTGCTTACACTACAACAAGGCAGTGCTAACGCATCCAATAAAATATTTTTTCAAGAGTAATAAAATTACTCAAACCAAACAAAATAAAGATAAATAAAAATAAACATCTGGGATCATAACTAGATCATAAAAATTGGTTTCGCGTTTTTATGATTTTTCTACAATTTTCTAGAATTATTTATAGTTCTAGATCTAGAAATGAAAAACTATGAAATATGAAGAACAGAAGCTTAAGAATGGAACGAGATGATCATGGATGATCCTATTACCTTAAGAGTGGGAAGAAGATGAAGAGATGTTGATGATCTTGGCAAAGTTTTCCTAAAGCATGAACTTGAGCTCTTGAAGATGATAATGGAGTTTAATGTACTTTTAGGAAGAAAATGAAGAAGATGAAGAGAAGAAATGGGGAGGAGGGGTGCGGCCTCAAGGGGGTTTTATAGGGAAAATCTTAGGCCTTGTTTGGTTTGTTAGCTTTTAGATTAATGGGTTTTGTGATTATTTAATTAATATATGATTAACCATAGTTAATAATTAACTTAACCGAGGTTGCTTTGCTAACTATGGTTAACAAACATGTGGCTCACATTAAATGAGAGGTGTGGCTGCTTCTTGTCCACAAGAATTAACCATGGTGACTTAACCATGGTTAAAATTTAACTCAACGTCGGTTAGGTTAAGCTTAGGGGTATTTTGGTCATTTCACTTGAAAAATTCCCGATCACTTAAATTGAAGGCCAGACTCCTTGTCCTATCTGCTACACTAACCTCTCCTAATACCTCAGCGCCATAATCTACTCCGTCGTTTACCCGACTTATCCCCCGATTTAGGTTTTACGTGTTTTCTCAACGATTACGCCCGAATACAATAATATTAATTTCATTCCTAACGAATTTTTTTTGAAAGTTGAAAAATTGTCCAAGAAAAAATATAAAACCTAATGGTTTCGTTCACGAGTCGAAATTAGGGTTTCTGCTCAGTAAAATCTTACTGTCAGTGAAAACGTAGATCGGGCTTCGTCTGAATTTTCAACCCAAAATTTCATCGTAACTCTCTACCATAAAGTAAAGTATGAATATGAATTTATTTTATGTAAAATCATTTAATTGAACTCAGATTAAAATGTAACTAATTATATTTTAACCGGTTAAACAGCGTAATTAAAGTCAGGCTGTTACATTACTATCCCTCTTAGAAGAAAATTCCGTCCTTGGAATTTCGGAATTCAAAACTATACAAAATTTTGTAATCATATCTTAATCTAAAGATCCTACCTCGTATTTCTCATCGTTGTTTCCCCCCTAAGTGACAGCGGTAACTTCGTAATAGAATGCATTCTTATATCATTATATTTATCCTCGAACTTATCCATCACCACATTTTGTTCATTGTCCTTAACTTTTCAACTTAATTTATCATCCTTAAAGGACATAATCAAAACTCAATTCTTTCGTCTTCTTAATACTGATCCACCAGAAATACTTATTTCAACATCTACCTACTATATTTAACATCAAGATCAAAACTACCTTAACTTCATACTCAACATATCCAATCACAGTCTTAAATCCTTAGAGCGTATTCCACTATTCCAGATTATATCAATATCACACTTCTCAACCTCAAAAGAACATCATTGCACCTCCTAATGCAACTAAAACCAAAGAAATTGTCTTTCCTGCTCATATACAACTTCGGTAATACCATCAATCTTAACTACGAGCATTCGATCGTTACCTTAGGATTCTCTTAGTAATACTATGACTCGATCAACTTTTGACTTATAATAATGGTCTCACTCACTGATGTTGATCTTAATCTTACCAGTCATATCTATATCTCAACAAAACTCCCATCACTTCCTCTTTATCCTACTATAGGGAAACAATACTTAGATACTACACTTAGATTATATGTTGCTCAATCGAGTCTTCATTCCAATCCATACCCATTAGAGCTTAAAGTGAAATCCTAAACTCATCATTTAAACAAGATTAACATACCTAATTATAACTATTCTCGTTAAATCACAACTATTCCCCATCACTCTAAACTTAACATGATCATTCCTTAACTATATTTCTCACCTCAAAACATCTTTGTTACAATCTAACAACCTTACTTAAGATTCTCATATCTTACCAAATTCAACTTATAAGCCTAAATTCCTAATCAAATCCACAACTATCACCATCATCTCAAAAATAAAAGGCTACAAAGCTTCAGCCAATTCAATCCTATACTATTTAAGCCCCAAACTAACATGTTGTCTCTTTATCATTTTCAACCACTACCCATATTATCCAAATACATCAAGTCCTTAAGAAAATTTTCTTTAATAACAACTTCTTTCAATAACTACTTGCCCACTACAACTTATCCACCAAACGAATTATTCCCGTATGCTTCTTGTCTAACACTTGATGCAGATTTAACTCATGCTCCTTGTAACTCTTAAAGTAAACAAGATCGTGATAGATGATGATGACTAGGTCTTACTAAAACCATCTAACACCACATGGTTAACTAAAAGCTAAGCCATGTCAGGGATAAGGTCCATCTGTTGCATAGACAACCAGACAAGGTCTACAATAAATGTCTTATTCTTAACAAATATAGAACACTGATGTCAAACACATACCTTATATGAGATCTGCAGAGTGAGAGGGGTCAACTCCCCTCACCGTAAACACTCTACCAGTGACCCACTATCCACAATCTCGAGCAATATGACCAGGTTTCCCACAGTGGAAACAACTAGGCCTCTCCTTGCAATCTCTAACATGGTGAGGTCCTCCGCATCTGAAACAAGCTAAGTTTTTCTGCTGTTGTTGACCTGTTCCTGGATCTCCTCTCCCAACTTTACCTCTGTAACTTCCAGCTCCTCTACCAGCAACTAACGTCTACTGCTTATCTCTGTGTCTAAACTCACGAGCATAATGACCTGGCTTTCCACAGGTGTAACAAACTGGACCTTGCTGCTCCTGGCCTGCTCCAACCACTGGTGTTGTATAAACAAGTATTGGTGCAGCTATGGAACTGACCGCACAGATCTAATATATGGTTCATGCCTGCTATGGAAACCATTATCTGCTCCCCTCAAAGAACCTGATCGAATAGGGCCTCCACTTCTTAGTTGTTTCCACTCAGTAGCTTGTCTCTGTTTTATGCTCTCTATAGCCCTGCAGCTGTCAACCAGCTCCCAGAAACTCTGGATATCAAAATACACCACTGCTCTCTTTAGCTCATTTCGCAGTCCCTCTTCAAACCTTCTATACCACCAATCCTCGTTTGGGATTCTCTCATAGAATTCTGACAATTTAATCAGAGATTCAAAGCATGATGCATACTCACCAACAGTCATGTTTCCCTGTTGAAGAGTAGCAAACTCTCTCTTCCTCTCAAGTCAAACTAAAAGTGGGATATACTTCTCGAAGAAGCATTCAATAAACAACTGTCATGTAATAGTTCTGCCCTCGGCCTCCAATAATCTTTTCTTGCCTCTCCACCAGAAATCTTCTCCTTTAGTTAACATGAAGGCATCATAAGTCACTTTACTATCATCTCTGCAGTGCACACTATCAAATATCTTCTCTATATCTTGCACCCACCATTCAGCCTTCTCTGGGTCATAATCCTCGGAATCGTGGTGGCTTCTCTTCCAGGAATGTCATTATACTTGAATCTTCAATTCTAATGGCTCTTCTTTGATTATGCAATTCCTGCTGCTCTGTGTTCATTTGCAGCATCTCTGCATTTTGCTGTGTTTGCAGTAACAAGGCAGCAGGCATAACTTCCATGAGATTGCGAGTCTCGGATGACACTCCTCCACCACCGGTATGATTAGACTCATTATTTCTACCTCCAATAATTCTTTCGGGAATCCTATCACCACTATTGATATTACGTACTATTTCTTGAGCCATGATCCTGTTTAAGGAAATCATCAGCTCCCATCCGTATGACATATAATACTACATAAACAAGTATATAAATACTATATGCCATACCACCAAATGAGAAACCTTCTTCTAGAATTAAGTTGATGTTCTAAGAATTACTTGGAGGTTTAGTATTGATTAGAGATGATTAAAACAACTAAGTTGAATTTTGAAGCAATATAATCGATTATTTCAAGGTCATAATCGATTATTGGGTTTCTGTAACAACACAATGGTAATCAAACAGTAAATAATCGATTATCTCATCAGGATAATCGATTATTGGTCTTCTGAAACAACAAATTGAGAAAACAGAAAGTAGATAATCGATTATGTTGTTCCTATAATTGATTATCACTGCTCATTTTCTATAAATACCATTTTTTAACCAAAAGACAAGAAACAATGGTTCAAAATTTTTGTTTATACCATACTAATGTTAGTTATCGCATAAAGTTTGAACATACTACCAAACTACTAAGCATAGTCAAAATCCGATGTGGATTCAACTAGACACAACCAGAAACAACATCCTAGACCTCACAGTCTGATCAGAATCAAACTGCTTTGATACCAAATGAGACACCCCGTTGTGCCCCTTTGTGACATTAAATCAAAACCTTATTAATTAATTATTTAATAACGCTCTTAACGTTAAACGTGTATTCCGAAATACGTAAAATTAAAACTTAACTTATAAACACACAGCTAAAGAAAAAATCAAAGCAACACACCATATATATAACATACATACCATAGGTTTATGCATCAGAGTATTTGAAACACTGTCTAGGGTATCTTGTCAGTAGGATCCCTAACAGGCATCTTAAAACAACTATTAATAGCGGAAAACAAAACATCTTATAAAACTCACTGGCCCTAGACACTAAACTACATTGCTGAAAACCACATCTCGTCCTCTCGCATCCGGTTCATACTGAGTTCCATTCAACTCCTCAACATCAAGCTCGGCCACAGGGTCTTCTCGTACATTCCCATAAAAGATAAAATACAACACACAAAAAGATATAGGGGATAAGAAACATTTCTATCATCAAAACCGGAAAAGAGCCATAGCATATCATACAATAATTGTCACAGACAATCAACATACATGACTAACAAATCATACTCAAATTAATGTATCATCCTCTACCCCAATCGCATACAATTAAACTTTTATACTGACATGGCCACCATCAATTTCTTCACGCATTCCTCGTTGGGAATGTCAGTCAGTTTGTTCAAGCGACAGGTTCTAAATTCCCGGTGCACAATTCTATTCCATGGTGAGAATGCTTGCGCAAAGTAATAACATTATAGCTGCATGATGATCCCGGTGCACACCCCCTCCACTCCCGGGGGTGCTCATTGAAATTCAATGACACTATAGCTGCACAACCTATTTCTAAGGTGGAACGGTCTAGCGAGAACTCTTGACCTCGTATATTCCAAATATACGGTTGTGAACAACAACGCAAACACATGAATCTCACCAACCCACATTAATAACATCCTAGTGCCTTAACCTTCCATCAAAGCCTTAACACATATTCTATGTCACACTTCCTCTTTAAAATAACTCATTGAGATTTTGGTCTTGTCGATTACTCAACTACTAGTAGGGTTTAGGTCGCCCTACACAATTATTATAGAATATACTACTTATAGATTCCGATGGTAGATTGGTTCTTTCCCCTAAATGGGTTATCATTGGAATTCTGACTTCGACGATCCTCGTTAACACACCACAGTTTAACAGTTTTTTCCTTCAACCAAACAACATAACTATAATTAATTAACAAAATTACCTTTAATCCTAGAATAGCTAGGTTCGACCAATCAATTCAAATTAGGGCTAGGATCATTTTCTCATTCTAATCATTTGGATACTAGTTCCTAAGGTATTAGATAACATAGATAAATTGCTATAATTCAAAAATATGAAACAAAATCCTCTAACGAAATAGGTTAGGGTTTCGACCATGTATAGTGAAATTGGCTAGGATTTTCAAATCAACTTAATCTCTTAGATAAATGATCCTAGAGTATTAAGTATACAAGATAAATTGTCATAAGTTCAAGATTGAACAAAAATCATCCATTTCTCTTTCCCTAGGGTTTCGGCCTTCATGAAAAAGTTAGGCTAGAAAATTTAGTTGGACTTAAGCTCTTGGATTTAAATCATACAAGTACTAGTGAGCTTTAATCAAGTATTAGACTTTAAAAATTGAACAAAATCATCAAACTCATTTTTGAGAGGGTTTCGACCATCTATAGAACATAGGGAAGGAAAATGTTTTTGATTACATGCTCTTGGATAATGAAAGTAGGGATCATAACTAGATCATAGAAATTGGTTTCACATTTTTATGATTTTTCTACAATTTTCTAGAATTATTTAAAGTTCTAGATCTAGAAATGGAAAACTATGAAATATGAAGAACAAAAGCTTAAGAATGGAAGGAGATGATCATGGATGATCCTATTACCTTAAGAGTGTGAAGAAGATGAAGATATGTTGATGATCTTGGCAAAGTTTTCCTAAAGCATGAACTTGAGCTCTTGAAGATGATAATGGAGTTTAGTGTACTTTTAGGAAGAAAATGAAGAAGATGAAGAGAAGAAATGGGGAGGGGGCTGCGGCCTCAAGGGGGTTTTATTGGTAAAATCTTAGGCCTTGTTTGGTTTGTTAGCTTTTAGATTAATAGGTTTTGTGATTATTTAATTAATATATGATTAACCATGGTTAATAATTAACTTAACTGAGGTTACTTTGCTAACTATGGTTAACAAACATGTGGCTCACATAAATGAGAGTGTGGCTGCTTCTGTTGGAACCAAAATGGTTTTGGATTTAATAATCTCTAAGTTTTGATGCTAACAAATGGATTAAAATTTCTTTGCAAAGTGTTAGTTGAGATCTAACATATGCTTTCAGTTATGCAGGAATACTTTGATATAAGTAAAATAAACTTGGGATAAAGTTTTCATTGAAAAATACGTGTCCACCCTTATAGACAGGCTGATAAAAAACATTGGTAAAGTTACTTCTTTAGACTGGCTTACTTAAGTAGACGAAGCTCTAAATATTCGCTAGATGAATACCTAAATAACTTGTTAGGTATTGCAAGTCCAAAGACTTGATAATAAGCGCGTCCATCTTGCCACGTAAGCAGACAGAAGTAATTAGTACAAGTAAATGAACTGAAACATAAAGTAATCTAGTAGACGAGCTCTAACCGCCATGTCACTAGACGGAGATCTTTATAACTCATTAAGGCATAGTAAGTCCAAAGACTTGATAGACAAAAGGATATGCCACGTCATCAGACGAGCAAAGTAAAATTTTGAACAGACTTAGTCTCTCATATAAGTGAGTAATAGAGTTTCTTTTTAGACGAGCTCCATCTTAGAATGAATTAAATGCAATCGGAATCTCTTGAATTTATTTCAAATGATTGATATTTATTTCAATAGAATATTTGTTCATCACATTTGTTTTATTTGCTTTAATGTGTCACCTTGTTGTAAAAGAAACATAGTAACATCAAGAAATGCAAAAAGGATAATCGTACAATAAGTTACTGCAAAACGATCTGTACGATGACAACTTTATGACTGAAAAAGCTGGTTTTACACAAAGGAGAAACAACAGGTGCTCAAGCTGCACTACCCATAGGAGTAAGCCTCCTATTTCATGCTACCTCGATAACCAAGAGTACTATTTCACAAGACAAATTTATCCTTTATTCTCTCTGCTTTGATATTAAAAATTCCTTTAAAAGTAATCATTTCCCTCTGATAAAAACTTTACGCTTCCATAACCTCTCGAGCTAGCTCTCTTTCTTTACCTCTCCCTGCTTTCAAACCCTAAGCTCTTTCATCACCTAAAAATGGCTTCTTCTTCTTCAACCTTTAACGTGGACAAGCTCAACTTGGCTATAGAGCATCATTTCAACCTCGGTGTGCTGCAAGACTACAATATAGACATAAGTTAATATGTCAATACAGCTGAGTGGGGAGGACTCTTCACGGAGAAAGTCTCTATCTTTCCCAGCCTGATCAGGGATTTCTGGAGAAATGTCCAACTGACTGATACTGATTTCTTCTCAACTATGCTAAGAAAGTTGACTACAATCTCGGAGAAGACTATTGTTGATGCAATCTTCTGTGCTCAGGAAGGTTTAGTCTTTACTGAGTCATGGGTGGCTCTAAGACCATTGAAGTCTGTCTCATGAAGGAGGATACAGTCAGAACTCACACTTGGAAGGCTATTGAAATGAAGGACATCGTTCGAATCCTTCATCAGCTTCTCAACAAAGTGGTTCTTCACAAGGTTGAATCCAAGGACAACCTCTCCTCTCTTCACAAATTATGTCTTTGCCATCTTCTCACAGAATAAAAAATCAATCTTCCAAGAATCCTGTACGGAAGATTCAAAGACGCTGTGATGAATAAGAAAAGACTCTCTGCACTTCCTTTCTGCCATCTTCTCTCCAAGATTTTCAAGGCTCAAGGAATTCATGAGTTTCTTGCTGCAAAGACTCTTGAGGAGAAAGCTAGGATTTTGATTGATAAACCAATGTCTGCTGCAGACTTTGGAAAGATGAATATAGCCAACATGAATCTCAGTACCTATGTTGCTACTGCAATGGATAAGACTGAGCAGATGATGAAGGCTAAAGAAGAGATGGTTGAACAAAATAATGCTGAATTCCTAGGGGTTAAAAGGGTAACTAGGCAAAAGACCACTGCTACAAGGAAGCCTGCCCCCAAGAGACCAGCAAGTGGCATTATTATCAAAGAAACTTTTGATGCCCCTGCTGCTAAGAATTGTGATCAAGTAATGATCAACAAAAGTGTAATTCAAATTTAATCAAAGTGTTTGTGATCAAGTAATGATCGATGTGAATTGTGCTACACCAATTTGTGAAGGATCTATACAAATACAAGCATGTGAAATGGTGGCAAGTCTTTTACCTTTTGCTGGAATTTTCCAGAATTTGTACTTTTGCCCCAAAAAATTGTATATTTACGATTTTAGCCCACTTTTTCTTTTTACACTAAAGGCCAATCTTGACCTCTTTTTTATCATCTTCAGTTCCCAAATTGATTAGTTCACTCGGCTCTTCATGGGGCCGAATTTCCCTAGCTTCTTGTTCTACCAACCTCAATAATTCAGGAGGGACTTCCCCATCATCATCAACAACCTCATCAGCATGATCAATAGGATAGTCAAAATTGTATGCTGAGTTATTAACACTGTCATTTTCAAGAGAGTCACTTTTAGATCTGCATTTGGGTAGTTATCAGGGAAAGATGAATGAATATCGGTTAAAGATGGGAAACTGCATTTATTGGTGAGAAACGGTGAATAAAAGTGAAAGTAAAAAAATAAGAGGGATAAGAACATAAAGATATTGAATGCATGCATTTATTGATAAGTCATACTGAAACGGAAACAAGTAAGCCCATTACAATAAAAATCCTAAAGCCTTGGGCAGAGCTAAAGGATAAGCATTACATAATTACTTTGAAAAAAACTCTAGGGTCCTGGGGAACTCAATGACCTCCCAATTGTTGAGCTCTGTATCCGGAGGGCATGGATACACCAAATTGACACCATGATCGGCGAGAAAATCATCTTCAACGGCCGCTGCTTGGTCCAGGAAGGCGAACCCTACACTTCGGAAGCTCTGCCGAATGTCACAGATGGGAACCCTTTCAGCCTCGTATTCATGATTTTCCAGTCGAGCCAACCTCTTTCTTTTCTTCTCTTCTATAACCCTCATCTTGTCTGCCTTGATGGGTTTATATCCCAACCCAAACCTGTCCTTGTTCTCGGTGAGCATGAGGATGTCAGTGACACCTTGTCTATTCTTCCCCAGACCGCTTCCAGGTCGGTATCCTCCTTCGAGCATAACCCTAGCCATCATAACGAACGCTTTAGATGACTGAGGTTTCAAGAGTGGAGCACCATCCCCGACATAAGTGGAATTGACAATTTCAAGCGATTGGAAAGCGGTCTCCAGAGCTTCTTCGGTAGCTTCAATGTAAGGGATTGTTGATGGCTTACTCACTAACATATCTTCCTCTCCAGAAACAATTATCAACTTGCTATCGACAATGAACTTCACTTTCTGGTGTAGTGTGGAAGGTACAGCTCCAGACGAATGGATCCATGGTCGTCCCAGGAGACAACTGTAAGTTGGCGTAATGTCCATTACTTGGAAGAGTATTTCAAAGGTGCAAGGGCCAATCTGAATGGGCAATTCAATTTCTCCCATAACTTCCCTTCGGGTGCCATCGAAAGCTCTTACAATCATTGTGCTTGGCTTCATACGAGTTCCATCGAAAGGAAACTTTGCCAGTGTTGACTTTAGCATTACATTCAAAGAAGAACCATTATCAATGAGAACCCTAGCCATGACATGATCTTGACACTTCACCGAGATGTGTAATGCCTTGTTGTGCCCCATTCCTTCAGCTGGGATTTTGTCATCTGTGAAAGTGATATAATTATCAGCAACGATGTTACCCACGATGTTATCAAGCTTATCAATTATGATGTCATGAGAGACGTGAGCTTGGTTCAACACCTTCATCAGTACTCTCCTATCTGGCTCAGAATTCATCAACAAAGACAAAAGAGATATCCGAGCTAGAGTTTGATTCAGTTGATCCACGACCCTGTATTCACTTTGCTTGATAAACTTCAAGAATTCGCCGACTTCTTCATCTGATACCTCCTTTCTATTATCACCCTCTTTGGTATCCCTTTCAGCCGGCGTTCCTTCCACCTTTTATTTCCCTTTGCGATCTTTTTCTTCCTTTTCTGTTCCCTCCCTTCGCAATACTTCTGGAGTATAAATGCGACCACTCCTAGTCATTCCACCAATTCCCGAAATGTTGGTAACCACAGTGGTCCCATTGGGAGGACTTTGTTGAACCTGCTTATCATATCTCCATGGTACCGCTTTGGTGTCCTTGTAAGGGAAAGGACCTGGGACTCGGATGACAACTGGTGTTGACCCACTCGAAACCTGCATAGGTTCCTTCTCAGTATAGTGTATCACCACTGGCTTCGGGGTGACTTGCTTAGGAACCGGTTGAGGATTAATCACAACAGTAAAAGGAGTTATCTTAACTGGAGTTGGGGAAATTGTAGATTCAGCGACCATGTTAATGCCACACTCATTCGATTCACAACCAATTAGGATAATCTTCATATCTATTAACTGTTGCACAACCTATCGAATTTCTGCACAGTCTTCAATTGAATGCCCTTTATTCCCGTCGAAGTCACACATTATCTCTTCATCGAGAGCCTTTTCTTCCATGATCGGGATTTGGATCAATCCGCATTTGCACATCTCTCTGAAAATAACTCTCATAGGAGTCCTAATATTGGCCACTTTACTCTTGAGAGTATGTTCCAAGAAGCTTTCAATGGCATTGACTCCCGAACCCCCATGATTTGGCATAGGACCTTGTGCCCCATTCGGAGCATCTTTTTGAAAGCTCAACCACTTAGCATCAATAAGCTCTTGTACCTTAAATTTGAAAGCCCCGCAGTTCTCAGTGGAATGACCTATTGCCCCCGCATGATACTCACATTTAGCATTTGGGTCAAACCACTTCGGATAAGGAGGCCCCAATGGTTTCATTGGGATAGGAGTCAACACGGACTTGCCTATAAGCTGATGCAGTAGCTCAGTGTAGGTCATAGGTATCGGGTCGAAATGTACTGGCTTTCTTTCCGAGTTATATGGTGGTCTTGTTTGTCTGGTGTTTAGGTTTGGGCCTAAGGGTTGGAAAATTTGAGGTGGCATGGTATGGTGTGTTTGAGGCTGAGAAGGGTATGATGGTCGGTAAGGAGCCATCTGTTGAGGATTTGGAAATTGTGAGGTGGCAGCGATGTATGGTTGGTTGGCTTGGTGATACGGAGGTGGTTTGTAATATGGGGCGTATTGGGCTTGGAAGGCGGGTGTTTGGTTTGGTCTATATTGGTTTTTTTTTTTTGTTCAAAGGTTACTGCATGTGCTTCTCCTTCTTTCTTTTTCACAAACGGGGCTCTTTTCTGGCCGTTCATTACTGAAGTCTTAGTGATCTTACCATTCCTCATTCCACTTTCAATTCTCTCACCGATGATGACCATGTCAGAAAAGTTTGATGACACACTCCCAATCATCCTATCATAGAAGGGCGACTGGAGTGTATCAATGAACATTGCCACAATTTCTTTCTCGGCCAATGGAGGCTCCACCTGAGCAGCCAGTTCCCTCCATCGTTGTGCATACTCCTTGAAAGTCTCTGTGTCTCTCTTTGCCATATTTTGGAGTTGCATCCTATCGAGAGCCATGTCAATATTGTACTTATATTGCTTCAGGAATGCATCTGCTAGATCTTTAAAGGATCGGACGTGGGGCCGATCGAGATGCGTGTACCAATTTGAAGCTGCCCCAGTTAAACTGTCTTGGAAAAAGTGAATCAAGATCTTATCATCTTGAGCGTATGATGCTATCTTCCTTACATACATGGTCAGATGGTTTTTGGGACAAGTGGTTCCCCGATATTTGTCGAAATCAGGTACCGTAAACTTTGGTGGAATTACAACATTTAGCACCAGACAAAGCTCCGAAGCATCCCACAGACCATAACTATTTACTCCTTCAATGACCCGTAATCTTTCTTCTAGCACTTCCAACTTTTCTTTAGATTGGGAATTCCCTCCTGACTGATTCACTGGAGTTTCACCGCACATATTCTGAGGGAAGGGGTATGGCATGTAGGAGGATCCGAAGTTTGGCACCATTTGAGTCCCCTGGGGTCCATAACGTAGGGTGTATTGTGGATTTTTTGGATTGGCATAAAGTGTCACTGCCGGGGTGTTACCATCTGTAGGGTTGACAGTTTGTGTTTGTGGCAATTCAACAGCATCAGTGGGGGTTTGTATCTGAGTGATATGCTCGGAGTTTTGAATGCCGTCTTGTGGGCTGGGGGCCGTTGGTGGCACAAATCCACAAGGCAAACTGTATGGGGGATTGTTCGGGTCAAATGAAAAATGAGTTTGGTTGCTTGGATAAATAGTGAGAGGCATCATGGGCCCCTGGTTGGTTGAAGCCTTGAATAGGAATTTGAGCAAAACTAGGCGGAATGAGAGGTGTGGCCGGATGTCCATCGTTCGAGGCCGGAGGGTTCTCCTCTGTGTTCTTTTCCTTCTGCATTGCATGCAGGATCTCCATCATCTTAGTCATTTGATCCTTGATTTAACTGACTTCATCCCTGATCTCTTTGACTTCTTCTAGTTCATCCGCCATGCCACTTGCCTATGATCGAGTGCGATAAGGGTGTCTTGGAGCAACTGTTCTAAAACCACACTATTTCATTTAATAAAAAAAGAATAAATGAATAAAAATCAAAAGAAAGAGCAGAAACCAATTAAACTCCATTTTTGACAGGAAGACCGTCATATACACTTATAGCAAGAATACTCATCCTGCAATCAAATCTAGTGGTATAATTCCCTCTAGCTTGACTGCAGTTGATGTCAAGTCCAAGGGAGAATTCACTCCTCGATAGACTACATCTGTACTAGCAATGTTTTTGTTTGATGATACCCATATTTTTACACAAAAAACACATCATTTTTAGGGTAAAAATATAGTTGATGAAGTATCTAAGGGAGAATTCACTCCTCGACAGATATTGATGAAAACTTGATGAAAACTTCCATTTCATTAGATGAATATTGCAATACAAACATGAGTCTTTGGTCAAATAGAAGAACAATACATCGAGAGTTTCCATATTTCTAAATCCATCTTCGGAGACCGCAAAATACTATGTCAAGAGCTTCATCTTCCTTTTCCTGAATCCCTTTTGCAAGCTTCCCAAAATGCTTGAAGAACTCAGTCACCTCTGGTGGTATCTGGAGGAAAGGGTTTTTGTAAACCTGAATTGATACTTCTTCAAATCGCTCCACCAACTGGGAAGTATGATATTGAATTCTACCAATCATGTCTTCGTATTTTCTTCTCCATGCTTCCCTTTCGTAGATGACATTGAGCTTCTCCTCTTTCATTTTCTTGTATTTTGGTCCTGAGCCAATTTTCCCTCGCATTAGCTTCCGCTAATAATTCGCGATACTTGGCAGCTTCTTTCCATCCTCGATCAGAGTAAAGTTTGGTTTGGGCCAAGGATTCTTGTAGAGATTCAACTCTCTCCTTTAGTATCTGTATTGTTTCGACATGAATCCCTACATCCCACTCAAGCTCTTCTTTCTTCTTCAGAATTCTGACTAGCGTGTTTTCTTGACACTCCACCTTTGCTTGTAACTCTTGAATCACTGCTTCGTTTTCCTTTCTGCCCTTTTCATGTGACTTGGGGCTTCATAGGAATCGGCATATTCATTTCTCAAATTCTCGATCTGTAAATTCAGTTTTTGCACCTGACTTTGGAGTTTTTGACGATAGTTACTTCTGCAACTTGGTTCTTTTCATCCAAAACCCCCATCTGGGCTTTTAGAACTTCAATTTTTTCAACATTTGATCTTCTGTAAGAGGATTGTTTTCAGCACTGGATGGGGGTTCCGGTTTTGAAGGACAACCCCTTCTCGCCTCTTTCCATGCTTCATATCTTTTTGTTCGAGCTATGATCCACCTCCCTAACTCATCACGCCCTTTTATGTGAATATTGTCCCACGCTGACCTTATTGCCATTGTCCAACTCTTGATGCTTTCACATTCTTGATATAGGAAATATGCTCCGCCAAGCAGCTCCTTTGGGGGTTCATCTTGTGTCCACCTGAGTTGGCACATTACTAGAGCTGGTGAATATGACACACATCCTCTGGGTCCCATTAATGGGACATTCGGAAAACTTCCACAACTGAATATAACTGAATCTCCATTGTACCATGGGCACATCCATCTAAATGAACATGAGTTGACCTGATCAAACTCTTGTTTCCATTCATATAGCTTGCGTGACTTTAGCGGCATGCAAATGAATCCTTTTAATGGATCATCTGTTCTATCAATTTTGTTACCAGCATACAAGTGAGTCATAATCCAAACATATAACATTGGTGCACAACATCGTAACTTTCCTTGTTGATTCTAATGACAAACTTGTAGTGAGAGAAAAGTTTCAGCTAAGATAGCAGGGACTAAATTCACCCCATATTCCTCAACTCTGTAGAATACGTCCATAGCTGATCGATCAATCACATCCAGAATAAAGGGAAAAAGCACCAGTCTGTAGATAAGGAGAGCCAACAATCTATTAAAAGCAACCCATCGTTGTTGTTGAGCCAACTCCCTAAGGTGACCTTCCAAGAATCGCCTCTTCAAGCCAGTAGTGTTTCATTTTTCCATTTTATCCAATTGTTCCGGTTTGAGCTCCAACAGACTTGCTATCTTCCCATCTGCCACATATTGTCCATAATACAAATAGACACGTGATTCCTTTTGGATAGGCAATCTCAGCATGTAAGCATACTCCTCTATGGTCGGAGTTATATCTAGGTCGGGCAATTCAAAACATCTCAAAGTTGAGTTCCAATACTGAGCAAATGCACTCAGAGCGGAGGCATTCACCGGAATACGTAACAAATCTAGTATCCTCCCGTACTTGTTGTTAAAGTTTGAACGTGCCTTTTCTGACATTTGTTGACTAATTTCCCATAGGCTCTGAACATCATTGAGTGTCACGTCGATCTTGATGCTCTTCTTGGAACTGCTTGCATTGCTAGTACTCTTTTCTATGCTAGGTCCTTCCATTCTTTGCTATAAGATTAATATTAAGGTCTTCCTGTCAAGAAACACAAATAAAGAAAAAAATTTGAAATTGAACAAAAAAAATGCCCTACATGCTTCATGTTGCATGAGCCTTAGTAGGGTTGGGAACCCTATGTCGAGTATGCTGTCAATGCACTAACTTCACTATGACATGCCACTTATTAGAAGTGCAATAATATTCGAACACGTCATTCGGGATTGGAGCGACGATGTGCTGCCCCCTTTTTCCTTTTTAGAAAACTTCATAATAAATATGTATGTGCATGGCAATTTATGTTTATGATGCCAGAAAAAAATGGAGAGAGAGAAAGAGTATGCTCCCTTTGTCCTAAATTGGATAAAACTTAGGGTTGGACAAACCTGAGGTAATGACTCTAAGCAGGTTGGCTACTAAGTTTGCTCTATTAGTGAAAATCAGGTAGGGTCTAGACTTCTAAAAGCCATGGTTCCCAGATTGCCCCTATCTCGAAAGATAAGGATCCGATTCATGAATCTAGTCACAAGTAGGGATAAACCCTCTCAATATGACCATCCCATGATATCAGGTACAACCTGAGTGGTGAATCAACAAATATCAGGGAGGTACAAGACCTCTTCAATGACAATGTCGAGACACCGCCTAATCCTTGAGTTTGAGCAAGCTCGGGTATAGAGCCAAAAGTGTGTGCAAGTTGTGATAGTTATGTGTGTGATGGGAGCACACAAACCTTCACAAAAACCTACTAAAATAAAACTACCCCAAACTTGCAAGAGGAACAAACCACACAAAATACAAAAGTTCTCTACCCTAAGGTTGCAAGAATATACAAAATCAGTTATGAAAGCATTAAAAAAGGAAATAGAGCAAAAAGGGTAAAACAAATATTTTCAAAGATGTTAATAGAAAAATAAAATAAAAAAAATAAAAAATTGCACAACCAACTATGATAGGCCTGACTCTCAAAAGTCCCCAGTGGAGTCACCAGCTGTCGTGACCGTCCGGTCCGGGCGCCACAAAAAGGGAGATAAAAAGACAGAGGAGTCGCCACTAAAATTTTTATTGGAAAAATCTTAGAAAACCCAATTATTTAAAGGTAAACTGATCTAAAAAAAAGAGAGAGAGAGATGACTTCGGGAGTCGGTTACGAGTAGGGAAGGTATTAGCACCCCACATCGCCCGTTTAAAAAATGGTACCTCAAGTTAATTGTGCAAAAACATTTTAATAACCTTTTTAAATATTTATTTTACCCCAAAAATTATTTACAAGAAATAATTATTTTTAATTTTTAATTTTTTTAATTTTTATTAATTTTTACGTTTTTAAATTTATTGTTTATAAAAATTAAATGAGGTTGAACATGGCACATGAGTCCACAGGGCAACCTCAAATCTAAGGGACTGAACATGGCACCGTGTCCATAGAGCATCCCTAAAAATAGAAAAGTTTAATTTTTTGATTAATTATTTTGACATAAAAAAGAGACAAAAAAAGGAAAATTTAGTGTTGGCTTGACAAGATGACTTATCTTGCTCCTACGTATTCCCTGGTGCAATGGGAAACTCAAAGTCACGTAGTTCTTTAGAAAATGTTTGATTGGTTGGTTGATTTTTATTTTAAAAAGATTTTATTTCAGAAAAAAAAATCACTTTTGCATAGAGTCCAAGATAGCGGTGCTATACGATAAACCATTACAATCCATACGACACCTGAGGATGAATAAATCCATACATCATTGTCGTAAATTGTTGCGTGAATTCAAAAGATATCTTTTATAAAATGAAATTGGGTAAAATTGGTTTAAAGAGTAAATTGAAAATATTTTAAGTTTTACAAAAGAAGGAATTCACTCTTGCACAGGGTTAAAGATAGCGAAGCTATACGATAAACCCTTACAATTCATACAACACTTGAGGATGAAAAATCATACATCAATATTGTAGACTGTTGCGTGAACTCAAAAGATTTTTTTTTAATTTTTTACCTAAGCATTTTTTTTAAAAGAGAAAGAATCTGACCCAAACTTGAAAAGGCCCATATCAGTAAAAAAAAATAATTGGGAACACACTTGTTTTTTTTTTTGTTGGAACCTTATGCGTTGGCCCAAAATTTATATAAAAAAAAACCAAAAAGTGGCCCAGTAGTTAGCCCATAGCTCATATTTATTTCTAATGAGCCTCTCACTACATCCTTGGCCCAGTTACAAATACTTAAACAAAAAAAGAAATAAAAATCGGGACCAACAGGGGTCCGAATATTTTTTTTTTGATTCAGATTATTCTTCATTATTTTGTTTAGCCCAAATTCTAATGATATAAAAGGGACAAAATAAAAACACCAATCTGGGCCACAGGCTGCAATCAGAAACCCAAACCATTAGAACCTAATAACCTAATAAGTAATAAATGATAATAACAGAAGACAAAAGTTAAAAGAATAAGAATGAGAGGTGAGAGGAAAGTATCAGAGGCTTAGCCTCTATCATTACCAACAGGGAGAGGGGAACCAAGGTGCTTGACAGTGATTCGGCGGTGGCAAGGGTGGGCGTCGCGACAGTGACGAGGCGTTGTCGCGACCGTCCCGTCCGGGGGCCGCAGAAAGATGGATAAAAAACAGAGGAGTCGCCACCAATATTTTATCTGGGAAAAACATTGGGAAAACCATTTATTTTAAGGAAAACTGGTCTAAAAAAGAGAGAGATGAGTTCGGGAGTCGGTTACGAGTAGGGAAGGTATTAGCACCCTACGTCGCCTGTTTAAAAACGGTACCTCAAGTTAATTGTGCAAAAATCATTTTAATAACCTCTTAAATATTTATTTTACCCCAAAAATTATTTACAAGAAAGAATTATTCTTTTATTTTTAATATTTTAAATATTTTATTAATTTTTTACGTTTTTTTAAAATTATTGTTTATAAAAACTAAATGAGGTTGAACATGGCACATGAGTCCACAGGGGAACCTCAAATCTAAGGGACTGAACATGGCACCGTGTCCATAGAGCATCCCTAAAAATAGAAAATTTTAATTTTTTGATTAATTATTTTAATATAAAAAGGAGATAAAAAAAAGGAAAATTTAGTTTTGGCCCGACAAGATGATTTATCTTGCTCCTACGTATTCCCGGGTGCGATGGGAAACTCAAAGCCACGTAGTTCTTTTGAAAAATTTGATTGGTTGGTTTTAATTTTTGATAAAAAAGATTTGATTTTGTTTTGATTTTATTTTAAAAGGTTTTTATGTATTTTCGTTTTTTATTTATTTAATATTTTTTTATGTCAAAAACTCCTAAACGAGGTAGAACATGGCAAATACGTCCACAGAGCTATCTCGCACCTAAGGAATTGAGTGTGAAACCTCTCACAAAGCAATCCCACAATTATTTTTCGATTTAGATTGTTGCGTGAATTAAAAAGAGATTTTTATTTTTTATTTTTGAATAAAATTTTGATAGAAAGGAGTAAATTGAAAGCATTTATTATTTTATACAAAAAAGAATTCACCTTTGCACAGGATTAAAGATAGCGGAGCTATACGATGAACCCTTACAATTCATACGACACTTGAGGATGAGAAAATCATACATCAATGTCGTAGATTATTACGTAAACTCCAAAGAAACTTTTATTTCAAAATTTTTTGAGTAGAATTTTTATTTAAAACAATGATTGAAATATTTTTTTAAAAGAGATTTTTTGGACTAGTAGTAAACACACAACACAGAATAGCATCCAAACAAAACAATGTTTCAAGGCCCACGTTGCAGCAGATATGTGCCCTCCCCCAAGCCCATCATGCAACATGAAATAAACACAGGCAACAGAAATGAAGATCAGGCAGACAAGCAAAAATGAAGATTAATGGCCATCTGAACCAGAGTACCCAACACGAAAGCAGCGTCGCGGAGCAGTGAAGGGATGGTCTGGACGACGGCTGCGGCACGGATCTACGACAGCGACAGGGAGGAGCGCGACGTGGAGGCCTTAGCCAGCGGCAGCTCGTGGTTCTGGCCGGATCTGGAGCGGCTGGGTGGCTGGAACCTGGCGTGGACAGGGGCGGAGCTTGTGGCGGCGAGGGATGACACGAGGAGGACGGATCTGGTGTGGTGGCCTCAGATCCGTGTGGTGCGGCGTCTTCCCCTACGTCGCACGGCGGCCGGAAGTCCACCCAGGGACGGTGGCGTGCGGTTGAGTGAAGGAGGAAGGAGATGTGAAGTGGTTCTGGTTTGGGTGTGGCTCTTTTCGGTTTTTTTGTTTTGTTGTTGCAGGTTCTGTTGAAGAAGATGAAGAATGAGAGGAAGGAGATGATGCAGGGAGAAACAGAGAACGAAAGAAGGAAAGAAAGATGTTTTTTTTTTCGATCTTTTCCTCTTGGTATCAGAGTATTTTTTTTGCTGTCTCCCTCCTTCAGGTTTTTTTGTGTGTTTTTCCCCCTCTTTCCGATTTTTCTCCCTCTGTCCCTGTTGTCTCTGTTGGGTCCTTTTTATAGAAGAAGATGAACTCTTCTCAATGTCATTGGGACCTTGCAAGCTTGAGTGTTGCAGAGGTTACCATGCTCAGGTCCCTTTCCATTCCCATTTATGTTTCTTCTTCCTCTGATCTAGGCAGATGCTTTTCCCCAAGTTCTGAAAATTAACTAAAAATGGAGATTGATTACTTGAGCTTTGGGGGAGATTTTGTGAGCCAGACTGGCTCTTGAGCAGCCCCCATCTGAGTGTTGCTTCATTCAAGAAGGCTTGGGAGTATGTTGGGTTAAGAGGAAGGCTGAGGGGGAATGACCAAAATTGAAGAAAAAGCAGGGTATTGGTGATAAGAGCTATTGGACATTGCACACTGACATGGAGGACTCAAGAAATCTTCTTTTCTTTTTTTTATTTGACTTTCAGATGTATTATTTTTTATTTTATTTTTATTTTCCATTTTTAATTTTGTAAATATTAATTAAAAGGATAAAATATCCGGACAAAATTAGGTGTTCACAGCTGCCCCTCTTTACTTGTTTCTTAGTAGATACTAGGTGTAACCGTAGTTAACATATTATCGCTATAAGAAACGAGTAAAGACATGAACTCCAATTTTGTTCGGGGTACACTGACAAACAAAAAAGACATGTGACTACAAAATGATTTCCTGTAAAGGACCAGTGGATTGGATTGCCCATTGGGTTTTACATAAAAAGCTCACGGGTTGGATTGCCCGTCAGAAACTCGAACATAAAGATAAAAGAGCTTACAGGTTGGATTGCCCGTGAGAAGCTCAAACTGAAAGATAAAGAGCCTACGGGGTGGATTGCCCGTTAGAAGCTCGAACTGAAAGATAAAAGAGCCTACGGGGTGGATTGCCCGTTAGAAGCTCGAAATGAAAGATAAAAGAGCTTACGGGGTGGATTGCCCGTCAGAAGCTCGTACTGAAGATAAAAAGAGCCTACGGGGTGGATTGCCCGTCAGAAGCTCGAACTGAAAGATAAAAGAGCCTACGGGGTGGATTGCCCGTTAGAAGCTCGAACTGAAAGATAAAAGAGCTTACGGGGTGGATTGCCCGTCAGAAGCTCGAACTGAAGATAAAAGAGCCTTCGGGGTGGATTGCCCGTTAGAAGCTCGAACTGAAAGATAAAAGAGCCTACGGGGTGGATTGCCCGTGAGAAGCTCGAACTGAAGATAAAAGAGCCTACGGGGTGGATTGCCCGTCAGAAGCTCGAACTGAAAGATAAAAGAGCTTACGGGGTGGATTGCCCGTCAGAAGCTCGAACTGAAGATAAAAGAGCCTACGGGGTGGATTGCCCGTTAGAAGCTCAAACTAAAAGATAAAAGAGCCTACGGGGTGGATTGCCCGTTAGAAGCTCGAAATGAAAGATAAAAGAGCTTACGGGGTGGATTGCCCGTCAGAAGCTCGTACTGAAGATAAAAAGAGCCTACGGGGTGGATTGCCCGTCAGAAGCTCGAACTGAAAGATAAAAGAGCCTACGGGGTGGATTGCCCGTTAGAAGCTCGAACTGAAAGATAAAAGAGCTTACGGGGTGGATTGCCCGTCAGAAGCTCGAACTGAAGATAAAAGAGCCTACGGGGTGGATTGCCCGTTAGAAGCTCGAACTGAAAGATAAAAGAGCCTACGGGGTGGATTGCCCGTGAGAAGCTCGAACTGAAGATAAAAGAGCCTACGGGGTGGATTGCCCGTCAGAAGCTCGAATTGAAAGATAAAAGAGCTTACGGGGTGGATTGCCCGTCAGAAGCTCGAATTGAAAGATAAAAGAGCTTACGGGGTTGATTGCCCGTGAGAAGCTCGAACAGAAAGATAAAAAAGTCTACGGGGTGGATTGCCCGTCAGACTCTCAAATGGATAGATAAAAAGCTTGTGAGGCCATGTAGACAAATGCAATATATGAATGTAGATTTTGCTCACTGATGAAATGACAATGCGAAAACTCAAATAACTAGTTTTCAATTTACAAAAAGAATGATGATCATGAGAACCCTTATTAATTTTGGGCATGATGCAAAAGATTGATGATAGATTATTTCTTCTTTGCTATTTCATTCATTATTGGATCCTTGATCCCCTAAAGGCATCGATCACAGTCAGTCTTGAGGATGAACTAAAACAAGGCCCATCTTATCTGGGAGAGATATCTTGCACTTTTATCCCCTGATGATTAGATCTTCTTGATGATAATTATCTCCATGGTTGAGTCTCAGTATTCCTTCCTTTCTTCGATGCCCTTTATAGGGGAAGCGTCATGCCCCCCAAGACCTTTTGAGGCTTTCTAAGGAATTCTAATTGCTTAAAAAAAAAAAAAAAAACATTACTTGTTTCACGTTTCAGTATATACTTATCAGGATGAATGCACACACATAAATGACAAAAGTTAAGAGGAAAGGACCAAGGTAGCGAAATAAAGTAAAGGAAGTCAATGTCATTATATTTGGATTGAAAAAAGGTGTACAAAGCATAAGTTGCAAAACGTTGCGGAGTAGATTCACATCTCCTCAAGTGATGTCTCTGTCAATGACTAATTTTAGTATCCCTCATACAATCTTGACTGCTCATTAATTGGCTTCAGAGATGTTGTCTGCCCCAATCTTCCTATATCCAACTTACGGACTGCCCCAGTTCATCGGCTTGACGACACTTCCATCGTTACATTTTTTATTTTATTTTTTGAACCCTAACTTTTGCCTAGACCGCCTTTTCAGGTTTTCAGTCTAGCGGGTTGCTCTAACTTTTGCCTAGACTGTCTTTTCAGATTTTCAGTCTAGCGAGCCTTTTCTCTTTTCATTTTTCATTTTTCTTTTCTTTTCTTCTTCTTCTTGGGAAGTGTGTTCAAGCATAATACTTTTTTACTGCATCCGAGTTTACAGGGAGCGGGAGGTCTTCCCCATCCATCCTGGTGAGAATTAAAGCTCCTCCAGAGAAGGCCTTTTTCACAACGTAAGGTCCTTCATAGTTCGGAGTCCATTTCCCTCGATGATCCTTTTGGATTGGTAGAATCTTTTTAAGCACCAGGTCACCCTCCCGAAACTGTCGTGGGCGTACCTTCTTCTCATAAGCTCTCATCAACCTTTTCTGGTATAATTGGCCGTGACACAACGCCCTAATCTCTTCTCTTCAATGAGGTTCAATTGGTCTAATCGATCCTGGACCCACTCAGCCTTCTTCTAATTCTCGCTTCTCTCAAGTACTCTTAATGAGGGGATCTCTACTTCAATTGGGAGCACTGCCTCCATCCCATAAACTAAAGAATATGGTGTTGCCCCTGTCGAGGTGCGAATAGAGGTACGATAGCCGTGTAAAGCAAAAGGTAACATCTCGTGCCAATCCTTATACGTCACCACCATCTTTTGGACAATCTTCTTGATATTTTTATTAGCGGCCTCCACTGCCCCGTTCATCTTTGGGCGGTACGGAGAGGAATTATGATGCTTTATCTTGAAATTTTCGCACATCTCCTTCATCATCCTATTGTTCAAATTGGTCGCATTATCAGTGATAATCTCACTCGGCAACCCATAACGACAAATTAGCTCTCTTTTGACAAATCTGATCACGACATTCCGGGTCACATTGGGATAAGATGCAGCCTCAACCCACTTGGTGAAATAATCGATGGCAACAAGAATGAAGCGATGTCCATTTGAAGCTTTTGGTTCGACGGGCCCGATCACATCCATTCCCCACATTGAGAACGGCCAGGGTGCCGACATGACATTCAAAGGAGCTGGCGGCGCATGAACCTTATCAGCGTATATTTGACACTTGTGGCACTTCTTCGCATAATTAAAGCAATCAACCTCCATTGTCAGCCAATATTGGCCAGTCCTCAAGATTTTCCTGGCCATTGCATGACCGCTCGCGTGTGTTCCAAAAGGTCCTTCATGTACCTCCTCAACTATCAGTTTAGCTTCTTTTGCGTCAACGCACCTCAACAACACCATGTCATGGTTTCTTTTGTAGAGAATATCTCCATCTAAATAGAAACCCATTGCAAGTCTTCTTAGAGTTCTTTTGTCATTTTCTGAAGCGCCCGGAGGGTATTCCCTTCTTTGGATGAAACATTTGATGTCATGGTACCACGGTTTTTGATCAGACTCTTCCTCTATCACTTGACAATATGCAGGATGACCACGACTTTCCATTTTGATGAGTGGTAGGTTCCTCTCGTCACTTACTTTGAACATTGAGGACAAGGTAGACAGTGCGTCAGCTAACTGGTTATCTTCTCGGGGAATATGATGAAACGTGACTTCGTCAAACTGCTCAATCAAACCTTTGATGTAATCATGGTACGGAATTAACTTGGCATCTCGGGTTTCCCATTCCCCTCTTAACTGGTGGATGACTAGTGCAGAGTCCCCATATACCTCCAGTATCCTTGCTTTTGCCTCTATTGCTGCCAAAATCCCTAGTGCACAAGCTTCGTATTCGGCTATATTGTTTGTACAATCAAAGCGAGCCTCGCGATGTGTGTGGAAATAATCATTTTCTGGTGAGATTAAAATTGCCCCGATTCCGTGCCCCAATGCGTTAGAAGCTCCGTCAAATAACAAGGTCCATTTTTCTTTTTCTGGTGATTGCTCGCGATCAAACAGAGCCATTATATCTTCATCTGGAAAATCACATTGCATCGATCCATAATCTTCTACCGGCTGATTGGCTAGATATTATGCAAGAGCACTCCCTTTTATTGCTTTTTGGGTGACATAGGCAATGTCATATTCTGATAGCAGGACTTGCCAGCGAGCAATTCTTCCAGTCAGAGCAGGCTTATCAAAGATATACTTGATTGGATCCATTTTGGACACCAACCAGGTAGTATAACACAACATGTAATGCCTCAAACGGCGAGCCGCCCATGCTAAAGCACAGCAAGTGCGTTCTAGCAGTGAGTAGTTGGCTTCACAACTGGTGAACTTCTTGCTTAGATAATAGATGGCATGTTCCTTTCTTCCCGACTCATCGTGCTGCCCCAGTACGCAACCCATAGATCCATCTAGCACAGTCAAATACATGATGAGAGGTCTTCCCAGCACTGGGGGAACCAAAACTGGAGGCTCTTGTAGGTATTGTTTGATCTTCTCAAAGGCGTTTTGACAATCTTCATTCCATGTCACAGCTTGATTTTTGCGCAGCAATTTAAAGATTGGTTCACATGTCGCGGTTAGTTGGGAGATGAACCAGGGCAATGTAGTTCAATCTTCCTAAAAACCCACGAACTTCCTTCTCCGTTCGAGGTGCTTTGGCATGTCGATGATTGCTCGAACCTTTTCAGGATCAACCTCTATTCCTCTTTGACTAACGATGAACCCCGAAGCTTTCCCGATTTCACTCCAAAAGTGCATTTGGATGGATTCATCGGAGCTTAAACCTTCTTACCCGCACAAAGAGTTATTGCAGATTATCAACATGGTCATCTTCGGATCTGGACTTGGCGATCATGTCATCTACGTAAACTTCTATCTCCTTATGCATCATATCATGGAATAAAGCCACCATAGCCCACTGATATGTTGCCCCAGCATTTTTCAAGCCAAAGGGCATAACCTTATAGCAAAAGGTTCCCCACAAAGTGACAAATGTAGTTTTCTCCATATCCTCGAGTGCCATCTTGATCTGATTATATCCCGAGAAACCATCCATGAAAGAGAATAATGCATGTTGAGCAGTATTATCTACAAGAACATCAATGTGAGGCAAAGGAAAGTCATCTTTTGGGCTAGCTCTGTTCAGATCTCGATAGTCAACACACATTCGAACTTTTCCATCTTTCTTGGGAACAGGAACGATGTTAGCAACCCATTGAGGGTACTTTACAACTTCTAGGAAACCTGCATCCAGTTGTTTCTTGACCTCATCCTTGATCTTTAAGGACATTTCCGCTTTCATCCTTCGTAGCTTCTGCTTTATTGGAGGACACTCCGGCTTTAATGGCAATTTGTGTTCTGCTACACTGGGGTCTAACCCTGGCATGTCTTGGTATGACCATGCGAAGACATCTTTATAATCCGTCAACAACCTCGATCAACTGTTCCGCTCCTTTTCTTTCAGGGAAAGGCCAATCTTGACCTCTTTTATATCATCTTTGGTTCCCAAATTGATTAGTTCACTCGGCTCTTCATGGGGCCGGATTTCCCTGGCTTCTTGTTCTACCAATCTCAAAAGTTCAAGGGGAACTTCCCCGTCATCATCAACAACCTCCTCAGCATGATCAACGGAATAGTCAAAATTGTATGATGGGTTACTAACACTGTCGTTTTCAAGAGAGTCACTTTTAGATCTGCATTTTGGTAATTATCAGGGAAAGATGAATGAATAAAGGTTAAAGACGAGAGGCGCATTTATTAGTGAGGGATGGTGAACAAAAACGAAAGTAAAAAAAGATAACAAGACAAAGATACTGAATGCATGCATTTATTGATAAGTCATACTGAAACAGAAACAAGTAAGCCCATTACAACAAAACTCCTAAAGCCTTGGGCAGAGCTAAAGGATAAGCATTACAGAATTACTTTGAAAAGGACCCTATGGTCTTGGGGAACTCAATGATCTCCCAATTGTTGAGCTCTGTATCCGGAGAGCATGGATACACCAGATTGATACCACGATCGGCAGGATAATCATCTTCAATAGCTGCTGCTTGGTCCAGGAATGCAAACCCTACGCTTCGGAAGCTCTGTCGAATGTCACAGATGGGAACCCTTTCAGCCTCGCATTCACGATTTTCCAGCCGAGCCAACCTCTTTCTTTTCTTCTCTTCTATAACTCTCATCTTGTCGGCCCCGGTGGGTTTGTATCCCAATCCAAACCTATCCTTGTTCTCAGTGAGCATGAGAATGTCAGCAACGCCTTGGCTGTTTTTCCCCAAACCGCTTCCAGGTCGGTATCCTCCTTCAAGCATAACCTTGGCCATCATGATGGATGCTTTGGATGACCGAGGTTTCAAGAGTGGAGCTCCCTCCCCAACATAAGTGGCATTGGCAATTTCAAGTGATTGGAAGGCGGTCTCGAGAGCTTCCTCGGCAGCTTCAATATAAGGGGTTGTTGATGGCTTGCTTACTAATGAGATCCTCCTCTCCGAGAGACAATTATCAGCTTACAATCAACAATGAACTTCACCTTCTGGTGCAATGTGGAAGGTACAGCTCCAGACGAATGGATCCATGGTCGCCCTAGGAGACAACTGTATGTTGGTGTGATGTCCATTACTTGGAAAAGTACTTCAAAGGTGCATGGGCCAATCTGAATGGGCAATTCAATTTCTCCCATGACTTCCCTTCGGGTGCCGTCGAAAGCTCTTACAATCATTGTGCTTGGCTTCATATGAGTTCCATCGAAGGCAACTTTGCAGCGTTGACTTTGGCATTACATTCAAAGAAGAACCATTATCAATGAGAACCCTGGCCATGACATGGTCTTGGCACTTCACAGAAATGTGCAAGGCCTTGTTGTGCCCCATACCTTCGGCTGGTATTTCATCATCGGTGAAAGTGACATAATTATCAGCAACTATGTTACCTACGATGTTATCGAGCTTATCAACCGTGATGTCATGGGAGACATGCGCTTGATTCAACACCTTCATCAAGTACTCTTTCGTGTGGCTCCGAGTTCATCAATAGAGACAAAAGAGATATCCGAGCCGTGAGTCCGATTTAAGCGATCCACAACCCTATATTCACTCGCTTGATGAACTTCAAGAATTCACCTACCTCCTCATCAGATACACCCTTTTTATTCTCACCCCCGTTTGCTTCCTTGTCATCTAGGATTTCTTCCACCTTCTCTTTCCCTTTGTGATCCTTTCCTTCCTTTTCTATTTCCCCTTTTCGCAATACCTCTGGAGTGTAAATGCGACCACTCCTAGTCATTCCGCCAATTCCCGAAATGTTGGTGACCCACAGTAGTCCCGTTGGAAGGATTGGGTTGGACCTGCATCTCATACTTCCATGGTACCGCTTTGGTGTCCTTGTAAGGGAAAGGACTTGGAACTCGGATGACGATCGGTGTTGGCCCACTTGGAACCGGCAAAGGTTTCTTCTCGGTATAGTATATCACCACCTGGTTTCGGAGTGACTTGCTCGAGAACTGGCCGAGAATTAACCACAACAAGATAAAGGGGTTATCTTAATTGGGGTTGGGGAAGTTGTAGATTCAGCAACCATATTAATGGCACATTCATTTGATCCACAACCAATTAAGATAATCTTCATATCCATTAACGCTGCACACTTCGACTTGCGAAACTCAACAGTTTTCAATCGAATGCCCCATGTTTCCATCAAAGTCACACCTTATCTCTCCATCGAGAGCTTTTTCTTCCGTGGTCGGATTTGGATCAATCCACATTTGCACATCTCTCTAAAAACAACTCTCATAGGAGTCCTAACATCGGCCACTTTACTCTTTAGAGTATGTTCCAAGAAGCTCTCAATGGCATTGACCCCGAACTCCCATGATTTGGCATAGGACCCCTGTGCCACATTTGGAGCATCCTTCCAAAGCTCAACCATTTGGCATTAATAAGGTCTTGGACCTTAAACTTCAAAGCTCTACAACTCTCGGTGGAATGTCCTGTGGCCCCATCGTGATATTCACATTGAGCATTTGGGTCATACCACTTTGGATAAGGAGGGTCTAGTGGTCTTGTCGGGATAGGAGTTAGCACAGATTTGCTCACAAGTTGGCGGAATAGTTCGGTGTAGGTCATGGGTATTGGGTCAAAATGCATTGGCTTTCTTTCCGGGTTATATGGTGGTCTTGTTTGGCTGGTGTTTGGGTTTTGGATTTAGAGGCTGGACGATTTGAGATGGCATGGTGGGGTGTGTTTGAGGCTGAGAAGGGTATGATGGCCGGTAGGGAGCCATTTGTTGAGGGTTTAGAAATTGCGAGGTTGCAGCGATGTATGGCTGGTTGGCTTGGTGATATGGAGGTGGTTGGTAATATGGGGCGTATTGGGCGTGGAAGGCGGGTGTTTGGTTTGGTCTCCATTGGTTCGGTTTCTTCTGTTCCAAGGTTACTGCATGTGCCTCTCCCTCCTTATTTTTCACGAATGGGGTTTTCTTTGGGCCGTTCCCTCGGAGTCTCAACGATCTTGCCATTCCTCATTCCACTTTCAATTCTCTCGCCGATGATGACCATGTCGAGAAAAATTTGATGACACACTCCCAATCATCCTATCATAGAAAGGCGATCGAGTGTATCAATGAACATTGCTACGATTTCCTTCTCGGCTAAGGAGGCTCCACCGAGCAGCCAGTTCCCTCCATCGTTGCGCGTATTCTTTGAAAGTCTCTACATCCCTTTTTGACATATTTTGGAGTTGCATCCTATCGGGAGCCATGTCAACATTGTACTTGTCTTGCTTCAGAATGCATCTGCTAGATCTTTGAAGGATCGGATGTGTGCCCGCTCGAGATGCGTATACCAATTTGAGAAGGTGCCCCGGTCAAGCTGTCTTGGAAGAAGTGAATCAAGAGTTTATCATCTCGGGCATGTGACGCCATCTTCCTAACATACATGGTCAAATGGTTCTTGGGACAAGTGGTTCCCCGGTATTTGTCAAAATCAGGCACCTTAAATTTTGGCGGAATTACAACATTTGGCACCAGACAGAGTTCCGAGGCATCCCGAAGACCATAACTATTTACCCCTTCAATGGCCCGCAATCTTTCCTCTAGTACTTCCAGCTTTTCTTTAGACTGGGAATCTCCCCCCGACTAATTCACCGGAGCTTCTCCGTACATATTATGGGGAAATGAATATGGCATGGAGGAGGAACCAAAGTTTGGCATCATTTGAGCCCCCTGGGGTCCATAATGTAGGGTGTATTGTGGGGGCCTTGGATTGACAGTAGGTGTCACTATCGGGGTGTTACCATCTGTAGAGTTGACATTCCCGTGCTTGCGGTATTTCGACGAGTATTGGTGGGGATTTGTGCTTGAGTGATGTGTTCGGAGTTCGAATACCATCTTGTGGATCTGGGGCGTTGGTGGTACAAACCCACGAGGCAAACCGTATGGGGGATTGTTCGAGTCAAATGGAAAATGAGTTGGGTTGAGAGGCATCATGGCCCCTGGTTGGTTGAAGCCTTGAATAGGAATACGAGAAAACCGGGCGGGATGAGAGGTGTGGCTGGCTGTCCTTCGTTCGAGGCCTGGAGGGTTCTCCTCTGTGTTCTTCTCCTTTTGCATTTCTTGTAGGATCTCCATCATCTTAGCCATCTGATCTTTGATTTGACTGACTTCATCCCTGATCACTTGAACTTCTTCTAGTTCATCCGCCATGGCTCTTGCCTGTGATCGAGTGCGATAAGGGTGTCTTGGAGCAATTGTTCAAAAAACCACACTGTTTTATTTAATAAAAGAAAGAATAAATGAATAAAATCAAAAGAAAGAGCATAAACTAATTAAACTTCATTTTTGATAGGAAGACCGTCGCATATACTTATAGCAAGAATACTCATCCTGCAATCAAATCTAGTGGTATAATTCTCTCTAGCTTGACTGCAGTTGATGTCGAGTCCAAGGGAGAATTCACTCCTCGATAGACCACATCTTGTACTAGCAATGTCATTGTTTGATGATACCCATATTTTTACGCGGAAAACACATCGTTTTTAGGGTAAAAATATAGTTGATGAAGTATCTAAGGGAGAATTCACTCCTCGATGAGATATCATCTGGAAAAAGAGAGAGCATTCCACAAAAAATTGATGAAAACTTCTATTTCATTGGATGGATGTTGCAATACAAACATGAGTCTTTGGTCAACTAGAAAAACAATACATCGAGAGTTTTCATATTTCTAACCCATCTTTGGGGACCTCAAAATACTATGCCAAGAGCTTCATCTTCTTTTTCCTGAATCCCTTTGCGAGCTTCCCAAAATGCTTGAAGAACTCAGTCACCTCCGGTGGTATTTGGAGGAAAGGGTTCTTGTAGACCTGAATTGATACTTCTTCAAATCGATCCACCAACTGGGAAGTATGATATTGAATTCTACCAATCATGTCTTCATATTTTCTTCTCCATGCTTCCCTTTCATAGATCACATCCCTTACAACCAATTTCCATCCCTTTACCCATTCTGCGTGACGTTGAGCTTCTCCTCTTTCATTTTCTTGCATTTTGGTCCTGAGCCAATTTTCCCTTTCATTAGCTTCTATTAATAATTGACGATATCTGGCAGCTTCGTTCCATCCTCGATCAGAGTAAAGTTCGGTCTGGGCCAAGGATTCTTGTAGAGATCCAACTCTCTCCTTTAGTATCTGTATTGTTTCAACATGAACCCCTACGTCCCACTCAAGCTCTTCTTTCTTCTTTAGAATTCTGACTAGCGTGTTTTCTTGACACTCCACCTTTGCTTGCAACTCTTGGATCACTGCTTCTTTCTCTTTTCTTGCCCTTTTCATGCGACTTGGGGCTTAGTAGGTATCGGCACATTCACTTCTCAAATTATCGATCTGTAAATTCAGTTTTTGCACCTGGCTTTGGAGCTTGATGATAGTTACTTCCGCAACTTGGTTCTTTTCATCCAAAACCCCCATCCGAGCTTTTAGAATTTCAATTTTTTCCAGCATTTGATCTTCTCAGTAAGAGGATTGTTTTCGGCGATCAGGTGGGGGTTCCGGTTTTGAAGGACACCCCCTTCTTGCCTCTCTCCATGCTTCATATCTTTTTGTTCGAGCTATGATCCGCCTTCCTAACTCATCACGCCCTTTTATGTGAATATTGTTCCATGCTGACCTTATTGCCATTGTCTGACTCTTGATGCTTTCACATTCTTGATATAGGAAATATGCTCCACCCAGCAGCTCTTTTGGGGGTTCATCTTGTGTCCACCTGAGTTGGCACATTACTAGAGCTGGTGAATATGACACATCCTCTGGGTCCCATCAATGGGACATTCGAGAAACCTCCACAACTGAATATAACGGAATCCCCATTGTACCATGGGCACATCCATCTAAATGAACGTGAGTCGACCTGATCAAACTCTTGTTTCCATTCATATAGTTTGCGTGACTTTAGCGGCATGCGAATGAATCCTTTCAACGGGTCATCCGTTCTATCAATTTTGTTTCCAGCATACAAGTGAGTCATAATCCAAACATATAACATTGGTGCACAGTACCGCAACTTTCCTTGTTGATTCGATGACAAACTTGTAGTGAGAGAAAAGTCTCGGCTAGGATAGCGGGGACTAAATTCACCCCATATTCCTCAACTCGTAGAAGACGTCCATGGCTGATCGATCAATCACATCCGGAATAAAGGGAAAAAGCACCAGTCCGTAGATGAGGAGAGCCAACAACCTATTAAAAAGAACCCATCGTTGTTGTTGAGCCAACTCCCTAAGATAACCTTCCAAGAATCGCCTCTTCAAGCCCGTAGTGTTTCCTTTTTCCACTTTATCCAATTGTTCCGGTTTAAGTTCCAACAGACTTGCTATCTTCCCATCTGCCACATATTGTCCATAATACAAATAGACACGTGATTCCTTTTGGATAGGCGGTCTCGGATGTAAGCATACTCCTCTATGGTGGGAGTTACATCTAGGTCGGGCAATTCAAAACATCTCAAAGTTGAGTTCCAATACCGGCGAATGCACTTAGAGCGGGGGCATCCCATAGGAATACGTAATAGATCTAGTATCCTCCCATACTTGTTGTTAAAGTTCGAACGTGCCTTTTCTGACATTTGTTGACTAATTTCCCATAAGCTCTGAACATCATTGAGTGTCACGTCGATCTTGATGCTCTTCTTGGAACTGCTTGCATTGCTAGTACTCTTTCCGACGCTTGTTCCTTCCATTCTTTGCTATAAGATTAATACTAAGGTCTTCCTGTCAAGAAACACAAATAAAGAAAAAATTAGAAATAAAACACACGAAAAAATGCCCTACATGCTTCATGTTGCATGAACCCCAGTAGGGTTGGGAACCCTATGTCGGGTATGCTGTCAATGCACTACCTTCACTATGACACGCCGCTTATTAGAAGTGCAATAATATTCGAACATGTCATTCGGGCTTGGAGCGACGATGTGTCGCCCCCTTTTCCTTTTTTTTTTTTTTTTTTTAAAAAAAACTTCATAATAAATATGTATGTGCATGACAATTTATGTTTATGATGCCAAAAAAATGGAGAGAGAGAAAAAGTATGCTCCCTTTGTCCTAAATTGGGTAAAACTTAGGGTTGGAAAAACCTGAGGTAATGACTCTAAATAGGTTGGCTACTAAGTTTGCTCTATCAGTGAAAATTAGGTAGGGTCTAGACTTCTAAAAGCCATGGTTCCCAGATTGCCCCTATCTCGAAAGATAAGGATCCGATTCATGAATCTAGTCACAAGTAGGGATAAACCCTCTCAATATGACCATCCCATGATATCGGGTACAACCTGAGTGGTGAATCAACAAATGTCAGGGAGGTACGAGACCTCTTCAATGACAATGTCGAGACACCGCCTAATCCTTGAGTTTTGAGCAAGCTCGGGTATAGAGCCAAAAGTGTGTGCAAGTTGTGATAGTGATGTGTGTGATGGGAGCACACAAACCTTCACAAAAACCTACTAAAATAAAACTACCCCAAGCCTGCAAAAGGGAACAAACAACACAAATACAAAAGTTCTCTACCCTAAGGTTGCAAGAATATACAAAAGCAGTTATGGAAGCATTAAAAAAAAAAACCATTTTTTTTTTAAAAGAAGAGGAAAGAAAAAAATAAAAAAATAAAATAAAAAATAAAATAAAATAAAATTTGCACAACCAACTATGATAGGCCTGACTCTCAAAGCCTTCCCCAGCGGAGTCGCCAGCTGTCGCGACCGTCCCGTCCGGGGGCCGCAGAAAGATGGATAAAAAACAGAGGAGTCGCCACCAATATTTTATCTGGGAAAAACATTGGGAAAACCATTTATTTTAAGGAAAACTGGTCTAAAAAAGAGAGAGATGAGTTCGGGAGTCGGTTACGAGTAGGGAAGGTATTAGCACCCTACGTCGCCCGTTTAAAAACGGTACCTCAAGTTAATTGTGCAAAAATCATTTTAATAACCTCTTAAATATTTATTTTACCCCAAAAATTATTTACAAGAAAGAATTATTCTTTTATTTTTAATATTTTAAATATTTTATTAATTTTTTACGTTTTTTTTAAAATTATTGTTTATAAAAACTAAATGAGGTTGAACATGGCACATGAGTCCACAGGGGAACCTCAAATCTAAGGGACTGAACATGGCACCGTGTCCATAGAGCATCCTTAAAAATAGAAAATTTTAATTTTTTGATTAATTATTTTAATATAAAAAGGAGATAAAAAAAAGGAAAATTTAGTTTTGGCCCGACAAGATGATTTATCTTGCTCCTACGTATTCCCGGGTGCGATGGGAAACTCAAAGCCACGTAGTTCTTTTGAAAAATTTGATTGGTTGGTTTTAATTTTTGATAAAAAAGATTTGATTTTGTTTTGATTTTATTTTAAAAGGTTTTTATGTATTTTCGTTTTTTATTTATTTAATATTTTTTTATGTCAAAAACTCCTAAACGAGGTAGAACATGGCAAATACGTCCACAGAGCTATCTCGCACCTAAGGAATTGAGTGTGAAACCTCTCACAAAGCAATCCCACAATTATTTTTCGATTTAGATTGTTGCGTGAATTAAAAAGAGATTTTTATTTATTTATTTTTGAATAAAATTTTGATAGAAAGGAGTAAATTGAAAGCATTTATTATTTTATACAAAAAAGAATTCACCTTTGCACAGGATTAAAGATAGCGGAGCTATACGATGAACCCTTACAATTCATACGACACTTGAGGATGAGAAAATCATACATCAATGTCGTAGATTATTACGTAAACTCCAAAGAAACTTTTATTTCAAAATTTTTTGAGTAGAATTTTTATTTAAAACAATGATTGAAATATTTTTTTAAAAGAGATTTTTTGGACTAGTAGTAAACACACAACACAGAATAGCATCCAAACAAAACAATGTTTCAAGGCCCACGTTGCGCAGAGATATGTGCCCTCCCCAAGCCCATCATGCAACATGAAATAAACACAGCAAAAGTAAATGAAGATCGAGCGAGACAAGCAAAAATGAAGATTAATGGCCATCTCGAACCGGAGTACCCAACACGAAAGCAGCGTCGCGGGCGATGAAGGGATGGTCCGGGCGACGGCTGCGGCACGGATCTCGACGGCGGCTTGGGGAGGAGCGCGGCGTGGAGGCCTTAGCCAGCGGCGGCTCGTGGTTCTGGCCGGATCTGGAGCGGCTGGGTGGCTGGAACACGGCGTGGACGGGGCGGAGCTTGTGGCGGCGAGGGACGACACGAGGAGGACGGATCTGGTGCGGTGGCCTCAGATCCGTGTGGTGCGGCGTCTTCCCCTACGTCGCACAGCGGTCGGAAGTCCACCCAGGGACGGTGGCGTGCGGTTGAGTGAAGGAGGAAGGAGATGTGAAGTGGTTCTGGTTTGGGTGTGGCTCTTTTCGGTTTTTTTGTTTTGTTGTTGCAGGTTCTGTTGAAGAAGATGAAGAATGAGAGGAAGGAGATGATGCAGGGAGAAACAGAGAACGAAAGAAGGAAAGAAAGATGATTTTTTTTTCGATCTTTTCCTCTTGGTATCAGAGTATTTTTTTGATGTCTCCCTCCATCAGGTTTTTTTGTGTGTTTGTCCCCCTCTTTCCGATTTTTCTCCCTCTGTCCCTGTTGTCTCTGTTGGGTCCTTTTTATAGAAGAAGATGAACTCTTCTCAATGTCATTGGGACCTTGCAAGCTTGAGTGTTGCAGAGGTTACCATGCTCGAGTCCCTTTCCATTCCCATTTATGTTTCTTCTTCCTCTAATCTAGGCGGATGCTTTTCCCCAAGTTCCGAAAATTAACTAAAAATGGAGATTGATTACTTGAGCTTTGGGGAGATTTTGTGATTGCAGACCTTGGCTCTTGAGCAGCCCCCATCTGAGTGTTGCTTCATTCAAGAAGGCTTGGGAGTATGTTGGGTTAAGAGGAAGGCTGAGGGGGAATGACCAAAATTGAAGAAAAAGCAGGGTATTGGTGATAAGAGCTATTGGACATTGCACACTGACATGGAGGACTCAAGAAATCTTCTTTTCTTTTTTTTATTTGACTTTCAGATGTATTATTTTTTATTTTATTTTTATTTTCCATTTTTAATTTTGTAAATATTAATTAAAAGGATAAAATATCCGGACAAAATTAGGTGTTCACAGGCGTGACAGAGCTGGGGAGAAGCGATGGGTGGTCGTTGCGGGGTTGTAGATCTCGCGTGACATGTGGCAGAGCAGACCTATCAGCCAAGCAACGACATTCGTGGCGGGTCTGGTTCAGGTCGACGAAGAAGACAACGGCTCGGGTTGGGGGTGGACGGCAACGACACGGTGGAGCGGCGAGGTTATGGTTCTGCGAGACAGAGGAACCAGGTGGTCTGACGGCGAGCTTCATCGACGCTAGCGGCTGAGGCTGAAGCTGCGGTCTCGGGTCTGTAACTCGCGACGGAGCTGCCGGTGGAGTTCTAGACCTGGGTCAAAACTCACGTGGTCTTCTCGAGAGCTGCTCTGGTCGTGGCTGTTCTGGCCTCGGTGGCGGGCTGTCAGGGATGCAAGATTGTTGATGGTGTGCGGCAGAGGATGGCGGAGCACGATGGAGAACGGTTCTGTGTGGGTGGTTCCCCTCCTTATTCTCTTCTCCTTTTTATTTTCCTTTGGACTTTGATTTAATTGCTTGAGTGGTGGATATGGTGTCCTTGGTTTGGGTATCAATGGAGGGGTTGTTTTGTTTAGAATGTGAAGATGAAGGAAGGTTGGTGGTGGGTGGAAGTTGAATGGATGAAGAGGTGTGTTTTGGGAATAATGGATGATGGGTCAGAGAAGAGAATTTTGGGTGTATGTGTTTTTATTCTCTTATCTTTCACTCTCAGTCCCATTTTCCCCTCTATTTTTGTGTATCTGAATGGTCTCCTCCCCTATTTTGTTGAGTGCCCAATATATATATAGCCAAACCATTGTAGGATGATGCCAAAATTTGTTACTGCTTTGTTGAGAGGCAAGGACGAATGAATTTGTACAGATGGTGGTGCCATGTTGTGGTGCTCCCACTACTCAGATGGGATGTTGCAGGTGCAGGGATTGTTACCCCTTGTTTTGGAAAAAAGCACAAGAAATCAAAAATGGGGAAATAAAAGAAAGTTGGTTTATACTCGAAGTGGAAGAAGTGGAAGAGGACAAGGCAAGGATGGAAAAAATGGTACCAGGAGGCCATAATCCATACGACCCTCTTATGATTTTTTTTTTTTGTTATCGTTTTTTATTTTTGGATTTGGGTTTGGATGATGGGCTTGCAACAACAAAATAAAACTGGACCATTTCTGATTCTATAATGGGCCAAGAATAAAATCACTTTTTGCTTCATTTTTATCATTTCATTTTTTTTTTTGTTTACTATTTTTCAAAACATTAATTAAAAAAGTCCGGGTAAAATTAGGTGTTCACACCTAGCTAATTGGTCATCACCCTATATATAGGGTATGGTCCCCAATACACCGGACACAAAACATACTGCCTCTTCTCCCCCACTGAAGACATAAGGAGTCCTGATTGAGAAAGAACCACAAGCCAACGGGTGTTCATTACTCGCACCTCTTTCTTTCTCCCTCTTTGTGTTTCAAATTATTGTCTATCGATTATTAGCAATGGATCCAGGAATTTTGATTATCCTTGATAAATCAGCATGTTGTAGATTCTAGGACTATCAAGCTATGGTTGTTATTGATAAATGATATGCATGCTTATATCTTTATAATGTTTCTGCAAGTAAGTTTTACGATAGCTAGGAAGCCTTGTATTTGATTTATTAGAGTTTTATTGACCACTAACTAGTACGGACATGTTCAATTAGTATCACTAGATCATGGACCCGTGCGATGTTGGGGTAAATAATATGTGTGGAGAGTAATTTATTTTTTTAAAATCTATTTATATTATATAATTACTGAAGCGCAGACTATAGCGTTGCCACTTCAATTCAATGTCCTAATCCTTCATTCCATCCAAAGAGCTGATGTGTCAAGTTTTCTTATTTTCATCATTTTTTTTATATTTTAGAATAGAAAAAACTCATTGAACATTCACAAGGAGAGAATTAGCAACTCAATACCCTATTGTTAGAGTAAATACCCAATTTGGTACCTGAAATTGTGAAGTAATATCAATTTGATCCTTGAAATTATCGAAAGTCAAAAGGCGTCCCTGAATGATAAGTTAGTATCAATTTAGTCCCTCATTTTACTCACTTAATATCAATTAAGTCCCTGACACTGTAAACTTAATATCAACTTAGTCCATATGATTTTTAACGAAGGGACTAAGTTGATCATCATTTTACAATTTCAGGGACTAATTTGGAATTTCGATTATTTCAAGGACCAAGTTGATACTACTTCACAATTTCAGAGACCAAATTGAGTGTTTTCTCCCTATTGCTAGTTTCTGTCCAATCAATCCTCGTCTTCATCACTGAATTGATCATCGCCCTCTTCTTAAGGAGGCCTAAGACCAAAACCCATGATGAAATTAAAAATATTTAAAAATTAAAAAAAAGCATTCACAAATACCAAACCTCATTATAATACTAATAGGTTATTACTGTATGATCATAAACCACATTAATAATATATTTAATAATAATAATAATTGTAATAATAATAACTTCATCAATAATAATATAAAAAAAAACTAACAATAATAAAAATAATGGTACATTCTAAATGTACAAAAAAAGATATAATACAAAATACAAATAAATAATATACAAAATGATAAAATGGTATTATAAAAATTAAATTAAACACTTCCAGAAAAATAGTTGATAAAGAAGAGTGTAAAAAAAAAAAGTAGCAGAATGTTGGTGAAGTGAATATATAATAATTAAAATATGATATCAGAAAAAAATTAATATTTACCTAAACTTCAAATTGATTACAATAGAGTGTAGAAAAAAATTAAAAGAGTGTAATAAATTGTTGGAGAAATAGTGTGTTATAAAATTGAGGAAATATTTTGTGTGTGTGTGTGTGTGTGTGTGTGTGTGGGGGGAGTTGCGGGGGGGGGTGTTACGCATGAATTTATATACGACTATTTCTCCCTAGTTGCAATTGGTCTGATGTAATCCATTATTAATTTATAATCTTGTGTGAAAGTAATTTATACCTTTTAAGCGTGAATGCATATTTTCATAATAAAATAATAAGAAATCAATTGATATTATTAGTTACTGTATTTGTGATGATAATGTAAATAAAAAACTCATATGGCCAGTTATGGCAAAGCATATATGGATTGGTAGAAATGGAGAACTGACTATAGAATGTCTTAAGCTTGGTTTCATTCAATGATGATGCAAGTCTTACGTCATGATATCTTCCTTGCCCTGGGTTTCATGCACCGATAATTAATTGAATCTTCATCATGTACTTTCAAACTTGCATTCCCATTTGCATTTAGGATGTGATAGCTATCTTAAAAGTCCACATTATCGTTATGAACTCCAATGCTTGTAATCTCACAATGTAACTCTATGATCCATTGACCGTAAATAACAAGTCAGAAATGAAAACTAAAATAAAGGGGAAACTGACAAGAATATATGTTAGTTATAAGATAAGACTGAATTAAATAAATGTCATTCCAATGAAAAAAAATTGAATGATCTTGTTCTATTCCTTTCTCACCTTGCCTATAAATAGAGAAGATTCGGCCACTTCATTTTCATCAATTTATTTGTGCACAAGTTTTCTGCGGGTTCACTATAGTTTAATAAAAATGGTTTCCAAGGCTTTGCTCATTATGGTTATGTTCTTGGCTACTACCCTTCTGATCTGTGCTGAGGTTTCACCCAAAGACTTCGATGAGAATTTTGATGAAGTAGATGGTAATTCTGTTAAAAAGTTATTTTTTTTTTTACTTATAAATATTTAGGTCTTATTCGTTTTAGCTTGTGATAGTCTAAAAAAAGCACTTTAGATCAATCAATATTTTTTCAAGTTTCTGGAAGAATTTTGTCAAGTTTAATTATTCAAGTTTTAAGTTTTTTTTTACTTTGAAAAAGCATCGATCTTGCCATTGTGACAATTAACCATTCAGATCTAGCTACTTTGCAAATCCATTTTTATGTTAGGGATATATTGTAATTAAAATATGATCATAAAAATATTACTTTATTATTATTATTGTTATTATTATTATTGTTGTTGTTTTTTGTTACAGGTAAGCTTTCTGCAAATGGGGTAGATGAAAGCAAATATGGTTACGGCAGCTATGGTGGTCGGGGTTGGGGTTATGGTGGTTATGGCGGCTATGGTGGTCCTTGGCGTGGTGGCTATGGCGGCTATGGTGGCTATGGTGGATGGGGAAGAGGTTGCGGCCCCTTCGGTTGCTACTATCCTAGTAAACATGTTGAGACTAGTACCGATGCAAAATCTCACAACTAAGAAGGAAATAAGCTAAAGCCTAAATATAGGGCTCTTGTAATCGTTATAAATAAAACTTCATGAGAAATGAAGTTGTAATAAATAAAATCTTTGGTTTCTCTTATTTATATAATTGAATGTTAGCTTTGATTCATCACTAAAAATTTTGAAATCAGAGACATTAGCTATAGAGGAAAAATCCGTCGCTCAAATGATGAGTGACAAAATTAGCGACGAAATAAAATCTGTCGAAAAAAGTGGCTTCGCATAATACAATCACGTAATTTATGTGTCGCCTCTGTCAACGACAACAAAAAAACCGTCTCTAACAATAAAAAATTCGTCGCTAAAAATGTTTAAAGACTTAACTTAAATTTTGTATTTCCGTTGTTGTTTATGACGGATTAGGATTTGTTGCTGTTTTTGCCGGATTGGGATCCATCGCTGTTAACGATGGATTGGGATCCGTCACTGTTTATGACGAATTGGGATCGATCACTGTTTACGACGGACAAGGATTCATCGCTATTTACGACGAAAATACATTCATCACTGAATGCGACAAGAATATGTCGTCGCTACATGCAACAAATTTAATTAGTCGTCGTAATTAACGACAGATATAGGATTTTAGCGACGAATTTAACAACTAAAATAGGTTTTCAAGTAGTAATAGAGTAATTAATAAATTAATTTAAACTTACACTTCAATGAAGGTATTAGCGACGAAGAGTTTTCGTTGTTAAAGATTTCATCGCTAATTTTGTCGCTATTTATTAACGATGGAATTAGGGACACATTTTTCAGTTGTTGGTTTTGAATTATAATATTAACGATGGATTTAATGACAAATATTTAGCAATGTCCGATCTCTGTCGTTAAGTTTATGGATAAATTCAAATCAAAACATCAGCGACGGATTATGCTACGAGATATTCAACGACATCATATTCCATCACTAAATGAGTCGCTAAACAGAAAATAGTTAGACATTGTAAATCAAAACACAATTCGTCATAGTCTGCGACATATATGTTTCCATCTCTTTTATTTTTTTGATAAGCAAACTATATTAAAAAGGGTACTTGGGTTACCCTAACCCGTTTACAAAGTAACTAGGATTACAAAGAGAAAATGTTAGATCACAACCAAATGAAAGAAGAATTCAATCTGGTTGACCAGTTAACTAACCCTCTAATATAGATCCATACCCAGAGAAAGAAAACAAAACAAAACAAAATTTGTTGTACATATAAACTAAAGAAACACCAAACTGCACCATCATCAAGCCCCTGAAAACCGTAGGCCACAAAACAGACATTGAAGAACGCCACTTGAAAAGGACACTGAAGAGAACATGAGCAAAAATAGAAAATCATCATTGTCCAGCCCAAAGAAGTACCAAAGACCACAAAAAAACCACATAGTATGTCGTCCTAAGAAAAGGAATAGGAATATAGCGAAGAGTTATGAATAAATAAACCACCCTGTTCAAGCCTTATAGGCTACAAGCAACAAAGAAGAGCTTCGAATCCGTGCCAAGAAAATCCGAAGACGACCACAAAACCACATACAATAATTCCCCAATAAAAAGTCACAACATCAATCCTTGAAAACTAAAAGTAGAGGAGAAGAGCTCCAATTCTTGTTTACCAACATCCTGAGAGTAGATCATAAGCCAGAAGCAAGTTTATTTCCAACCAAAAAAACCATCTCATAAAGAAAACAACCACCACTATGAAACCCAACCCAAGCTAACAGGGACCAGCTTTAAGAAATCCGCCAAAGAATGGACCAAAATCTAATCGAGGAAGCAGAAATTTGAAAGAACCACAAAAACAACACTCCAAAACCTTTTTAGTTTCCGTTGCTAATTTTAACATTTTTAGTAGTGCTTTAAATCGATGAAAGAGAATCTTAATTCTGAAGTAGTGTAAAGTTGACCTCAAAAGTCAACAATATCCATTTTCGGCAAGCAAGTTTTCTTTTTCACATGGAATAGGCCTTTTGAGCAAATTACACTCTTTTCCTTTTATCGTCATTTTAAGGGTATTTTTGCAATTTTATTATGTAAGGGCCTTTTTGTTATTTCTGCATTTGGGTTTTTTTTTCGTTGTCCATATATATATATATATGCCCTCATGTGAGGAGATTTTATTTCAACAAAATTTAAGAGTTTTCTCAATTTCGTGGCGTCAACCTCTCGATTATTCGTTTCAATCAAAGGTTTTTTTTTATTTTTTTTATTTTGATAATCAAAAAGTATATTGATGAGAGTACAAGGGGTACACTAACCCACATACAAAAGGACATCAAAGGTTATAGGCTTTATGTAAATTAAATACTGATTATAAGAGTCCAGTATTTGTTTTACAATTGCATACTCCAATTGGAAATACTATACACAATGACCTTTAAAAGGCTGAATTTGTTACATGATTCATTCCCAAACCAGTAAAAAAAGTTCCCAAACACACCCAATTTCGGGTCTTCCAATTCGGTCCAGCATGAAGATTCTGACAGGCTTGCAGGGATCAGCGCATTTAACATAAAAATTCCATCGATCATTCAATGGTATTAATGCACCAATTGAATTAGAATGATAGGATGGAATATATCCAAAATTACACCAGCCGAACTGATGCTTTTCTTTCCCTGGCACAGTATCAGCCGTAAACAAAAAAATGAGGACTATCGCACTACATCAGTCCTTAGTAACCAGAATTTCGACACTTGACTTCATGCATTCAATAACACCCTGTTTTCCGTTTAAGTGCTTTTTATATGTGCCTTATTTGTTAGGAAGGTTTAGAATGGGCTAAGTGAGGTTTTTAAGTTAAAAATCCCTTCCTGATGCATGAGCACACCCGTACTGATGTGAGCACGCTCGTGCTCAGCAGTTAGACGCGCCTCGTTGACGCTAAGTTGAGCACGCCCATGCTCAACAGTAAGAACGACCATGCTCGAGTCTCAGTGGCTATAAATAGGAACAGTGCGCGAGGGTTTTTGTGTGCAACCCTTGTTTTGGTTTCTCTGCCTCCAAAATAGCAGAAACCTCACTTCCTCTTTCTCACCCTTGAACCCTTCTCAGTTCTAGGAATCCTTGCGGTATTTGAGAGGGGAACACGCACGTTAGTGTCTTATAAGGTAATAGTCTTCCCCTCTTCTGTTTCATGAATTGGAAACTAATGGGTTAACCATGTTTGTGTTGACCAAGGCTTGGGATCGTTCTTCGAGCCATTCGAGGGAACCGGTTTAGGAGCATTGTCAGTTTAACGAGAATTCTTCATACCAGGTATAGGGAGAAGGAAAAATCTACCGCTCAAATAATGAGTGACAAAATTAGCGACGAGATAAAATCCGTCGAAAAAAGTGGTGTCGCAAAATACAGTCACGTAATTTATGTGTCGCCTCTATCAACGACAACAAAAAAAACCATCTCTAACAATAAAAAATTTGTTGCTAAATTTTTTTAAAGACTTAACTTTAAATTCGTCGCAAAATACAATCACGTAATTTATGATGGATTGGGATCAGTTGCTGCTTTTGACGGATTCGGATCCGTCGTTGTTAATGATTGATTGGGATTCATCACTGTTTATAACGAATTGGGATCCATCACTGTTTACGACGGACCAGGATTCGTCGCTGTTTATGACGAAAATACATTCATCACTGATTGCGATAAGAATATGTTCTCGCTACATGCAACACATTTAATTATTCGTCGTAATTAACGACATATATAGGATTTTAGCGACGAAGTCAACAACTAAAATAGGTTTTCAAATAGTAATAGAATAATTAATAAAAATAATTAATAAATTCATTTAAATTTACACTTCAACGAAGGTATTAGCGACGAAGAGTTTTCGTTGTTAAAGAATTCATCGCTAATTTTGTCGCTATTTATTAACGATGGAATTAGGGACACATTTTTTAGTTGTTGGTTTTGAATTATAATATTAACAATGGATTTAATGACAAATATTTAGCAACGTACGATCTCTGTCGGTAAGTTTGTGGATAAATTCAAATCAAAACATCGGCGACGGATTATGTTGCGAGATATTCAATGACATCATATTCCATCACTAAATGAGTAGCTAAATAGAAAATAGTTAGACATTGTAAATCAAAACACAATTCGTCGTAGTCTACGACATATATGTTTCCGTCATTTTTTATTTTTTTGATAAGCAAACTATATTAAAAAGAGTACTTGGGGTACCCTTACCCGTTTACAAAGTAACTAGGATTACAAAGAGAAAATGTTATATCACAACCAAATGAAAGAAGAATTCAATCTAGTTGACCGGTTAACTAACCTCCCCCCCCCCCAATATAGATCCATACCCAAAGAAAGAAAACAAAACAAAAATTGTCTTACATATAAACTAAAGAAACACCAAACTGCACCATCATCAAGCCCATGAAAACCATGTCACAAAACAGACATTGAAGAACGCCACTTGAAAAGGACACCGAAGAAAACATGAGCAAAAACAGAAAATCATCATTGTCCAACCCAAAGAAGTACCAAAGACCGCCAAAAAAACACATAGTATGTCGTCCTAAGAAAAGGATCAAGAAAAGAATATAGTTAAGAGTTACGAATAAAAAAACCACCCAGTTCAAGCCTTATAGGCTACAAGCAACAAAGAAGAGTGTCAACCTCTCGATTATTCGTTTCAATCAACGTTTTTTTTTTATAATCAAAAAGTCTATTGATGAGAGTACAAGGGGTACTCTAACCCACATACAAAAGGACATCAAAGGTTATAGGCTTTATGTAAATTAAATACTGATTATAAGAGTCCAGTATTTGTTTTACAATTGCCTACTCCAATTGGAAATACTATACAAAATGACCTTGAAAAGGCTGAATCTGTTACATGATTCATTCCCAAACCAGCAAAAAAAATTCCCAAACACACCCAATTTTGGGTCTTCCAATACGGTCCAGCATGAAGATTTTGTCAGGCTTATAGGGATCAGCGCATTTAACATAAAAATTCCATCATTCAATGGTATTAATGCACCAATTGAATTGGAATCATAGGATGGAATATTTCCAAAATTGCACCAGCAGAACTGATGCTTTTCTTTCCTTGGCACAGTATCGGCCGTAAACAAAAAAATGAGGACTATCGCAGTACATCAGTCCTTAGTAACCGAACTTTCGACCCTTGACTTCATGCATTCACTAGTGGAAATAATGTAATATACGGGAACGTTTTACGTCACTTGACCATATGTTTGACGTTAAAAATGAGGCGGTGACAGCTTTGTAAATATTAAATCACTATTTGCGACAGTTGTGTAAAGAACTGATGTTAAAAGTGATTTTAACACTTTTAACGTCAGTTGTTTATACAACTGACGTTAAATGTGTGATTTTTACGACAGTTAAATAAATAACTGACGTAAATAATTATGAAACTCATTTCTTTCGTTGTCATCTCCCTGTTGTTACTCTTAACGTTGATCACTCCATATAGTGCAGTTTATTTCTAAACCTTTTTTTTAAACAAGTTTATTTTTAATGTTAATTAATTAGATTGAATTAGTAAACAAATTCTTGTGCAAATTAAAATAAATAAACACTTAACATAAAACAAGTTATATATGTATAATCAAATCGTATCTCATTGAAGCGATTCATAAGTTACAGCTACATGATTAAAAGATAAAAAATTTATGCAACATAGCACTAAAATATAAAAAAGTTTCTGCTTCAAAATCATTTTCTTCTCAGTCCTGTCCTCAGAAACTCCAATGGATGCATCTCCTCCCTTACTTGAATTCCAGCTTGATACTCCATCTGAAACCACTGTCACTTTGGAATCAAAGCAGAGTGAAGGGATGGGATGAAATAAGGTGAGGGAATCACATTACGTGATTCACCCAACCTTACCATCCATGTTACATGATGCCCTGTTGTCACTCTTAACACAGGTCAATCCATATAAATAGTGCAGTTTATTTCTAAACTTTTTTTTAAACAAGTTTATTTTTAATCTTAATTAATTAGCTTGAATTAGTAAACAAATTCTTGTGCAAATTAAAATAAATAAACACTTAACATAAAACAAGTTATATATGTATAATCAAATCGTATTTCATTGAAGCGATTCATAAGTTACAATTACATGATTAAAAGATAAAAAATTTCTGCAACATAGCCCTAAAATATAAAAAAGTTTCTGCTTCAACATCATTTTCTTCTCAGTCCTGTCCTCAGAAACTCCAATGGATGGATCGATGCATCTCCTCTCTCACTTGAATTCCATGATGCATCGTGAATCCACAGTCACTAGCAGCGAAAGCAAGTGAAAGGGATCTTTGCATCACCTCCTTCACTGGAATTCCTTGATGCATCGTCTTGAATCCACAGTCACTTGGTGCGAAAGCAGAGTGAAAGGGATGGCTGGGATGAAATAAAGTGAGTAAATCACATTACGTGATTTACACAACCTTACCATCCATGTTACGTGATTTACTCAACCTCAGAAGTTTTTGACCATTAGGACAGAGACCTTTAAGTCTAGGTATAGGAAGAAATAACAAAAGTCTCAGAGCCATTTTGTGAAGGAATAGAAAAGGCACGAAATATATATAGAGGAAAAGAAGAGGCTGTATTACAGACTGATACAGAAGAATGGTACTTTATATAGAGAAGAGAGACTAGATGATTTTCTTGAAAACTGATCTATAAACTTAATGCTCATGGGTAAGTAGCATAGTAGTCAAAGGAATGAAGAAACTTATAACGTCAGTTGTCTTCAACAACTGACGTTAAAATTGTTTTTAAATAAAAAATATTTATTTTTAACGTCAGTTGTTTATACAACTGACGTTAAACAATGACTTTTAACATCAGTTGCTTAAGAGAACTGACGTTAAATAAATGACCTTTAACGTCAGTTGTTACAAACAACTGACGTAAAATGTTTTATTTTTGGTTTTTGATTATAACGTTTACACCCGCGCGCCTTCTGCACTTCGCTCTGTACGTCTCTGTTCTTCTCTTTTCATCACGCTCACTCTCACTCTCACTATGCCCTAATCGCGAGCTCATCTCCACCGCAACCACCGCGAGGGCTTCTTCGCCACCACCGTGAGGTACACTATTAACCCCTAACTCTGTCTTTCCTGCTCATTCTTTGCAATAACTTGACATCTCTCTTTTGCCCCTTCCCGTGCACTAACTCTCCTTGTCCCTCTGCTCTCAGTAACCACATCGAACGTTGGCCACCACTCGAACTCCCCTCCCCACCACCACACGAGCACCTATTTCTGGTGAGTCTTTAGGGAACATTTTTTTTTTATTTTTGGTTTTCAGTGTATGTTGAAACTGTAGTCTCAGTAGTTGAAACTTGAAACTGTGAGTTTGAGTTGTTTGGAATGTCTCTATTTTTGGTTTTGAGTGTATGTTGCTCTGCTGGTTGGTCTGTCACGGCCGTGATGCTAATCATGGCTAGACCGTGATCAGTTCTGCCTGTGAGGGTCTGGTTCAGTTGGCACGTTACGGCCATGATGGACATCACTGCCAGGCCGTGACCAGTTCTTGGCAATATTCAAAAACTAGTTTTCAATCTCCCGTATTGTCCTTATATTGGATATATGTTTTGTATATCTACAGAACCTATCTAGTTATGGATCGTAGTTGGATGGTTTGTAAGTGAACTAGTGCTGAGTATTTGAAGGGGGTGGGAGAATTTATAGAATTTGCTCAAAGGAATGTTCCTAATAACCTATGTTAATAAATATATATTGTTTCTGAACAGGCATACATATGGATCAGTCGGATAGCCCACATGCACGGGAGGACATTGTGGGGCCTATGCAAGACCCGATCGCGCCTACGCCTTATTCTAGTATAAGTTTACATGTTATATACTATCTTTACTCCTTCTTTTTAATGTAAGTTTATAATGTTACAACCCTCTATTTTATCATTTTTTTGTCCATACAGACATCACAGGCTCATAGGAAACGGGGTAGAGGAGCCACGTCGTTGAAGAAACTAGAGAAGGACAGGCAAAGCGGAAAGAAGCTTGAGGTGTCCTTCGATGCTAATCTAAATGCCCAGGGACCCTGTGCTAAAGAATTTAATAAGTGGGTGTTTCTACAAGCGAAGCAGCACGTAAGCATCAAGTACAACCACTGGAATGACGTACCACAGAACGTTAAGGATCAGATTTGGGAGAATATCTCGGTATTTTACCTTTACATTCGTTTGATTTACATTATTAGATAATTATTCGAGTTATAATCCATCCAGTTGTTATGTATTTAATGTGTAGGTAGCTTGGACTGTGCCAAATGACGAGGATCATCGTCAAAAATGTATTAAAATGGCATCAAAGCGTTGGAATGGGTTCAAGCATGATCTTACCAGGTACTATGTATCTGGGAAGAAGCGGCGTGATAAAATGTTCTCGGATTATCCCTGGATTGATCAGGATACTTGGGATATGTTTGCTAGGAGTCGACAGGATGGAGAATTTCAGGTTGGTTGATTAAGTTAATTTTGTATGCTTCTTATAGATCATTTAACTGTATTTAATTATGTGTTTTTGTTTGAATAGGCTAAGGCAGATAAGGGTCGGTGGAATCAGCCGAAGAACGTCCACCGCCACACCATGTCTCAGGGTGCGTACCAGACTCGGATCGAGCAGATGATGGCGGATAGGCTGAGGGCGAAGCGGGAAGAGCACTCTGCTAGGATTGAAAGAGGAGAGGTGCCTGAGGGCACACCATTATGTCCTCCATTGGACATCGACCGCGAGGATGTCTGGTTAGCCGGCCGCATGACAAAGACGGGATCTTTTAAAGTTGATGCACTCGCGAAGTGGTATATAAGATTGTAAGTAAATAATTAACTTGATTTCAATTGATATTTTTATAGATATTTTTAACACTTTTCACTTGCACGTTATTTCATTTTTTCATTGTAGATGGATCTTAAATCACAATCCTCCCAGGGCTCATTCGTCCCTTCTGGACGGCGGGACGTCTTGATGAATGCTCTAGGCAAGAAAGACCATCCTGGTCGGGTTATCGGTGTTCCTGGGAACGTGACCATCAAAGAATATTATGGCAAGTCTGCTTCACGAAAGCGGGTGGTTGATGAAGCATCAATTTTGAATGACATTACTCAGCACCACATGTCCAACCCTACTATTACAACACATCTGATGCAAAGCTTAATATCCAACCCAGATTTCAAGCAGGTGCTTGCCAGAGAGCTTTCCTCCGTCGGTTCATCCCAGGACACCGCAGGGCATGCCAACCCATCACATGTGAGCACAAAAGAGAGTTATAGTAGGGCACATGTGGAGGACGATGAGTTGGCAGCTAGGGAGCGGGAGTTGGAAGTCCAACGCCATGAGCATGAGTTGGAAATGAAAAGGCGTGAGCTTGAGTTGGACTTCAAACGACGTGAGCTCGAAATGTTAACAAAGGTATGTATTCATTATTAATGTGCAAATTAGTAAAATAATTACTTGTGTTTTTTTTAATTATCAACAACTTATCTATTTTATTTTTCCTAAATTGAAGGCCAAGTCGACGTCGGTGTCGCTGTCACCTGTCACTCGTTTGTTCTCACTTGGTGAGGATTATGCGTTTCAGATTTTTGAATGTCCATTGGAGCACGATGGATGGGTGGCACGCCCAGATCAACAGAGGATATTTTCCTTCTGTGGTGAAGATCTCAGGAACGCGTGCAGAAATAACGTCTGGATGGCCAGCATGGTTTTGAGTCTCTGGTGCACGCAAGTTAATTTTTTATTTTATAACTTATTTATTTTTTATATTTTTCCATTTAGTAATTTATTTTAATTTCAATATATATATTATGTAATTAACATCCACACCTTTTCATATCTTAGGTATCTCCATCGTCTTCAGCTTGATAAGGGCGTTGCATCAGTTTACGGCTTCTTAGAGCCATCAGTCCTTCTGCCCCAATTCTTTGCTGGCAATGCATTTAGTAAATACATAGGGAACTTGTTGGGAGACAATCTAAAAGAATTATATCTGGCTCCCTACTGTATGAAAAACCATTGACAGTTGCTCGTACTTCACCCGTCTAGGCATACTGTCATATTCTTCTACTCTCTCCACCAAAACCCGCCACACGAAGTGGTGGAAGCTGTAAATACGTAAGTAACTATTCTTAAATTTAATTTAAGTTTTAATATCAGTTGTTTTTAGTTTATTACAGACATGGTATATGAATTTGTTAACTGACACGATTATTTGTTTATGATAGCGCGCTGAAGGTGGGTAGCATAAGTTGCGCCAACGGGAGAAGTAGGACTTCTAAGGCTAAAGCAAATCCTGAATGGACCTTCCTCAAGTTTTGGTAGTTTATTTATCAAATAATTAATATTATAAATACAAATTTATATGAATATTCAACTGACATTGAAATTAATTTTGTTTGTAGTCTCGATTTCAAATTGACGGGTGGTCGTGCGGCTATTATGTGATGCTTCATATGTTGAACATAGTCTCCGCATCTATTAAGGATGGATGGACTAAGGTAATATTTAAACAACTTGTTAGATTATATATTATAGTTTTGAAGATGACTTGTGTTAATGTTATTGTTATTATTTGAACGTGTGTAGGAATTTAACGACCAATCGCCTCTTCAAGAAGATGAGTTTAGAGACTTGAGGATGCGCTTAGCTGAATTCTTCTTCAAGTATGCGACTGAAAAAGGAATTGACAAGATACCTCCGCATTACTTAGATGAATAGTTTTTTGTTAGACTTTAGAAACTAATTAATAACATGTATATATATATCCTTAGATTGGTAGTTTTGTTTTTAGACATTAGAGACTAAAATATATATATATATATATATATATATATATATATATATATATATATATATATATATATATATATATATATATATATACTTATAGATAGTTATGTTTTTCCTATACATGGGTTTTGGTTTTAAGTCCCCCATTGTTCCTTTGTATATTTCTTTTCTGTTTGTTAATATTGAAATTTAAGGGTAGTGTTTGCAATTCTGTAATGTGTGGGATATTCGTGTTCTTGGGATATTTCTTGAATGCGGGGATAATCGAGGGGAGTGATATTTTAAAACTGAATTTAAAAAAAAAAATTAACGTCGGTTGTATCAAACAAGCGGCGTTAATAATAGCATTTTATAAAATATACAGTAAACTATTAACGTCAGTTGAAATAAACAACTGACGTTAAAATTAAAACCTTTAACGTCAGTTCTTTAACACAACTGACGTTAGATTTAACAAAATTAACGTCAGTTATGTTAAAGAACTGACGTTAATAGTTTTATTTTTAACGTCAGTTGTTTAAACAACTGACGTTAAAATATTAACTATTAACGTCAGCTGTATTTACGTCAGACAATATTCTGACGTATAAAATCAATTTTAAATGACGTAAAAAGCACTTATTGCACTAGTGATTCTGTAACACCCCGTTTTCCGTTTAAGTACTTTTTATGTGAGCCTTATTTGTTAGAAAGGTTTAGAATGGGCTAAGTGGGGTTTTTAAGTTAAAAATCCCTTCTTGATGCATGATCACACCTGTGCTCATGTGTCAGCACGTCGTGATTAAGGCTGCATGCATCTCGTTGACGTTGATGTGAGCACGACCTTGCTCAATAGGGAGCACGACCGTGCTCAACAGTCAGACGCACCTCGTGGACGCTAAGTTGAGCACGCCCGTGCTCAATAGTAAGCACGACCGTGCTTGAGTCTCAATGGCTATAAATAGGAACAGTGCGCGAAGGTTTTTGTGTGAAACCCTTGTTTAGGTTTCGCTGCCTCCAAAACAGCAGAAACCTCTCTTCCTCTTTCTCACCCTTGAACCTTTCTCAGTTCTAGGAATCCTTGCGGCGTTTGGGTGAGGAACGTGCACGTTAGTGTCTTATAAGGTAATGGTCTTCCCCTCTTCTGTTTCCTTTTCTGTTTCATGAATTGGAAACTAATGGGTTAACCATGTTTGTGTTGACCAAGGCTTGGGATCGTTCTTCCGGCCGTTCGAGGGAACAGGTTTAGGAGCGTCATCAATTTAACGGGAATTCTTCATACCAGGTATAGGGAGAAGGAATAGCAGGGAGAAGGAATAGTATGAGTATGTAGGTTTGGGGGTAGCGTAAGACGAAGGGTTCCCATAACCTTTTATATTTGACAACCTGTTGTATGCCTATATGCATGTTGCTACTATATGAATTTTATATGTTTGCAATGTTAATGATTGGCATGACTATTGTTATTGATTTATTGTTATTAGGAACATGTTTCTGTGATGATGCCATGATTAAAGTGTTCTATCATAATTGTGACATGTGCTGTATTGATTGTTGTTGGTATTATGAACACGTGACGTAAATGTCATAGAACTGTTAAACAATATTAAGAGAGGTTGTTCCCCTTTGTTCATAAGGCTGAATCGTAGTAATGAGAGGTGAGGTTATTGTTGATGGTTTTTGGCTAGACCTTAGGGATTGATCTTGAGTGATTAGGGACAATTAATGGAATGAGACTAAAGGACTAATTCCCCTTTAATTCATAAGACGTGAACTTTAATTTAATATTAACGAAACTGATGAGTTATGGATTAGAAGGACCTTAGGATTGAATCTGAGAATGTCCCAAACAAGTGGCAATAGGGTTTGTTACCCTTCTGCCCAGAACAACAGGGCGTGCATTTGAGCACGCCCGTGCTCAATAGGGAGCATGCTCGTGCTTCCATTCAAACCCATAACTGGGTGCGCTGCTTGAGCACACCCATACTCAACAGTGAGCACGACCGTGGTTGACTGTGAGCTCAGCACGCCCGTGCTTAAGGGTGAGCACGCCCGTGCTCACCTGTGCAGAACATAACCAGAATAGTGCAGAAGAAGGGGTTTCACCCCAAATGCTCTAAAAGACTTGACAAAATACCAATGAAACGTGAAGACCAAAGACAAGTGATAAGACTACTGTACCTTGGTAGCCTAGTGGCCAATGGGGGCCTTGATGCATGATGGTCAAGGTGACAATCTCTAGTGCTTAATGGCTAGAGTGTTAATGATGATACGGTACCTTGGTAGCCTAGTGGCCAAGGGGACCTTGATGCTTGATGGTCAAGGTGGTAATCTCTAGTACAGAACAACTAGAGTGTTTAATTAACGAATACGAAACGATATCCATAATCCTCAATAGCCGAGGTGTTGATGGTGTTGGAACTTGGGTAGCCTATGGGTCCAAGAAGAGGTGGTGATTGTGCTTGTGTGTTTTGTTGAGCATGAATTCATGCATTAGAGATGTTAGTGGAGGATGTTCAACATAGGGGAGGTTGTCCGTGAGTAAGACGATCTGGCCGTCCGTGGGACCTGGTATCCCTGCGGTGGCACATCCGTGAGTGAGGTGCGTCGGCTGTACTAGGAGTCCAACCAAGGTAAGTTGGATTGCCCCGATGTTGGTTCTTATTGGCCAATGTGGAAATGTAACCTCGAAGTTGACTTACCTGAGATAGATGGATCCAAGTGCATAACGAAGTAGTGGAGCAGAGTTGCATTGTATAGCATACATGTTTATATTATGATGTTTATGAGTTATACTATTGTTTGCTATAACATGATTGTTTGATGTATGCTCGTCTTGCTAACTGCTTCCTTGTCAATATATTCATATTCATGTTTCTTACTCCCTATCTCTATGTTTCTTGTTTTGGCATGTATCTTCTATGCAGAGGATGGCCAGCAGTAGGCTGAGGAGTGACTCTGAGGTGTCGCGACTCTTTAGTTAGGATTTCCAGTTTTTCAGTAGTTAGTTAGTTGTTCAGTTGTATCCGAGGTTGTTTTCTGGATTGGTTATACCAGTTTTATAACATGACATCGGGGTTGGGTTTTCTTTATGTTATGTTATGTTTTATTTTTCCGTGTTTGAGACTTGACACAATATGGTGTTCTCTACCCGTTGTTTGGTTTAAATTTTTAATAAATGATGCATGTTTATTTTATTTATGTTATCTTTTAAATTCCTTTAAATGTATGCGGGGTAGAAGGTGTCATATTTAGTGGTATTAGAGCAGTTCGGCCCTGTCCGGACATGGTATGAGTCTATTGTGTGCTCCTGTTTAACTTGTCTATACTTGTTATAAACAATGATGCTATGTGTTAGAAGTGGTAGCTTTTCCTGCTTTAAGTTCCCTGTGTTTAACAAGTTGTCTTGGGTGTTTACAGGAACTTATGGCAGGAAGAGGAGGCAGAAACAACCAGGCTATCGCAGATGCTTTGGCACTCCATGCCAACACGATAGGCCAGAATCAGAACGCTAACAACAACGGGGGACCAGCTGAGTTCCAGGGTCTCGACAAGTTCCAGCGGACCAATCCGCTTTCTTTCAAGGGAGATTATGATCCTGAGGGTGCCTGTTGCGAATGAGGGAGATCGAGAAGATCTTCCGAGCCATGGGATGCAATGAAATCAGTAGAAGGTCATCTTTAGGACATTCATGCTGACTGAGGAGGCTTAGCAATGGTGGGAGAACTGTCGTCTGCGCTTGCAGGAGGAGGGTACTATGATCACGTGGACTGTGTTCAAGGATAGATTTATGGTGAAGTACTTACCGGCGGACAATAAGGACAAGAAGGAGATGGAATTTCCGGCGCTGAAGCAAGGCAACATGTCGGTAGGAGAGTATGAGGGTAAGTTTGAAGAGCTCTCCCGTTACTATACATTGTATCAGTATGTGGAGGACGACCGTTCCAAATGCGTGAAGTTTGAGGATGGTCTGCGTCCAGAGATCAAGCAGGCTATCCGCTACCAGGAGATCCGAGTCTTTCCAGGTCTAGTAAAAAAGTACAAGATCTATGAAGATGCCTGCAAGTTTGGAGGGCCATCCTCCAAGGGATCAGACAACCAGAGCAACAAGAGGAATGATTAGGGAAACAAGTGGAAGCTGCGTCTCACTCCAGCTGGCAAGGACTTTAAGCGGGATGGCAAGAAGTCTCAGTTTTCTTTAGACAGGTCCAAGAGATGGGATTCTTTCGATTCTAGACCTCTTCGGTACGACAAGTGTGGACAGAACCACTTCACTACCTAATGCAAGGAGACATATATCATCTGCTTCAAGTGTGGCAAGCATGGCCACATCAGCCAGAACCGCGAGGGAGGAATGTCAGAACCACATAGTGCGAGCAAAAGTCAGAAATCTCAGGCCAACCGACTGAAGACCACAGGGAGAGTCTTTACTCTCAATGGAGCTGAGACCTCCGAATCTGAAGATTTGATCCAAGGTGTGTGCCTCATTTATAAAGTTCGTTTGACTGTATTGTTTGTTTCGGGTGCGATTCACTCGTTTGTATCATATGAATGTGCTAAGAGTCTCAAATTGCCTGTGACACTTCTTGAGTGTGATTTAGTTGTCGCCACACCCACGAATAAACTTGTTCTCACTTCTTATGCATGCAAGAATATTCCTATTACCATAGATGGTAGAAACTTTATTGTTTATCTTGTATGTTTACACCTAAAAGACCTTGATGTTATTCTTGGCATGGACTGGTTATCTTCCAACCACGTCCTTCTGAATTGCTTTGACAAAACCATAGTTTTTGGAACTCCAGTGGAGTCTAGGGATCCTAGCTTTCTCTCAGCCAACCAAGTTAAGGCTTCAAAGAATGAAGGAGCCCAAGTTTACAAGATGCTATCTTCCCTAAAAGTCGAGAGCCCTCTTGATGTCGACATCGTGCCTGTTGTACGAGAATTCCTGAAGTGTTCCTGGGGGATGTTTACGAACTACCCCCAGAGAGAGATGTGGAGTTTTCCATAGACTTAGTGCCTGGAACTGGGCCTATATCCATAGCACCCTATAGAATGTCTCCTCTAGAGCTAGCTAAGTTGAAATAACAGTTAGAGGATCTGATGCAGAAGCGGTTCATCAGACCTAGCGTATCCCCGTGGGGAGCACCGGTGTTGTTGGTGAAGAAGAAGGATGGCAGTATGAGGTTGTGTGTCGACTATAGACAACTCAACAAAGTGACCGTTAAGAATAGGTATCCCCTCCCTAGGATTGATGATCTTATGGATCAGATGATTGGGGCCTGTGTTTTCTCGAAAATAGATTTGAGGTCAGGATACCATCGTATTCGGGTTAAGTCTGAGGACATCCCGAAGACAACATTTAGAACACGATATGGTCGCAACGAGTATTTAGTTATGCCCTTTAGTGTGACTAATGCTCCTGCTGTGTTCATGGATTACATGAACAAGGCCTTTCACCCTAACTTGGATAAGTTTGTGGTGGTTTTCATATATGACATCTTAGTGTAATCCAAGACTAAGGAGGAACATGAGGAGCTAAATGTGACACCCTCTACCCCGCATATGATATAAGGCATTAAATATATATAGAAAAAGATATATCATCATGCATATTCATTAAATTCAAACAAAAGGTTCATGGGTAGAAAGGTCCCACATGATTGTTAACAACAACGCGGAAATAAACCATGAGTTTTATGGAAAATAAAAACATAAAAACTTAAAGTAATAACATATCACCCAACCCCGATGCCACATTCAGAGCTGGTATAAAAGGGTTCCAGAATAACATATCACCCACCTCCTTTGCTTGGGCCTAAAAGCACCCAAGACTTATCACCAACATTAACATCAACACCTTAGACCCAAACCGTGGGGTCAAGGCCCCCTTGACTAAAAAGCACCAAGGTCCAACTTAACAACACCTCAACCATGAAGCATCGAGGCCACTTGGGCCAAAAAGCACTAAAGCCCAACAACATGCGGTAACCCATTAGGTACTGACTTAACCAATTCATCTTTAATTCCCATTATTCAGTTGGTATACTCTCATATCATTATTGGGGATAAATGGGGTTAAAAACCCTTACATTCCTTTAATTCGGATTTTGTCCAGGAGGGGAAGCACGGGCGTGCCTAATCCCCAGCACGGTCGTGCTGCCACTTTAGTGGAGCACGGGCGTGCTTCTTTTGATGCACGACCATGCTCTGATGCACGGTCATGCTCCTACTCAGAACGACCGTGCTTAATGTGCGACCATCTTCCAGAATTCAAACTAGAGCATGGACGTGCTCCCTGTTCAGCACGACCGTGCTCCTGGGCTGACTGTACTGTTCTGGGCAGATTCAAACTTGTTATTTTTTTATCCAAAACTCACTAAAAGCTCTGTCAATCCATTCCTAGTGTCATAAACTAAACCATTGGCATAAATCTCACCTTTATTAACAGTCAATATTTTATAACCAATTTTGGGGAATTAAATCATTTAATCTTTGTTGACTAAGAGTCTTATTTTAACCAATTTTGGGTTCTTTAAACATATTGACTTTAAACCACAAACATTCAACCAATAGGTATAAACATACCAAATCAACCAACAGGTATAAACATACAAAATCAACCAACAAATATGGCACAACAATCATACCAATGTAACCAACTTTATCATAGCATAATCATCCATATCAACAACCAATTTAACATGGCATCAACATGTCAACGAGGCATACATGATTGTCATACCAATTATTCATATAAACATATCAACAAAGACATAATAGGCATTTATCATAAATAGGAATGTTAGAAACATAGCATTTATAATAACAAACAACTACGAGGTCATGGGAACCCCTCATCTTACGCTACACCCTTGCCTAATGATTATACTATCCTTCTCCCCATACCTGGTATGAAGATTCCAACCAACGAAAGCCAACTGGCAACCCAAACGAAGAACCAACGCGTTTCCCTCAAGCGGCTTGACTAGCATTCCAAGCCTTGGTAAAACAAAATGTTAACCAATTAATTTCCAATTTATAAACAAGAAAAGGAAACCAAAGGGGGAAACAACCATTACCTTCTATGATTGGCACAGACCAACCAAGACCTCTCATAATTAGAGCAAGAACACCAAGTCATCAAAGGGGCTCGAGGAGAGGAAGAGAAAAGAGGTTTTTGACCCACAAAAGCTACCCAAAGTGCCAAAATAGGGTTTGGCTCATAACCCTCACGAAACTGCTCTATTTATAGACTCTAATACCTGAGCATGGCCTTGCTCCTCGTTGAGCACGATCGTGCTCAACTCCTGAGTACGAGGCGTTGAAAGAATGCCTTCTGAGACCACCTAGATGACCGATTTGGCAAAAACACTAAATATAAGACTTGTAGATAATTCTCTTAGCTTTTCAACGCCACAAAGATCACCTCGATCAGACATTTAGAACCCACAATATGGCTAAAACGGTGAAACATGTTACTAGGACTCTAAAAGGGTTGAATCTTTCTAAGGCTAAACTTTCCCAAACATGAACTTAGACATCAAAAACAACCTAACAAGCATATACAAACATATATATAATATATATAAATGCATTAAGCTTATTTATGAAAAACGGGGTGTTACAATTCCACCCCCTTATAAAAATTTCGTCCTCGAAATTTCTATCACCTTAACTGGTTAAAGTTTCACCAATTAGGCGAATACCTTGGGTTGTGTCCACGGACTTGGAGGTCCAGCTCCATTATGCTTCCGCTGCGCACTCTGATTCCTGTTGGTACTCTCTGGTCCTGACTTTTCCCCTTTACAGTTTCGGCTGAGGGGACCATACTTGCCACACTTGAAACAGATGATGTTCGGCTCCTTGCATTGATGGGTATAGTGATCTTCTCCACATTTTCCACATCTGACATGTTTAGGAGAATCCCGATCCTTAGGCTTACCTACAAAGAACTGTGACTCCTTGCCATTCTGCTTGAAGTCTCTGCCGACTGGGGGTTAGACGTTGTCTCACCTCGTTCTTCTGATCTTCGACCTTACTGCTATGGATCTTTGAACTTTTGCGGCTTGCGATCCTGGCCTCGTAAGCATCCTTGAAGATTCTGTACTTGTTCACCAATGTAGGAAAGACTCGAATCTCCTGATAACAGATGGCTTGCTTGCTTTCATCGCTCTACCAACCGCAGTCATTGGAGTAACTCTCAAGGACACATGATCACCTTCCTAGAATTTGAGCTCAATCCTCCTTTTGTCACGGTAGCTCCTTTGCCTACTTTGTGCCACTTTTGAATTTTCCTGAATCATCCTCACTTTTATGTTGTTTCTTGCACTACCTCAGATCCTAGCACCACACTGTCACCAGGTGCATTCTAACACAAGGGTGTCCTACATCTCGTCCCAACTACCAGATTGTTCTACCACACAAGCTCTCAACAAGTCCTCTAAGGAATGATGGTCCTCTCGGGCTGCCTATCAGTCTGTGGGTGATAAGCTAAACTAAGCCTAAGCTTTGTCCCTAAAGCATGCTGCAAACTCTCCCAGAACATGGAGGTAAACCTTGGGTCTCTATCTGATACTATGCTAGAGGGTACACCATGAAGCCTAACTATTTCTTTGATGTACAGTTTAGCCAAATTCTCTAAAGGATATTCCATGTTCATCGGGATGAAGTGGGCAGACTTAGTCAATCAATCCACAACAACCCACTTCTATGTCCTGCCTCAAGGATCAACTTCCTAAGCTCTGGAACATCCGGTACACAAACCCTATCTTTAAACCTCATGACCCCAGTACTTCCTTCCTTAAACTAAGGTTTCTACCATGGGCAAGCAATGCTCTGGTCTAAGAGAAACTCATCTAACTTCTGGTTCCCTCCAATCCGATCCATCAAGTTGTTGGTAACCTTCAAGGTTCCAAGCCTAGTACTCTTAGGGGTAAACTCACAAGCTAGGCTAAGGTCTCTAAACTCTTCAATCAGATCCAACTCCCCTAACCATCAAAGCGGAGACGTGCAAGGGTTTCCTACTTAAGGCATCGACCACTACAAGTCTACTTTCTAAGCCACTAGTCTCTACTCGGTTCGTGCCTTAAGCTAGGCTAAGGTCTCTAAACTCTTCAATCAGATCCATCTCCCTAACCATCAAAGCGGAGACATGCAAGGTTTTCCTACTTAAGGCATCAACCACTACAATCTCTACTCGGTTTGTGTCTGAGCGACTAAGGCCACTAACCTCACTATCATAAAGCTTACAATGATTATCGTTACTCCGCCTACCGGTGACGAGTAATTGGGGTGATCGGTCCCTCCTACTTGTCCAGCACAATGACCTGAGCAATAAAAATTCCATGAGTCAATCTCTCTCTATGAGGGTCTCCGACAGGGGCTCGAGCGCAACTATGTCCACGCAACATAATTGCCCCTCTCGTCTCTATTAAAGATCCCTCCTACGGAAACTACCAAGAAATTTCTATTCTTGGTTACAGACTTCGGCGCTTCCCACTGGAGCACCGTCTTTACCTTAGCTGGGTCCACTACTATGTCACCCTTAGAGATGACATGACCTAAGAAGCTCACTTCCTCTAGCCAGAACTCACACTTAGACGACTTAGCGTTCAACTCCTTTTCCTTAAGGGTCTGCAAGACAACCCTCAGGTATTCCTCATGTTCCTCCTTGCTTTTGGAGTACACTAAGATGTCATTTATGAACACCACCACAAACTTATCCAAGTTAGGGTGAAAGGTCTTGTTCATGTAGTCCATGAACACCGCATGAGCATTGGTCACACCAAAGGGCATAACCAAGTACTCATAGTGACCATATTGGGTTCTAAACGCTGTCTTCAGGATGTTCTCAGACTTAAACCGAATCTGATGGTACCATGACCTCAAATCTATCTTAGAAAAGACGCAAGCCCCTATCAACTGGTCTATGAGACCATCAATCCTAGGGAAGGGATACCGATTCTTTATGGTCACCTTGTTGAGCTGTCGGTAGTCAACACAACCTCATACTACCTTCCTTCTTCTTCACCAACAACACTAGTACTCCCCACGGAGACACACTAGGCCTAATGAACTTCTGATTCATCAGGTCCTCCAACTGCTCCTTCATCTTAGCCAGCTTTAGAGGAGACATTTTATAGGGTGCTATGGATATTGGCCCGGTGCCAGGAACTAGGTCTATGGTAAACTCAACATCTCTCTCTGGGGGTAAGTTATAAAAATTCCCCAAGAACACTTCAGGAAACTCCCGCATAACAGGCACACTGGCAACATCAAGAGGGCTTCTCTCTACTTCCAGGGAAGCTAACATCATATATACTTGGGCTTCGTCTAGCATTGAAGCTTGAACTTGGCTGGCAGAGAGAAGATCCAGATTCTTAGACTCTGTTGGAGTTCCAAAAATCAAGGTTTTATCAAAACAGTTTAGAAGGATGTGGTTGGAAGATAATTGAACTTGGCTGGCAGAGAGAAGATCCAGATTCTTAGACTCTGTTGGAGTTCCAAAAATCAAGGTTTTATCAAAACAGTTTAGAAGGATGTGGTTGGAAGATAACCAGTCCATGCCGAGAATAACGTCGAGCGATTTTTAAAAGGTAAGCGCACAAGATCAGCTGAATATTTCTTACTATCAAATGATAATAGAACGGTCTTCCTAAACACAAGAAGCACTCACGGGCTTCTTGGATCGTTCAAGACAAACCACCAAATGTTGTAAGTCAAGCCAAAACGAAGCTATAGGTACTTAGTACCACGTAACATTGCCCATATAAATATAGACAATTCAAACATGAGCATACAACAAACTCACGACAAACTCATACCACATCCGGAGGACATGTTTATTTTTATTAGAAAGCATCTTAATATGTTATATGTGGATTGATTAAGGCGTCCAGCCTTGAGAATTTTGTTGTTGATGTATGTGCGTCTAAAGCATTTCAAGTCGATTGCATGATTTTAGTGTGTGTCCATTGCATGCCACGTCCGCTGTATTTGTGTACCGCCTCCACTGCATGTTGCGTCTTTGTTTGATTGCATTTCACTTGGACCCATCCATACTCTTATTTATTAATTGCATTTATTTTGTCTCAAAAATAAATTTATCCTTATTCTCTTTGCTGAGTCAGTAACTTCCATCAATCCCATCAAGACCTTTTTATAGTTTCAAAATACCAATGCCATTTTATCCTTAATGACATGTCTTGTCAAATATTTTCTTTTTGATTTATTTCTAAAAGAAAAACCTTTGAAATTCAAAACCTTTTTAAAGCAACCATCTTCCCTATGAGAAACATTTCACTACCCTATCATCTCTAAGATTACTCGAGCTCTCTATCTCTCTGCTTTCAAACCCTAACTCTCAGTTCACCAAAAAAGGCTTATTCTTCTTCAACCCTCAATGTGGACAAACTTAATATGGCTATTGAGCACCACTTCAACTTTGCAGTTTTACAAGACTACAATCTAGATATCAACAAGTATATCAATGCTGCTGGGTGGGGAGGACTCTTCGCTGAGAAAGTATCTGTTTATCCCAATTTGATAAGGGATTTCTGGAGGAGACTTCAAGTCTCTGATACCAATATCTCCTCTACTGTACTGGGAAGGAGGATAATAGTTTTTGAGAAGACTATTACTGATGCCATCTTCTACGCTCAGGAAGGAATGGTTTTTACTGAGTCATAGGAGATTGAACTAGGTGGTACTGAGGTCATTGAAGTTTTCTTAATGAGAGAGGATACAGTAAGGAATCATTCATGGAAATATATAGAAATGAAGGACATTGTTCGCATCCTTCATCAACTGCTGAACAAAGTGGTTCTTCACAAAGCTGGGTCCAAGGACAACTTGTCTACCTTGCACAAGTTCTGCCTCTGCCATCTCATTACTGAGACAAAGATCAACCTTCCATGAATTTTGTATGGAAGATTCAGGGATGCTATGATTAATAGGAAGAAAATATCTGCATTTCCCTATTGTCATCTCCTTTCCAAGATCTTCAAAGCTCAAGGAATTCATGAATTCGTTGCTGCTAGGTCATCTGAAGAGCAAGCATGAATTCTAACTGAAAAACCAATGTCAGCTGCTGATTTTGGAAAGATGAACATTGCAACTATGAATCCCAGCACCTATACTGCTGCTGCCATAGCCAAGACTGAGGAATTGATGAAAGTCAAGGAAGAAATGGTTGATCAGAAAAATGTTGATGTTCTGGGGCTGAAGAGGAATGTTAAGAAGAAAAACACTGCTGCAAGGAAGTCAATGCCTAAAAGGCCTACTGATGGAATTGTCTTCAGAGAACCCACTGATACTGCTCCTAATCCTTCCCCCACACAGAAAAGGACAAGAGACTTGATTCTGTCTTATAATGAGGATGATGAGGACAGGGTTCCCATCAGCTCTGTACTGAAAAAACAAAAAATTGATGCTTCTGCTGATGCTGCTGATGCCTCTATTCCTACTTGGAGGAGACAACCTCAGAGAAGTGCTAAAGCTGCCATGGGAACTGAGGTAGCCCTTCCTGCTAATGACCCTGTCAAGTTAGCGGTAGATGCCCTAGTTTTCAGCTTTGAGCTTAGGGTAGATCACTCTATACATGTATCCACTGTAAATCAAAATCAAACCTTGGATGATGTGCATATTCCCACACCTTTTTCACCACAAACAAACTCACCAGATCAACCACAAACAGCCTCACCACCAAGACCAACATTCTCACCCATCTTACTTGAATCTGATCCCTGGTTTCATCAACCAAATAATGGAATTAGCCCTGGTGCACCCTTTCCCAAAAATAGAAAAACTAGATTCCCTTACACTCATCCTTCTGTTCTTTATGATGGAAAAGCTGAAAGCTTAGCCAAGATAAAGAGAGACCGGAGAATCTTATTTCACACCCACCAAACTGAACCCGAACCTATTCTAACCAGATGGTAGCCTCTACCAGAATATGACTATGAACCTGAAAACATCTACTCATATTGGATTAACCCTGAACCACATACACCTACTGGACCATTTCCATCTACGTTATTCAATTCCCTTGGACCTCTTCTCACCCATCTACCACAGAAGAGATTCCCTCCTAAGAAGATCTACCCAAACCTCATCAAATCACCACCCTTTAAACCTTTCACTGATGGTGTAGAAAAGAACATCATATCTGACTGGACTCAGGAACCAGGAAATAAAAATTTTAAAAATGCTCTTGAAAAGAGATCAAGATCATTCAGACATGTTCCATTCATCATGGATGCCAACACCAAATGGAAGTCCTTTGTTCATCCCAATGAATATGGTAGAGCTGCTGACTTCATTGATCAAATCCTGTATGCTTTTAGGAAACTGGAGTTGGAAATGCCAAGATATGTCAAGGTTTCAAATTTTGTGCCTCCAACATGGCTGCATCATTCTCTGGAGAGAACAAGAATAGGATTCAGACCCTACATGATATGTCCTAGGCTACTAATGATTGACATGAATAAACACAAAGATCTGAAGAAGCAGAGAAACACTGGCAAGATGCCTTTTCCTGACAGTTGCATTACCAATCCAGCAACAATCAATCTCACCGATCAAAATGTAATTGACTACTGGTTGGCTCAACCAACTGAAGATGTTCAAGAGGATGTTGTTGTGGACATCTGGAGGACTCACATGGTGGAATGTGCACAGGAAGCTTCCACCTCTGGACTGACTATTGAAGAGAAGAAATATATTCCTAAAGTCAGAGTGAAGTGTGGCCTTGCATACTGTAGATTCCTCATCTATAAGGACATTATTGGCATTCCGGTCATAAATCCTGTCTTTGAAGAGGACTCTATTCATTAGGCCAAAGAATTACCAGAACCAGTGCTGCAATATGCTACTTCACCTCCTCCATCACCATCTTTAGAACATGCTGATAAGGAAATTATTGTTGAAGATATGGAAGTTGAGGAAGTTGCTGAGTCTATTCCCGGACCTAGTACTTCTGAGAAGCATTCATCTCAATCATTAGCTCTCACTGTCATTCACCCTCAGGACCCACCTCAACAGTCCAGAGCCTTGGACACCTTGCCAAGTCAAGCACATGCTGAAGACAGGGCTGAAAGCTCTAGACCCTCAATCTATCTGCTACCAAACTTTGAAGAGATGATTGGTAGAATAATTGAAGAAAGAGTAAAGGTTGAAGTGAAGGAACAAGTGAGAGAGCAGGTTGCAGAAGCTCTTGCTCCAACAAACATAATGATGAACCAGATGATGAGCATCATGCTCAGCTTTCAACAAAGTCAGAATCTGCCTACACAAATCCCTTCTTCTCCACCAAATCCTGATCTGTATCAAAATCAAAACCCTCCTCCTCCACCTCCACCTTCCTATTAATTTTCTTGTTTCTCTTTTATTATCGACAATGATGGTACACTCCTTAACCTCTTTATCCGATGGCAAAAAAGGGGGAGAAAGGAAAGAGAATTAAATTTAATGAGAAGAGTAATTTTTTGAAAAGTATATACTTGTTTGCATATGCATGTCTCTGTTTATGCTTTAATATACTATATCAGTTTTGAATGCTCTGATACTGTTTACTATGATTTGTTTATTGGTCTGATATATCCTAAGTCTACATGCTCTAACACTGTTTGATATGATATATTTTATTTGCTCTGAAACTTATCTATAAGTTTGATAAGACTACAAAGCTCTGATTCTATCTCAACTGATAAGTAGTTGCACTGATCTGATAAGCTATACATGTGATGTTAAAAGTTTGAATGCTTTGTCTTAGGGGGAGCTTTGTAAGCTTTCTTAGACTTTGATTCTCAAATTTAATTAGTTTTGGTCATCATCAAAAAGGGAGAGATTGTTGGAACCAAAGTGATTTGGATTTAATTAATTTCTAAGTTTTGATGTTCACAAAAGGATTAAATTTGCTTGGCAAAGTGTTAGTTGAGATCTAACAAGGTTATCTAGTTTTGCAGGATCACTTGAATCTTATAAGTTATGGATACTTAGAAAAAGTTTCATATATCTGTTTGGACTTTAAATAAGAAATCCACGTCCACCAGTGTAGACAGGCTGCTCAAAAGGTTGGTAGAGTTATTTATTTATTTATTTGAGTAGTTGAAAGTTAAGTAGACAAGGCATGAGAATTCCTAAGTAAAGGAAATATTAAAATATTTCTACTAGACGGAATCTAAGTTTCAAATTGAATAGACGAGCTTAACTAGTCACGTCATTAGACGAGATCTTTTTTTAAGTGAGTAGACGAACTTTAATGCCACGTCACTAGACGGAGATCAAAATAACTCACTGAGATATAGCAAGTCCAAAGACTTGAGTAGATGAGAGGATATGCCACGTCAGTGGATGAGCAGAAAGAAAGAGTGAATACAATTAGTTTCACATAGAACTAAATAGACGCAGTTTTTAAGTAGACGAGCTCATCTTTAGGATAAGCCTTCATAAATAATTTCAATCCGGTCCACAATGAATCATATTCATTTCCAATGATTGATATTTATTTCAAGAGAATTTTTGTTCTTCTCATTTGTTTTATATGCTTAATGCTTTGTTTCCTTGTGAGAAAAACATAGTACCATCGAGGAAATACAAAAAAGCAACACAGTACAATGGGAAATGTAAAACGATCTGTACGATAACACTTTTATGATTGGAAAAAGCTGGAATTTACATAAAGGAGGAAAAACAGTTTTCAAGCTTCAAATGCTCAGAGCAGTGAGCCTCCATTTTGTACTACCCTGATAACCAAGAATACATTTCAGCATGGCCATGATCAAGCTATCAGTCACAATGGATATTGTGCATTCAATGCTATCTCTAAATGGGAAATTCAAAATGACCATTGACGCTTTTCAAGAGTAAAAGAAGGTCACTATAAATAGAGGACCTCAAGCAATGAAGAACAAATTTTGCCAATACAATATTTGCTAGAACTAGCTCTCATTTCTTTCATTCTTTCAAAAGTAAAAGTCTATATTCTTTAGTTTGAATATCATGAAAATAATCAACAGATCTTAAACTTTCATATCCTCACATATAGTGAGTTAAGAAGATCATAAGTTAAATCTCTTTGTTAGAGCTAGAGCCTGAAGAGGCTTGGTAAGAAAGGAATACTTGTAGCCTGGAGAGGTGTTGAATACTTGATTGTAATCTATTTGGAGAAAATCTTAAACTTCAAGTCGAAGGGACTAGACATAGCTCGTGGTTGGAAGAGAGTGAACCAGGATAAAATCATCTGCGTTAATCTTCTATCCTTAAATTCTTACGGCTTTATTTGTTTATACTGACTGTGATGTTTTGATATTGCTTTTATTAAATGTCAAAAGTTATTTTTTAGTGTGTGCATCTACTTTATATATTATGGTGTGAGAAAAACAGTTTTAAAAGGTTGTTTTAGAAAAATTATTAACAAACACAATTCAACCCCGCTTCTTGTGTTTGCCTGTGTCAACTTCACTGATGATAGATGATAAGTCAATGGTTTGTTATTTCTAAAGGGTCTGACTCTTAAAAGACAGGACCCCTGATTTTGAGAGGTAACAAACTCCCAAGCTAATTTCAGTATTGAAGCTTTATTAATTGCTTGAATGGACCTCAAACCAAGACCTCTTTCTGAAAAAGGTTTGCATATATGCTTCCATGTCACTGTTACTATTTTATGCTGATCCACACTTCCTGACCATATGAAATTCCTTAGCTAGCTTTCCACTTTTTTGATGCATTCCACAGGCCATTTATATACCTGGAAACTGTATATTAACATGCTTTGCACCACTGATTTCACAAGCATAACTCTTCCCATGATGGATAACAATGAGGATTTCCAAGAAGCAAGCTTATTCTTAATTCTGTCCGTAATAGGCTGCAAGTAAACTTTCTTTGATTTACCCTTGAAAAGAGGAATTCCCAAATATATAAATGGAGTTGACCTAGCTAAGGATCTTAGAAAAGAAGCAATATCATATTTCCTTTTTGCAGTGATATGTCTTGTATAGAACTTTGATTTTTCATGATTAATTAATTGACCCGAAGCCTCTCCATAATGATGTCATCAGCATAAAGAATGTGTGAAGGAGTGGCAAAACCTCTTGGTTCTGCCATCAGCTGCAATTCCCTTACCTCTACCATTTTGCTAATTCCTCAGCTTAGAACGTCTTCAGCTCTACAAAATAAGAGGGGATACAAAGGATCACCTTGTCTAACCCCTCTATTACAATAAAATATCATGTTGCCTTTCCATTCATTGAGATTGGAAACTTGGCTAATTGTAATATAGCTTTGATCCATTCACAAAACTTGTTATCGAAACCAAAACTGTGTAGAACCTTCAACAAAAACTTCCAATCTAAAGTGTCAAAGGCTTTCCTTATATCTATTTTCATAGCATCATTTACTCCAAACACTTTTTTATCAAGCATATTCACTGCTTCTGAGGCTGTACAAATGCAATCACCAATCTGCCTACCTTGTATGAATCCCCTCTGATTTCCATAAACAATTCTTGGAGCTATCTTGGCCAATCTATCTGCTAACAACTTTGTAATAATTTTGTGTTTTATTACCTTATTTTTTCTGGACTTTGAAGAGTTTTTGTGTCAAGAAAATACAACAATGATGAGTGGCCCTTCTAACTCCAAGAATGAAAGCTATAGTAGTGGTTCACTTTTATTGTGATAATTGTAATTCATGCCTCACGAGGAGGGATGGGTCTGCTTGGATCACTTAACTATGTAAAAATTATGACTTGAAGGGTTTTTTTCCTATTGGTTGCTTAGTTTATATGGATAATAAACGTGGTATTGGGCGTTCACATGTATTAGACAGTAGAAGTGATGAATTCTTGATTTTGACACTACCAGAAAATGTTAAATTTCCAATGCATTTTTACCGACGACCACGACCGCCATCGATAATGAAGAGGTTACCGATGGAAATGTCTGTCGGTAACATCGAATACAAAAAGTCACAAGAATTACTGACAGAATGTTCGTCGGTAACCTTACGGAGGGTTTTTTTTTGGTAAATATGTTGGTACTGTTGGTGGGAATTGAGAATTCTTTGCGTGAGAGCTTACCGAGGGGTCTTTTCGTCGAAAATATTGAATAGAAGTTACTGACGGATTGTCCGTTAGAATCTTGGTTTACAATATCGACAGACCAAATAGTCGGTATTCTTAGTTTTTGAATTACTAATTGATAAAGCTGTCCATAATTTTCACTGGTCGTCGGTAATATTCACTAACCACCCACGCCCCCTTCTCTCTCACTTTCCTTTTCTCTCTTTTCTTTTCTTTTTCTTTGTTTCCACCGTGCCACATTCTCCCTCTACCACCGAGATACCGAGTGCGTCCGTCGTCCGTATGTTGGGTTCCCTATTACTAATGGAAAATGCCCTGGGTAAGGCTTTGAGGGAATTACCGATGACTTTTCCGTCAGTAATAGGGCATCCTACTGAGGTCATTACCGACAAAAATCCATCGGTAATTACCAACGGATAACCCAAATCCATCGGTAACCGACGAGCTGGTTTACCGATGGATTTGAGTCCATTGGAAAGCCGTCGGTAATACTTCATTACCGACGGTTTTTGGCCGTTTCCGACGGCTTTTGTCCATCGGTAATATGCAAATTTTTGTAGCGTGATTGTTGGAATATTTTATTTAATTATATTCCAATGTCATAATGTGGGCAAATATCGCTAATTAATTATATAAGCTATTTATTGATTAGGGGCCTTGATTGACATGTGTTCAAACTAAGGGATATGACTAATCAGATTTTTGATTTTATAATTAACTAATTAATTATTATTTGATATGGGAAATAAATGAGCGGATGTCGTCGATGGCCCATATCGGAATAATGGGAACCCTTGCTAATTGGTCATCACCCTAAATATAATATTGCCTCTTCTCCCCCACTAAAGACATAAGGAGTCCTGATTGAGAAAGAACCACAAGCCAACAGGTGTTCATTACCCGTACCTCTTTCTTTCTCCCTCTATGTGTTTCAAATTACTGTCTATCGATTATTAGCAATGGATCCAGGAATTTTGATTATCCTTGATAAATCAGCATGTTGTAGATTCTAAGACTATCAGGCTATGGTTGTTATTGATAAATGATATGCATGCTTATATCTTTATAATGTTTCTACAAGTAAGTTTTATGATAGCTAGGAAGCCTTGGGGTAAATAATATGTGTGGAGAGTAATTTATTTTTTAAAATCTATTTATATTATATAATTACTGAAGCGCAGACTATAGCGTCGCCACTTCAATTCAATGTCCTAATCCTTCTTTCCATCCAAAGAGCTGATGTGTCAAGTTCTCTTATTTTCATCATTTTTTTATATTTTAGAATAGAAAAAACTCATTGAACATTCACAAGGAGAGAATTAGCAACTCAATACCCTATTGCTAGAGTAAATATCTAATTTGGTCCCTGAAATTGTGAAGTAGTATCAACTTGGTCCTTGAAATTATCGAAATTCAAAAAGTGTCCCTGAATGATAAGTTAGTATCAATTTAGTCCCTCATTTTACTCACTTAATATCAATTAAGTCCCTAACACTGCAAACGTAATATCAACTTAGTCCATATGATTTTTAACGGAGGGACTAAGTTGATCATCATTTTACAATTTCAGGGACTAATTTGGAATTTTGATTATTTCAGGGACCAGGTTGATACTTTTTTTAAAAAAAAAGGAGGCGTGCAAAGGCATCACAATAGAGACTAACATCCCAACTAGGTTGGCACCTTAGCCACTATCCATCATATGCAGCACACCCCAATTTATTCAAAAATAAGAAAACAAAACATTACAAGAGCATGGGGGGCATCAACCTAACCCATGAAGTCACCTAAAGCGAAAATTAGGGAGTCCTACCCTATTATTACAAAAATCATCCCTAATGAAACTAGGGATTAAATCCCACCAAAAGAATCCATGAATAAACAGTCCATGATTGGCAATTTTATCTACACAGATATTGCCCTCACGAAAAATATGAGAGTATCCAAAACGCATATCTTTTATAATGGTCATGCAGTTATTCCATCTATTCCTAACACTAGTGGAAAATATACATTAGACGGTAAAGGTTTACGTCAGTTAACCAAAAGCTAGACGTTAAAAAGGAGGCGGTGGCAGTTTTGTAAATATCAGGCTTCATTAATTCAATTTTAACGTCAGTTGTTTTAAGGACTGACGTTAAAAGTGAAGAGACTTACTTATAACGTCAGTTCAATAAAGAACTGACGTTAAAAGTTAACATTTTAACGTCAGTTCGATAAAGAACTGACGTTATAAGTAAATCTCTTCACTTTTAACGTCAGTCCCTACATCAACAGACGTTAAAAGTTATTTTAATAATTTTTTAATCTAGTATACGATTCCTTCCGCACTGCCTTCCTCAAAGTTTCAGTTTCACATGAATTGCTTTGATGTTTTGTGTTTCTGTTTTGAAAACTAAAATATATGTGCGAAGTATAAGTTGAATCAATAACCCAAACCGGATCTCATTCATGAAGTGTAATACAGACTGATTGATACATAAGATTGAAAGGGTTTAAAATCCTATAAAAAGTTACATTGAAAGGGTTTAAAATCCTAAACATTAAAGCTACATCCCATCAGAGAGTTTTATGAAATATGCCAAAGGGAAAACTATATATACTCCGAAGACCTCAGAAAACTGGGGGGCATGAGAGAGCTCAAGAGAGAGGCAAAAACAGGTGCACCAGATCCGTTTCAAGCAAAGGCAGTGGTTCCAGAGACTTCCAAGACGGTCACTTGCCTGCCAAAGCTGAGGTTTTGGAACTGTGACCCCCGAGCACCTGATTAGCCCTCCAGCAGCTGATTCTCCGGAAGGTGATAAGGTGAGCAACTCACATAATGTAATTTACTCAGACTTATCACCCATATAATGTAATTTACTCAAACTCAGAAGTTGTTTGACCATTAAGACAAAGACCTTTGAGTCTAGGAATAGGAAGAAAGAGTGATGAAGTTAATCTCCACGGCAGAGCCATATTGTGAAGCAGAAAATTAAAAGGATGGAAGGAAGCTATTTATAGGAGCAGGGGATGAAGTTACTAATTAAGCTATTCTGATTTTGTTGAAAACATACCTATAAACTTAATGCTCATTAAGAGGATTGAGTTACAAGGTGCATGGGTAAGTAGCACAGTACAGTCAAAGGAATGAATGTTTTTGCAGATATCTATACACTTTTAACGTCAGTTTTTTAAAAAAACTGACGTTAAAAGTGTTTTTAATAAAAAATATTAATTGTTAACGTCAGTTTTTTATACAACTGACGTTAAAAGTTTGATTTTTACTTCAGTTAAATAAATAACTGACGTAAATAATCCTATATATTATAAACGTGCAGAATGAATATTGGAAATAATGTAATTAATATACGGGAACTTGGCAGTCATCAATTAAGTTGACGTTAAAAATGAGGTGGTGGGTAAACTATTTGCGTCAGTTCTATAAATAACTGACGTAAATAATTATGAATTGGTTGTCATGTCCCTGTTGTCCCTCTTAACGCAGATCACTCCATATAGTACTGCAGTTTATTGCTAAACCTTTTTTTATACAAGTTTATTTTTAATTTTTATTAATTAGCTTGAATTAGTAAACAAATTATTGTGCAAATTAAAATAAATAAACACTTAACATAAAACAAGTTATATGTATAATCAAATCGTATGACATTAATTGAAGCGATTCATAAGTTAAATTACATGATTAAAAGATAAAAAATTTCTGCAACATAGCCCTAAAATATAAAAAAGTTTCTGCATCAACATCATTTTCTTCTCAGTCCTGTCATCAGAAACTCCAATGGATGCATCACCTCCCTCACTCGAATTCCAAGATGCAAAGTAAATCCTCAGTCACTAGCAACAAAGCAAAGTGAAATGGATCTTTGCATCTTTCTTCTTCAATGGAGTTCCTTGATGCATCATCTTGAATCCACAATCACTTGCTTCCAAAGCAAAGTGAAAGGGATGACGAGGGATGAAATAAAGTGAGAGAATCACATTACGTGATTCACCCAACCTTAATATCCATGCAATGTAATTTACTCAAACTCAGAAGTTGTTTGACCATTAAGACAAAGACCTTTGAGTCTAGGAATAGGAAGAAAGAGTGATGAAGTTAATCTCCACGGCAGAGCCATATTGTGAAGCAGAAAATTAATTAAAAGGAGATGGAAGCTAGGAAGCTATTTATAGGAGCAGTGGATGAAGTTACTAAGTTATTCTGATTTTCTTGAAAACTTATCTATAAACTTAATGCTCATTAAGAGGATTAGGTACAAAGGTGAATGGGTAAGTAGAACAGTAGTCAAGGGAATGAATGTTTCTGCAGAAACTAATAAACCTTTAACGTCCGTTGTGTAATACAACTGACGGAAGAAGTTGTGAGTGTTTTTAACGTCAGTTTCTTAATACAACTTACGTTAAATATATGACATTTAACGTCAGTTATTACTAACAACTGACGTAATAAGTGTGAGAGTTTTTAACGTCAGTTTATTAATACAACTGACGTTAAATATATGATCTTCAACGTCAGGTTTTACCAAAAACTGACGTAAAATGTTGTTTTATTTTAATTATAACGTTTACCCCCGCGCGCCTTCTCCACTTCTCTACGTCTTTTCTCTTTTCATCACGCTCAACCCTCACTCTCGCTCTCACTCTGCCCTAATCGCACGCTCATCTCCACCGCAACCACCGCGAGGGCTTCTTCGCCACCACCGTGAGGTACACTCTTAACCCCTAACTCTGTCTTTCCCGCTCCTTCTTTGCAATAACTTGACATCTCTCTTTCCCCTGGCCTTCCCGCGCACTAACTCTCCTTGTCCCTCTGCTCTCAGTAACCACATCGAACGTTGGCCACCACTCGAGCTTCCCCCCACCACCACGCGAGCGCCTATTTCTGGTGAGTCTTTAATTAGGGCACATTTTTTTATTCACGGTTTTGAGTGCATGCATGTTGCTCTGCTGGTTTGAAACTGTAGTCTCAGTAGTTGAAACTTGAAACTCTGAGTTTGAGTTGTTTGGAATGTCTCTATTTTTGGTTTTGAGTGTATGTTGAAACTGTAGTCTCAGTAGTTGTAACTTTAAACCGTGAGTTTGAGTTGTTTGGAATGTCTCTATTTTTGGTTGAGTGCATGTTGCTCTCTGTGGTTGATCTGTCACGGCCGTGATGATCATCACGGCCAGGCCGTGATCGGTTCCGCCTATGAGGGTCTCGATTCAGTTGGCACGTTACAGCCGTGATGTACATCACGGCCAGGCCGTGACCAGTGCTTGGCAATGTTCAAAAACTATAGTTTTCAATCTCCCGTATTGTCCTTATATTGGATATATAGATGTTTTGTATATCTACAGGACCTATCTAGTTATTTTTATTTATACTTCTGTATTTATTTTGAGTTATAACCTATGTTAATACATATATATTGTTTTTGAACAGCATACATATGGATCGATCGGATAGCCCACATGCACGGGAGGACACTGTTGGGGTTTCGCAGGACCCGATCACGCCTACGCCTGCTAATTCTAGTGTAAGTTTACATGCATGTTATATACTGTCTTTAGTCCTTCTTGTTAATGTAAGTTTATAATGTTACAACCCTCTATTTTATCATTTTTTTTTGTCCATACAGACATCACAGGCTCATAGGAAACGGGGTAGAGGAGCCACCTCGTTGAAGAAACTAGAGAAGGACAGCAGAGCGGACGAAGCTTGAGGTGTCCTTCGATGCTAATCAAAATGCCCGGGGACCCCGTGCTAAAGAATTTAATAAGTGGGTGTTTCTACAAGCTAAGCAAAGACGTAAGCATCAACTACAACCATCGGAATGACGTTCCACTAACGTTAAGGATCAGATTTGGGAGGCTATCACGGTATTTTACCTTTACATTCGTTTGATTTACATTATCAGATAATTATCCGAGTTATAATCCATCCAGTTGTTATATATGTATCTAATGTGTAGGTTGCTTGGACTGTGCCTAATGACGAGGATCATCGTCATAAATGTATGAAAAGGGCATCAAAGCGTTGGAATGGGTTCAAGCATGATCTTACCAGGTACTATCTATCTGGGAAGAAGCGGCTTGATAAAATGTTCTCGGATTATCCCTGGATTGATCAGGATACTTCGGATATGTTTGCCAGGAGTCGACAGGATGAAGAATTTCAGGTTGGTTGATTAAGTTAATTTTGTATGCTTATTATAGATCATTTAACTATATTTAATTATGTGTTTTTGTTTGAATAGGCTAAGGCAAATAAGGGTCGGCAGAATCAGCGAAGAACGCCCACCGCCACACCATGTCTCGGGGTGGGTACCATACTCGGATCCAAGCAGATGATGGCGGATAGGTGAGGGCGGCGGCAGAAGAGCACTCGCTAGGATTGAAAGAGGAGAGGTGCCCGAGGGCACACCATCAAGTCCTCCGTCGGACATCGACCGCGAGGATGTCGGTTAGCCTACCGCATGACAAAGGCGGGATCTTTTAAAGTCGATGCCACTCGCGAAGTGGCGAGATAAGATTGTAAGTAAATAATTAACTTGATTTCAATTGATATTTGTATAGATACTTGCAACAGTTATCACTTGCACGTTTTTCATTTTTTTCATTGTAGATGGATCTTAAAGCAAAATCCTCCCGGGCGCATTCGTCCCCCTTCGACAAAGCAGGACGTCTTGATGATCGCTCTAGGCAAGAAAGACCATCCTGGTCGGGTTCTCGGTGTTCCCGGGAACGTGACCATCAAACAATATTATGGCAAGTCTGCTTCACGAAAGCGGGTGGTCAATGAAGCATCAATTTTGGCTGACATTACTCAAGCACCTCATGACCAACCCGGATATTACATCACATCTGATGCAAGGCTTAATAGCCAACCCAGAATTCAAGCAGGCGCTTGCCAGAGAGCTTTCCTCCATCGGTACATCCCAGGACACCGCAAGGCTTGCCAACGCTTCACATGTGAGCACAAAAGAGAGTTTTAGTATGGCACATGTGGAGGACGATGAGTTGGCAGCTAGGGAGCGGGAGTTGGAAGTCCAGCGCCATGAGCATGAGTTGGAAATGAAAAGGCGTGAGCTTGAGTTGGACTCCAAACGACGTGAGCTCGAAATGTTAGCAAAGTTATTTATTCATTATTAATGTCCAAAATATTCAAATAATTACTTGTGTTTTTTTAATTATCAAAAACTTATATATTTTATTTTCCTAAACTGAAGGCCAAGTCGACGTCGGTGCCGCTGTCACCTATCACTCGTTTGTTCTCACTTGGTGAGGATTATTCGTATGAGATTTTTGAATGTCCATTGGAGCACGATGGATGGGTGGCACGCCCAAATCAAGAGAGGATATTTTCCTTCGTTGGTGACGCTCTCGGAACGCTGCGCAAATAACGCTCCGGATGAACAAAGAATGTCATCGGTCTACCGTGCACGTAAGTTAATTTTAATTTTATAACTTATTTATTTTTGGTATTTTTCCATTTAATAATTTATTTTAATTTCAATATATATATTATGTAATTAACATCCACACCCTTTTCATATCTTAGGTATCTCCATCGTCTTCAGCTTGATAAGGGCGTTGCATCAGTTTACGGTTTCTTAGATCCGTCAATCCTTGTGCCCGAGTTTTTTGCTGGCGATGCATTGAGTAAATACATAGGGAAGGTGTTGGGAGACAATCCGAAAGAATTATATCTGGCTCCCTACTATATGAATGACCATTGGCAGTTGTTGGTACTTCACCCGTCTAGGCATACTGTCATATTCTTCTGCTCTCTCCACTATGATCCGCCACCGAAGGTGGTGGAAGCTGTAAATATGTAAGTAACTAATCTTAAATTAAATTTAAGTTTTAATATCAGTTGTTTTTAGTTTATTACGCACATGATAAATGAGTTTGTTAATTGATCGACATGATTATTTGTTTATGATAGCGCACTGAAGGCGAGTAGCATAAGTTACGCCAACGGGAGAAGTAGGACTTCTAAGGCTAAAGCAAATCCTGCATGGAACATCCTCAAGGTTTGGTAGTTTATTTATCAAATAATTATTATTATAATTACTAATTTATGTGTATATTCAACTGACATTGAAATTAATTTTGTTGGTAGTCTCGATTTCAACCTGACAGTTGGTCGTGCGGCTATTATGTGATGCTTCATATGCTGAACATAGTCTCCGCATCTATTACGGAAGGATGGAAGAAGGTAATATTTAAACAACTTGTTAAATTATATATTATAGTTTTGAAGATGACTTGCATTGATGTTATTGTTATTATTTGAACGTGTCTAGGCATTTATCGACCAATCGCCTATTGAACAAGATGAGTTAAGAGACTTGAGGATGCGCTTCGCCGAATTCTTCTTCAAGTATGCGGCTGAAAAAGGAATTGCCAACATACCTCCGCACTACTTAGATAAATAGTTTTTTTTGTTAAACTTTAGAAACTAATTAATAACATGTATATATATATATATCCTTAGATAGTTTTGTTTTTTAGACATTGGAACTAAAATTTATTTATATATACACATGGGTTTTGGTTTTAAGTCCCCCATTGTTCAATTTTCCTTTGCAATTCTGTAATGTGTGTGATATTCTGTGTTACTGGGACTGAATGCAGGGATAGCTGAGGAGAGTGATATTTTAAAACTGAATTTAAAAAAAAAAAACTTATTAACGTCAGTTGTATCAAACAACTGACGTTAATAGTATTTTATAAAATACACAGTACTATATTAACGTCAGTTGTTTATTACAACTGACGTTAAAATTAAACCTTTAACGCCGTTCTTTATAGCAACCGGCGTTAGTTTTAACAAAATCAACGTCCGTTGTATTAAAGAACTGACGTTAATAGTTTTATTTTAACGTCGGTTTTGTTAAGGAACTGACGTTAATAGTGTTATATTTAACGTCAGTTCTCAACTGACGTTAAAATAGTAACTATTAACGTCAGCTGTATTTACGTCAGTCAGTATTCTGACGTAAAAAATCAATTTTAACTGACGTAAAAAGCACTTATTGCACTAGTGTAAGTTTCCAAGGAACCATTGAGGGAGAGGAGATTGCAGAGAGTACTAGCTTTGAGTCACATTCCAGCCATAACGACCACCCTTTCTTATGAGCAATTTCAATTGCCAAGATTGCACCCATTAACTCAGCATAAAAAGCAGTAGTGACACCAAGGTTGGCTGCAAAGCAACCAAGAGTGGCAGCACTATGATCACGAAAAATGGCACCACAAGCAGAAGGACCCGGAGCACCTTTAGCTGTCCCATCAGTGTTGCACTTGACCCAGTAACAGGGAGGAGGATGCCATATAACTTCTATAATTTGGGGAGCTCGGTTGGGATGGCAGCTGACTCTAAATGCCTTTAATAACATAAACTCCTGTAAAGATGATGAAGATGTTCCTTTACTCAGGTTACCCGCAAGGATAACATTAGCAAGGATCAGGCTTTTGGTAACTTGCAAGGGAATAAGCCTGTCTTCAAACCTGGATTTATTCCTGCAGTGCCAAATTGCCTAGATGATGCTGGTTATGGCAGCAATCATAAGATCCTTGACTTGAGAGCTCCATTAATGCTCACAGATTGATAAAACAGTAAGCTTTGAGGCAGTATCAATTGTCATACTAACTGTGTTGCTTAGCCAGGACCATAAATCCTTAGCAAAGGAGCATTGAAAGAAAAGATGAGCAGTTGTTTCATAACTACAACCACATAAATTACATCTAGAGACAACCATGCAGCCGTTGGCCCATAGATTTTCATTAGTAGGCATACGGTTATGAAGGATCCTCCAAACCAGGAAGGAATTGGAAGGAGGAACACATTTATTCCAAAGGAATTTGGCCCAAGAAACAGCTTGTCCATTGCTATTGAGGAACTGAAAAGCATCCTTCAAAGTTAGAGAGCCCGATTCATTTCTACACCACACACAAGTGTCCTTACAAGGGGAGGAAGGGATACTGATGTGCTTGAGTTCTTCAGCAATAGCTGGGCAGTGTTGTAGTATAATACTTGGTATGAACCAAGAGTTATTATGCAGGAAGTCCTTGACCTTTGCATTTAAGGAGGAGTGTAAGTGTGCTGGTAAAGATAGCAAGGAGTTCAAGGGCTTAGATAACCATACATCATTCCAAAAGTTTATGTCAGAACCATCTCCAAGCAACCATGAAGAGTTTTCAAGAATTGAATTCAGATGAGGTTTAATCCCTGTCCAGATTGAAGAGGATATAGAATATTGTACAACTGAGTTTTCCCTCATAACTCTTTCTCGCAGAAGACAGGCCCACTGCTCAGATGAAAAGATGAAGTCCCAGCATAATTTAAACATAGAAGCATTGTTAACAGCTCTTAAAGATCTAACTCCAAGACCTCCCTCAGCCTCAGGGACCAAATTCAGGGACCAATTCACAATTTCAGGGACCAAATTGAGTGTTTTCTCCCTATTGCTAGTTTCTGTCCAATCAATCCTCGTCTTCATCACTGAATTGATCATCGCCCTCTTCTTAAGGAGGCCTAAGACCAAAACCCGTGATGAAATTAAAAATATTAAAAAATTAAAAAAAATCACAAATACCAAACCTCATTATAATACTAATAGGATATTATTGTATGATCATAAACCACATTAATAATATATTTAATAATAATAATAATAATAATAATAATAACAACAACAACAAAAACTAACGATAATAAAAATAATGGTACATTCTAAATGTACAAAAAAAAAAGATATAATAAAAAATACAAATAAATAATATACAAAATGATAAAATGGTATTATAAAAATTAAATTAAACACTTCCATAAAAATAGTTGATAAAGAAGAGTGTAAAAAAAGTAGCAGAATGTTGGTAAGTGAATTTATAATAATTAAAATATGATATCAGAAAAAAATTAATATTTACCTAAACTTCAAATTGATTACAATAGAGTGTAGAAAAATTAAAAGAGTATAATAAATTGTTGAAGAAGGTAGAAATAGTGTATTATAAAATGGAGGAAATATGTGTTGGGGGAGGGGGAGCCGGTTACGCATGAATTTATATGGGGGAGGGGGGTTGGGTTGGTGGGATGGGTGGTGGGGGACAGAGCCACGTGTCACCACGCCGTGAGTGGTGCCACTGCAACTGGCGCCATCGTGGCACCTGTTGTAGTGGCCCCACTCACCGGGTGGTGACACGTGCCGCTGCATTTAATTTTTTGTGTCAGATTACCCAGACCAATGACGACCTGCCACGTGGCAGGTCAACAGGTCAATGTCGCCAATCAAATTGGTGCCACCCAGATAGCAAAAAAAAATTATTTTATTCCATTGTGTCAAAAAGTAGGTTAGTTTGATGAATTGTTTCAAAAATAGGTTATTTTGATATATAATTTTTAAAAGTAGGTTACTTTAGTTTAAAAACCCAATTTGTATAGATAATGTCGATATATACAACTCTTTCTCCCTAGTTGCAATTGGTCTGATGTAATCCATTATTAATTTATAATCTTGTGTGAAAGTAATTTATACCTTTAAAGCGTGAATGCATATTTTCATAATAAAATAATAAGAAATCAATTGATATTATTAGTTACTGTATTTGTGATGATAATGTAAATAAAAAACTCATATGGCCAGTTATGGCAAAGCATATATGGATTGGTAGAAATGGAGAACTGACTATAGAATGTCTTAAGCTTGGTTTCATTCAATGATGATGCAAGTCTTACGTCATGATATCTTCCTTGCCCTGGGTTTCATGCACCGATAATTAATTGAATCTTCATCATGTACTTTCAAACTTGCATTCCCATTTGCATTTGGGATGTGATAGCTATCTTAAAAGTCCACATTATCGTTATGAACTCCAATGCTTGTAATCTCACAATGTAACTCTATGATCCATTGACCGTAAATAACAAGTCAGAAATGAAAACTAAAATAAAGGGGAAACTGACAAGAATATATGTTCGTCATTTTGGAATATAGTTAGTTATAAGATAAGACTGAATTAAATAAATGTCATTCCAATGAAAAAAAATTGAATGAACTTGTTCTATTTCTTTCTCACCTTGCCTATAAATAGAGAAGATTCGGCCACTTCATTTTCATCAATTTATTTGTGCACAAGTTTTCTGCTGGTTCACTATAGTTTAGAAAAAATGGTTCCCAAGGCTTTGCTCATTATGGTTATGTTCTTGGCTACTACCCTTCTGATCTGTGCTGAGGTTGCACCCAAAGACTTCGATGAGAATTTTGATGAAGTAGATGGTAATTCTGTTTAAAAGTTTTTTTTTTTTTACTTATAAATATTTAGGTCATATTCGTTTTAGCTTGTGATAGTCTAAAAAAAGCACTTTAGATCAATCAATATTTTTTCAAGTTTCTGGAAGAATTTTGTCAAGTTTAATTATTCAAGTTTTAAGTTTTTTTTTACTTTGAAAAAGCATCGATCTTGCCATTGTGACAATTAACCATTCAGATCTAGCTACTTTGCAAATCCATTTTTATGTTAGGGATATATTGTAATTAAAATATGATCATAAAAATATTACTTTTATTATTATTGTTGTTGTTATTATTATTGTTGTTGTTTTTTGTTATAGGTAAGCTTTCTGCAACTGGGGTAGATGAAAACAAATATGGTTACGGCGGCTATGGTGGTCGGGGTTGGGGTTATGGTGGTTATGGCGGCCATGGTGGTCCTTGGCGTGGTGGCTATGGTGGATGGGAAAGAGGCACTAGTGCAATAAGTGCTTTTTACGTCAGTTAAAATTGAGTTTTTACGTCAGAATACCGACTGACGTAAATACAGCTGACGTTAAAAGTTAAACTTTTAACGTCAGTTGAGAACTGACGTTAAATATATAACTATTAACGTCGGTTCTTTAACACAACTGACGTTAATTTTTTCAAAATTAGCGTCAGTTCTTTAAAACAACTGATAAAAATTAACGTCAGTTCTTTTCAGAACGGACGTTAATTTTGTTAAAACTAACGTCAGTTGTTATTAAGACCTGACGTTAAAGGTCTTAATTTTAACGTCAGTTGTAATAAACAACTAACGTTAATAGTGTACTGTATATTTTATAAAATACTATTAACGTCAGTTGTTTCATACAACTGACGTTAATAGTATTTTTTTTTTTAATTCAGTTTTAAAATATCACTCCCCTCAGCTATCCCTGCATTCAGTAAATATCCTAGTAACACAGAATATCACACACATTACAGAATTACAAAGGAAAAATGGAACAATGATCCATATGTATACCTGTTCAGAAACAATATATATTTATTAACATGGGTTACAACTCAAAATAAATACATAAATATAAATAAAAATAAATGTATACTAAGTTTAAACTACCTATATCAATATTCCTTCGTGATGATCATCACGAGTGGCATGTACATCGTCCACCTGTGTCTCCTCGATTATAGTAGGCATGTTTGTTGAAAAAGAAGGAGTCTCTGGAATATCAAGGTTTGAATCTTCATTTTCATCACTACCATTATACATGCTTTTTCCTTGGAGAACCACGGACAACCTTTTGTCAGAAGGATCAGTGATGTAGAACACTTGTTTTGCTTGGGAAGCCATTATGAATGGCTCATTTATATGACCTAACTTGTTGAGGTCTACCAATGTGAACCCCAATTCGTCGGTTTGTACACCACCGTTACTATCAACCCACTTACATTTAAATACCTAAGACCGTAAGCTTAGTGTAATCGAGCACCCAAATATCTTCAATATATCCAAAGTAAGGTCTCGGTGCTTTAACGGGTTTTGTGTCCTTTGCACTAGAGAAGTGCATTGCTTCGGCCACGATCATAACCCCACTATTTTGCATGGTACTCTTGTTATCTTGTTCCTTTGTATAAAAGGAAAAGTTATTTATGTCGTATCCGCTCCAACATATGACGTTGAAGCTAGGCCCACGTGCTTGCCATCTTACGTCATCAGAAGCAGTACTACCATCCTTAAGCATTTCTTCCTTGAACCATGGTAAGAAAGTCTTGTTATGCTTGTTCAACAACCACCTTTTGCTCATTCGAGGGTTTTCTTGATTGACTTTTCTTTTATGTTCAAATAAGAAAGGCTTAACACATTCGATGTTGTTCAATACATACAAATGTGCTTGAAGCACTTCCTCCCGATCCTTCCTATTAATTCTTAAGCCATGTGTACCCTTACCTTGACATCTGATCTCATCATGCCGAGGCTTAGGAACCCCTATAGGATCCGTGTTATGAAGGTAGTCCGAACAAAACTCAATAGCTTCTTCTGCAACATACCTTTGAACAATAGATGCTTCCAAACGATGAGGATTCTTCACATACCCTTTCAAGATCTTCATGTAGCACTCAACTGGGTACATCCATCTCAGAAAAACCGGCCCACATAATCTAATCTCACTCACCAAATGAACAATTAAGTGAACCATTATGTCGAAAAAGGAAGGAGGAAAATACATCTCCAATTGGCACAAGATTGTAGCAGCCTCAACTTCCAAGTCATCCAACATACGGGGGTCAACGACTTTGCTACATATAGAATTGAAGAATGAGCACAACCGAGTAATGGCATGTCTCACATTTTTTGGAGCAATACCACGAATAGCAACGGGCAGAAGTTGTTGCATCAAAATGTGACAATCATGAGACTTCGAGCCAACCAATTTAAGATCACTAGAGACAAGCCTCTTCATATTTGAAGAGTAACCATGTGGAACTTTGATGCCCTGAAGACACCTGCAGAAACTTTGTCTCTCTTTTTTTGACAAAGTATGACATGCTGGCGGCAAATAAGTCCGCTTACCATCCTCAACAACTGGAGCTAACTGCTCTCGTATACCCACAGCAACGAGGTCGAGACGAGCATTCACACCATCCTTTGTCTTGTCCTGAATGTTGAGAAGCGTCCCGATCACACTATCACACATTTTTCTCCACATGCATCACATCAATGCAGTGTCTGACATCAAGCTTGCGCCAATATGGAAGATCAAAGAATATCGACCTCTTCTTCCATACGTTTTTCTCAACAGATTTACCTTTCTTTTTGGACTTGCTGAATATAACATCGATGTCCTTTACCCTCTAATAAACCTGCTCTCCAATTAAGGCCGCCGACGCTTCTTCTATCTCTTGCCATCCATTAAAAGCTTTTTTCATCTTACGATATGGGTGATCACGTCTAAGAAATCTCCGATGCCCAAGGTAAACCGTCTTCTTTCCATGATGCAACTGAGTGTAGCATATGCCTTCTTCACATATAGGGTATGCTTTATGCCCCTTGACACTATACCCGGACAAGTTACCGTATGCTGGAAAGTCGTTGATGGTGCAAAATAACATGGCACGAAGCATGAAAGTCTCATGAGAATACCCATCAACTACATCAACACCTTCCACCCACAGCGTTTTCAAGTCTTCAATCAAGGGACCTAGATAAACATCTAAGTCATTTCCCGGTTGCTTTGGGCCCGAAATCATCATAGACAACATCATGTATTTGCGCTTCATGCACAACCAAGGGGGCATGTTGTAAATTACCAACAGAACAGGTCATGAACTATGAATACTACTCATGTTACCATAAGGATTCATTTCATCCGTAGCAATTCCAAGCCTTAGGTTTCTTGGCTCATCGGCGAAATCCGGAAACATAGTATCGATATTCTTCCATTGAATAGAATCAGCAGGATGATGAACCTTTCCATCACGTTTCCTCTCATCATTATGCCATCTAAGATTTTTCGCATCTTTCGCATTGGCAAACAATCTCTTGAACCTTGGAATTATTGGAAGATACCACAACACCTTCGCAGGAGGACCCTTTTTTCTCACATCATCAAGATCATCATCATCATCACCACCCTTCACTTTGTATCGTGATAACCCACATTTGGGGCAATCGTGATTGTCTTCATGAACACCGGTGTACAATATGCAATCATTGGGGCATGCGTGTATCTTCTTATACTCCATACCCATAGGACACAATACCTTATTGGCCTCATAGTTACGGTCAGACAATGTGTTGTCCTCCGGAAGCAAGTCTTTCAACACTTCAAGCAGTTCCGTGAAGCTTTTATCGGTCCAACCATTTCTCGCCTTCACACAAACCAATTTTAGCACCGCCGACAACCGTGTATGAGTAGTACACCCTGGATATAAAGGCTTATCCGCATCACCGCACAACCTATCATACACATGAGCTCGATGAAAAGATACTTATACGGATCATGTCCTCTACTCGATCATCCTCCATATCTACGTCAACGTCCTCACTTTGGGAGACACTTGCCATACTACTCAACAACACATCACCATGCCATATCCGTCTTGTATAACTCAAGCAAATCCATTCACAAATCAAATGAGTACGTATATCCTTCACCGTACATTTCCTCGTATTCAAACACTTGACACAAGGACAAAAGAACATTCCATTACTATTAGGAACATTCCTTTGAGAAAATTCTATAAATTCTCCCACCCCCTTCAAATACTCAGCACTAGTACGCTTACAAACCATCCAACTACGATCCATAACTAGATAGGTCCTGTAGATATACAAAACATATATCCAATATAAGGACAATACGGGAGATTGAAAACTATAGTTTTTGAAGATTGCCAAGCACTGGTCACGGCCTGGCAGTGATGTCCATCACGGCCGTAACGTGCCAACTGAACCAGACCATCACAGGCAGAACTGATCACGGCCTAGCCGTGATGAGCATCACGGCCGTGACAGATCAACCAGCAGAGCAACATGCACTCAAAACCAAAAATAGAGACGTACATTCCAAACAACTCAAACTCACGGTTTCAAGTTTCAGCTATTGAGACTATAGTTTCAACATACACTCAAAACCAAAAATAAAAAAATGTGCCCTAAAGACTCACCAGAAATAGGTGCTCGCGTGGTGGTGGGGAGGGGAGCTCGAGTGGTGGCCAACGTTCGATGTGGTTACTGAGAGCAGAGGGACAAGGAGAGTTAGTGCGCGGGAAGGGGAAAGAGAGATGTAAAGTTATTGCAAAGAATGAATGGAAAGCAGAGTTAGGGTTAATAGTGTACCTCACGGTGGTGGCGAAGAAGCCCTCGCGGTGGTTGCGATGGAGATGAGCTCGCGAATAGGGAAGAGTGAGAGTGAGGGTTGAGCGTGATGAAAAGAGAAAAGAGACGTACAGAGCGAAGTGCAGAAGGCGCGAGGGTGTAAACCAAAATAAAACAACATTTGACGTCAATTGTTTGTAAAGACTGACGTTAAAGGTCATATATTTAACGTCAGTTGTATTAAGAAACTGACGTTAAAACATTAATTCCTTTGACTATTTATTTAATTGAAGTAAAAATAAAACTTTTAACGTCAGTTGTATAAAAAACTGACGTTAAAAATAAATATTTTTTATTTTAAAAGCAGTTTTAACGTCAGTTTTTGAAGACAACTGACGTTAAAAGTGTATATCTGCAAAAAAATTCATTCCTTTGATTACTGTGCTAACCCATGCACCTTGAAACATAATCCTCTTAATGAGCATTAAGTTTATAGATAAGTTTTCAAGAAAATCAGAGAGAGACTATTCTCTATATAAAGTACCATTCTTCTGTATTAGTATGTAAATACACCCTCTTCTTTTCCTCTATATTTCGTGCTTTTTCTATTCCTGTACAATATGGTTCTATCACATTTGAGCCTTTTGTTATTTCTTCCTATACCTATACTTAAAGGTCTCTGTCTTAATGGTCAAAAAACTTCTGAGGTTGTGTAAATCACATAATATGACTCCCTCACTTTATTCCATCTCCTCCCCAAGCGACTGTGGATAAAGCACACATGGAGCATCAAGGACTTCAAATGAGCAGGGAGGGGATCGATGCACCATTGGAGTTTGAGTACAGAACTGAGAAGAAATTGATGTTGAAGCATAAACTTTTTAATATTTTAGTGCTATGTTGCAGAAATTTTTTATCTTTTAATCATGTAATTGTATCTTATGGGTCGCTTCAATGAGATACGATTTGATTATACATATAATACTTTTATGTTAAGTGTTTATTTATTTTAATTTTCACAAGAATATGTTTACTAATTCAAGCTAATTAATGTAGATTAAAAATAAACTTGTTTAATATTTACACAAGTTCTTTACACAACTGACGCAAATAGTGATTTAATATTTACAAATTGTCACCACCTCATTTTTAACGTCAACATAATTTATGACTGCCAAGTTCCCGTATATTACATTATTTATAATATTCATTCTGCACGTTTATAATTTATAGGATTATTTACGTCATCTATTTATTATACTGAAGTAAAAAACCACACTTTTAACGTCAGTTGTATAAAAAACTGACGTTAAAAATAAATGACTGCCAATCAATTGCCACCACCTCATTTTTAACGTCAACTTAATTTATGACTGCCAAGTTCCCGTATATTACATTATTTCCAATATTCATTCTGCACGTTTATAATTTATAGGATTATTTACGTCAGCTATTTATTATACTGAAGTAAAAACCACACTTTTAATGTCAGTTGTATAAAAAACTGACGTTAGAAATAAATATTTTTTATTTTAAAACCACCTTTAACGTCAGTTATTTTAAACAACTGATGTTAAAGGTGTATAAGTTTCTGCAAGAATTCATTCCTTTGACTACTGTGCTACTTACCCATGCACCTTGTAACTTAATCCTCTTAATGAGCATTAAAGTTTATAGGTAAGTTTTCAAGAAAATCAGAATAGCTTAGTAACTTCATCCCCTGCTCCTATAAATAGCTTCCTTCCATCCTTTTCATTTTCTGCTTCACAATATGGCTCTGCCGTGGAGATTAACTTCATCACTCTTTCTTCCTATTCCAAGACTCAAAGGTCTTTGTCTTAATGGTCAAACAACTTCTGAGGTTGTGTAAATCACATAACATGGGTGATAAGGTTGTGTAAATCACATAGTGTGAGTTGCTCACCTTATCATCTTTATGGAGAATCGGCAGCTAGCTACAGCACCAGAACATCAGCGTTGGAAGCAAATGACTGTTCCAAGACTGAAACAGATCGGGTGCACCCTTGCTCAGCCGCTCTGGAACACTACAACAGATTAGACTTTTAATAACGCACCTTTTATAGCATTTCCGCGTGGAAATGCTATTAAAAGTGACGGGGGGACTTTTAATAGCGTTTCCTTTAGGAAACGATATCTTAAGTATCACCTAAGATAGCGTTTCCTTAAGGAACCGCTATTAAAAGTGTCACTGCAGGAAAAGATAGCGGTTCCACACGGAAACGCTATCTTAGGTGATACCTAAGATAGCGTTTCCTAAAGGAAACGCTATCTTAGGTGATATACCCGCGCGCAAAATAAGTATACTATTAAAGAGTGCACCTAAGATAGCGTTCCTTTTATGAACCGCTATCTTTTCCCTTCTGAAAAAAATTATAAAATATCAAAGGGATCTTTAATAGCAATTTTTTTTTCTAAAACGCTATCAAAAGATATAGCTAAGATGGCACTTATTTGTTAAACGCTATCTTTTCTAACTTCCCCCCGGGTTTTTTTTTCACATCCCGCGCGCATCCCCTAAGTCGTTCTTCTCAAACTCTTTTCTTCTTAGACTCTTTTCTTCTCTTCTCAGATTACCCTAAGTCGTTCCACTTCTCAAACTCGTCTATCTCGCCGGCCGCTGCTCGCACTTCCACTCGCCGTTCGTGCTTCCACTTCCCTCGTTTTGATTTCTCTCTTTCTTTGTCTCTACAACGCTCCTTCGGTGAGCCACCATTGCACCGCCTCTGTTGACACCACCACCACCATCATCTTACTTCCACTAGCCGTTCGTGCTTCCACTTCCCTCGCTCTGATTTCTCTCTTTCTCTGTCTCTACAACGCTCCTTTGGTGAGCCACCATTGCACCGCCTCTGTTGACACCACCACCACCATCATCTTGCTATAAGGTACTTTCATTTAGTTGCATACTTGTTTAAAGGAAATGATATGGGTCTAGTGTTTAGCTTGGATACAACCTCTTCGTAGTAGTTCATCTGAAACTTTAAGAACATCGAAGAAGAGGTTCGAAAAAAAATTAATAAAGGAGAGGGTTTTCATTCTCCATTTGTTTTATGTAGTTTAGATCTGAATTTTTTTTACCCCTGTATTAGGGATCCAAAATTCCTACTGTATTTTTCTTTTTTTGTTGTTTCTATAAATCCCGAAATTTTGAGGGGTTTTGGGATTTTTTTTTCTTCTGTATTAATGTGGGTCTTCATCCATTGAGAAGAAGGAACTGAGAAATAAATAAACAAAATAAAGAAGGATCTTGTTCAACATCACAGCTTGGTATATTGCTCATCCTCTTTTTATTTGATGTATGCTTAGCAGTTCTAGTGTTGCTCACTAATGCTTTTTAAGATGATTAATTTCCTTTTTTTCGTTTCATAATCTCTTCTGTAATGAGGATTTTGCTTTGATTTTTATTCTATTTTGTGTTTGTAGATAGTAGTTCTTTCTTCTTTCTAGAAAATCTCCTTGGTTCAAAGCAAAAATAGCTTTAATTTGATCATTACTTGTTAAAATCAAAACTTAATCTACACTAATCACTAGTTACTCGATTTTTGTTCTGTATACAAAGATTGTAGTATTGTACTATGTATTATGATCTCAGTCAACTTATAAGTTCTAACTAAATTACATCTAGTCTTATACTCGCCATGCTGAAAATTCTTGATTTCTCCCCATTTTCTTAGGTTTGCTGCATATGGAGCAACAAAGAGAAGTGTGGTGCATTTAACGAAGTCATTACAGGTTGATGTTTTGCATGTAAAAAATAATATTTCTATCGCTGTATTTTGACTGTCTACAATTCTAGTCACTTCTTGTCCATGCATGTTCTGATGCTAACTTCGTAATGTTGTGTATGTGTTGCTTAAACTTTCTTAGCATATATGCTTTTTATCGGTAATCAAGCCGGGTTGCTAATTTTGTGACGTTTCTTATTGATTCTTGCTTTGACTGCTACCATTTCTAATAATATGAGAGATTGCTTGATCATGTCTAAAGAATGCTAATCTTTGAACTATTATATGGAAAAGAAAAGACAAATCAGTCCCACAAAAAGTTCTATTGAAAATTATTCTGAATAAGCAGACAATTTTTTTGTCATTTGGTCTTGGTAATAGTTTTGTCTCTGAATATAAATTTTTGGTTTTCAAAGAGAAATGAGCATATAACATAGTTTGACTGAAGAATCAGCAAGCTAGACAATATCTGGGATTGAAGTATGGGTCGGGCCTTTGAGTTGACCCACAATGCAGATCCATGTCTAAAATAAAATTCTAAATAGCATTATTGTTCAAAAATTCATTTGCTGCTTACTGCATGGTGGATAGACATTTCTAGCCATTCATTGGAGTTTCAAATTAATAAGGGCCTGTTTGGTTTGTTTCATGTTTCCTGTTTTCATTTCCTATTTTTAGAAATAATTTCATGTGTTGTGAAATAATTTATTCCTAATATGTTTAGGATGAGGATGCTTGTGCTATTGGCTGATAGCAATACTACCACATGGTAATATACTGTAGGCAAAACTGAATTGTTTTTCGTTATGCCAGAGACATTTGTGGAATGCCTGGGTAACAATCTCAGAACTTCGTCATTCTGTCATACTTAAAAGAATCAAGCTGGTATTGCTGAGGCAAAAGTTAAAGCTAACTTCCATCCTAAAGGGACAGGTATGATTCAGAGCATTCTATTTTAGTCAATCCACCATTTCGTACTAATAAAGGACAAAAAAATCTCAATCCAATGAAGAAAATAAAAAGGTTGACTTAAACATGTATGTAGTGTTTGTGTTTAAATGAACTTTCTGATCCTTTTATATTATAGTTAGCATCTTCCGGTAATGCTAGTGTTGATTTTGTTATTCATAGTTGTTTTATATTTTGCATCAATTAATGTTATATTAATGTCCATTGATGTTTTACTTGTATCTAATATTTTTGTAGGTAAATGGCATCTTCAAGTAATTCTAGTGATGCCAAAGCGACGAGACGTGGGCCAACAGTTATGAAGGCGGTCATCCGCGCTAGGAGTAAAGGACAAAAATTTGATGTAATTTACTTACTAATCTAAGGATTTCATAATGTTGTTTGATATCTAGATTTAATTACTTTATTATTTTTATTAGGTTGAATGGAATTATTTGGACCAACCAATTCGTGCTAATGGTAAAATATTGAAGAGTTACATTGGGGCCGTTGTTCGGCAAACGGTCCCAATTATTTGTTCTAATTGGAAGGATGAAGCTTTGGATGGTTTCAAAGAGAGCATATGGGCTGATGTAAAGGTAATTGTTAAAATTTGTGAATTATATTGTAAACTATGTAAACATACTTACTTTGACACGTTGTTTATATTGTTTTGCAGATGTCTTTTAATGTTGATGAATCTCGGAAAAAATTTGTACTTCAGGAAGCTGGTAACCTACATAGGGCATTCAGAACTAGATTGACCAAAAAATTTCTAAGAGATGCCAACGGGAGTATCATAGAGGAACCTCCATCACAATATCCACACATATCAAGGGATGAGTGGATAGATTTTATAGCAATACGCACAGGAGATGCTCAATTCCTGGTATGTTTAATATCACGTTAGTCCTTATAATTTTATAGCAATACGTACATATGACATTAACCATGTATTAATATTACTTATATGTGTCTGAATAGAAATTAAGCAATGAAAATCGCAATAGGGCGTTAGATCCTGCATGCCCTTACAAAGCATCACGTAAAGGGTATCTTGACATTGAGGATGAATTGGTATGTATATATATATATATATATATATATATATATATATATATATATATATATATATATATATATATATATATATATATTTAATTGCATGTGTGGTAAATATGACTTTTAAACTGTTTGATTAATATATATTATCTCAATATACAGATGCAGGAGGCGGGGCCAGAAGTTAAGAAAATTAAACGCCATATTGTGTGGAGGAAAGCCCGCGAGAACAAGGCGGGTGTAATTGACAACAAAAACACGCAGACCGTGTGGAATAAATGTGTTAGTAGACTAACGTTTACATTTTCATTTGTTATTTTCTTATGATAATATATAATAATTTTAACATTTGCATTTCACCAATAACTATGTGTCAGGAGGAACTGTCACAGTCTGCAGTAGAGGGAGAGATACAAGATTTTGGTCGCCAGGATATTCTTGCTAAAGCCCTAGGTGTGCCAGAGAACCCTGGTCGTGTTAGGGGTGTGGGTTTTGGCGTCTCTCAAAAAGACTACTTCCCACCTGAAGGTCGTGCAAAACATAACTCGGAAACGAAAAGGTGGGAGACATTGGTGTCTCAACTCTCTGAAAGATTGAACATTTTGGAAGAAAAGCTGAAAAAAAAGGAGGATGAGGAGAGGCAGGCTAATTTCACAGCCCAAGCAAGCGTCAAAGATAGTTGCACTCTACCATCTGCCATCAGGCTTCCAGAGGTAATGCATGCCTTTTTTTTTTACTAGTATTGCATTCGCAGTTAAATACATTCAATTGGATGCCTTAATTCACTTGTTATTCATCTATCATTGGATTAGGGCGTTAACTCATGTCAGCTATATTTATCAACCCCAAACTATCGTATGGTTGCTATGGGTAAAGTATACAATGAGCCGGGTGTTACATCGCATTAATGGACCAGTACCCCTTAACCATGTGAAAGTTGGAGTTGATGTTGCAACTGACGGGGATGCGCCATTGCCGGTACCTATCGATCGTGCAGATGTAATGACAGTAAGAGATGCAATAGGTACTTATGTGGCATGGCCAATTGATCTCGTGGTTGTAATTAATATGGTATGTAATTGCATTTTTCCACCTTTTCATATATGGCATATATGCATTACATTAGTTGATCACTAACTGGCATATTGAAATGCAAAATTTCCAGGCACCTGCAAAATCTAAAGGCAATGGCAGAGTGTCTAGATATACAAAGGAGTCAATTACAACCCCAGAAAATAAAGGAGGCAACTCTGAGGCCAACCCTCCTACAGCTGGTTCAACTACAATTTCTCTGGAATATTTGAATTTTCTTAAAATACATGAACGAAAGAATATGAAAAATGATGACCAATTGGACATAGAGATGGAAAAAAATATTTTTGGTCTGCATTTCATTGAGATGATCAATACTGAAAATATCAGAGAAGTTGTAAATCATGAATGGGTATCTGCCTCCGTTATTTCCGTATATATCAGGTACTAAATCAGGCTTAAAGTGTACAATATTTTTTTAGTCTTTCCATTTAAATATTGATGTCATTGGCGTAATCCATTTTTATATTTTAATTGAAGGTATTTGTATGAAGAATTGTTGCTTCCAAAGGAAAGAACGAGGAGGTTTCTGTTCTTGTCCCCACACCAAACAGATACATACGGCTTCTTCGGGAGGGATTCACAGACAACGTATATCGCTGACCAGTTTGCAACTACAGAAAGAGAATATCAGTCCTTGTTTCTAGCGCCGTGCAATGTTGGGTGAGTCACTTATCCTATAGGACTTAATTCACAATAATGAATTACATAAAAGTTGAGGTGCTTAGGATTTGTTATCTCAACATTTTTGTAGGAATCATTGGGTACTGTGCGCGATAAATATTGTTGAAGAGATTATTTACTATCTGGATCCCTTGAATGTTGATCCTAGGGGTCGCCCAGAATTAAAGAATCTGTTCGATAAGTAAGCATGCTTTTATATTTCTGATTTTCTATGATTCTGTCGAATGGCTTCCATGGTAGATACATGTTGCAAGTTGTCATGGTCCTAATGTGCTTTTGATTTTTGACATTAGAACATGTGTTGAATTGACATATAATGGGTTGTGGCTATTGTGGTTCAAAATAAAAAAAAGCATGCGTGTGTTTGTGATGATTGAAAATATGTTTCTTAATGAACTCTGTTTGATTTTGTGATTAGTGCTTTGCAAGTTTATCGTGCAAATATCGGAACTAAGGTGCCGCGTTTAAAGGCAACCAACATTAAATGGATTCAGATAGAGATACATTTGCAAAAACTTAATGCGCAATTAGATAAAAAAAAACTATATTGATTTACTATTTTATTTTTTATAGTGCCCAAGACAACCCAACAGTACAGATTGTGGGTACTATGTCATGCGTTTCCTGAAGGAAACTATCTTGCAGAACCAAGTTAAAATACCAATGGCGGTATGTTGTTTACTTAGCTTTTAACTGTGACTGTTCAAATGTTTTAGCAATTGTAACTTAATTTATTTAATTTTTATGTCGCAGATTTCCACGACTTCAAATGCTCCACATACTCCACTGCTCAACTATCTGAAGTCAAGGAAGATTGGTGTCGCTATATTGTTGAAAAGTTCGTTTGATTATGTCAAATTGATCACAGTAGTTGCAGCAATACTCATTGGTATGCGAATAATGCTTTTGATCACAAAGTAATGCATGTTACAAGTGTATGTTTTGGCTTCGTAGGATGCAGAAAGTGAATGGCAATTTATAAATATTACATGAAATTGTATATAGCACTTGCTTTCTTTGGTGATTGGGTTATTGATGCTAAATTTCAAAATCTTGTTCATAAAATGTTCATTAGGGGAGTTTTCTATAACAACCAACAGGACGTATGGTTATACTTTTCTATTGGCAATCTTTAATTTATTTTATGCCTAATGAATCTGGAAATGGTGGTTGATATACACCTTTTTCAGCATATACATGCCTTCTCTTTAGCTCGGTGGATGTGTACTATCTTCTCTTGGTCCTGGTACACTTAGTTCAAACCATATTGATTTGGTGCTTGTGTTTGCTTACAGACCCGACAGGCTTTTACACCAAAACAAATAAATGAAGCATGCTATGTTGACATGAAGGCTAACAAAGATGTTTTTGACAGTCTGAGGAAAAACCCAAAAGTAAAATATGATGGGCAACGGTTCTCTTATAATGATGGAGTTATTGACCTTAAGGATGCTTAAGGATACACGAGTTTCCAGAGGGCATTGCTGTTATTGACCTTAAGGATGCTTACCCAACTGTGATGGAGGACTTTTATTAGTTTCTTGTTATTTGTTGAACATTTCTGACATTGATGGTTCAGTAACATTGTTCATTAGGGCAGGTACAATGACTTTTATTAGTTTCTTGTTATTTGTTGAACATTTCACATTTCTGACATTGATGGTTCAGTAACATTGGTAGATTTGTTCATTGATATATGTTTGTTATTATTTCTCACAGATTTCCCTCCTCTTTGCATAAATGAATTTTGGTGTAGTTCAATATGCAGGAATGGATGTAAAAGTTAAGAAATATGTAAAAATTTAAAAAAAAAAAAGGGGGGAATAGATAGCGTTTGTTATTAACAAACGCTATCTAAAGTCACCTATTAATAGCACTTCCTAAATGCTATCTTTGCTAACGAGTTTTAATAGCGGTAGCATAGATAGCGGTTACAAACGCTATTAAAAGGCAAACGGAAACGCTATCTAAAGTCTAATATGTTGTAGTGGAAAACTCGGTCGCTCGACTCTCCTCTCTTGCTCACCCATGAAGGGAACGAAGCCCCTCAACAAAATGTTTAGGATTTTAAACCCTTTCAATGTAACTTTTTATAGGATTTTAAACCCTATCAATGTAACTTTTTATAGGATTTTAAACCCTATCAATGTAACTTTTTATAGGATTTTAAAGGATTTTAAACCCTTTCAATGAATGAGATCCGGTTTGGGTTATTGAATCAACTTATACTTCGCACATATATTTTAGTTTTCAAAACAGAAACACAAAACATCAAAGCAATTGTGAAACTGAAACTTTGAGGAAGACAATGCGGAAGGGTACGTATAATAGATAAAAAAAATTATTAAAATAACCTTTAACGTCTGTTGATTAAAGAATAGAAGTTAAAAGTGAAGTGAGACACTTTTAACGTCAGTTCAGTGAAGAACTGACGTTAAAAGGTTCACTTTTAACGTCAGTTGTTTATTGAAGTGACGTTAAAAGTGAGTCACTTCTCTTTTAACGCCAGTCCTTAAAACAACTGACGTTAAAATTGAATTAATGAAGTCTGATATTTACAAAACTTCCACCGCCTCCTTTTTAACGTCTAGCTTTTGGTTAACTGACGTAAACCTTTACCGTCTAATGTATATTTTCCACTAGTGAGGTTATGGATGGGGAAGAGGTTGCGGTCCCTTCAGTTGCTACTATCCTCGTAAACATGTTGAGACCAGTACCGATGCAAAATCTCACAACTAAGAAGGAAATATGCCAAAGCCTAAATATAGGGCTCTTGTAATCGTTATAAATAAAACTTCATGAGAAGTGAAGTTGTAATAAATAAAATCTTTGGTTTCTCTTATTTATATAATTGAATGTTAGCTTTGATTCACTACTAAAAAATTTGAAATCAGAGACATACATATTTTGTAGCTATAGAGGAAAAATCTATCGCTCAAATAATGAGTGACAAAATTAGTGACGAGATAAAATCCGTTGAAAAAAGTGGCGTCACAAAATATAGTCACGTAATTTATGTGTCGCCTCTGTCAATGACAACAAAAAAATCTGTCTCTAACAATAAAAAATTCGTTGCTAAAAATGTTTAAAGACTTCACTTTAAATTCGTCGCATAATACAATCACACGTAATTTATGATGGATTAGGATCAGTTGCTATTTTTGATGGATTCGGATCCGGCTCTGTTAACGATGGATTGGGATTCATCACTGTTTTTGACAAATTAGGATCCATCACTGTTTACGACGGACTAAGATTCGTCGATGTTTTCGACGAAAATACATTCATCACTGATTGTGATAAGAATATGTCCTTGATACATGCAACAAATTTAATTATTCGTCGTAATTAACGACATATATAGGATTTTAGCGACGAAGTTAACAACTATAATAGGTTTTCAAATAATAATAGAATAATTAATAAAAATAATTAATAAATTAATTTAAATTTACACTTCAACGAAGGTATTAGCGATGAAGAGTTTTCGTTGTTAAAGAATTCATCGCTAATTTTGTCGCTATTTATTAACGATGGAATTAGGGACACATTTTTTATTTGTTGGTTTTGAATTATAATATTAACAATGGATTTAATGACAAATATTTAGCAACGTACGATCTCTGTCGGTAAGTTTGTCGATAAATTCAAATCAAAACATCAGCGACGGATTATGCTACGAGATATTCAACGACAGCATATTCCATCACTAAATGAGTAGCTAAATAGAAAATAGTGAGACATTGTAAATCAAAACACAATTCGTCGTAGTCTACGACATATATGTTTCCGTCGCTTTTTATGTTTTTTATAAGCAAACTATATTAAAAAGAGTACTTGGGATACCCTTACCCGTTTACAAAGTAACTAGGATTACAAAGAGAAGATGTTAGATCACAGCCAAATGAAAGAAGAATTCAATCTGTTGTTGTGGGTTAACTAACCCCCCAAACCCCCAACCCCCAAATATAGATCCATACCCAGAGAAAGAAAACAAAACAAAACAAAAATCGTTGTACATATAAACTAAAGAAACACCAAACTGCACCATCATCAAGCCCTTGAAAACCATATGCCACAAAACAGACATTGAAGAACGCCACTTGAAAAGGACACCGAAGAAAACATGAGCAAAAACAGAAAATCATCATTGTCCAACCCAAAGAAGTACCAAAGACCGCCAAAAAAACCACATAGTATGTCGTCCTACGAAAAGGATCAAGAAAGGAATATAGCTAAGAGTTATGAATAAAAAAACCACCCAGTTCAAGCCTTATAGGCTACAAGCAACAAAGAAGAGCTTCAAATCCATGCCAAGAAAAGCCGAAGACGACCACAAAACCACATACAATAATTCCCCAATAAAAAGTCACAACATCAATCCTTGAAAACTAAAACTAGAGGTGAAGACCTCCAATTCTTGTTTACCAACATCTTGAGAGCAGATCATAAGCCAGAAGCAAGTTTATTTCCAACCGAAAAAACCATCTCATAAAGAAAACAGCCACCACCATGAAACCCAACCCAAGCTAACAGAGACCAGCTTTACGAAATCCGCCCAAGAATGGACCAAAATCTAATCGAGGAACCAGAAATTTGAAAGAACCACAAAAACAACACTCCGAAACCTTTTTAGTTTCCGTCGCTAATTTTAACATTTTTAGTAGTGCTTTAAATCGATGAAAGTGAATCTGAATTCTGAAGTAGTGTAAAGTTGACCTCAAAAGTAAAAAATATCAATTTTCGGCAAGCAAGTTTTCTTTTTCACATGGAATAGGCCTTCTGAGCAAATCACACTCTTTTCCTTTTATTGTCATTTTAAGGGTATTTTTGAAATTTTATTATGTAAGGGCCTTTTTGGTATTTCTTTTTTGTTATTTCTGCATTTGGGTTTTTTTCATTGTCCCTATATATATATATATATTAGCCCTCATGTGAAGAGATTTTCTTTCAACAAAATTTAAGAGTTTTCTCAATTTCGTGGTGTCAACCTCTCGATTATTCGTTTCAATCAACGGGTTGTTTTTTTTTATTTTTTTATAATCAAAAAGTATATTGATGAGAGTACAAGGGGTACTCTAACCCACATACAAAAGGACATCAAAGGTTATAGGCTTTATGTAAATTAACTACTGATTATAAGAGTCCAGTATTTGTTTTACAATTGCCTACTCCAATTGGAAATACTATACAAAATGACCTTGAAAAGGCTGAATCTGTTACATGATTCTTTCCCAAACCAGCAAAAAAAATTCCCAAACACACCCAATTTCGGGTCTTCCAATACGGTCCAGCATGAAGATTCTGACAGGCTTTCAGGGATCGGTGCATTTAACATAAAAATTCCATCATTCAATGGTATTAATGCACCAATTGAATTGGAATCATAGGATGGAATATTTCCAAAATTGCACCAGCCGAACGGTTGCTTTTCTTTCCCTGGCACAATATCAGCCGTAAACAAAAAAATGAGGACTATCGCAGTACATCAGTCCTTAGTAACCAGACTTTCGACACTTGACTTCATGCATTCTGTAACACCCCGTTTTCCGTTGAAGTATGTTTTATGTGTGGCTTGTTTGTTAGAAAGGTTTAGAATGGGCTAAGTGGGGTTTTAAGTTAAAAATCCCTTCCTGATGCATGATCACACCGGTGCTAATGTGTCAGCACGCCGTGATTAAGGCTGCATGCGTCTCGTTGACATTGATATGAGCACGACCGTGCTCAATAGGGAGCACGATCGTGCTCAGCAGTCAGACGTGCCTCGTGGACGCTAAGTTGAGCACGCCCGTGCTCAACAGTAAGCACGACCGTGCTCGAGTCTCAATGGCTATAAATAGGAACAGTGCGCGAAGGTTTTTGTGTGAAACCATTGTTTTGGTTTCCCTGCCTCCAAAACAGTAGAACTTCCTCTTTCTCACCCTTGAACCCTTCTGAGTTCTAGGAATCCTTGCGACGTTTGGGAGAGGAACGCACACGTTAGTGTCTTATAAGGTAATGGTCTTCCCCTATTCTGTTTCCTTTTCTGTTTCATGAATTGGAAACTAATGGGTTAACCATGTTTGTGTTGACCAAGGCTTGGGATCGTTCTTCGAGCCGTTCGAGGGAATCGGTTTAGGAGCGTCGTCGGTTTAACGAGAATTCTTCATACCAGGTATAGGGAGAAGGAATAGTATGAGTATGTAGGCTTGGGGGTAGCGTAAGACGAAGGGTTCCCATAACCTTTTATGTTTGATAACTTGTTGTATGCCTATATGCATGTTGCTATATGCATTTTATCTGTTTACAATGTTAATGAATTGCATGACTATTGTTATTGATTTATTGTTATTATGAACATGTTTATGTGATGATGCCATGATTAAAGTGTTCTATCATAATTGTGACATGTGCTGTATTGGTTGTTGTTGGTATTATGAACGCGTGACGTAAATGTCATAGAAATGTTAAACAATATTAAGGGAGGTTGTTCCCCTTTGTTCATAAGGCTGAATCCTAGTAATGAGAGGTGAGGTTATTGTTGATGGTTTTTTGCTAGACCTTAGGGATTGATCTTGAGTGATTAGGGACAATTAATGGAATGAGACTAAAGGACTAATTCCCCTTTAATTCATAAGACATGAACATTAATTTAATATTAACGAAACTGATGAGTTATGGATTAGAAGGACCTTAGGATTGAATCTGAGAATATCCCAAACAAATGGCAATAGGGTCTGTGACCCTTCTACCCAGAACAGCAGGGCGTGCATTTGAGCACGCCCGTGCTCAATAGGGAGCACGCCCGTGCTCCCATTCAAACCCAGAACTGGGCGCGCTGCTTGAGCACGCCCATTCTCAACAGTGTGCACGACCATGGTTGACTGTGAGCTCAGCACGACCGTGTTGAAGGGTAAGCACGCCCGTGCTCACCTGTGCAGAACAGAAACCAGAATAGTACAGAAGTAGGGGTTTCACCCCAAATTCTCTAAAAGACTTGATAAAATACCAATGAAACATGAAGACCAAAGACAAGTGATAAGACTACTGTACCTTGGTAGCCTAGTGGCCTAGAGGGGCCTTGATGCATGATAGTCAAGGTGACAATCTCTAGTGCTTAATGGTTAGAGTGTTAATGATGATATGGTACCTTGGTAGCCTAGTGGCCAAGGGGGCCTTGATGCTTGATGGTCAAGGTGGTAATCTCTTGTACAAAACACCTAGAGTGTTTAATTAATGAATACGAAACGATAACCATAATCCTCGATAGCCGAGGTGTTGATGGTGTTGGAACTTAGGTAGCCTATGGGCCCAAGAAGAGGTGGTGATTGTACTTGTGTGTTTTTTTGAGCATGCATTCATGCATCAGAGATGTCAGTGGAGGATGTTCAACATAGGGGAGGTTGTCCGTGAGTAAGATGATCTGGCCGTCCGTGGGACCTGGTATCCCTGCGGTGGCGCATCCGTGAGTGAGGTGCGTCGACTGTACTAGGGGTCCAACCAAGTTAAGTTGGATTGCCCCGGTGTTGGTTCTTATTGGCCAATGTGGAAATGTAACCCCGAAGTTGACTTCCTGATATAGATGGATCCAAGTGCATAACGAAGTAGTGGAGCAGAGTTGCATTGTATAGCATACATGTTTATATTATGATGTTTATGAGTTATACAGTTGTTTGCTATAACATGATTGTTTGATGTATGCTCGTCTTGCTAACTGCTTCCTTGCCAATATATTCATATTCATGTTTGTTACTCCCTATCTCTATATATGTTTCTTGTTTTGGCATGTATCTTCTATGCAAAGGACGAACAGCAGTAGGCTGAGGAGTGACTCTGAGGAGCCGCAACTCTTTAGTTAGGATTTCCAGTTTTTAAGTAGTTAGTTAGTTGTTCAGTTGTATCCGAGGTTGTTTTCCGGATTGGTTATACCAGCTCTATAACATGACATCGGGGTCGGGTTTTCTTTATGTTATGTTATGTTTTATTTTTCCGCGTTTGAGACTTGACAAAATGTGGTGTTCTCTACCCATTGTTTGGTTTTAATTTTTAATAAATGATGCATGTTTATTTTATTTATGTTATCTTTTAAATTCCTTTAAATGTATGCGGGGTAGAAGGTGTCACATTTAGTGGTATCAGAGTAGTTCGGCCCTGTCCGGACGTGGTATGAGTCTATTGTGTGCTCCTGTTTAACTTGTCTATAATTGTTATAGACAATGATGCTATGTGTTAGAAACGGTAGCTTTTCCTGCTTTAAGTTCCTTGTGTTTAACAAGTTGTCTTGGGCATTTACAAGAACTTATGGCAGGAAGAGGAGGCAAAAACAACCAGGCTATCGCAGATGCTTTGGCACTCCTTGCCAACGCGATAGGCCAGAATCAGAACGCTAACAACAACGAGGGACCAGCTGAGTTCCAGGGTCTCGACAAGTTCCAGCGGAACAATCCGCCGTCTTTCAAGGGAGCTTACGATCTTGAGGGTACCCTGTTACGGATGAGGGAGATCGAGAAGATCTTCTGAGCCATAGGATGGAACGATCAGCAGAAGGTCATCTTTGGGACATTCATGCTGACTGAGGAGGCTTAGCAATGGTGGGAGAACTGTCGTCTACGCTTGCAGGAGGAGGGTACTATGATCACGTGGACTGTGTTCAAGGATAGATTTCTGGTGAAGTACTTTCCGGCGGACATCAAGGACAACAAGGAGATGGAATTTCTAGCACTGAAGCAAGGCAACATGTCGGTAGGAGAGTATGCGGCTAAGTTTGAGGAGCTCTCCAGTTACTATACACTGTATCAGTATGTGGAGGACGACCGTTCCAAATGCGTGAAGTTTGAGGATGGTCTGCGTCCAGAGATCAAGCAGGCTATCAGCTACCAGGAGATCCGAGTCTTCCCAGTTCTAGTAAAAAAGTGTAGGATCTATGAAGATGCCTGCAAGTTTGGAGGGCCATCCTCCAAGGGATCAGAAAACCAGAGCAACAAGAGGAATGATCAGGGAAACAAGTGGAAGCCGCGTCTCACTCCAGCTGGCAAGGACTTTAAGCGGGATGGCAAGAAGTCTCAGTTTTCTTTAGACAGGTCCAAGAGATGGGATTCTTTCGATTCTGGACCTCTTCGGTACGGCAAGTGTGGACAGAACCACTCACTACGTAATGCAAGGAGACATATATCATCTGCTTCAAGTGTGGCAAGCATGGTCACATCAGCCGAAACTGCGAGGGAGGAATGTCAGAACCACAGAGTGCGAGCAAAAGTCAGAAACCTCAGGCTAACCGACTGAAGACCACAGGGAGAGTCTTTACTTTCAGTGGAGCCGAGACCTCCGAATCTGAAGATTTGATCCAATGTGTGTGCCTCATTTATAAAGTTTGTTTGACTGTATTGTTTGTTTTGGGTGCGACTCACTCGTTTGAATCATATGAATGTGCTAAGAGTCTCAAATTACCTGTGACACTTCTTGAGTGTGATTTAGTTGTCGCCACACCCACGAATAAACTTGTTCTCACTTCTTATGCATGCAAGAATATTCCTATTACCATAGGTGGTAGAAACTTTATTGTTTATCTTGTATGTTTACACCTAAAAGACCTTGATGTTATTCTTGGCATGGACTGGTTATCTTCCAACCACGTCCTTCTGAATTGCTTTGACAAAGCCATAGTTTTTGGAACTCCAGTGGAGTCTAGGGATCCTAGCTTTCTCTCTGCCAACCAAGTTAAGGCTTCAAAGAACGAAGGAGCCCAAGTTTACAAGATGCTATCTTCCCTAAAAGTCGAGAGCCCTCTTGATGTCGACATCGTGCCTGTTGTGCGAGAATTTCCTGAAGTGTTCCCGGGAGAAGTTTACGAACTACCCCCAGAGAGATATGTGGAGTTTGCCATAGATTTAGTGCCTGGCACTGGGCCTATATCCATAGCATCCTATAGAATGTCTCCTCTAGAGCTAGCTAAGTTGAAAGAATAGTTAGAGGATATGATGCAGAAGCAGTTCATAAGACCTAGCGTATCCTCGTGGGGAGCGCCGCTGTTGTTGGTGAATAAGAAGGATGGCAGCATGAGGTTGTGTGTCGACTATAGGCAACTCAACAAAGTGATCGTTAAGAATAGGTATCCCCTCCCTAGGATTGATGATCTTATGGATCCGATGATCAGGGCCTGTGTTTTCTCGAAAATAGATTTGAGGTCAGGATACCATCATATTCGGGTTAAGTCTGAGGACATCCCAAAGATAGCATTTAGAACGTGATATGGTCACTACAAGTATTTAGTTATGCCCTTTGGTGTGACTAATGCTCCTGCTGTGTTCATGGATTACATGAACAAGACCTTTCACCCTAAATTGGATAAGTTTGTGGTGGTTTTCATAGATGACATCTTAGTGTAATCCAAGACTAAGGAGGAACATGAGGAGCTAAATGTGACACCCTCTACCCCGCATATGATATAAGGCATTAAATATATATAGAAAAAGATATATCATCATGCATATTCATTAAATGCAAACAAAAGGTTCATGGGTAGAAAGGTCCCACATGATTATTAACAACAACGCGGAAATAAATCATGAGTTTTATGGAAAATAAAAACATAAAAACTTAAAGCAATAACATATCACCCAACCCCGATGTCACATTCAGAGATGTTATAAAAGGGTTCCGGAATAAATCCACGGAATACAAAACCACTAAACTAAACAACTTAAACTGATAAAGCTAAACATCCGACTAAGTCGTGGCTCCTCGGAGTCACTTCTCAATATGCTGCTCACCGTCCTCTGCAAAATGTCAATCAAGCCAAACAAGACAAACATAAGAGGGGAGTAAGAAAACATATAATCACAACGGCATGGGAATAGGAAGCAAGATGATCATACATCATGGCATAGCAATATAACAACATACAATATATACATCATCATATAATATCATAACACCATGTTAATCATCCAACATATGCTATGCGGTGCAATGCAACACTACTCCGCTACTCCAACATTGCATGTGGATCCAACTAACTCAGGAAGTCAACTTCGGAGTTACATATCCGTATTGGCCGTAAAGCACCAACAACGTCAGTTCCCCAAACCATGGAGGAACCCCTTGGATAGCCGGCATATCATAACTAGATATGCCACCTCGGGGGCACACGGTTGACCAAACCATGGGTGAACCACCCGAGACTTGGGCCAGATCATCTTAACTAGGACGACCTCCCCTATGTTGAACATCCCCCTCAACATCAACTCCAATGCTCTATGCAAATGACACAACAACACACAAGTTAATCACCTCCTTTGCTTGGGCCTAAAAGCACCCAAGACTTATCACCAACATTAACATCAACACCTTAGACCCAAACCGTGGGGTCAAGGCCCCCTTGACCAAAAAGCACCAAGGTCCAACTTAACAACACCTCAACCACGAAGCATCGAGGCCACTTGGGCCAAAAAGCACTAAAGCCCAACAACATGCGGTAACCCATTAGGTACCGACTTAACAAACTCATCTTTATAATCTTTAACCAAATTATATAATTCCCATTATTCAGTTGGTATACTCTCATATCATTATTGGGGATAATTGGGGTCAAAAACCCTTACATTCCTTTAATTCGGATTCTGTCCAGGAGGGGAAGCACGGGCGTGCCTAATCCCCAGCACGGGTGTGCTGCCACTTTAGTGGAGCACGGGCGTGCTTCCTTTAATGCACGACCATGCTCTGATGCACGGTCATGCTACTACTCAGCACGACCGTGCTTAATGCGCGACCATCTTCCAGAATTCAAACTAGAGCACGGTCGTGCTCCCTGTTCAGCACGGCCGTGCTCCTGGGCTGGCCGTACTATTCTGGGCAGATTCAAACTTGTTAATTTTTTTTATCCAAAACTCACTAAAAGATCTGTCAATCCATTCCTGGTGTCATAAACTAAACCATTGGCATAAATCTCACCTTTATTAACAGTCAATATTTTATAACCAATTTTGGGGAATTAAATCATTTAATCTTTGTTGACTAAGAGTCATATTTTAACCAATTTTGGGTTCTTTAAACATATTGACTTTAAACCACAAACATTCAACCAATAAGTATAAACATACCAAATCAACCAACAGGTATAAACATATAAAATCAACCAACAAAAATGGCACAACAATCATACCAATGTAACCAACTTTATCATAGCATCATCATCCATATCAACAACCAATTTAACATGGCATCAACATATCAACGAGGCATACATGTTTGTCATACCAATTATTCATATAAACATATCAACAAACACATAATAGGCATTTATCATAAATAGGCATGTTAGAAACATAGCATTTATGATAACAAACAACTACGGGGTCATGGGAGCCCCTCATCTTACGCTACCCCCTTGCCTAATGATTATTTTATCCTTCTCCCCATACCTGGTATGAAGATTCCAACCAACGAAAGCCAACTGGCAACCCAAATGAAGAACCAACGCGTTTCCCTCAAGCGGATTGACTAGCATTCCAAACGTTGGTCAAACAAAATGTTAACCAATTAGTTTCCAATTCATAAACAAGAAAAGGAAACCAAAGGGGGAAACAACCATTACCTTCTATGATTGGCACAGACCAACCAAGACCTCTCAAAATTAGAGCAAGAACACCAAGACATCAAAGGGGCTCAAGGGGAGGAAGAGAAAAGAGGTTTTTTCCCCAAAAAAGCTACCCAAAGTACCAAAATAGGGTTTGGCTCATAACCCTCACGAAATTGCTCTATTTATAGACTCTGATGCCTGAGCACGACCTTGCTCCATGTTGAGCACGACCGTGCTCAACTCCTCAGTACGGGGCGCTGAAAGAATGCCTTCCAAGACCACCTAGATGACCGATTTGGCAAAAATACTAAATATAAGACTTGTAGACAATTCTATTAACTTTTCAACGCCATAAAGATCACCTCGATCAGGCATTTAGAACCCACAATATGGCCAAAACGGTGAAACATGTTACTAGGACTCTAAAAGGGTTGAATCTTTCTAAGGCTAAACTTTCCCAAACATGAACTTAGACATCAAAAACAACCTAACAAGCATATGCAAACATATATAATATATATAAATGCATTAAGCTTATTTATGAAAAACGGGGTGTTACAATTCCACCCCCCTTATAAAAATTTCGTCCTCGAAATTTCTATCACCTTAACTGGTTAAACTTTCACCAATTAGGTGCATACCTTGGGTTGCGTACACGGACTTGGAGGTCCAGCTCCATTATGCTTCCGCTGCGCACTCTGATTCCTGCTGGCACTCTGTGGTTCTGACTTTTCTCCTTTACAGTTTCGGCTGAGGTGACCATACTTACCACACTTGAAACAGATGATGTTCGGCTCCTTGTATTGATGGGTACAATGACCTTCTCCACGTTTTCCACATCTGACATGTTTAGGAGAATCCCGATCCTTAGGCTTACCTGCTGAGAACTGTGAATCCTTGCCATTATACTTGAAGTCTTTGGTGACTGGGGGTTAGACGTTGTCTCACCTCGTTCTTCTTATCTTCGTCTTTACTGCTATGAATCTTTGAACTTTTGTGGCTTGCGATCCTGGCCTCGTAAGCATCCTCGAAGATTCTGTACTTGCTCACCAAGGTAGGAAAGACTCAGATCTCCTGATAACAGATGGCTGGCTTGCTTTCATCGCTCTACCAACCGCAGTCATTGGAGTAACTCTCAAGGACACATGATCAACTTCCTAGAATTTGAGCCCAATCCTCCTTTTGTCACGGTATCTCCTTTGCCTACTTTGTGCCACTTTCGAATTTTCCTGAATCATCCTCACTTTTATGCTGTTTCTTGCACTACCTCAGATCCTAGCACCACACTGTCACCAGGTGCATTCTAACACAAAGGTGCCCTACATCTCCTCCCAACTACCAGATTGTTCTAGCACACAAGCTCTCAACAAGTCCTTTAAGGACTGATGGTCCTCTCAGGCTGCCTATCAGTCTGTGGGTGATAAGCTGAACTAAGCCTAAGATTTGTCCCTAAAGCATGCTACAAACTCTCCCAGAACATGGAGGTAAACCTTGGGTCTCTATCTGATACTATGCTAGAGGGTACACCATGAAGCCTAATTATTTCCTTAATGTACAGTTTAGCCAACTTCTCTAAAGGATACTCCATGTTCATCGGGATGAAATGGGCAGACTTAGTCAAATAATCCACAACAACCCACTTCTATGTCCTGCCTCAAGGATCAATTTCCTAAGCTCAGGAACATCCGGTACACAAACCCTATCTTTAAACCTTATGACCCCATCACTTCCTTCCTTGAACCAAATGTTTCTACCATGGGCAAACAATGCTCTGGTCTAAGAGAAACTCATCTAACTTCTGGTTCCCTCCAATATGATCCATCAAGTTGTTGGTAACCTTCAAGGTTCCAAGCCTAGTACTCTTAGGGGTAAACTCACAAGCTAGGCTAAGGTCTCTAAACTCTTCAATCAGATCCATCTCCCTAACCATCAAAGCGGAGACGTGCAGGGGTTTCCTACTTAAGGCATCGGCCACTACAAGTCTACTTTCTAAGCCACTAGTCTCTACTCGGTTCGTGCCTTAAGCTAGGCTAAGGTCTCTAAACTCTTCAATCAGATCCATCTCCCTAACCATCAAAGCGGAGACGTTCAAGGTTTTCCTACTTAAGGCATCAGCCACTACAATCTCTACTCGATTCGTGTCTAAGCGACTAAGGCCACTAACCTCACTATCATAAAGCTTACAACGATTATCGTTACTCCGCCTACCGGTGACGAGTAATTGGGGTGATCGGTCCCTCCTACTTGTCCAGCACAATGACCTAAGCAATAATAATTCCATGAGTCAATCTCTCTCTATGAGGGTCTCCGACAGGGGCTCGAGTGCAACTATGTCCGCGCAACATAATTCCCCTCTCGTCTCTATTAAAGATCCCTCATACGGCAACCACCAAGAAACTTCTATTCTTGGTTACAGACTTCGGTGCTTCCCACTGGAGCACCGTCTCTACCTTAGCTGGGTCCACTACTATGCCACCCTTAGAGATGACATGACCTAAGAAGCTCACTTCCTCTAATCAGAACTCACACTTAGACAACTTAGCGTTCAACTCCTTTTCCTTAAGGGTTTGCAAGACAACCCTCAGGTGTTCCTCATGTTCCTCCTTGATTTTGGAGTACACTAAGATGTCATTTATGAACACCACCACAAACTTATCCAAGTTAGGGTGAAAGGTCTTGTTCCTGTAGTCCATGAACACCGCATGTGCATTGGTCACACCAAAGGGCATAACCAAGTACTCATAGTGACCATATTGCATTCTAAACGCTGTCTACGGGATGTTCTCAGACTTTACCCGAATCTGATGGTACCCTGACCTCAAATCTATCTTAGAAAAGACGCAAGCCCCCATCAACTGGTCTATGAGACCATCAATCCTAGGGAGGGGATACCGATTCTTTATGGTCACCTTGTTGAGCTACCTGTAGTCGACACACAACCTCATACTACCATCCTTCTTCTTCACCAACAACACTAGTGCCCCCCACGGAGACATACTAGGCCTAATGAATTTCTGATTCGTCAGGTCCTCCAACTGCTCCTTCATCTTAGCTAGCTCTAGAGGAGACATTCTATAGGGTGCTATGGAGATTGGCCCGGTGCCAGGCACTAGGTCTATGGTAAACTCAATATCTCTCTCTGGGGGTAAATTATAAACATTCCCCAGGAACACTTCAGGAAACTCCCGCACAACAGGCACGTTGGCGACATCAGAAGGGCTGCTCTCTACTTCCAGGGAAGCTAACATCATATATAATTGGGCTTCGTCTCGCATCGAAGCTTGAACTTGGCTGGCAGAGAGAAGAACCAGATTCTTAGACTCCGTTGGAGTTCCAAAAATCAAGGTTTTATCAAAACAGTTTAGAAGGACGCGGTTGGAAGATAATTAGTCCATGCCGAGAATAACGTCGAGCGATTTTTAAAAGGTAAGCGCACAAGATCAGCTGTATAGTTCTTACTATCAAATGGTAATAGAACGGTCTTCCTAAACACAAGAAGGATCGTTCAAGACAAACCACCAAATGTAGTAAGTCAAGCCAAAGTGAAGCTATAGGTACTTAGTACCACGTAACATTGCCTATATAAATATAGACAATTCAAACATTAGCATAAAACAAACTCACGACAAACTTATACCACGTCCGGAGGACAGGTTTATTTTTATTAGAAAGCATCTTAATATGTTATATGTGGATTGATTAAGGCGTCCAGCCCTGAGAATTTTGTTGTTGATGTATGTGCGTCTAAAGCATTTCAAGTCTATTGCATGATTTTAGTGTCTGTCCATTGCAAGCCACGTCCACTGTATTTGTGTACCGCCTCCACTGCATGTCACATCTATGTTTGATTTCATTTCACTTGGACCCGTCCATACTCTTATTTATTAATTGCATTTATTTTGTCTCAAAAATAAATTTATCCTTATTCTCTTTGCTGAGTCAGTAACTTCCATCAATCCCATCAAAACCTTTTTATAGTTTCAAAATACCAATGCCGTTTTATCCTCAATGACATGTCTTGTCAAATATTTTCTTTTTGATTTATTTCTAAAAGAAAAACCTTTGAAATTCAAAACCTTTTTAAAGCAACCATCTTCCCTCTAAGAAACCTTTCAGTACCCTATCATCTCTAAGATTACTCGAGCTCTCTATCTCTTTGCTTTCAAACCCTAACTCTCAGTTCACCAAAAAAGGCTTCTTCTTCTTCAACCCTCAATGTGGACAAACTTAATATGGCTATTGAGCACCACTTCAACTTCGCAGTTTTACAAGACTACAATCTAGATATCAGCAAGTATATCAACGCTGCTGGGTGGGGAGGACTCTTCGCTGAGAAAGTATCTATTTATCCCAATTTGATAAGGGATTTCTAGAGGAGACTTCAAGTCTCTGATACCGATATCTCCTCTACTGTACTGGGAAAGAGGATAATAGTTTTTGAGAAGACTATTACTGATGCCATCTTCTGCGCTCGAGAAGGAATGGTTTTTACCGAGTCACGGGAGATTGAACTAGATGGTACTGAGGTCATTGAAGTTTTCTTAATGAGAGAGGATACAGTAAGGAATCATTCTTGGAAATCTGTAGAAATGAAGGACATTGTTCGCATCCTTCGTCAACTGCTAAACAAAGTGGTTCTTCACAAAGCTGGGTCCAAGGACAACTTGTCTACCTTGCACAAGTTCTGCCTCTGCCATCTCTTTACTGAGACAAAGATCAACCTTCCATGAATTTTGTATGGAAGATTCAGGGATGCTGTGATTAACAGGAAGAAAATATCTGCATTTCCCTATTGTCATCTCCTTTCCAAGATCTTCAAAGCTCAAGGAATTCATGAATTCATTGCTGCTAGGTCATCTGAAGAGCAAGCATGAATTTTAACTGAAAAACCAATGTCAAATGCTGATTTTGGCAAGATGAACATTGCAACTATGAATCCCAGCACCTATACTGCTTCTGCCATAGCCAAGACTGAGGAATTGATGAAAGTCAAAGAAATGGTTGATCAGAACAATGCTGATGTTCTGGGGCTAAAGAAGAATGTTAAGAAGAAAACCACTACTTCAAGGAAGTCAATGCCTAAAAGGCCTACTGGTGGAATTGTCTTCAGAGAGCCCACTGATATTGCTCCTAATCCTGCCCCCACACAGTAAAGGACAAGAGACTTGATTCTGTCTTATAATGAGGATGAGGATGATGAGGACAGGGTTCCCATCAGCTCTGTACTGAAGAAACAAAAAATTGCTGCTTCTGCTGATGCTGCTACTGCCTCTATTCCTACTTGGAGGAGACAACCTCAGAGAAGTGCTAAAGCTGCCATGGGAACTGAGGTAGCCCTTTCTGCTAATGACCCTGTCAAGTTAGCGATAGATCCCCTAGTTTCCATCTTTGAGCTTAGGGTAGATCACTCTATACATGCATCCTCTGTAAATCAAAATCAAACCTTGGATGATGTGCATATTCCCACACCCCTTTCACCACAAACAAACTCACCAGATCAACCACAAACAGCCTCACCGCCAAGACCAACATTCTCACCCATCTTACCTGAATCTGATCCCTGGTTTCATCAACCAAATAATGGAATTAGCCCTAGTGCACCCTTTCCCAAAAATAGAAAAACTAGATTCCCTTACACTCATCCCTCTGTTCTTTATGATGGCAAAGCTGAAAACTTAGCCAAGATAAAGAGAGACTGGAGAATCTTATTTCACACCCACCAAACTGAACCTGAACCTATTCTAACCAGATGGTATCCTCTACCAGAATATGAGTATGAACCTGAAAACATCTACTCATATTGGACTAACCCTGAACCACATACACCTACTGGACCATTTCCATTTGCGTTATTCAATTCCCTTGGACCTCTTCTCACCCATCTACCACAGAAGAGATTCCCTCCTAAGAAGATCTACCCAAACCTTATCAAATCACCACCCTTTAAACCTTTCACTGATGGTGTAGAAAGGCACATCATATCTGACTGGACTCAGGATCTAGGAAATAAAAATCTTTAAAATGCTCTTGAAAAGAGATCAAGATCATTCAGACATGTTCCATTCGTCATGGATGCCAACACCAAATGGAAGTCCTTTGTTCATCCCAATGAATATGGTAGAGCTGTTGACTTCATTGATCAACTCTTGTATGCTTTTTGGAAAATGGAGTTGGAAATGCCAAGATATGTCAAGGTTTCAAATTTTGTGCCTCCAACATGGCAGCATCATTCTCTAGAGAGAACAAAAATAGGATTCAGACCCTACATGATATGTCCCAGGCAACCAATGCTTGACATGAATAAAGACAAAGATCTGAAGAAGCAGAGAAACACTGGCAAGATGTCTTTTCCTGACAGCTGCATTATCAATCCAACAACAATCAATCTCACCGATCAAAATGTAATTGACTACTGGTTGGCTCAACCAATTGAAGATGTTCAAGAGGATGTTGTTGTGGACATCTGGAGGACTCACATGGTGGAATGTGCACAGGAAGCTTCCACCTCTGGACTGACTATTGAAGAGAAGAAATATATTCCTAAAGTCAGAGTGAAGTGTGGCCTTGCATACTGTAGATTCCTCATCTATAAGGACATCATTGGCATTCCGGTCATAAATCCTGTCTTTGAAGAGGACTCTATTCATTAGGCCAAAGAATTACCGTAACAGTCTTTGCAATATGCTACTTCACCTCCTCCATCACCATCTTCAGAACATGCTGATAAGGAAATTATTGTTGAAGATATGGAAGTTGAGGAAGTTGCTGAGTCTATTCCCGGACCTAGTACTTCTGAGAAGCATTCATCTCAATCATTAGCTCTCACTGTCATTCACCCTCAGGACCCACCTCAACAGTCCAGAGCCTTGGACACCTTGCCAAGTCAAGCACATGCTGAAGACAGGGCTGAAAGCTCTAGACCCTCAATCTATCTGCTACCAAACTTTGAAGAGATGATTGGTAGAATAATTGAAGAAAAAGTAAAGGTTGAAGTGAAGGAACAAGTGAGAGAGCAGGTTGCAGAAGCTCTTGCTCCAACAAACATAATGATGAACCAGATGATGAGCATCATGCTCAGCTTTCAACAAACTCGGAATCTGCCTACACAAATCCCTTCTTCTCCACCAAATCCCGATCCGTATCAAAATCAAAACCCTCCTCCTCCACCTCCACCTTCCTCTTAATTTATCTTGTTTCTCTTTTATTACTGACAATGATGGTCCACTCCTTAACCTCTTTATCTGATGGCAAAAAAGGGGGAGAAAGGAAAAAGAATTAAATTTAATGACAGGAGTAAGTTTTTGAAAATTATATACTTGTTTGCATATGCATGTCTCTGTTTATGCTTTAATATACTATATCAGTTTTGAATGCTTTGATACTGTTTACTATGATTTGTTTATTGGTCTGATATATCCTAAGTCTACATGCTCTAACACTGTTTGATATGATATATTTTATTTGCTCTGAAACTTATCTACAAGTTTGATAAGACTACAAAGCTCTGATTCTATCTCAACTGATAAGTAGTTGCACTGATCTGATAAGCTATACATGTGATGTTAAAAGTTTGAATGCTTTGTCTTAGGGGGAGGTTTGTAAGCTTTCTTAGACTTTGCTTCTCAAATTTAATTAGTTTTTGTCATCATGAAAAAGGTGGAGATTGTTGAAACCAAAGTGATTTGGATTTGATTAATCTCTAAGTTTTGATGTTCACAAAAGAATTAAATTTACTTGGCAAAGTGTTAGTTGAGATCTAACAAGGTTATCTAGTTTTTCAGGATCACTTGAATCTTATAAGTTATGGATACTTAGAAAAGGTTTTCATATATCTGTTTGGACTTTAAATAAGAAATCCACGTCCACCCGTGTAGACAGGCTGCTCAAAAGGTTGGTAAAGTTATTTATTTATTTATTTGAGTAGTTGAAACTTAAGTAGACGAGGCATGAGAATTCCTAAGTAAAGGAAATATTAAAATATTTCTACTAGATGGAATCTAAGTTTCAAATTGAATAGACGAGCTTAACTAGCCACGTCATCAGACGAGATCATTTTTTAAGTGAGTAGACGGACTTTAATGCCATGTCACTAGACGGAGATAAAAATAACTCACTGAGATATAGCAAGTCCAAAGACTTGAGTAGACGAAAGGATATGCCACGTCAGTGGACGAGCAAAAAGAAAGAGTGAATAGAATTAGTTTCACATAGAACTAAATAGATGCAGTTTTTAAGTAGACGAGCTCATCTTTAGGATAAGCCTTCGTAAATAATTTCAATCCGGTCCACAATGAATCATATTCATTTCAAATGATTGATATTTATTTCAAGTGAATTTTTGTTCTTCTCATTTGTTTTATATGCTTAATGCTTTGTTTCCTTGTGAGAAAAACATAATACCATCGAGGAAATACAAAAAAGCAACACAGTACAATGGGAAATGTAAAACGATCTGTACGATAACACCTTTATGGCTGGAAAAAGCTGGAAGTTACATAAAGGAGGAAAAACAGTTTTCAAGCTGCAAATGCTCAGAGCAGTGAGCCTCCATTTTGTACTACCCTGATAACCAAGAATACATTTCAGCATGGACACGATCAAGCTATCAGTCACAACGGATATTGTGCATTCAATGCTATCTCTAAACAGGAAATTCAAAATGACCGTTGAAGCTTTTCAAGAGTAAAAGAAGGTCACTATAAATAGTGGACCTCAAGCGATGAAGAACAAATTTTGCCAATACAATATTTGCTAGAACTAGCTCTCATTTCTTCATTCTTTCAAAAGCAAAAGTCTGTATTCTTTAGTTTGAATATCGTGAAAATATTCAACAGGTCTTAAACTTTCATATCCTCACATATAGTGAGTTAAGAAGATCATAAGTTAAATCTCTTTGTTAGAGTTAGAGCCTGAAGAGGCTTGGTAAGAAATGAATACTTGTAGCCTGGAGAGGTGTTGAATACTTGATTGTAATCTATTTGGAGAAATAGTGGATAAAACCTTCAAGTCGAAGGGACTGGACGTAGCTCTTGGTTGGAAGAGAGTGAACCAGGATAAAATCATCTGCGTGAATCTTCTATCCTTAAACTCTTACGGCTTTATTTGTTTATACTGACTGTGAGGTTTTGATATTGATTTTATTAAATGTCAAAAGTTATTTTTTAGTGTGTGCGTTTGCTTTATACATTCTGGTGTGAGAAAAACAGTTTTAAAAGGTTGTTTTAGAAAAATTATTAACAAACACAATTCAACCCCGCTTCTTCTGTTTGCTTGTGTCAACTTCACTGATGATAGATGATAAGTCAATGGTTTATTATTTCTAAAGGGTCTGGCTCTTAAAAGTCAGGACCCCTGATTTTGAGAGGTAACAAACTCCCAAGCTAATTTCAGCATTGAAGCTTTATTAATTGCTTGAATGGACCTCAAACCAAGACCTCCTTCTGAAAAAGGTTTGCATATATGCTTCCATGTCACTGTTACTATTTTATGATGATCCACACTTCCTGACCATATGAAATTCTTTAGATAGCTTTCCACTTTTTTAATGCATTCCACAGGCCATTTATATACCTGGAAACTGTATATTAGCATGCTTTGCACCACTAATTTCACAAGCATAACTCTTCCCATGATGGATAACAATGAGGATTTCCAAGAAGTAAGCTTATTCTTAATTCTGTCCGTAATAGGCTGCAAGTAAACTTTCTTTGGTTTACATTTGAAAAGAGGAATTCCCAAATATATAAATGGAGTTAAACTAGCTGAGGATCTTAGAAAAGAAGCAATATCATATTTCCTTTTTGCAGTGATATGTCTTGTATAGAACTTTGATTTTTCATGATTAATTAATTGACCTCAAGCCTCTCCATAATGATGTCATCAGCATAAAGAATGTGTGAAGGAGTGGCAAAACCTCTTGGTCCTGCCATCAGCTGCAATTCCCTTACCTCTACCATTTTGTTAATTCCTCAGCTTAGAATGTCTTCAGCTATACAAAATAAGAGGGGATACAAAGGATCACCTTGTCTAACCCCTCTATTACAAGAAAAATATCATGTTGCCTTTCCATTCATTGAGATTGGAAACTTGGCTAATTGTAATATAGCTTTGATCCATTCACAAAACTTGTTATCGAAACCAAAACAGTGTAGAACCTTCAACAAAAACTTCCAATCTAAAGTGTCAAAGGCTTTCCTTATATCTATTTTCATAGCATCATTTACCCCAAACACTTTTTTATCAAGCATATTCACTGCTTCTGAGGCTGTACAAATGCAATCACCAATCTACCTACCTTGTATGAATCCCCTATGATTTCCATAAACAATTCTTGGAGCTATCTTGGCCAATCTATCTACTAACAACTTTGTAATAATTTTGTGTTTTATTACCTTTTTTTTTTTGGTCTTTGAAGAGTTTTTGTGTCAAGAAAATGCAACAATGATGAGTGGCCCTTCTAACTCCAAGAATGAAAGCTATAGTAGTGGTTCACTTTTATTGTGATAATTGTAATTCATGCCTCATGAGGAGGGATGGGTCTGCTTGGATCACTTAACTATGTAAAAATTATGACTTGAAGGGTTTTTTTTCCTATTGGTTGCTTAGTTTATATGGATAATAAACGTGGTATTGGGCATTCACATGTATTAGACAGTAGAAGTGATGAATTCTTGATTTTGACATTACCAGAAAATACTGAGTTTCCGAAGCATTTTTACTGACGACCACGACCGCCATCGATAATGAAGAGGTTACCGATGGAAATGTCCGTCGGTAACATCGAATACTAAAAGTCACAAGAATTACTGACAGAATGTCCGTCGGTAACCTTACCGAGGGTATTTTTTTTGGTAAATCTGTCGGTACTGTTGGTGGGAATTGAGAATTCTTTGCGCGAGAGCTTACCGAGGGGTCTTTTCGTCGAAAATATTGAATAGAAGTTACTGACGAATTGTTCGTTAGAATCTTGGTTTACACTATCGATAGACCAATCAGTCGGTATTCTTAGTTTTTGAATTACTATTTGATAAAGCTGTCGGTGATTTTCACTGGTCGTCGGTAATATTCACTAACCACCCACGCCCCCTTCTCTCTCACTTTCCTTTTCTCTCTTTTCTTTTATTTTTCTTTGTTCCCACCGCGCCACATTCTCCCTCTACCACCGAGCCACCGAGTGCGTCCCTCGTCCGTATGTTGGGTTCCCTATTACCAACAGAAAAGGTCCTCGGTAAGGCTTTGAGGGAATTACCGATGACTTTTCCATCGGTAATAGGGCATCCTACTAAGGTCATTACCGACGAAAATCCATCGGTAATTACCAACGGATAACCCAAATCCATCGGTAAGGGTTACCGACGAGCTAGTTTACCGACGGATTTGAGTCCATTGGAAAGCCGTCGGTAATACTTCATTACCGATGGTTTTTGGCCATTTTCGACGGCTTTTGTCCATCGGTAATATGCAAATTTTTGCAGCGTGATTGTTGGAATATTTTATTTAATTATATTCCAATGTCATAATGTGGGCAAATATCGCCAATTAATTATATAAGCTATTTATTGATTAGGGGCCTTGATTGACATGTGTTCAAACTAAGGGATATGACTAATCAGATTTTTGATTTTATAATTAACTAATTAATTATTATTTGATATGGGAAATAAATGAGCGGATGTCGTCGATGGCCCATTTCGGAACAATTAACGGGAACCCTAGCTAATTGGTCATCACCCTATATATAGGGTATGGTCCCCAATACACCAGACACAAAACATACTGCCTCTTCTCCCCCACTGAAGACATAAGGAGTCCTGATTGAGAAAGAACCACAAGCCAACGGGTGTTCATTACCCGCACCTCTTTCTTTCTCCCTCTATGTGTTTCGAATTATTGTCTATCGATTATTAGCAATGGATCCAGGAATTTTGATTATCCTTGATAAACCAGCATGTTGTAGATTCTAAGACTATCAAGCTATGGTTGTTATTGATAAATGATATACATGCTTATATCTTTATAATGTTTCTGCAAGTAAGTTTTATGATAGCTAGGAAGCCTTGTATTTGATTTATTAGAGTTTTATTGATCACTGACTAGTACGGACATGTTCAATTAGTATCACTAGATCATGGACCCGGCAATGCTGGGGTAAATAATATGTGTGGAGAGTAATTTATTTTTTTAAATCTATTTATATTATATAATTACTAAAGCGTAAACTATAGCGTCGCCACTTCAATTCAATGTCCCAATCCTTCATTCCATCCAAAGAGCTGATGTGTCAAGTTCTCTTATTTTCATCATTTTTTATATTTTAGAATAGAAAAAACTCATTGAACATTCACAAGGAGAGAATTAGCAAGTCAATACGCTATTGCTAGAGTAAATACCCAATTTGATCCATGAAATTGTGAAGTAGTATTAACTTGGTCCTTGAAATTATCGAAATTCAAAAAACGTCCCTGAATGATAAGTTAGTATCAATTTAGTCTCACATTTTACTCAATTAATATCAATTAAGTCCTTGACACAGCAAACTTAATATCAACTTAGTCCATATGATTTTTAACGGAGGGACTAAGTTGATCATCATTTTACAATTTCATGGACTAATTTGGAATTTCGATTATTTCAGAAACCAGGTTGATACTACTTCACAATTTCAGGGATCAAATTGAGTGTTTTCTCCCTATTGCTAGTTTCTGTCCAATCAATCCTCGTCTTCATCACTGAATTGATCATCGCCCTCTTCTTAAGGAGGCCTAAGACCAAAACCCGTGATGAAATTAAAAATATTTAAAATTAAAAAAAATTCACAAATACCAAACCTCATTATAATACTAATAGGATATTACTGAATGATCATAAACCATGTTAATAATATATTTAATAATAATAATAATAGTAATAATAATAACTTCATCAATAATAATAATAATAATAATAATAATAATAATAATAATAATAAAAACTAACAATAATAAAAATAATGGTACATTCTAAATGTAAAAAAAATATATAATAAAAAATACAAATAAATAATATACAAAATGATAAAATGGTATTATAAAAATTAAATTAAACACTTCCAGAAAAATAGTTGATAAAGAAGAGTGTAAAAAAAAAAAAGAGTAGCAGAATGTTGGTAAGTGAATATATAATAATTAAAATATGATATAAAAAAATTAGTATTTACCTAAACTTCAAATTGATTACAATAGAGTGTAGAAAAAATTAAAAGAGTGTAATAAATTGTCAGAGACTGTAGAAATAGTGTGTTATAAAATGGAGGAAATATGTGTTGGGGGAGGGGGAGCCGGTTACGCATGAATTTATATGGGGGAGGGGGGTTGGGTTGGTGGGATGGGTGGTGGGGCGGCAGAGCCACGTGTCACCACGCGATGAGTGGTGCCACTGCAACTAGCGCCACCGTGGCACCTGTTGTAGTGGCACCACCCACCGGGTGGTGACACGTTGCGATGCTTTTATTTATTTTTATCAGATTATCCGGACCAATGATGACCTGCCACGTGGCGGGTTAAGAGGTCAATGTCCGCAGTCAAACTGATGCCACCCAGTCAGCAAAAAAAATTATTTTATTCCACTGTGTCAAAAAATGGGTTAGTTTGATGAATTGTTTCAAAAATAGGTTATTTTGATGTAATCCATTATTAATTTATAATCTTGTGTGAAAGTAATTTATACCTTTAAAGCGTGAATGCATATTTTCATAATAAAATAATAAGAAATCAATTGATATTATTAGTTACTGTATTTGTGATGATAATGTAAATAAAAAACTCATATGGCCAGTTATGGCAAAGCATATATGGATTGGTAGAAATGGAGAACTGACTATAGAATGTCTTAAGCTTGGTTTCATTCAATGATGATGCAAGTCTTACGTCATGATATCTTCCTTGCCCTAAGTTTCATGCACCGATAATTAATTGAATCTTCATCATGTACTTTCAAACTTGCATTCCCATTTGCATTTAGGATGTGATAGCTATCTTAAAAGTCCACATTATCGTTATGAACTCCAATGCTTGTAATCTCACAATGTAACTCTATGATCCATTGACCGTAAATAACAAGTCAGAAATGAAAACTAAAAATAAAGGGGAAACTGACAAGAATATATGTTCATCATTTTGGAATATAGTTAGTTATATGATAAGACTGAATTAAATAAATGTCATTCCAATTAAAAAAAATTGAATGATCTTGTTCTATTTCTTTCTCACCTTGCCTATAAATAGAGAAGATTCGGCCACTTCATTTTCATCAATTTATTTGTGCACAATTTTCTGCTGGTTCACTATAGTTTAGAAAAAACGGCTTCCAAGGCTTTGCTCATTATGGTTATGTACTTGGCTACTGCCCTTCTGATCTGTGCTGAGGTTGTTATCCAGAATTTGTCTTCAACGTAGTACGAACAGTGCAACCAGTCACGAACATACGAACAAATCTCAATAACCTGAGGCGTGTGAAATCACACTGTCCTCAAGGGTTTATCCGCGTGGTGCGCAAATCCCCCAGGATACAACAGGCCCCTCTAGGTTAATTAAACCGAGGTAACAGAACAGTCAAGAAAATGATAAAATGAAACAGGCAATGTATCCCAGAAAGAGAAGAATAGATGAGAAGAAATTTTTATAACAAAAAATATATCTGCTCTTTAAAAGGTTCACGTATTGCACACTGTGATGTATCTTTTTTCCAACAGCTTTTGTTTTCAGTATATATATATATATATATATATATATATATATATATATATATATATATATTGCCGAAGAAAGTCCATCACCCACTGTTTTCTTTAAAGCATATATCCCATTTTTTAACTAAGAGGCTGCCAACAGTTACCATATATTTAGGATCAGGATGGGCAACGTAGCAACAATTTTCGGATCAAAACGGGCAATTGTTAGCAACAATTTTGGATCAGAACGGGCAAACCAAAACGTACAGCAGCACTATTTTATATTATTTAAAATTGTTAAAAAAAAATAATCATTCACTAGTATAGATTGTTCCTCTTTTATAGGATCAAAGTAAAACAAACAAAATACGTATAACCAAATAAAATATAAAATTATTTTCACAAAAATTAATTTGACTAAATAATAAAAACTAGTTAGATTTATTTTATACTTGTTGTGCGATAATTACACAACTAAAATAAAACATTAAACTTTGAAATATCTCTAAATATCCAACAATCCCCCACATATTTCAAAAGTTTAAAAAACACTTGAGAGATTTCAAAAAAAAATTTCCTGGGTTAACATCTTGAATGTAATGCATCGGATCTGTATAGCAAGCTATGGAACCAGACCTAGACTGATAAACTTAACACACAGTGAATTGGTGTAGCAAGCTATGGAACCCAAGACACTTAATATGTGTTAGAGGTCTATCAATCACACTACACCCCCACAATTCTTGCTGTTACGCCGTTTTGCGCTAATAGGCCATGCGCGCGCCCGGTATTCATGAGTGCTCTAGAGATTTCGCCACGATCTCATGCAAGCGGCCCCACTTGACACTCATATAGGTGATTTCATCAAGTGCATGCTGCAAATCATACACCACCCATAAGGGATATGAAAATCATTAAAAGCTTTACAAACTTATCCTCTCAATAATGCAGTATCTAGCACCTTCTCAATTACACCACAGGAAAGGGACACAAAACAAAACAAAATTAGTTTTGTGTGCTAGCAGAACTAACAAGTGACTTGTTCTTACCCATTAAACCTTTTTCATGGGATCTCCAATCACAAAGGTTGGGTTCCCATCACTCGTTAATTTCAATTGACTTAATTCCCATTCCCCTCGATGTATCACATATTGATTTTCTTCCCAGGGGCTTTGTTAGAGGATCTGCCAAGTTCACCTCTGACTTCACATAATCGATCGATATTATTCCATCTTTTAGCAATTGCTTTACCACATTATGTCTCAATTGTATATGTCTATTTTTGCCATTGAAGGTCTTATTTTTTGCAACGGCTATTGCCGATTGACAATCACAATGCATCGACACTGATGGGGTTGGTTTAATTCCTAAAGGAATATTTGCCAAGAAGTTTCTCAACCACTCAGCTTCACTACCAGCCAACTCCAGAGCTACAAACTCTGACTCCATAGTAGATCTAGCAATTATTGTTTGTTTGTTTGGCTGATCTCCAAGTAACTGCACCACCACCAAGTGTGAATACATAACCACTAGTGAATTTTGTCTCATCTGAATCAGATATCCAGTTAGCATCACTGTACCCTTCTAGTACAGTGGGAAATCCACTATATATAATACCATAGTTCATGGTACCTCTAAAATATCTCATGAGTCTAGCAAGTGCCTCCTAGTGATCCTGACTAGGACTTTGAGTATATCTACTCAATCGTCCTACTGCATATGCAATGTCAGGTCGCGAAAAATTCATCAAATGTAGCAAGCTCCCAAGAATTTGGGCATACAGAGACTGATTAATAGGATCACCTTTATTTTTCTTCAAATGAGAGTTAGCATCATAAGGGGTACTCACTGGCTTTGAGTCATAGTGACCAAACTTCCTAAGAAGTTTCTCAACATAGTGTCCTTGGGGTAGCATTATGCTATCATCCTTCCTAATGATTCTAACTCCCAATATTACACTCGCTTCACCCATGTCTTTCATATCAAATTTTGATGCAAGAAAAGATTTTGTTCTAATCACTACATCATCACAAGTACCAAAGATAAGCATGTCATCTACATATAAGCAGATAATAACACATTCCCCATTTAATATTTTGGTGTACACACATTTATCAACCTCAATAGGAGAAAATCCATCGTTAATCAATATTTGATTAAATTTCTCATGCCATTGCTTTGGTGCTTGTTTTAAACCATATAAGGATTTGAGAAGTTTGCACACTTTATTTTCTTGACCAGGAGTAACACATCCTTCGGGTTGTGTCATATAAATTTCTTCTTCCAAATCACCATTTAAGAAAGCAGTTTTCACATCCATTTGGTGAATAACAAGTTTGTAAATTGAAGCCAAGGCTATCAAAATTCGAATTGAAGAAATTCTGGTCACAGGAGCAAATGTATCAAAATAATCAATATTTTGTTTTTGCGTAAAACCTTTTGCTACCAACCTAGCTTTATATTTTTCAATTGAACCATCGGGAAAAAATTTCCTTTTAAAAATCCATTTGCAACCAATAGGTTTTGCTCCCGGGGGTAAATCAACTAAAATCCAAGTGTTGTACTTCAAAATTGAATCAATTTCATTTTTAATATCTTCTTTCCAAAAAGGGGGCATCAGTAGTTGAAACAGCTTCAGAAAAACTCAAAGGATCATTTTCAACAAGGTAAGTGTAAAAATCATTTCCAAACGATGTCTCTTTTCTCTGTCTTTTGCTCCTTCTCAAATCCTCATATAAGTTTTCACAATTATTCTCGGAAGAAATATTTTCAATAGAATTATTTTCTATAGAAATATTTACAGATCTCAAAGGAAATATATGTTCTAAAAATTCAGCATTTTTAGTCTCAACAATAGTGTTACGATCAAGTACACTACTTCTCAAAACAAGAAATCTATATGCAGCACTATGTTCTGCATATCCAATAAACATACACTCAGAAGTTTTAGAACCTATTTTCCTTTTCTTGGGCTCAGGAACCATAACCTTAGCTAGGCACCCCCACACTTTCAAATATTTCAAATTAGGCATGTAACCTTTCCTTAACTCATACGGGAAAGAAACTGATCTTTGTATATCATTCTTCTGACATATCATATTATTATTATTGACTTCATGTATTCCAGAACAAGCTATATGCAAAAGTCTGCTATCATTTGGTCAGTAAACTCCTTTATTTAAACTAATACGCAACCTACTTCAGCCCATTAATTTCTATAAAAAAAACTTACTTCACCTTAGCAAGATGAACCTCAGCCCCCAATATTTATATAATTTCATGCCAAGGGTCAACATAACAACATGGCTTTAATAAAATGCCCAGAATGCAAACAAATCCCACCTCTTGTTTTATACATCCAATCATACTCACTATTTTATTTTATTTTATTTTATTGATTTTCTACTTTTGTCAAATGCTTCATCGTTTCTCACATGATCTTGGTTGGCAACACAGCAGAACAAAACTAACAACAAAATATATGGGGCAAAAAAAAAACATACGTACATATATACATAGATACAGTTAGAAACACCTAAGGCAAAGTTGAAATTTGAAGAGTAGAAGCAGTACCTCACTTTCAAAGTCATACTCATCATTTTCATTTTCACTGGCTCCCTTGTTAGGCGAGGCCGAAGTTGTGGAATCAGGGGCCAAGATCCCATCTTGGAACGGCAACGACTGAGGAGAAAGGAGTGCATTTTCGTTGCTGCAGAATAATCCAGCAGGCAGGGACGTGGACGACATGTCGTTGCGTGCGTTGTTGTTAACCATGTGTGAGGAAGAGGAAGATGAACGGAGTAGAATCTGACGGAGGAAAAGTGAGATTTCGTCCTGCGTGGAAGGAACTGAGCTTGAACCCGAAGACACACATAAACCCTTGAGATTGTTATCCAGAATTTGTCTTCAACGTAGTACGAACAATGCAACCAGTCACGAACATACGAACAAATCTCAATAACCTGAGGCGTGTGAAATCACACTGTCCTCAAGGGTTTATCCGCGTGGTGCGCAAATCCCCCAGGATACAACAGGCCCCTCTCGGTTAATTAAACCGAAGTAACAGAACAGTCAAGAAAATGATAAAATGAAACAGGCAATGTATCCCAGAAAGAGAAGAATAGATGAGAAGAAATTTTTATAACAAAAAAATATATCTGCTCTTTAAAAGGTTCACGTATTGCACACTGTGATGTATCTTTTTTCCAACAGCTTTTGTTTTCAGTATATATATATTGCCGAAGAAAGTCCATCACCCACTGTTTTCTTTAAAGCATATATCCCATTTTTTAACTAAGAGGCTGCCAACAGTTACCATATATTTAGGATCAGGATGGGCAACGTAGCAACAATTTTCGGATCAAAACGGGCAATTGTTAGCAACAATTTTGGATCAGAACGGGCAAACAAAAACGTGCAGCAGCACTATTTTTTTATTATTTAAAACTGTTAAAAAAAATAATCATTCACTAGTATAGATTGTTCCTCTTTTATAGGATCAAAGTAAAACAAACAAAATATGTATAACCAAATAAAATATAAAATTATTTTCACAAAAATTAATTTGACTAAATAATAAAAACCAGTTAGATTTATTTTATACTTGTTGTGCGATAATTACACAACTAAAATAAAACATTAAACTTTGAAATATCTCTAAATATCCAACAGAGGTTGCACCCAAAGACTTCGATGAGAATTTTGATGAAGTAGATGGTAATTCTGTTTAAAAGTTTTTTTTTTCTTACTTATAAATATTTAGGTCTTATTCGTTTTAGCTTGTGATAGTCTAAAAAAAGCACTTTAGATCAATCAATATTTTTTCAAGTTTCTGGAAGAATTTTGTCAAGTTTAATTATTCAAGTTTTAGGTTTTTTTTACTTTTAAAAAGCATCGATCTTGCCATTGTGACAATTAACCATTCAGATCTAGCTACTTTGCAAATCCAATTTTATGTTAGGGATATATTGTAATTAAAATATGATCATAAAAATATTACTTTTATTATTATTGTTGTTGTTATTATTATTGTTGTTGTTTTTTGTTATAGGTAAGCTTTTTGCAAATGGGGTAGATGAAAGCAAATATGGTTACGGCGGCTATGGTGGTCGGGGTTGGGGTTATGGTGGCTATGGCGGCTATGGTGGTCCTTGGCGTGGTGGCTATGGCGGCTATGGTGGATGGGGAAGAGGTTATGGATGGGGAAGAAGTTGCGGTCCCTTCGATTGCTACACTAGTGGAAAATATACATTAGACGGTAAAGGTTTACGTCAGTTAACCAAAAGCTAGACGTTAAAAAGGAGGCGGTGGCAGTTTTGTAAATATCAGACTTCATTAATTCAATTTTAACGTCAGTTGTTTTAATGACTGACGTTAAAAGTGAACATTTTAACGTCAGTTCGATAAAGAACTGACGTTAGAAGTAAGTCTCTTCACTTTTAACGTCAGTCCCTACATCAACAGACGTTAAAGGTTATTTTAATAATTTTTTTATCTAGTATACGATTCCTTCCGCATTGCCTTCCTCAAAGTTTCAGTTTCACATGAATTGCTTTGATGTTTTGTGTTTCTGTTTTGAAAACTAAAATATATGTGCGAAGTATAAGTTGAATCAATAACCCAAACCGGATCTCATTCATGAAGTGTAATACTGATCGATCGATCTGAGAAGATTGAAAGGGTTTAAAATCCTATAAAAAGTTACATTGAAAGGGTTTAAAATCCTAAACATTAAAGCTACATCCCATCAGAGAGTTTTATGAAATATGCCAAAGGGAAAACTATATATACTCCGAAAACCTCATAAAACTGGGGGGCATGAGAGAGCTCAAGAGAGAGGCAAAAACAGGTGCACTAGATCTGTTTCAAGCAAAGGCAGTGGTTCCAGAGACTTCCAAGACGGTCACTTGCTGCCAAAGCTGAGGTTTTGGAACTGTAACCCCCGAGCACCTGATTAGCCCTGCAGCAGCTGATTCTCCGGAAGGTGATAAGGTGAGCAACTCACATAATGTAATTTACTCAAACTTATCACCCATGTAATGTAATTTACTCAAACTCAGAAGTTGTTTGACCATTAAGACAAAGACCTTTGAGTCTAGGAATAGGAAGAAAGAGTGATGAAGTTAATCTCCACGGTAGAGCCATATTGTGAAGCAGAAAATTAAAAGGATGGAACGAAGCTATTTATAGGAGCAGTGGAAGGAAGGAAGCTATTACTAATCTAACTATTCTGATTTTCATGAAAACTTATCTATAAACTTAATGCTCATTAAGAGGATTGAGTTACAAGGTGCATGGGTAAGTAGCACAGTAGTCAAAGGAATGAATGTTTTTGCAGATATCTATACACTTTTAACGTCAGTTGTTTAAAAAAACTGACGTTAAAAGTGTTTTTAAAATAAAAAATCTTTATTGTTAACGTCGTTTTTAAAAAACTGACGTTAAAATTTTGATTTTTACTTCAGTTAAATAAATAGCTGACGTAAATAATCCTATATATTATAAACGTGCAGAATGAATATTGGAAATAATGTAATTAATATACGGGAACTTGGCAGTCATAAATTAAGTTGATGTTAAAAATGAGGTGGTGGCAGTTTGTAAATATTAAATCACTATTTGCGTCAGTTCTATAAATAACTGACGTAAATAATTATGAAACTCATTTCATTGCTTGTCATGTCCTTGTTGTCCCTCTTAACGCAGATCACTCCATATAGTACTGCAGTTTATTTCTAAACCTTTTTTTAATTTATACAAGTTTATTTTTAATTTTTATTAATTAGCTTGAATTAGTAAACAAATTCTTGTGCAAATTAAAATAAATAAACACTTAACATAAAACAAGTTATATGTATAATCAAATCGTATGACATTGAAGCGATTCATAAGTTAAAATTACATGATTAAAAGATAAAAAATTTCTGCAACATAGCCCTAAAATATAAAAAAAGTTTCTGCATCAACATCATTTTCTTCTCAGTCCTGTCATCAGAAACTCCAATGGATGCATCACCTCCTCCCTCACTTGAATTCCATGATGCAAAGTAAATCCTCAGTCACTAGCAGCGAAAGCAAAGTGAAAGGGATCTTTGCATCTTTCTTCTTCAGTGGAATTCCTTGATGCATCATCTTGAATCCACAATCACTTGCTTCCAAAGCAAAGTGAAAGGGATGACGGGGATGAAATAAAGTGAGAGAATCACATTACGTGATTCACCCAACCTTAATATCCATGTAATGTGATTTACTCAAACTCAGAAGTTGTTTGACCATTAAGACAAAGATCTTTGAGTCTAGGAATAGGAAGAAAGAGTGATGAAGTTAGTCTCCATGGCAGAGCCATATGTGAAGCAGAAAAATTAAAAGGATGGAAGGAAGCTATTTATAGGAGCAGTACAAGGTGAATAAGCTATTCTGATTTTCTTGAAAACTTATCTATAAACTTAATGCTCATTAAGAGGATTAGGTACAAGGTGAATGGGTAAGTAGCACAGTAGTCAAAGGAATGAATGTTTTTGCAGAAACTAATAAACTTTTAACGTCCGTTGTGTAATACAACTGACGTAAGAAGTTGTGAGTGTTTTTAACGTCAGTTTCTTAATACAACTGACGTTAAATATATGACCTTTAACGTCAGTTGTTACTAAAAACTGACGTAAGAAGTGTGAGTGTTTTTAACGTCAGTTTTTTAAGACAACTGACGTTAAATATATGACCTTTAACGTCAGGTTTTACTAACAACTGACGTAAAATGTTGTTTTATTTTAATTATAACGTTTACACCCGCGCACCTTCTGCACTTCTCTGTACGTCTCTTTTCATCTCGCTCAACCCTCACTCTCAACCCTCACTCTCGCTCTCACTCTGCCCTAATCGCGAGCTCATCTCCACCGCAACCACCGTGAGGGCTTCTTCGCCACCACCGTGAGGTACACTCTTAACCCCTAACTCTGTCTTTCCCGCTCATTCTTTGCAATAACTTGACATCTCTCTTTCCCCTTCCCACGCACTAACTCTCCTTGTCCCTCTGCTCTCAGTAACCACATCGAACGTTGGCCACCACTCGAGCTTCCCCCCACCACCACGCGAGTGCCTATTTCTGGTGAGTCTTTAACTAGGGAACATTTTTTTATTTTTGGTTTTGAGTGCATGCATGTTGCTCTGCTGGTTTGAAACTGTAGTCTCAGTAGTTGAAACTTGAAACTGTGAGTTTGAGTTGTTTGGAATGTCTCTATTTTTGGTTTTGAGTGTATGTTGAAACTGTAGTCTCAGTAGTTGTAACTTTAAACCGTGAGTTTGAGTTGTTTGGAATGTCTCTATTTTTGGTTTTGAGTGCATGTTGCTCTGCTGGTTGATCTGTCACGGCCGTGATGCTCATCACGGCTAGGCCGTGATCAGTTCTGCCTATGAGGGTCTGGTTCAGTTGGCACGTTACGGCCGTGACCAGTGCTTGGCAATCTTCAAAAACTATAGTTTTCAATCTCCCGTATTGTCCTTATATTGGATATATGTTTTGTATATCTATAGGACCTATCTAGTTATTTTTATTTATACTTCTGTATTTATTTTGAGTTATAACCTATGTTAATAAATATATATTGTTTCTGAACAGGCATACATATGGATCAGTCGGATAGCCCACATGCACAGGAGGACACTGTGGGGGCTACGCAGGACCCGATCACGCCTACGCCTGATTCTAGTGTAAGTTTACATGTTATATACTATCTTTAGTCCTTCTTCTTAATGTAAGTTTATAATGTTACAACCCTCTATTTTATCATTTTTTTTGTCCATACAGACATCACAGGTTCATAGGAAATGGGGTAGAGGAGCCACCTCGTTGAAGAAACTAGAGAAGGACAGGCAGAGCAGACAGAAGCTTGAGGTGTCCTTCGATGCTAATCTAAATGCCCAGGGACCCCGTGCTAAAGAATTTAATAAGTGGGTGTTTCTACAAGCGAAGCAGCACGTAAGCATCAACTACAACCACTGGAATGGCGTTCCACAGAACGTTAAGGATCAGATTTGGGAGGCTATCACGGTATTTTACCTTTACATTCGTTTGATTTACATTATTAGATAATTATCCGAGTTATAATCCATCCAGTTGTTATATATGTATCTAATGTGTAGGTAGCTTGGACTGTGCCAAATGACGAGGATCATAGTCATAAATGTATGAAAATGGCATCAAAGCGTTGGAATGGGTTCAAGCATGATCTTACCGGGTACTATGTATCTGGGAAGAAGCGGCTTGATAAAATGTTCTCGGATTATCCCTGGATTGATCAGGATACTTGGGATATGTTTGCCAGGAGTCGACAGGATGGAGAATTTCAGGTTGGTTGATTAAGTTAATTTTGTATGCTTATTATAGATCATTTAACTGTATTTAATTATGTGTTTTTGTTTGAATAGGCTAAGGCAAATAAGGGTCGGCAGAATCAGGCGAAGAACGCCCACCGCCACACCATGTCTCGGGGTGGGTACCGGACTCGGATCGAGCAGATGATGGCGGATAGGCCGAGGCGAAGCGGGAAGAGCACTCTGCTAGGATTGAAAAAGGAGAGGTGCCCGAGGGCACACCATCAAGTCCTCCATCGGACATCGACCGCGAGGATGTCCGGTTAGCCGCCGCATGACAAAGACGAGATCTTTTAAAGTTGATGCCACTCGCGAAGTGGCAGATAAGATTGTAAGTAAATAATTAACTTGATTTCAATTGATATTTGTATAGATATTTGCAACACTTTTCACTTGCACGTTTTTTCATTTGTTTTCATTGTAGATGGATCTTAAAGCAAAATCCTCCCGGGCGCATTCGTCCCCTTCTCGGACGGCAGGACGTCTTGATGACTGCTCTAGGCAAGAAAGACCATCCTGGTCGGGTTCTCGGTGTTCCTGGGAACGTGACCATCAAACAATATTATGGCAAGTCTGCTTCACGAAAGCGGGTGGTCAATGAAGCATCAATTTTGGTTGACCTTACTCAGCACCTCATGTCCAACCCAGATATTACAACACATCTGATGCAAGGCTTACTATCCAACCCAGAATTCAAGCAGGCACTTGCCAGAGAGCTTTCCTCCGTCGGTACATCCCAGGACACCATAGGGATTGCCAACCCTTCACATGTGAGCACAAAAGAGAGTTTTAGTAGGGCACATGTGGAGGACGATGAGTTGGCAGCTAGGGAGCGGGAGTTGGAAGTCCAGCGCCATGAGCTTGAGTTGGAAATGAAAAGGCGTGAGCTTGAGTTGGACTCCAAACGACGTGAGCTCGAAATGTTAGCAAAGGTATTTATTCATTATTAATGTCCAAATTAGTCAAATAATTACTTGTGTTTTTTTTAATTATCAACAACTTATCTATTTTATTTTTCCTAAACTGAAGGCCAAGTGGACGTCGGTGTCGCTGTCACCTATCACTCGTTTGTTCTCACTTGGTGAGGATTATGCGTTTGAGATTTTTGTATGTCCATTGGATCACGATGGATGGGTGGCACGCCCAGATCAACAGAGGATATTTTCCTTCGTTGGTGACGATCTCGGGAACGCCTGCAGAAATAACATCTGGATGAACAGCAATGTCATCAGTCTCTGGTGCACGTAAGTTAATTTTAATTTTATAACTTATTTATTTTTGGTATTTTTCCATTTAATAATTTATTTTAATTTCAATATATATATTATGTAATTAACATCCACACCTTTTCATATCTTAGGTATCTCCATCGTCTTCAGCTTGATAAGGGCGTTGCATCAGTTTATGGTTTCTTAGATCCGAGAATCCTTGTGCCCGAATTCTTTGCTAAAGATGCATTGAGTAAATACTTAGGGAACTTGTTGGGAGACAATCCGAAAGAATTATATCTGGCTCCCTACTGTATGGAACGCCATTGGCAGTTGTTCGTACTTCACCCGTCTAGGCATACTGTCATATTCTTCTGCTCTCTCCACCAAGATCCGCCACCGAAGGTGGTGGAAGCTGTAAATAAGTAAGTAATTAATCTTAAATTTAATTTAAGTTTTAATATCAGTTGTTTTTAGTTTATTACACACATGATATATGAGTTTGTTAATTGATCGACATGATTATTTGTTTATGATAGCGCACTGAAGGCGACTAGCATAAGTTGCGCCAATGGGAGAAGTAGGACTTCTAAGGCTAAAGCAAATCCTGTATGGAACATCCTCAAGGTTTGGTAGTTTATTTATCAAATAATTAATATTATAATTACTAATTTATATGTATATTCAACTTACGTTGAAATTAATTTTGTTGGTAGTCTCGATTTCAAACTGACGGGTGGTCGTGCGGCTATTATGTGATGCTTCATATGCTGAACATAGTCTCCGCATCTATTACGGATGGATGGAAGAAGGTAATATTTAAACAACTTGTTAAATTATATATTATAGTTTTGAAGATGACTTGCATTGATGTTATTGTTATTATTTGAACGTGTCTAGGCATTTATTGACCAATCACCTATTGAAGAAGAAGAGTTAAGAGACATGAGGGTGCGCTTCGCTGAATTCTTCTTCAAGTATGCGGCTGAAAAAGGAATTGACAACATACCTCCGCACTACTTAGATGAATAGTTTTTTTGTTAGACTTTAGAAACTAATTAATAACATGTATATATATATCCTTAGATAGTTTTGTTTTTTAAACATTGGAACTAAAATTTATTTATATATATACATGGGTTTTGGGTTTAAGTCCCCCCATTGTTCAATTTTCCTTTGCAATTCTGTAATGTATGTGATATTCTGTGTTACTGGGACTGAATGCAGGGATAGCTGAGGGGAGTGATATTTTAAAACTGAATTTAAAAAAAAAACCCTATTAACGTCAGTTGTTTATTACAACTGACGTTAAAATTATACCTTTAACGTCAGTTCTTTATAACAACTGACGTTAGTTTTAACAAAATCAACGTCCGTTGTCTTAAAGAACTGACGTTAATAGTTTTATGTTTAACGTCGATTGTTTAAAAAACGGCGTTAATTTTTACAAAATTAACGTCAGTTTTGTTAAAGAACTGACGTTAATAGTTTTATATTTAACGTCAGTTCTCAACTGACGTTAAAATATTAATTATTAACGTCAACTGTATTTACGTCAGTCAGTATTCTGATGTAAAAAATCAATTTTAACTGATGTAAAAAGCACTTACTGCACTAGTGCTACTATCCTCGTAAACATGTTGAGACTAGTACCGATGCAAAATCTCACAACTAAGAAGGAAATATGCTAAAGCCTAAATATAGGGCTCTTGTAATCGTTATAAATAAAACTTCATGAGAAGTGAAGTTGTAATAAATAAAATCTTTGGTTTCTCTTATTTATATAATTGAATGCTAGCTTTGATTCGTTACTAAAATTTTTGAAATCAGAGACAGACATATTTTGTAGCCATAGAGGAAAAATCTTTTGCTCAAATAATGAGTGACAAAATTAGCGACGAGATAAAATCTGTCGAAAAAAGTGGCGTCGTATAATACAGTCACATAATTTATGTGTCGCCATTGTCAACGACAACAAAAAAAACCGTCTCTAACAATAAAAAATTCGTTGCTAAAAATATTTAAAGACTTACTTAAATTTTGTATTTCCGTTGTTGTTTATGACGGATTGGGACCCGTCAATGTTTATGACGAATTATGATCTGTTGATGTTTTTGATGGATTGGGATTCATCGCTGTTAACGATGGATTGGGATTCGTCACTGTTTATGACGAATGGGGATCCATCACTGTTTACGACGGACTAGAATTCATCGCTGTTTACGATGAAAATGCATTCATCACTGAATGCGACAAGAATATGTCGTCGCTACATGCAACAAATTTAATTATTCGTCGTAATTAACGACACATATTGGATTCTAGCGACGAATTTAACAACTAAAATAGGTTTTCAAGTAGTAATTGAGTAATTAATAAATTAATTTAAATTTACACTTCAACGAAGGTATTAGCGATGAAGAGTTTTCGTTGTTAAAGAATTCATCGCTAATTTTGTCGCTATTTATTAGCGATGGAATTAGGGACACATTTTTCAGTTGTTGGTTTTGAATTATAATATTAACGATGGATTTAATGACAAATATTTAGTAATGTCCGATCTCTGTCGTTAAGTTTGTGGATAAATTCAAATCAAAACATCAGCGACGGATTATGCTACGAGATATTCAACGCCAGCATATTCCATCACTAAATGAGTCACTAAATAGAAAATAGTTAGACAATGTAAATCAAAACACAATTCGTCATAGTCTGTGACATATATGTTTCCGTCGCTTTTATTTTTTTGATAAGCAAACTATATTAAAAAGAGTACTTGGGGTACCCTAACCCGTTTACAAATAAACTAGGATTACAAAGAGAAAATGTTAGATCACAACCAAATGAAATAAGAATTCAATCTGGTTGACCAGCTAACTAACCCTCTAATATAGATCCATACCCAGAGAAAGAAAAGAAAACAAAACAAAATTTGTTGTACATATAAACTAAAGAAACACCAAACTGCACCATCATCAAGCCCCTGAAAACCGTAGGCCACAAAACAGACATTGAAGAACGCCACTTGAAAAGGACACCGAAGAGAACATGAGCAAAAACAAAATCATCATTGTCCAACCCAAACAAGTACCAAAGACCACACAAAAAAACCACATAGTATGTCGCCCTAAGAAAAGGATCAAGACAGGAATATAGCTAAGAGTTACGAAAAAATAAACCACCCTGTTCAAGCCTTATAGGCTACAAGCAACAAAGAAGAGCTTCAAATCCATGCCAAGAAAAGCCGAAGACGACCACAAAACCACATACAATAATTCCCCAATAAAAAGTCACAATATCAATCCTTGAAAACTAAAAGTAGAGGAGAAGAGCTCCAATTCTTGTTTACCAACATCCTGAGAGCATATCATAAGCCAGAAGCAAGTTTATTTCCAACCGAAAAAACCATCTCATAAAGAAAACAACCACCACCATGAAACCCAACCCAAGCTAACAGCAACCAGCTTTAAGAAATCCGCCCAAGAATGGACCAAAATCTAATCGAGGAAGCAGAATTTTGAAAGAACCACAAAAACAACACTCCGAAACCTTTTTAGTTTCCGTTGCTAATTTTAACATTTTTAGTAGTGCTTTAAATCGATGAAAGAGAATTTGAATTCTGAAGTAGTGTAAAGTTGACCTCAAAAGTCAACAATATCCGTTTTCGGCAAGCAAGTTTTCTTTTTCACATGGAATAGGCCTTTTGAGAAAATTGCACTCTTTTCCTTTTATCGTCATTTTAAGGGTATTTTTGCAATTTTATTATGTAAGGGCCTTTTTGGTATTTCTGTTTTGTTATTTCTGCATTTGGTTTTTGTTTGTTGTCCCTATATATATATATATATATATATATATATATATATATATATATATATATATATATATATATATATATATATATATATATATATATATATATATATATATATATTAGCCCTCATGTGAGGAGATTTTATTTCAACAAAATTTAAGAGTTTTCTCAATTTCGTGGCGTCAACCTCTTGATTATTCATTTCAATCAAAGGTTTTTTTTTCTCTTTTATTTTGATAATCAAAAAGTATATTGATGAGAGTACAAGGGGTACTCTAACCCACATACAAAAGGACATCAAAGGTTATGGGCTTTATGTAAATTAAATACTGATTATAAGAGTTCAGTATTTGTTTTACAATTGCCTACTCCAATTGGAAATACTATACACAATGACCTTTAAAAGGCTGAATTTGTTACATGATTCATTCCCAAACAAGCAATAAAAGTTCCCAAACACACCCAATTTCGGGTCTTCCAATACGGTCCAGCATGAAGATTCTGACAGGCTTGCAGGGATCAACGCATTTAACATAAAATTTCCATCATTCAATGGTATTAATGCACCAATTGAATTAGAATCATAGGATGGAATATTTCCAAAATTACACCTGCCGAACTGATGCTTTTCTCCCTAGCACAGTATCATCCGTAAACAAAAAAATGAGGACTATCGCAGTACATGAGTCCTTAGTAACCAGACTTTCGACACTTGACTTCATGCATTCTATAACACCCTGTTTTCCGTTTAAGTGCTTTTTATGTGTGCCTTGTTTGTTAGGAAGGTTTAGAATGGGCTAGGTGAGGTTTTTAAGTTAAAAATCCCTTCCTGATGCATGAGCACACCCGTACTGATGTGAGCACGCCCGTGCTCAGCAGTTAGACGCGCCTCATTGACGCTAAGTTGAGCACACCCGTGCTCAACAGTAAGAACGACCGTGCTCGAGTCTCAGTGGCTATAAATAGGAACAGTGCGCGAGGGTTTTTATGTGCAACCCTTGTTTTGGTTTCTCTGCCTCCAAAACAACAGAAACCTCTCTTCCTCTTTCTAACCCTTGAACCCTTCTCAGTTCTAGGAATCCTTGCGGCGTTTGGGAGAGGAACGCGCACGTTAGTGTCTTATAAGGTAATGGTCTTCCCCTCTTCTATTTGTTTTTCTGTTACATGAATTGGAAACTAATGGGTTCACCCTGTTTGTGTTGACCAAGGCTTGGGATCGTTCTTCGAGCAGTTCGAGGGAACCGGTTTAGGAGCGTCGTCAGTTTAACGGGAATTCTTCATACTAGGTATGGGGAGAAGGAATAGTATAAGTATGTAGGCATGGGGGTAACGTAAGACGAAGGGTTCCCATAAACCTTACTTTATGTTTGATAACCTGTTGTATGCCTATATGCATGTTGCTATATGATGTTTATCTGTTTGCAATGTTAATGATTGGCATGACTGTTGTTATTGATTTAATGTTATTATGAACATGTTTATGTGATGATGCCATGATTAAAGTGTTCTATCATAATTGTGATATGTGATGTATTGGTTGTTGTTGGTGTTATGAACGCGTGACGTAAATGCCATAGAATTGTTAAACAATATTAAGGGAGGTTGTTCCCTTTTGGTCATAAGGCTGAATCGTAGTAATGAGAGGTGAGGTTATTGTTGATGGTTTTTTCTAGACCTTAGGGATTGATCTTGAGTGATTAGGGGCAATTAATGGAATGAGACTAAAGGACTAATTCCCCTTTAATTCGTAAGACATGAACATTAATTTAATATTAACGAAAGTGATGAGTTATGGATTAGAAAGACCTTAGGATTGAATCTGAGAATGTCCCAAACAAGTGGCAATAGGGTCTGTGACCCTTTTGCCCAGAACAATAGGGCACACAATTGAGCACACCCATGCTCGATAGGGAACACGCCCGTGCTCCCATTTAAACCCAGAACTGGGCGCGCTGCTAGAGCACGCCCGTGCTCAACAGTTAGCACAACCGTGCTGAAGCGTGAGCACGCCCGTGCTCACCTGTGCAGAATATAAACCAGAATAGTGCAAAAGCAGGGGTTTCACCCCAAATGCTCTAAAAGACTTGATAAAATACCAACAAAACATGAAGACCAAAGATAAGACTACTGTACCTTAGTAGCCTAGTGGCCAAGGGGGGTCTTGATGCATGATGGTCAAGGTGGTAATCTTTAGTGCTTAATGGCTAGAGTGTTAATGATGATACAGTACCTTGGTAGCCTAGTTGCCAAGGGGACCTTTATGCTTGATGGCCAAGGTGGTAATCTCTAGTACAAAACCACTATAGTGTTTAATTAACGAATACGAAACGATAACGATAATCGTCGATACCCGAGGTGTTGATGGTGTTGGAACTTGAGTAGCCTAGGGGCCCAAGAAGAGGTGGTGATTGTGCTTGTGTGTTTTGTTGAGCATGCATTCACGCATCGGAGATGTTAGTGGAGGATGTTCAACATAGGGGAGGTTGTCCGTGAGTAAGACGATCTGGCCATCCGTGGGACCTGGTACACCCGCGGTGGCACATCCGTGAGTGAGGTGCATCGGCTGTCCTAGGGGTCCAACCAAGGTAAGTTGGATTGCCCCGACGTTGGTGCTTATTGGCCAATGTGGAAATGTAACCCCGAAGTTGACTTCCTTAGATAGATGGATCCAAGTGCATAACAGAGTAGTGGAGCAGAGTTGCATTGCATAGCATACACATTTATATTATTATGTTTATGAGTTATACTGTTGTTTTCTATAACATGATTGTTTGATGTATGTGTGTCTTGATAACTGCTTCCTTGCCAATATATTCATATTCATGTTTCTTACTCCCTAGCTCTATGTTTCTTTTTTTGGCATGTATCTTCTATGCAGAGGACGGCGAGCAGCCTGTTGAGGAGTGACTCTAAGGAGCCGCGACTCTTTAGTTAGGATTTCCAGTTTTCAGTAGTTAGTTAGTTGTTCAGTTGTATCCGAGGTTGTTTTCTGGATTGGTTATACCAGCTCTGTAACATGACATCGGGGTTGGGTTTTCTTTATGTTAAGTTATGTTTTATTTTCCGCGTTTGAGACTTGACACAATGTGGTGTTCTCCACCCGTTGTTAATTTGGTTTTAGTTTTTACTAAATGATGCATGTTTATTTTATTTATGTTATCTTTTAAATGCCTTTAAATGTATGCAGGGTGGAGGGTGTCACATTTAGTGGTATTAGAGCAGTTCGGCCTTGTCTGGACGTGGTATGAGTCTGTTGTGTGCTCCTGTTTGAATTGTCTATACTTGTTATAGACAATGATGCTTTGTGTTAGAAGCGGTAGCTTTTCCTGCTTTAAGTTCCCTGTGTTTAACAAGTTGTCTTGGCCGTTTACAAGAACTTATGGCAGGAATAGGAGGCAGAAACGACCAGGCTATCGCAGATGCTTTGGCACTCCTTGCCAACGCGATAGGCCAGAACCAGAATGGCAACAACAACAGGGGGCTAGCTGAGTTCAAGGGTCTCGACAAGTTGCAGTCGAACAATCCGTTGTCTTTCAGGGGAGCTTACGATCCCGAGGGTGCCCTGTTGTCGATGAGGGAGACCGATCGAGAAGATCTTCCGAGCCATGGGATGCCACGATCAACAGAAGGTCATCTTTAGGACATTCATGCTGACTGAGGAGGATGAGCACTGGTAGGAGAACTGTCGTCTGTGCTTCCAGGCGGAGGGTACTATGATCACGTGGACTGTGATCAAGGATAGATTTCTGGCGAAGTACTTTCCGGCGGACATCAAGGACAAGAAGGAGATGGAATTTCTGGCACTGAAGCAAGGCAACATGTCGGTAGGGTAGTATGTGGCTAAGTTTAAGGAGCTCGCCCGTTACTATACACTGTATTAGTTTGTGGAGGACGACTGTTCCAAATGCGTGAAGTTTGAGGATGGTCTGCGTCCAGAGATCAAGAAGGCTATCAGCTACCAGGAGATCCGAGTCTTCCCAGTTATAGTAAACAAGTACAGGATCTATGAAGATGCCCGCAAGTCTGGAGGGCCATCCTCCAAGGGATCAGATAACCAGAGCAATAAGAGGAATGATCAAGGAAACAAGTGGAAGCCGCGTCTCACTCCAGCTGGCAAGGACTTTAAGCGGGATGGCAAGAAGTCTCAGTTTTCTTTAGACATGTCCAAGAGATGGGATTCTTTCGATTCTATACCTCTTCGGTACGGCAAGTGTGGACATAACCACTTCACTACCTAATGCAAGGAGACACATATCATCTGCTTCAAGTGTGGCAAGCATGGTCACATCAGCCGGAACTACGAGGGAGGAATGTCAGAACCAGAGTGCGAGCAAAAGTCAGAAACCTAAGGTCAACCGACTGAAGACCACAGGGAGAGTCTTTACTCTCAGTGGAGCCGAGACCTCCGAAACTGACATTTATAAAGTTCGTTTGACTGTATTGTTTGATTTGGGTGCGACTTACTCGTTTGTGTCATATGAATGTGCTAAGAGTCTCAAATTGACTGTGACACTTCTTGAGTGTGATTTAGTTGTCGCCACACCCACGAATAAACTTGTTCTCAATTCTTATGCATGCAAGAATATTCCTATTACCATAGATGGTAGAAACTTTATTGTTTATCTTGTATGTTTACCCCTGAAAGACCTTGATGTTATTCTTGGCATGGACTGGTTATCTTCCAACCACGTCCTTCTGAATTGCTTTGACAAAACCATAGTTTTTGGAACTCCAGTGGAGTCTAGGGATCCTAGCTTTCTCTCTGCCAACCAAGTTAAGGCTTCAAAGAACGAAGGAGCCCAAGTGTACATGATGCTATCTTCCCTGAAAGCCGAGAGCCCTCCTGATGTCGACAACGTGCCTGTTGTGCGAGAATTTCCTGAAGTGTTCCTGGGGGATGTTTACGAACTACCCCCAGAAAGAGATGTGGAGTTTGCAATAGACTTAGTGCCTGGAACTAGGCCTATATCCATAACACTGATAATGTGATTTTACATGATGTTTTCAGTACACTTTTGCATGCATTTTTCATATAGATTAGGCATTCTTTATTTGATTTTAGTTAGATTTTCCCTTGGAACGGGTGAAGCGCTTTCTTGGTGTTGTTTTGCAGGAATTAATGTAAAAATGATCAAAATCAGCCTTGATGGAGCCTGGATGAAACAAAGCATGAAAAGTGAAGAATATAAGCCAAACAGAGCCCATCACGGCCTTGCCGTGATGACCATCATGGCCATGATCAAGCAGAGCAGAAGGCAAAAGTCAGAAGCTGTCACGGCCGTGACAGACTAGAATTTGAGGTCTCGCCTCGCGAATCTTCATCTCGCCTCGTGAGAATCCAATTTTGAAAGCGCGCCCACTCCAGAACACGTCACGGCCTGGCCGTGATGGCCATCACGGTCGTGACGCGTGGCCCCTCTGTATATATGAGCGCAGCAGACAGAACAAACCATACTGGGAGGAGCTGGGAACCCTAGTGGAGACCAGAAACCACCAGAAAAACAGAGACCTTGGAGGCTGCGGCTAAGGAAGGATTGGAACCCTAGAACGGAGTTGCTGAGAGGGGCTGCTGTGACGATAGTGGAAAGCTCCCATGGAGTTTCTTCTCTCCTCTTCTCCTATTTCTCTGGTTTTTGTTTTCTCTTTTATGAGTAGCTAAATCCCGTTTGTTGGGATTAGATGTAATCAAACTGATTATTATGTATGTGCCTTGACTGATTATTCTGTGTTCATGCCTTCGTATTAGTGATTGATTTTCCATGCTTAATGCTTGTTGTGGATAGCACCCCCATGACTCGATTAGTGTTTTGGTTTGCAATGGACACGTTCTTATCAATTCCGGAACTGAAATTAATCACCTAGTAACCCTTACGCCTAGAAATGGAGTTTGGTTTACTAGTAATCGCGTAATCCCTATCCCTAATGCAAATTCATTAATCTAGGCCACCTAAGGAATTAGGGTCTATTAGTGGATTTAGGCTCTTGCCATCCGAGAAATCGGGGCTTGAGTAATCTAGTGGATTGATTTTAATATTTGAAGTATGAATGGGAGGTATCTAGTCCTGGTAGTACATGAGACAGAGGTTTGGTGAAATCTGATCCCGACATATCCTTTTCGCATTCCAAGTGCCCGACCAAAAATACAAAAATATTTTATTTCTTTTGTTTTGTTTGTTTTGATTTCTCTTCATAGTCTAGATAGTTGCTGAATTTGTGAATTGGTAATTGACATCCAATCCCCGTGGATACGATAACCGGTCTCACCACCGTATTACTTGCACGACTGGGTATACTTGCCCAGATCCGTCAACAAGCACCCTATAAAATATCTCCTCTAGAGCTAGCTAAGTTGAAGGAACAATTAGTGGATCTGATGCAGAAGCAGTTCATCAGACCTAGCGTATCCCCGTGGGGAGCGCCAGTGTTGTTGGAGAAGAAGAAGGATGGCAGTATAAGGTTGTGTGTCGACTATCGGAAACTAAACAAAGTGACCGTTAAGAATAGGTATCCCCTCCCTAGGATTGATGATCTTATGGATCGGTTGATCGGGGCCTGTGTTTTCTCGAAAATAGATTTGAGGTCAGGGTACCATCAGGTTCGGGTTAAGTCTGATGACATCCTGAAGACATTGTTTAGAATGTGATATGGTCACTACGAGTATTTATTTATGCCCCTTGGTGTGACTAATGCTCCTTCTGTGTTCATGGATTACATGAACAAGACCTTTCACCCTTACTTGGATAAGTTTGTGGTGGTTTTTAAAGATGACATCTTAGTGTACTCCAAGACTAAGGAGGAACACAAGGAGCTAAATGTGACACACTCTACCCCGCATATGATATAAGGCATTAAATATATATAGAAAACGATATATGATCATGCATATTCATTTAATTCAAACAAAAGGTCCATGGGTAGAAAGGTCCCACATGATTGTTAACAACAACACGGAAATAAACCATGAGTTTTAGGGAAAATAAAAACATAAAAACTTAAAGCAATAACATATCACCCAACCCTGATGTCACATTCAGAGCTAGTATAAAAGGGTTCCGGAATAAATCCACGGAATACAAAACCACTAAACTAAACAACTTAAACTGATAAAGCTAAACATCCGACTAAGTCATGGTTCCTCAGAGTCACTCCTCAATAGGCTACTCACCGTCCTCTGCAAAATGCCAATCAGGCCAAACAAGACAAACATAAGAGGGGAGTAAGAAAACATATAATCACAACGGCATGGGAAAAGGAAGCAAGATGATCATACATCATGGCATAGCAATATAACAACATACAATATATACATCATCATATAATATCATAACAACATGTTAATCATCCAACATATGCTATGCGGTGCAATGCAACACTACTCCTCTACTCCATCAATGCATGTGGATTCAACTAACTCAAGAATTCCACTTCGGAGTTACATATCTGTATTGGTCATAAAGCACCAACACCGACAGTTCCCCAAACCATGGAGGAACCCCTTGGATAGCCGGCATATCATAACTAGATATGCCACCTCGGGGGCGAATGGTTCACCAAACCATGGGTGAACCACCCGAGACTTGGGCCAGATAATCATAACTAGGACAACCTTCCCTATGTTGAGCATCCCCCTCAACATCAACTCCAATGCCCTATGCAAATGACACAACAACAAACAAGGCAACCGCCTCCTTTTCTTGGGCCTAAAAGTACCCAAGACTTATCACCAACATCAACATCAACGCCTTAGACCCAAACCGTGGGGTCAAGGCCCCCTTGATCAAAAAGCACCAAGGTCCAACTTAACAACACCTCAACCATGAAGCATCGAGGCCACTTTGGCCAAAAAGCACTAAAGCCCAACAACATGCGGTAACCCATTAGGTACCGACTTAACCAATTCATCTTTATAATCCTCTTAATTAATCATTAACCAAGTTATCTAATTCCTATTATTCAGTTGGTATACTCTCATATCATTATTAGGGATAATTGGGGTCAAAACCCCTTACATTCCTTTAATTCGGATTTCGTGCTTCCTTTTATGCACGACCGTGCTCTGATGCACGGTCATGCTCCTACTCTGCATAGCTGTGCTTAATGTGCGGCCATCTTCAAGAATTCAAACTGGAGCACGGACGTGCTCCCTGTTCAGCATGAACGTGTTCCTGGGTTGGCCGTACTGTTTTGGGCAGATTCTAACTTGTTAATTTTTTTTATCCAAAACTCCCTAAAAGCTCTGTTAATCCATTCCTAGTGTCATAAAGTAAACCATTGGCATAAATCTCACCTTTATTAATAGTCCATATTTTATAACCAATTTTGGGGAATTTAATCATTTAATCATTTCATGCTATCTCGATAACCAAGAGTACTATTAAGCATTGTCACGATAAGCTATCAGTCACAACGGATATCATGCATTAAATGCCATCTGTAAACGGGACTATTCAAAATAACCATTGAATAAATACAAGTGAAGAAGAATGTCACTATAAATAGAGGACCTCAGATAATGAAGAACAACTTTTTGCATGCACAAGTTTTGCTAGCTCAACTTTTGTCAATAAACAATCATTCATACTCATATTTCTTTAAAAGTAAGAGTCTGTATTCTTTCGTTTGAATATTGTGAAAATATTCATTTGATCTTAAACTTTCATATCCTCACACACAGTGAGTTAAGAAGATCATAAGTTAAATCTCTTTGTTATAGTTAGAGCCTGAAGAGGCTTGCTAAGAAAGAAATACTTGTAAGCCTGGAGAGGTGTTGAATACTTGGTGGTAATCTATTTTCGAAAATAGTGGAGAAAAACCTTCAAGTAGAAGGGACTGGACATAGCTCTTGGTTGGAAGAGAGTGAACTAGGATAAAACATCTTGTGTGATTCTTCTATCCCTAAACTCTTACTACTTTATTTGTTTTTACTAACTGAGGGGTTTTGATATTGCTTTTGTTAAAGCTTTCTTTTTAAAAGATCTATTTCTTTGTGCTTGCTTCTGATTTAACCTTCTTGTGTGTAAAAATAGTTTTGAGGTTGTTTTTAGAAAATTATTAAAAAACACAAATCAACCCCCCTTCTTGTGTTTTCCTGTGTCAACTTCAGTTGGTATCAGAGCTCAGCCTCGAAAGGGTTGAGCATCTAACAAGTGCTGAGGAAGTACGACCCAACAACCATGGATGCAGAAGGACAAGTTATCAACAAACCTTCTCTCTTTGATGGAAAAGATTATGACTACTAGAAGAAGAGAATGATGGCCTTCTTGGATGCGCAGAATGTAGATATTTGGGAATTGATTGAATTCGACTACACAACCAAAAGATGAAGCTGGAGCTACTGTTCCTAGAACCCAATGGACTCAAGAGAAGAAAAACCAACATCAGCTGAATCTGAAGGCTAAACACTATCTCATGTGTGCTATAACCAGATCGGAACATGACAAAGTTCACAGCTGCAATATTTCTAAAGAAATCTGGGATACTCTTGCCCTAGCTCATGAGGGTTCCTAACAAGTAAAGGAATCAAAGATTAGCATGCTGGTTCATCAGTATGAGCTGTTCAAGATGGGTGAACATGAAAAAATAGACCAAATGTTTGGAAGATTCCAAACAATCACCAACAGTCTCAGATCTCTTGGAAAAATCTATGAAAATAGAGATTATGTTAGAAAAATTCTAAGAAGTCTATCCAAGCAATGGAGACCCAAAGTTACTACTATTCAGGAAGCCAAAAAGCTGAATACTCTCTCTCTCGAAGAGCTTCTTGGATCTCTCAAGGTTCATGAACTTGAACTTAATGAAGAATAAAATTCCAGAAAAGGAAAATCTATTGCCCTACAGGAAAACAAAGCAAGCTCATCAAAGGTTCTCAAAGCTACTGAGTCATCGGATGAGTCTGGATCTTCTGACAATGATGAAGGATCAGATGAGGATGAGTTGTCCTTCAAATCCAGGAAGATTCAACATATGTAGAGAAAGAAATGTGGTTTCAAAAGGAAGCAATTCAACAAAAAGTTTTCCAAGGAGAAGTCAGACTCCAAGGAAGAAGGTCCACCCTTGTGCTTTGAATGCATGAAACCTGGTCATTTCAAACCTGACTGCCCTGAGCTAAAGGATAAAAAGAAAATCTTCAAAAAGAAGAAAGACTTAATGGCTACATCGGAGGATCTTGATCTGTCTTCATCAGATGAAGAAAATGAAGCTGAGAAAGAGGCAAATATCTATCTCATGGCAGACACTGTATCATAAAGTGAATACACTGATGCTGAGGTAATGGACTCGGACCCTTCCACGCTTCAAAATGCTTTTGATGAACTATTGCATGAGTCGTCTATACTTTCACGAGAATATAAGAGTCTCAAAAAGAAATTTTATAAACTGTCTAGAGTATATGATAGGGTCTGCACTGAGAAACAAAACCTTAAAGATGTAAATGACATACAAAAATCAGTGAATGTTAGTCCTCTTAACAAAATGGAGTGTGAACCTAATGTTTCTTGTGAAGTCGCAAAATTGAAACAAGATATAACATATCTGACAAATTCTCTGTCAAAGCTTGTAGGTGGTTCATATAAGCTTAGTCTCATTTTAAGATACTCTAGGTCACCTCATGATGAATCTGGCCTTGGTTATGACAAAGAGAAGCAAGAAACATCTCACAAAAAGTCAAAATCACATACATAGCATAGAACTTCAAAAGTTCCAGATAAATATGCAAAAGCTAAGTCTAGCTCGTCCAACACCTTTTGCAAAGTGTGTGAAAAAGGTGGACATATTACATCTAGATGCATATACAATAAACATGCTAAGCATACTCGTCCAGTGACAACTAACAAGAAAGGACCCAAGTCAGTATGGGTACCTAAAGATAAGATAATACCTGTTGCATATTTGCTTAACAACAAGAAGAAAATAGATGTCTTGGTACTTGGACAGTGGCTGCTCACGACACATGATGGGAGAAAGGTCTATGTTCCAAAACCTTAAGCCCAAAGAGGGTGGCTGGGTCACATTTGGAGGAAATCAAAAAGGGAAAATCATTGGTATAGGTAAAATTGGTAAACATCCTTTTCCCTCCATTGATAATATTCTTTTAGTTAATGGCTTGAAGCACAATCTGCTGAGCATAAGTCAATTATGTGACAGTGGATATGCGGTTTCTTTTGATAAGAACATGTGTACTATCAAGGAAGATGATGGATCACTTTTATTCACTACTAAAAGGCAAAACAATCTCTATAAGATTGACCTGGAGGACCTTTCAAATCAAAGTGTCTCTTGTCTAGTGTCCATTGAAGATGAGCGATGGATTTGGCACAAACGGTTAGGTCATGCAAGCTTGAAATTAATTTCAAAACTAAACAAGCATAACCTCGTGAGAGGACTACCAAACCTTAAGTTCAAATCTGATGCTCTCTGTGATGCTTGTCAAAAGGGAAAACAAGTCAAAGGTTCTTTTGAATCTAAAAATGTTGTTAGTACCAATAGACCACTAGAGTTGCTACACCTTGATCTTTTTGGTCCAACAAGGACTGTCTCTGTCATTGGTAAGAAATATGGTCTTGTTATAGTAGACAACTACACTATATGGAGATGGGTTATGTTCCTAACTCACAAGGATGAGTCTTTTAAGGTCTTTTATGTATTATGCAAACGTGTACATAATGAAAAAGGCATGTGTATCAGTTCAATCAGAAGTGACCATGGGGGAGAGTTTGAAAATGAGCTATTTCATAAGTTCTGTGAAGAATGTGGTATCCTTCACAACTTCTCAATACCTAGAACACCATAGCAAAATGGTATGGTAGAAAGAAAGAACATATCTCTTCAAGAGATGGCTAGGACTATGCTCAATGGCAACTCTATCCCTAGACACTTCTGGGCTGAAGCTGTTAATACTGCCTGCTACATTCAGAACAGAAGATACATTAGACCTATCCTGAATAAGACTCCTTATGAACTGTGGAAATGACAAAAACCCAACATATCTTATTTTCACCCTTTTGGTTGTAAATGCTATATACTGAATACTAAAGATCAACTTGGTAAGTTTGATGCTAAAACAGATAATGGAATACTATTAGGATATTCTGAAACATCTAAAGGCTTTAGAGTTTATAATTCTAGGACTCTGATAGCAGAGGAAAGTATTCTTGTCAAGTTTGATGACAAACAGCCTGATAAGAAATTATCAGAGCTAGATGAAGCTTTTGTAGATCTTGATCTAAACATTCCAGGAGACTCACCAGAGATAAAAGTTGATGATCAAGCAGATGGCCCCACTCAACAATCAGAAACTTCCACTTCTCAACATGATACAGTTCAAAAATCTTGGTACTTCAAGAATTATCATCCACAAGATCAGATCATTGGAAACCCCAATGATAAGGTAAGAACTAGATCAACTTTCAGAGAACAAGATATTTCTGTACTAGTCTGAGTTGGAACCAAAGACTGTAGAGGAGGCTCTGGTAGACGATGGTTGGATTCTAGCTATGCAAGAAGAACTCAATAAGTTTGAAAGAAGTGAAGCTTGGACTCTGATTCTCCTGCCCAAAGACAAATCAGTGATTGGAACAAAGTGGGTTTATAGAAACAAACTTGGTGAAAATGGTAAGGTAATAAGAAACAAAGCAAGACTTGTTGCTCAAGGTTTCTCTCAATAAGAATGTATAGATTATACTGAAACTTTTGCACCTGTTGCTAGATTAGAAGCTATTAGAATTCTACTTTCATTTGCTGCATATCATAGCATTATGCTTTTTCAGATGGATGTTAAAAGTGCTTTTCTGAATGGCTTTATTAATGAAGAAGTTTATGTTATGTAACCTCCAGGTTTTGAGTGTGAAACCCATCCCGAACATGTATACAAGCTTAAGAAAGCTTTGTACGGACTTAAGCAAGCTCCTAGAGCTTGGTATGACAGACTAAGTTCCTTTCTTATGGAAAATGGATTCAATAGAGGAAAGGTTGACACAACCTTATTTAGAAAGTCCATTAAGTCTAATTTCATAGTTGTACAAATATATGTTGATGATATTATTTTTGGTGGTAATAATGAGTCTCTATGCAAAGAATTCTCTAAGTTAATGCACAAAGAATTTGAAATGAGCATGATGGGAGAACTCAAATTTTTCCTTGGACTTCAAGTAAAACAAACCTTGGATGAGGTGCTCATTCACCAAACTAAGTATACAAAAGAGCTTCTGAAGAAGTTTATGATGGATGATTGTAAGCCAATGAATACTCCTATGCACCCCACTTCCATACTGAACAAAGATGATAAAGAGCAAAAGGTAGGCCAAAAGGTATATAGAGGTATGATAGGATCTCTTTTATATCTTACTGCGTCTAGACCTGATATTATGTTCAGTGTATGTTTGTATGCTCGATTTCAATCTGATCCTAGAGAATCTCACTTATCAGCAGTTAAGAGAATCTTTAGATATTTAAAAGGTACTACTAATCTTGGTTTGTGCTTTAGGAAAAATGAAGATTACAGATTAGTTGGTTTATATGATGCTGACTATGCTGGAGATATAATTGAAATAAAAAGCACTAGTGGAGGATGTCACTTTATTGGAGCTAATCTTGTCTCACAGTCAAGCAAAAAACAAAGTACCATTGCCTTATCAACTGCTGAAGCTGAGTATATATCAGTTGCAAGTTGTTGCTCACAACTTCTTTGGATCAAACATCAATTGAAGGATTACAATGTGTTTATAAGTAGTATTTCACTTATGTGTGATAATACTGCTGCAATAGATCTATCTAAGAATCCAATTTTGCATTATAGAGCTAAGCACATAGAGATTAAACATCATTTTATTAGGGATTATGTGCAAAAAGGTGTTTTTGATATTCAATTTGTGGATACTGACCATCAATGGGCAGATATACATGTTATTCAATAGAATTTTTGTTCTTCACATTTGTTTTATCTGCTTTAATGTTTTGCCTTGATGTAAAAGAAACATAGTACCATCAAAGAAATGCAAAAAGCGGAATCGTACAATGAGAAACTGCAAAACGATCTGTACGATGACAACTTTATGGCTAAAAAAGCTGGATTGTACACAAAGGAGGAACAACAAGTTCTCAAGCTACAATACTCAGAGCAGTGAGCCTCCATTTCATGTTATCTCGATAACCAAGAGTACTATTCAGCATTGCCACGATCAAGCTATCAGTCACAACGGATATCATGCATTAAATGCTATCTTTAAACGAGACTATTCAAAATAACCGTTGAAGAAATATAGGTGAAGAAGAAGGTCACTGTAAATAGAAGACCTCATATACTGAAGAACAACTTTTTGCATGCACAAGTTTTGCTAGCTCAACTTTTGTCAATAAAGAATCATTCATACTCATATTTCTTTAAAAGCAAGAGTTTGTATTCTTTCGTTTGAATATTGTGAAAATATTCATTTGATCTTAAACTTTCATATCCTCACACACAGTGAGTTAAGAAGATCATAAGTTAAATCTCTTTGTTATAGTTAGAGCCTGAAGAGGCTTGGTAAGAAAGAAATACTTGTAAGCCTGGAGAGGTGTTGAATACTTGGTGGTAATCTATTTTGGAAAACAGTGGAGAAAAACCTTCAAGTAAAAGGGACTGGACATAGCTCTTGGTTGGAAGAGAGTGAACCAGGATAAAACATCTTGTGTGATTCTTCTATCCCTGAACTCTTACTACTTTATTTGTTTATACTAACTGAGGGGTTTTGATATTGCTTTTGTTAAAGATTTCTTTTTAAAAGATCTATTTCTTTGTGCTTGCTTCTGATTTAACCTTCTTGTGTGCAAAAATAGTTTTAGAGGTTGTTTTTATAAAATTATTAACAAACACAATTCAGCCCCCCTTCTTGTGTTTGCCTGTGTCAACTTCAAAACCCTATCTTTAAACCTCATGACCCCATCACTTCCTTCCTTAAACTAAGGTTTCTACCATGAGCAAGCAACACTCTGGTCTAATAGAAACTCATCTAACTTCTGGTTCCTTCCAATCTGATCCATCAAGTTGTTAGTAACCTTCAAGGTTCCAAGCCTACTACTCTTAGGGGTAAACTCACAAGCTAGGCTAAGGTCTCTAAACTCATCAATCAGATCCATCTCCCTAACCATCAAAGCGGAGACGTGCAAGGTTTTCCTACTTAAGGCATCGGCCATTACAAGTCTACTTTCTAAGCGACTAGTCTCTACTCGGTTCGTGTCTAAGCGACTAAGGCCATTAACCTCGCTGTCATAAAGCTCACAATGATTATCGTTACTTCGCCTACCGATGACGAGTAATTGGGGTGATCGATCCCTCCTACTTGTCTAGCACAGTGACCTAAGCAATAATAATTCCTTTTGGAGTTGAGGATCGGAGGGTGAAGCAACTGAGAGGCAAGGAGATTCCTTTGGTTAAAATCGTTTGGAGTGGGGCGACTAAGGAAAGTGCTATATGGGAGCTTGAGAGCAAGATGATGGAAGCGTACCTACTTCTCTTCGTTCGAGGTAAGTAGAAATTTCGAGGACAAAATTTTTATAAGGGGGTGGAATTGTAACACCCCGTTTTCCATTTAAGTTCTTTTATGCGTGCCTTGTTTGTTAGGAAGGTTTAGAATGGGCTAAGTGGGGTTTTTAGGTTAAAAATCACTTCCTGATGTATGACCACACTCGTGCTCATGTGTCAGCACGCCGTGTTTAAGGCTGCATGTGTCACATTGACGTTGATGTGAGCACGACCGTGCTCAGCAATCAGACATGCCTCGTTGACGCTAAGTGGAGCACACCCGTGCTCAACAGTAAGCACGACCTTTCTTCCTCTTTCTCTCCTTTGAACCCTTCTCAGTTCTAGGAATCCTTGCGGCGTTTGGGAGAGGAACGCGCACATTAGTGTCTTATAAGGTAATGGTCTTCCCCTCTTCTGTTTCCTTTTTTGTTTCATGAATTGGGAACTAATGGGTTAACCCTATTTTTGTTGACCAAGGCTTGGGATGGTTCTTCATCAAGGGAACCAATTTAGGAGCGTCGTTAGTTTAACGGGAATTCTTCATACTAGGTATGGGGATAAAGAATAGTATGAGTATGTAGGCTTGGGGGTAGCGTAAGACGAAGGGTTCCCATAACCCTTTATGTTTGATAACCTGTTGTATGCCTATTTGCCTATTGCTATATGATATTTATCTGTTTGTAATGTTAACGATTGGCATGACTATTGTTATTGATTTAATGTTATTATGAACATGTTTATGTGATGATACCATGATTAAAGTGTTCTATCATAATTGTGATATGTGATGTATTGGCTATTGTTTGTATTATGAACATGTGACCTAAATGCCATAGTACTGTTAAACAATATTAAGGGAGGTTGTTCCCCTTTGTTCATAAGGCTGAATCGTAGTAATGAGAGGTGAGGTTATTGTTGATGGTTTTTGGCGAGACCTTCGGGATTGATCTTGAGTGATTAGGGACAATTAATGGAATGCAACTAAAGGACTAATTCCCCTTTAATTCGTAAGACATGAACATTAATTTAATATTAACGAAACTGATGAGTTATGGATTAGAAGCACATTAGGGTTGAATCTGAGAATGTCCCAAACAAGAGGCAATAGGGTCAGTGACCCTTCTGCCCAGAACAACAGGGCGCGCATTTGAGCACCCCCGTGCTCAATAAGGAGCACGCCCTGTTGGTGTAAGCCCTAGAGGCCAGTGTATTTCTTAGACTTACATTTGTATCTTTCCATTATATATATATATATATATATATATATATATATATATGAGGCATTCCAGTTTATTGTGTTACTTGTTTAAACATAATAAAGAACTTAGAATAGAAATTTCAGTTTAATAGAATATCAAGTACATGATTTGATCGTGAGAGACTATTGAACAATGAAATCCTATTCTTAAATATCCGTAGTCAAGTATTTTATTAATAAGGACAATAATAATACATTGAGACTATTATGTGTGCAGACTGATGACCATATCTCACGGGTCATGGATATGAGATATCGAGTCGCCACATAGGTACACATTAGAGTAATGATGTACTGGATTGACCCACCATGAGAACACTACATGGAGCGTTATGTGAGTGTCATAAGTAGTTCTCATAGTGACAATGGTGTATGCAATCCTTCGACCTGAAATCGCTACGATCCCTACATGAGGAGTCGTGTGCTTTAATATCGTCAAACGGCATCTGTAATAGGATGATTATAAAGATGGTCATTGGGCATACCACGAGCCATGCAGAGGGATGTGAGTGACCTAGATGGAATTTGTCCCTCCTACATAACATGAGTAATATCTGTGGGCCCCCTGATAGAGTGAGACTGTAAAATGCATGGCCGTGCTGAAATGAGTCAATATGAGATATTGACCTCATTTGTTGTAAAGTCTACTCGGGTATCAGGGAACATGATATTGAACCATACAAGGGTGACACATTCTATGTCTTGTATTCAATATAGATATATGGACAAAGGGATAATAATGCACATGAATATTTGTCACAGAAAGGTTTCGTCAAATCACTGACTTTCTCACTACTTAGGTGGCAATGATGTATTGCTAGATACCGCTCACTGTTTGTAATATTAAATGGGATTTAATATTACTACTAGCGTTTTGGGAACCTATATGGTCACACACATAAGAGCAGATCAAAAGAAACATTAAAAGGAGAGTTGGACTCTTCTATTGGTCCTAGCGCATAGTACATGGGGCTTAGGTCAAATGTTGTTCACTAACTCACTTATGGAGGTGCTATTATAAGTAGACCACTTAAGCTATTGTGCCTACACGTTTTTTTACCCTAGCCGCACATAGAGAGTGACAGTGAGCAGCAGGTCTCGGTTTTCGAAGCTAGCAATGTGAGGCAGAGACGCTTCGTGTTCGTGACGTTGGACGTTCACGGGATCTGCTCGTGTGGATACCTTAGAGACATCGTTCGTGCGGTGTTCGTGATAGACGATTTCAATCAATTGTCATCGCTTCAAGAGATAAATCTTCTAACCATGAATCATGACCATTCGCAAGGATCCTTCGATGAGAATTTTTTTCAGCTGCGTTATTTTGTTTTATACGCAAATTCCCAACAGTGGTATCAGAGCCGCTTGCGAAACCATGATTCTGTTACGTGGTTTACCTGTTATGTATGATAACATGTTTATAATGTGAATCGCTTTTCTGAAAATTGTTTTCTGAAAATCGTTTGCATCCGTTTTTGCGAAACCTTGTTTATGTAATTTTCGTAAGTATATGATATATGCGTCTATAGCATGTTTATGTATATATGCGATATGTACATTGGTTCTGGAATCCTTATTATGTTCTGCGATGGCGTCAAGTGTTGATGTTAAACATGATCGGTTTCAGTTCTCTGTTGGCGGCGTTAAGGGGTTTCAGACATGAAGAGTTCATGTTCTTGCGGGCCTTGCGGTTTTAGGGTTGAGAGGTTGAAGCCCTAGCCGCCAAGGAAGCGGGAACCCAGTGCTACCTCTCCGTAGTGTGTTATTTCGAAATTCAATTTTTGAAATCTTTTATGTCACCATTTAATAATAACATCAATTACAATAAATGTGATTTATAGTAACATCAATTACAATAAATGTGATTTATAGTAACGTCAATTACAATAAATGTGATTTATAGTAACATCAATTACAATAAATGTGGTTTATAGTAACATCAATTACAATAAATGTGATTTATAGTAACATCAATTACAATAAATGTGATTTATTATATATGTGTTATGTTTTCAAAATTCAGATTTTGAAATCTCTAATTAATAATAATAATAATAATAATTGTGTATTATTATTGGTTGATTATTTATTTGGTAATGTATGGTGAATGGTTATGGCCTTATTCCTTTAATCTTTTGGTTTATATTTTGAAATACGCCATGCCTTTCTCTTATATTCCATATGTATAATCTTTTCTCATCTCACTCCCCTCATATGTAAAATGAGGTTTCTGTTTATGTAATGTAATGATGGAGACAAGAAGACGTTATCCTGTGGGAGATCATGCTTGGAGAAGCCTGGACGCTCCTATGTTTCAGTTTAGATTCTCTCATTGGCATGGGAGAATCAATGCGTTAGGGGCCATAACCATATCGCATTTATTTGCCTTATATATGTATGAGATGCATGTATGTATATAGTATGTTAAAAGGGGTTTAACTAATATATGTATGAGATGCGTGTATGTAAATAGTAAGTTAAAGAGTTTAACAAATGATGAGATCAAATTTTAATCAAATCCCTCAAAAGGAAATATTAAGTCACATTTAGAGGTCTTCCAATGCATGGTACTCATCAAGACTAGGATCGATTAAGTGTGGGTCCGCCAAAGCGGGGTACCTTTATCTATACTAGTAAGACGCGATGGGACAAATGTAATATTCAGCTGCTATCCATTGGGTCTGACTTAACTAAGCCAACTTCAATAGGATTGAAAGGCTTAGAGGCTTATAAGTTGGGTTTTGGTCCATGTGATGGATTAGAATAAGAGTTATTCACCCAACTGTCCAAGAGTTGCATGAGATGCAATCGGAAAGTGTTTCCTACCTATATAACCGAATTTTGAGTGATCAGCCAAAGCTGACTTAAAGCTAGGTGAAATATGGATCTTGGCCCACTAAAAAAAATCTTCCAACGGGATTTTCCTAATCAATGATGAGGGTCATTGTTTTGAGTAAAATAGTGGGAGGCGTATTTAATTAAAGACCTTATTAAATAACTTTATGGCATGATACTTATATTTTGCATATTTATCTCTGTAGATTACCATGGCATCAAACACATCAAGTAACCTGTCATTGCGATCCGTCCTTGAGAAGGACAAACTATCCGGAACAAATTTTTTGGACTGGTACAGAAACTTGAGGATTGTCCTCAAACATGATAAAAAGTTGTATGTTCTTGAGGAGCCTATTCCTAAGGAGCCACCGGCTTCAAGTGCTCATAGGGCTGACAGGGATGCTTATAAGAAGCATCAGGATGACGCCTTAGACGTCGGCTGTCTTATGCTTTCTACCATGACCTCTGAGCTGCAAAAGCAACATGAGACCATGGAGGCGTACGATATGATCGTGCACCTCAAGCTGCTCTACCAAGAGCAAGCAAGGCATGAGCGGTTCGAAGTTTCCAGAGCCCTTTTCTAGTGTAAATTGGCAGAAGGAAGTCATGTGAGTCCTCATGTACTCCAGATGATCGGGTACATTGAGAATCTCGAGAGACTGGGATTTCCTTTAGGTCAAGAGTTGGCCACCGACTTAGTTCTGCAATCGTTGCCTGAGAGCTATAGTCAGTTTGTCATGAACTATAATATGAATGATCTTGACAAACCTTTGCCAGAGTTGTTGAGCATGTTGAGAACTGCTGAACAAAATATTAACAAAGGAAAAGGGAAGGCCATTTTGATGGTCCAGGATGGAAATAGCAAGAAGCAGTCCAAGAAGCCCACGCACAAACAAAAGGGCAAGGGCAAGGGCAAGGGCAAGGCCATCAACAAGATCAAGCCCAGTGCTTCTGGCTTGAAGCCTGTGGGTGGTGTGGCTAAGGAAGGCAATTGCATCCATTGTGGTCGGACCGGACATTGGAAGAGGAACTGCCCAAAATACCTGGAAGAAATCAAGAAGAAGAAGGGAAGTGAGACTTCCACTTCAGGTGTGTTTGTTATAGAAGTCAATTTATCTACTTCTGCATCATGGGTATTAGATACTGGATGTGGTTCTCACATTTGTACAAATGTGCAGGATCTAAACAGGAGTAGACCATTGGCAAAGGGCGAAGTCGACCTACGAGTTGGAAATGGAGCAAAGGTTGCTGCTTTAGCTGTAGGGACATATGTATTGACTTTGCCCACTGGGCTTACTATTCAGTTAGAGAACTGCTATTTTGTGCCTACAATTAGCAGGAATATCATTTCCGTTTCTTGTTTGGACAAGATTGGTTTTTCTTTTATAATAAAGAACAAAAGTTGTTCTATTTATTTGGATGATATTTTCTATGCTAGTGCACACATGAGTAATGGGCTTTATCTCCTTGATCTTGAAATGCCCATCTATAACATAAATACTAAGAGGTTCAAACCAAATGAGTTGAACCCGTCTTATCTTTGGCATTGTCGTTTAGGCCATATAAATGAGAAGCGCATTTCGAAGCTCCATAAAGATGGACTCTTGGACTCATTTGATTATAAATCATATGAGATATGTGAGTCTTGTTTATTGGGAAAGTTGACTAAAGCTCCATTCACCGGAAAAGGTGAAAGAGCTAACGATCTTTTGGGTCTTATACATAGCGATGTATGCGGACCCCTAAACACATTAGCTAGAGTTGGTTTTCAGTACTTCATCACATTCACTGATGTTTTCAGTAGATATGGATTTGTGTATCTTATGAAACATAAATTGGAATCCTTTGAAAAGTTCAAGGAATTCAAAAATGAGGTACAAAACCAACTTGGTAAAAATATTAAAACTCTTCGATCAGATCGAGGTGGTGAATATTTGAGCCTAGAGTTTGATGATCATCTGAGAGAGTGTGGAATTTTATCTCAACTCACTCCACCTGGAACACCACAATGGAATGGTGTTTCTGAGAGGAGAAATCGAACCTTGTTGGACATGGTTCGATCTATGATGAGTCATGCAAACCTTCCAAACTCTTTCTGGGGACATGCTCTATTAACAGCAGCTTTTACACTTAACCGTGTTCCATCCAAAGCGGTAGAAAAGACACCATATGAGATATGGACTGGTAGACGACCCAGCATGTCTTTTATGGAGATTTGGGGTTGTGAAGCATATGTAAAACGTCAAGTTTCTAATAAGCTTGATCCCAAATCTGATAAATGCTTCTTTGTGGGGTATCCCAAAGAAACCAAGGGGTACTATTTCTATAATCCTTCCGAAGGTAAAGTGTTTGTCGCACGGACTGGTGTATTCCTAGAAAAGGAGTGTATCTCCATAGGAACTAGTGGGAGGAAGATAGAACTTGAAGAAATTCAAGAATCACAGAGTAGTGACCTACCATTGGTGGATCATGAGCAACCTTCACAAAATGATGTGGAGGAACAACCTGCTCCAGTAGCACAAGACCAGCGTAGGTCTAACAGGATACGTCACCAGCCTGAGAGATATGGATTTCTCATGACTCCACAAGGTGATGTATTGCTCATGGATCAAGATGAGCCTATGACTTACCAGGAGGCCATCACTGGCACATAATCTGAGAAGTGGCTTGAGGCCATGAAATCTGAGATGGATTCCATGTACACCAACCAGGTATGGACCTTAGTAGAGCCACCTGAAGGGGTGAAACCCATAGGGTGCAAGTGGGTTTTCAAAAAGAAAACTGACATGGATGGTAAGGTACACACCTTTAAGGCGCGATTGGTCGCTAAGGGTTTCAAGCAAATTCATGGTGTCGACTATGATGAGACCTTTTCACTTTGTTGCGATGCTTAAATCCGTCCGGATCTTACTTGCTATCGCTGCATACCATGATTATGAGATATGGCAGATGGATGTCAAAACTGCTTTCCTTAATGGAAAGCTTCTTGAGGATGTGTACATGACACAACCTGAAGGCTTTGGCATTTCAGAGGATGCCGGAAAGGTATGTAAATTGCAGCGATCAATCTATGGATTGAAGCAAGCTTCCAAAAGTTGGAACCTTCGTTTTGATGATGCTGTAAGACAGTACGGATTCATCAAAAATGAAGATGAACCTTGTGTCTACAAGAAGGTTAGTGGGAGCATTGTTGTTTTTCTGGTGTTATATGTAGATGATATGTTACTCATTGGAAATGACATCCCTACACTACAAAATGTAAAGACATGGTTAGGGAATTGCTTCTCTATGAAAGATTTGGGTGAAGCTACCTATGTATTGGGAATCAGGATCTATAGGGATAGATCGCTGAAATTGCTTGGCCTAAGTCAGTACATACATAGACAAAGTGTTGAGACGCTTTAACATGCATGAATCCAAGAAAGGACTCTTGCCTATGTCACATGGTATATGCCTATCAAAGGCACAATCCCCTTCCACTCAAGAAGAAAGGGATCGCATGAGTAAGATTCCATATGCATCCGCAATTGGATCTATCATGTATGCCATGTTATGTACTCGACCAGATGTATCGTATGCTTTAAGCATAACGAGCAGGTGTACGATCGATCCCGGTGAAAGTCATCAGTGCCGTCATCAAGAACATCCTTAAGTACTTGAGAAGAACTAAGGATTCGTTCTTGGTATATGGAGGCGAGGAAGAGCTTGCTGTAAAAGGTTACACCGATGCTAGCTTCCAAACCGATAAGGATGATTCCAGATCGCAATCTGGTTATGTGTTCTGCCTGAATGGCGGGGCGGTGAGCTGGAAGAGTTCAAAGCAAGAGACAGTCGCTGATTCTACTACAGAGGCTGATATATTGCCGCCTCCAATGCAGCAAAGGAGGTTGTTTGGATCAGGAAGTTCATTGTTGAGCTTGGTACAGTTCCTAGTATAGTGGACCCCATTGATCTCTATTGTGATAACAATGGGGCCATTGCACAAGCTAAGGAACCTAGATCTCATCAGCGATCCAAACATATACTTAGGCGCTTCCATATCATTCGAGAGATTATCGATAGAGGAGATGTGAAAATATGCAGAGTACCAACACTTGATAACGTTGCTGACCCACTTACGAAACCTCTTGCTCAACAGAAGCACGAAGATCACAGTAGATCGATGGGCATTAGATTTATGCCTGATTGGCTCTAGTGCTAGTGGGAGATTGTTGGTGTAAGCCCTAGAGGCCAGTGTATTTCTTAAACTTACATTTGTATCTTGCCATTATATATATATATATATATATATATATATATATATATATATATATATATATATATATATGTATATGATATGATATGAGGCATTCCAGTTTATTGTGTTACTTGTTTAAACATAATAAAGTCCTTAGAATAGAAATTTCAGTTTAATAGAATATCAAGTACATGACTTGATCGTGAGACACTATTGAACAATGAAATCCTATTCTTAAATATCCGTAGTCAAGTATTTTATTAATAAGGACAATAATAATACATTGAGACTATTATGTGTGCAGACTGATGACCATATCTCATGGGTCATGGATATGAGATATCGAGTCGCCACATAGGTACACATTAGAGTAATGATGTACTGGATTGACCCACCATGAGAAAACTACATGGAGCGTTATGTGAGTGTCATAAGTAGTTCTCATAGTGACAATGGTGTATGCAATCCTTCGACCTGAAATCGCTACGATCCTTACATGAGGAGTCGTGTGCTTTAATATCGTCAAACATCATTTGTAATAGGATGATTATAAAGACGGTCATTGGGCATACCACGAGCCATGTAGAGGGATGTGAGTGACCTAGATGGAATTTGTCCCTCCTACATAACAGGAGTAATATCTGTGGGTCCCCTGATAGAGTGAGAGTGTAAAATGCATGACCGTGCTGAAATGAGTCAATATGAGATATTGACCTCATTTGTTGTTAAGTCTACTCGGGTATCAGGGAACATGATATTGAACCATACAAGGGTGACACATTCTATGTCTTGTGTTCAATATAGATATATGGACACAGGGATAATAATGCACATGAATATTTGTCACAGAAAGGTTTCGTCAAATCACTGACTTTCTCACTACTTAGGTGGCAGTGATGTATTGCTAGATACCGCTCACTGTTTGTAATATTAAATGGGATTTAATATTACTACTAACGTTTTGGGAACCTATAGGGTCACACACATAAGAGCAGATCAAAAGAAGCATTAAAAGGAGAGTTGGACTCTTCTGTTGGGCCTAGCGCATAGTACATGGGGCTTAGGTCAAACGCTGCTCACTAACTCACTTAAGGAGGTTCTACTATAAGTAGACCACTTAAGCTATTGTACCTACAAGTTTTTTTACCCTAGCCGCACATAGAGAGTGACAGTGAGCAGTAGGTCTCGGTTTTTGAAGCTAGCACTGTGAGGCAGAGATGCTTCGTGTTCATGACGTTGGATGTTCAAGGGATCTGCTCGTGTGGATACCTTAGAGACATCGTTCGTGTGGTGTTCGTGATAGACGATTTCAATCAATTGTCATCGCTTCAAGAGGTAAATCTTCTAACCATGAATCATGACCATTCGCAAGGATCCTTCGATGGGAATTTTTTTCCGCTGCGTTATTTTGTTTTATATGCAAATTCCCAACACGCTCGTGCTCCCATTCAAACCCAGAACTGGGCGCGCTGCTTGAGCACGCCCGTGCTCAACAGTCAGCACGATCGTGGTTGATTGTGAGCTCAACACGACCGTACTGAAGGGTGAGCACACCCGTTCTCACCTGTACAGAACAGAAACTAGAATAGTACAGAAGCAGGGGTTTCACCCCAAATGCTCTAAAAGACTTAATAAAATACCAACGAAACATGAAGACCAAAGACAAGTGATAAGACTATTGTACCTTGGTAGCCTAGTGGCCAAGGGGGACCTTGATGCATGATGGTCAAGGTGGTAATCTCTAGTGCTTAATGGCTAGAATGTTAATGATGATATGGTACCTTGGTAGCCTAGTGGCCAAGGGGACCTTGATGCTTGATGGTCAATGTAGTAATCTCTAGTACAGAACAACTAGGGTGTTTAATTAACAAATATGAAACGATAACGATAATCCTCGATAGTCGAGGTGTTGATGGTGTTGGAACTTGAGTAGCCTATGGGCCCAAGAAGAGGTGGTGATTGTGCTTGTGTGTTTTGTTGAGCATGCATTCACGCATCGGAGATGTTAGTGGAGGATGTTCAACATAGGGGAGGTTGTTTGTGAGTAAGACAATCTAGCCGTCTGTGGGACCTGGTACCTTTAACACCCCGATTTTCGCTGCTTTGTAATGTCGGTAATAAATATATAAATATATATTTTTATCCGAGACTTAGAAAATGATTTTGGATAAACCAAGGTCATTTCCTTGTTATACTTATTTTCATAAGGTTACGGGGAAGTTTTTGGTTGAAAATTCAGACGGAAGCCGGTCTGCCGTTTTCTGTGTTTTCGCTGACAGTAAAAGTTTACTGCTCAGAAAACCAAATTTTAATTCGTGAACGAAAGACTTAAGTTTAGTATTTTATTTTCTACGATTCTGTATTGATAGAATTTTTTCAGAAAAAAATAAAATAAATTACGTTTTTCAGGCGGAACACGTAATCGGGTAGGCGATGAGAAGGAAATTAGAGTTTCTAAGAGTGGATAGAGGGTTTATCTTAGGATTTTGAGATGATTCAATGGGATGAATCATATTTTTAAGTCTAGAAGGTTTTTCAGGGTTAAATAGAAAATTTCGAAATTTACGGTTAAGTCCCTGAACTTTGTGTAAATTACCCTTTTGTCCCTAAATTAGTTTTTTTCGTTTTTTCAAGTGGATTGGGCTAGAATCCTTGTTTATAACCTTAAATGGTCGTGGCTTAGAAGCCCAAACTTTTCTAGTTCATAGTTGAGTCCATAAAGCCCATTTAAGTTTCTTATCTTAGGTTTAAAGGCTTAAATCTTCAAGTGGGCCCCACAAAAAACAAGAAAATGAAACTAAGCCCAAATGTGTCAAGCCCAAATACATAAGCCCATGAGAGAAGATGACTTTCTCATTTGATGGATGAATCAAGATTTTTCTAGAATGTTCCACACTTTTCTACATCATTCTTGATTTTTCTTCAACAATCTTCTTCAACAAATCTTCTTCAACAAGTTAGGTTTTCTCTAAAATATCTATGACACCAAAATCAGCCAACTAAGTCAAAGATAAGCTAGCATTTAATGTGACAAAAATCATCATCATGACATTTTATTGTCTATTTGCAAACTAGTCCTTCAACTATTGGAATCTTTGCAATGTGGTCCTTGGAACTTAATTGCACTTTGATCCTTTTAACATGACAACTCATTTTCATCTAGATCCTTCTTGAGATGTCGCCACTTAAACTATAAATACCTTTCTCTCACTTTTCATTTAGTTCTTTGGTTAGTTGTCTTCTAAAACTCTAAAGTTCTAAGTTCTTAGTTCTAAGTTTCTCAAAGCAAGTTCTTGGATTGTCTTCATCATTGATTCTCAAGAGGTAAATCCTAATCTTTGTTCTTAATCATGCCTATGTTCTTTAGATAGTTTCTTGATTCAAGACTTATATCATGGTGGTTCATCATTTTCAAGTTTCAAACCCTAGAATTTTGAAAAATCATAATAAATCCTAGGAAAATCTAATGATGATGAAACTACTTTCTATCTTCTAGATATCATGTCTACTATCTAAATCCAAGAGCATGAAGCAATCAAAAATTTCTTTCTTGAAAACCTAGCCTTGGCCGAATCTATCAAAGTAGGTTTGGTAGAGTTTTTGTTCATGGTTTTCATTAATGATCTTGTTAATCAAGCTATTAGTATGTATGATTAATAAATCCAAGTTGGTTTATTAAACTAAGAACCCTTACCCTAAGATTATGTTGAGGCCGAATCTATGTATGAAAGAGTTAGAAAGTTTTGAGTTTCAACTTTAGTTGTTTAGTCACTAATCCATGATTTAGGTTAATCAAGGATCATTAATCTATGACTTAATCACGATTAGGAATTTTAAGGATTTTGAACCCTAAAAGTCAGCCCTTGGCCGAAACCCTAACCCTAAAGGTTAGAGGATTTTGTTTCAAATTTTAGTCATGTAATAAGTAATCTATGTTAATTAAGACTCTAGTAATTAGGATCCAAAAGATGACATTAAGAAGATAATCCTAAACCTAATTCTAAGTCTTGGCCGAACCTAGCCCTAAAGTGTCATAGATGGGTGTTAGTTGATTAATTATAATTATGTTGTTTGGTTGAAGGTGATTGTGTTAACTCGTGGCGGGATAACGAGGATCATTGTGTACGTGTTTTCGGTGCAAACTCAGGTGGGAGAAAGAACCATTCCATCGTCGGAATCGATAAGTAGTATATAATTTATAATAATGGTGTAGGGCTACCTAAACCCTACTAGTGGTCGAGTAATCGACAATACCAAAATCGTATTGAAATCTTTTCCGTAAAACCAATGACGATCTGGGAATTGTGGGTTTATCGCCTTAGGTTGATTATTCATATTTGAGGATGTTTGAATTATTTACTTTTGACTGTTTGTGATACGCTGGTTGAGGTATTCCATCTGCATGTGACGTATTGTTTCGGTGTTTGAATAATTATGATATTGAGGATGTTTTGTTGTCATCACTTGGTCGTGATGGTTGTCATGGCCAGGCCGTGACAGGTTCGTGTTGTAGGATTCTTGTCTTTGTTGTCACATCACGACCGTGATGGCTATCACGGCCAGGCCGTGATGAGTCTGACTTTGTTATTTATTTGGTTGAAATATTATGATTTGGTTGTGATAAATTGCCTTATATGATATAGAGATATTTGAATATTCTGTTGATTAATGTGTTATGCATGATCTGCAGGGGTTTGATACTATGCTTAGATGATTTTAAGGAAAGATAAATATTGCTCGGAGGTATTTTGTTTGGGTGAGAGTTTTGAATATGAATTAGAAGTGCCTCGCTATTATGGTATATAAGTAATGTGATATAGTATGTAAGTGGAGGTTATGAGGAAAAGCTTGAGGTACTAGGTTGTTATTGATAAAAGTCAGTGAGAATCATATGTTGCATTGGTGTTCATAACCGTGTATTTGAGATACACGAGGTCCGAAGTTCTCGTGGACCGTTCCAAATTAGAATTTAGGTTGTGCAACTATAGTGTCATTGCTTTGCATGAGCACCCTTGACAGAGTGAGAGAGAATCGGGGTGTGCACCGACGATACTGATGCAGCTATAGTGTCATTGCTTTGCATGAGCATTCTTACCAAGGATAAGAATGTGCACCTGGCGTGGGGAACGTGTCACTTGGACGATCGGTGGCATCCCTAACGAGGGATGTGTGACAGAGTAGTAGTGGCCACATCAAGCATAAAGGTCTAGTTGCATGAGTTGAAGGGTAGAGGATGATATATAGTGAATTGAGGTTGTTTGTTGATTTTGAATGATGCTTTTCTGTGTATATTATTGTATTATATGCTATGAATCTTTTCCACTTATGATGATAGAACTGTTTCTTATCTCCCTATTTCTGTATTTTTGGGGTATGTCTACTTTGTTACGTTAGAAGACCGGATGAACGAATATGTTACGGAGGAGATGGATGGAATCCCATACGAGACGGAGATAGTTGAAGAGTTGAACGGCGTTCGCATGAAGTTGATCTTTGAAGAACAACCTACCGATCCTAATAATGTGGTGTAGTTAGTTTAAGGCCAGTGTGTCACATAAGATGTTTTGTTTCAGTTAGTTACAAGAATGTGGTGTAAGATAAAGGATACTTAGGTGTGTATTTATGTAAAATAGTTGGTGTGTTGTATATTTGTAGAAGTTATCTAATTATTAATTAAGTTTTTAATTTTTACGTATTTTCAACGATAAGCGCGATTAAGTAAATAACTAATTAAGGATTTAATGTAATAATACAATGGGGCACAACGGGGTGTCTCATTTGGTGGTATCGAGCGATTCGATTCTAATCGGTTTGTGAGGTCTAGGAAGTTATTCTTGGCCGTGTCTAGTTGAATCCACATCGGATTATAACTATGCTTAGAAGTTGGGTAGTGTGTCCGAACCCGATGCGATAATTAGCATTAGTATGGCATATGGTATTTATATACTTGTCTATGTGGTATTATATGTCATGCGATAAGAGCAAATGATTTCTTTTACGGAATCATGGCTCGTGGAAAAGGACGTCCGATTGTGATGAATGATGAGAACTCCCGAAAGAATTGTGGGAGCTAACAATGTGGAAAATAATCATACCGGAAGTGGAGGAGAGTCATTTGAGACTCAAGATACTATGAAAAACATAATTCTTGCTCTGTTGTTACAAACACAGCGAGAATCTTTGAGATGCTACTGAGATGAACAAAGAACAACAGGAACAACGAGAACCAAAGGAGAGCTGCGGCGAGATGAGAAGATGCGGAATGGCTACTTTCCGAAAGGGAAGCCACCTCAATTCCGAGGATATTATGATCCAGAGAAGGCAGAATGGTGGATACAAGAGATCGAAAAGATATTCGATACCATGCGGCTAGAGAGAGGATAGGAAAGTGATGTATCTTGCCTTCATGTTAATTGGAGGAGCAGAATCTTGGTGGAAAGGCAAGCGAAGATTGTAGGAGGCTGAGTGCAGGATCATCACTTGGCACTTGTTTAGCAACTGTTTCTTCGAAAAATATTTTCCGCGTCTAGTTCGACGCGAGAAAGAGAGGGAATTCATGATTCTCAAACAAGGCAACATGACGGTTGGTGATTCTGCATCACGATTTGAGGCTCTGATTAAGTATTCTGAATTTTATCAGAGATTCCCAGATGAAGATTGGCAATGTAGAAGATTTGAGGAAGGACTCCAACATGGACTACAAAGGGCTATAGTATCTCTCGATATCCAGAGTTTTCCAGAACTAGTAGAGAGAGGCAGTGCCATAGAAAGCATAGATCTGAGGCAAGCTGCTGAGCAGAGGCAGCAGAGGAGTGGAGGTCCTATTCGATCAGGTCTCCAACGGAGAGAAGATAGGGGTTCTCAAGAGAGACAGGGACCATATGCTAGACAATTGCAGGCAGTGGCACCAACACCAAGTAGCTACCACACCGGTGGTTGGAACAAGCCAAAGCAACAACAACGCTTAGTTTGTTTAGATGCGGAGGACCGCACTATGTTAGGAATTGTAAGGAGGGATGGATGGTTGTTTCAACTGTGGGAAACCAGGTCATTATGCTCGTGATTGTAGACGAGAAAGGTATGCATGATCGGTAGCTAGGAATAGGGAAGCTGGAGGTTATAGAGGTGGAACCCAGGGAGGGGTTTCTGCAACCGATCAGCAGATGGTTAGACCTCAAGCTACTGGGAGAGTGTTTACAGTGATGGAAGCTGAACCTTCTCACTCTGCAGATCTCATATAAGGTATGTGTTTGACATCAGTGTCATATAGTTGTTAAGAATATGACATTTATTGTAAACACTTGTCGATGAACTTACGGAAGTGGAAATCGTGCTCTTGGTGGGAAAGTCGGAAGGTGGTAACGGAAATCCGCAAGTTTTTTTTTAGTTAGTCAGTTGTGGTTTTCATGCTTGTTTAAAATCAAGTACAGTGAAAGTATAGATTGTTGTGGGATAATTGGTATTAAGGAAACTTTATATTAAGTGCTTGATATATTTGGATAGTATGGGTAGTCCTTGAAAATAATAAAGAGATAACGAATTAGTTTGGAGCTTAAGTAGTATAGGATTCATTTGGTTGAAGCTTTGTAGCCTTTTATTTTTGAGATAATGGTTATAATGATATGTTGTTCTTGTTTAAATGGTGAGTTGGGATTTCACCTTAAGCTCTAATGGTTGTGGATTGCAATGAAGACTTTATTGAGCAACATATAATCTAGGTATAGTACCTAAGTATTGTTTCCCTATAGTAGGATAAATAGGAAGTGATGGGAGTTTTTAGATATAGATATGATTTGGTAAGATTAAGATCGAGTATCGAGTGAGTAAGACAATTACTATAAATCAAATGTTGGTGAGGCATAGTATCATTATGGAATCTAGGGCAATGATTAATGATCGTAGTTAAGATGGATTGTATGAGTTTCGGAAGAGTAAACGAAAGTGTATATAGTAATTTCACCTAAGTTGAATATGAGCTTTCACCTAAGTTGAATATGAGCAGAAAAGATGATTTTCGATGTAAATTGAGGTTACTAGAGAAATTCAAATTTGTTAAGTTAGATAATCCTAACAGGTATTGTTCTTTTGATTTTATCTTACGTAATGTTGAGATGTTTATTTGGAGACTTGAAAGGTGTGATTTTGATATAATCTAGAATAGTGAAATACATTTTAAGGAACTAAGACTGTGATTGGATACATGAAGTAGGAAGTTAGGGTAGTTCGATTTAGGTGTTAATTATAGAAGTTAGATGTTGAAATTGATTGTGGTGTTAATTGCGGTTAATTGTAGAAGTTAAATGTTGGAATTGATTGTGGTGTTAATTGCGGGAGTTAGATGTTGAAATAAAGTTCTCTAGTGGATCAGTAGTAATAAGAATGAAATGATTAAGTTTTAATTATGTCCTTTAAGGATGATAGATCAAGGTGAAACGTTAAGGACAATGAATATAATGTAGTGATGGATTGTTTTGAGGATAAATAGAACGATATAAGAATGAATTTTGTTATGAAGTTACCGCTGTCACCTAGGGGAAAAACAGCGATGAGAAATATATTATTGGAGCTTTATATTAAGATTCTATTACAAGATGATGTCTAGTGTTGAGTTAAGAAATTCCGAGGACGGAATTTTTTTCTAAGAGGGTGAGTAATCTAACACCCCGATTTTCGCTGCTTAGTAATATCGGTAATAAATATATAAATATATATTTTTATCCGAGACTTAGAAAATGATTTTGGATAAACCAAGGTCATTTCCTTGTTATACTTATTTTCATAAGGTTACGGGGAAGTTTTTGGTTGAAAATTCAGACGGAAGCCGGTCTGCCGTTTTCTGTGTTTTCGCTGACAGTAAAAGTTTACTGCTCAGAAAACCAAATTTTAATTCGTGAACGAAAGACTTAAGTTTAGTATTTTATTTTCTACGATTCTGTATTGATATAATTTTTTCAGAAAAAAATAAAATAAATTACGTTTTTCAGGCGGAACACGTAATCGGGTAGACGACATAAGGGAAATTAGAGTTTCTAAGAGTGGATAGAGGGTTTATCTTAGGATTTTGAGATGATTCAATGGGATGAATCATATTTTTAAGTCTAGAAGGTTTTTCAGGGTTAAATAGAAAATTTCGAAATTTACGGTTAAGTCCACGAACTTTACGTAAATTACCCTTTTGTCCCTAAATTAGTTTTTTTCGTTTTTTCAAGTGGATTGGGCTAGAATCCTTGTTTATAACCTTAAATGGTCGTGGCTTAGAAGCCCAAACTTTTCTAGTTCATAGTTGAGTCCATAAAGCCCATTTAAGTTTCTTATCTTAGGTTTAAAGGCTTAAATCTTCAAGTGGGCCCCACAACAAACAAGAAAATGAAACTAAGCCCAAATGTGTCAAGCCCAAATACATAAGCCCATGAGATAAGATGACTTTCTCATTTGATGGATGAATCAAGATTTGTCTAGAATGTTCCACACTTTTCTACATCATTCTTGATTTTTCTTCAACAATCTTCTTCAACAAATCTTCTTCAACAAGTTAGGTTTTCTCTAAAATATCTATGACACCAAAATCAGCCAACTAAGTCAAAGATAAGCTAGCATTTAATGTGACAAAAATCATCATCATGACATTTTATTGTCTATTTGCAAACTAGTCCTTCAACTATTGGAATCTTTGCAATGTGGTCCTTGGAACTTAATTGCACTTTGATCCTTTTAACATGACAACTCATATTCATCTAGATCCTTCTTGAGATGTCGCCACTTACACTATAAATACCTTTCTCTCACTTTTCATTTAGTTCTTTGGTTAGTTGTCTTCTAAAACTCTAAAGTTCTAAGTTCTTAGTTCTAAGTTTCTCAAAGCAAGTTCTTGGATTGTCTTCATCATTGATTCTCAAGAGGTAAATCCTAATCTTTGTTCTTAATCATGCCTATGTTCTTTAGATAGTTTCTTGATTCAAGACTTATATCATGGTGGTTCATCATTTTCAAGTTTCAAACCCTAGAATTTTGAAAAATCATAATAAATCCTAGGAAAATCTAATGATGATGAAACTACTTTCTATCTTCTAGATATCATGTCTACTATCTAAATCCAAGAGCATGAATCAATCAAAAATTTCTTTCTTGAAAACCTAGCCTTGGCCGAATCTATCAAAGTAGGTTTGGTAGAGTTTTTGTTCATGGTTTTCATTAATGATCTTGTTAATCAAGCTATTAGTATGTATGATTAATAAATCCAAGTTGTTTATTAAACTAAGAACCCTAACCCTAAGATTATGTTGAGGCCGAATCTATGTATAAAAGAGTTAGAAAGTTTTGAGTTTCAACTTTAGTTGTTTAGTCACTAATCCATGATTTAGGTTAATCAAGGATCATTAATCTAAGACTTAATCACGATTAGGAATTTTAAGGATTTTGAACCCTAAAAGTCAGCCCTTGGCCGAAACCCTAACCCTAAAGGTTAGAGGATCTTGTTTCAAATTTTAGTCATGTAATAAGTAATCTATGTTAATTAAGACTCTAGTAATTAGGATCCAAAAGATGACATTAAGAAGATAATCCTAAACCTAATTATAAGTCTTGGCCGAACCTAGCCCTAAAGTGTCATAGATGGGTGTTAGTTGATTAATTATAATTATGTTGTTTGGTTGAAGGTGATTGTGTTAACTCGTGGCGGGATAACGAGGATCGTTGTGTACGTGTTTTCGGTGCAAACTCAGGTGGGAGAAAGAACCATTCCATCGTCGGAATCGATAAGTAGTATATAATTTATAATAATGGTGTAGGGCGACCTAAACCCTACTAGTGGTCGAGTAATCGACAATACCAAAATCGTATTGAAATCTTTTCCGTAAAACCAATGACGATTTGGGAATTGTGGGTTTATCGCCTTAGGTTGATTATTCATATTTGAGGATGTTTGAATTATTTACTTTTGACTGTTTGTGATACGCTGGTTGAGGTATTCCATCTGCATGTGACGTATTGTTTCGGTGTTTGAATAATTATGATATTGAGGATGTTTGCTGTCTGTCACGGCCGTGATGGTTGTCATGGCCAGGCCGTGACAGGTTCTGTGTTGTAGGATTCTTGTCTTTGTTGTCTGTCACGGCCGTGATGGCTATCACGGCCAGGCCGTGACAGAGTCTGACTTTGTTATTTATTTGGTTGAACTATTATGATTTGGTTGTGATAAATTGCCTTATATGATATTGAGATATTTGAATATTCTGTTGATTAATGTGTTATGCATGATCTGCCTGGGTTTGATACTATGCTTAGATGATTTTAAGGAAAGATAAATATTGCTCGGAGGTATTTTGTTTGGGTGAGAGTTTTGAATATGAATTAGAAGTGCCTCGCTATTATGGTATAGAAGTAATGTGATATAGTATGTAAGTGGAGGTTATGAGGAAAAGCTTGAGGTACTAGGTTGTTATTGATAAAAGTCAGTGAGAATCATATGTTGCATTGGTGTTCATAACCATGTATTTGAGATACACGAGGTCCGAAGTTCTCGTGGACCGTTCCAAATTAGAATTTAGGTTGTGCAACTATAGTGTCATTGCTTTGCATGAGCACCCTTGACAGAGTGAGAGAGAGAATCAGGGTGTGCACCGACGATACAGTGCAGCTATAGTGTCATTGCTTTGCATGAGCATTCTTACCATGGATAAGAATGTGCACCAAGCATGGGGAACGTGTCACTTGGGCGCGACTGGCATCCCTAACGAGGGATGTGTGACAGAGTAGTAGTAGTGGCCACATCAGCATAAAGGTCTAGTTGCATGAGTTGAAGGGTAGAGGATGATATATAGTGAATTGAGGATGATTGTTGATTTTGAATGATGCGTGTCTCGTGACTATTATTGTATTATATGCTATGAATCTTTTCCACTTATGATGATAGAACTGTTTCTTATCTCCCTATTTCTGTATTTTTGGGGTATGTCTACTTTGTTACGTTAGAAGACCAGATGAACGAATATGTTACGGAGGAGATGGATGGAATCCCATACGAGACGGAGATAGTTGAAGAGTTGAACGACGTTCCGCATGAAGTTGATGCTGAAGAACAACCTACTGATCCTAATAATGTGGTGTAGTTAGTTTAAGGCCAGTGAGTCACATAAGATGTTTTGTTTCCGTTAGTTACAAGAATGTGGTGTAAGATAAAGGATACTTAGGTGTGTATTTATGTAAAATAGTTGGTGTGTTGTATATTTGTAGAAGTTATCTAATTATTAATTAAGTTTTTAATTTTTACGTATTTTCAACGATAAGCGCGCGATTAAGTAAATAACTAATTAAGGATTTAATGTAATAATACAATGGGGCACAACGGGGTGTCTCAGTACCCCCGTGGTGGCGCATCCGTGAGTGAGGTGCGTCGGTTGTCCTAGGGGTCAAACCAAGGTAAGTTGGATTGCCCTGACGTTGGTGCTTATTGGCCAATGTGGAAATGTAACCCCGAAGTTGACTTCCTGAGATAGATGGACCCAAGTGCATAACGGAGTAGTGGAGCAGAGTTGCATTGCATAGTATACACCTTTATATTATGATGTTTATGAGTTATACTGTTGTTTGCTATAACATGATTGTTTGATGTATGCTCGTCTTGCTAACGGTTTCCTTGCCATTATATTCATATTCATGTTTCTTACTCCCAATCTCTATGTTTCTTGTTTTGGCATGTATCTTCTATGCAAAGGACGGCGAGCAGCCAGTTGAGGAGCGACTCTGAGGAGCCGCGACTTTTTAGTTAGGATTTCCAGTTTTTCAGTAGTTAGTTAGTTGTTCAGCTGTATCCGAGATTGTTTTCTGGATTGGTTATACCAGCTCTATAACGTGACATCAGGGTTGGGTTTTTTTTATGTTATGTTATGTTTTATTTTTCTGCTTTTAAGACTTGACACAGTGTGGTGTTCTCTACTCGTTTGTTTTAATTTTTAATGAATGATGCATGTTTATTTTATTTATGTTATCTTTTAAATGCCTTTAGATGTATGTGGGGTAGAGGGTGTCACACATTCTAAAGGTGCAATATCCAAGTAAAAAAACTATATTCGCTACCTTCCCCTCTTTGTTGAAACCAATTCCATGCTCTTACCTTTATGATATCTAGAGTATGGATCATATCACACCTCTCCTGTTTAAAAATGACACTATTTCTCAATAGCCAAATAGACCAGCAAGTTGAAAACCAAATTATCATCCAGAATTGTTTCAATCTCTTCCCTCTGACCAATCCCTTGTGCTGTATAAAATGTGACCTGCCTTCTGCTGGAAGTGTTACAAATCCTTCCCATAGATATACAGATTTCCAAATATGTTGTGAACGATTGCATGAAAGGAGCAAGTGGTCAAATGATTCCATCTCAGTTTTGCAGAATACACATAGAGTTTCCTCTACATCATGAATAATATACCTTTTCCACATATTTAATCTTGTTGGTGCCCTATCCACTATTACCTGCCAACCAAAAACTAAAATCTTCAATGGTACAGTTGTTAACCAGAATTTTTTAAAGAATTCATTCACAAACGCCCTATTTGGATCCACCACTGTGCTATAATGTTTTATCAGAACCTAGTATGCTATCTTGCAAGTGTAGTAACCATCAGAGTTATATTTCCACCCCCAATCATCCATTTGTCCCCTTGTCAGTTTTGCATCTGATAAGAAACTAACAAAGTCTTGCACCATACTATCTTTCCATTCGAAAAAGTTCCTTCTCCATTTGAAATTCCATACCCACAAGTCTCCTTCCCACCTTCCAACTTTGTCTACCTTTGCATTTCTGTCATCTGAAATCAAAACCAACCTTGGATACTTTTCTTTTAAAGACACATTGCCTAGCCAAGTATCATTCCATAGGCTTTTGTGTCCACCATCTCCTGTCTTCTTTGACAGTCCAGCCTTAAACCATCCCATTGGTACTAGACTCTCTTCTTCTATACTATAGAAGTCTCTCCACCACACTTCTATACTACATAAGTTTCAATAGCAAGGAAAGATTGAAATGATGTAGATCTTTAATACCCAAGCCTCCACTTTGCATTGGCTTGCACACTTCACTCCATTTGACCCAAGCTATCTTCTTCCTTTCACTACTACCTCCCCATAAAACATTTCGTTGTATTGAGGTTATCTCTTTGACCACTTTCCTAGGAGCTTTGATGAAGGATAGAAAATAATTGGTAAGTTAGAAAAAACCGAATTAATGAGTACTGTTGAATTTGAAGGTTTTTAGGTAGGGGAAGAGGAAAAGAGAGAAACAAACTAAGAAATAATAAGACTGATATTGAATTGATGTAATGATGATGTGATTACAAAAGTCAATCCAATAGTCCTATTTATATTAAAAGTAGAATCCTAATCTTAATCAAATAGAGAATCAAATCATAAAATATAAATAAGAAATAAACCCTAAGAGATTATATAGGATACTCTAAGATATGCTGAGATATGAAAAGATATTATCAGATATTTCTCTGATTTTCTAACACTCCCCCTCAAGCTAAAGCTTACTAAGCTTTAAGCTTGTTACATGAAAACAATGCATTTCCCCTCAAATTAAAATTTAAAATAAAAAAAACTGAGCTCCACGAAAATTATGGTTGGAAGGCAACTCAAGAATGTTGGAGAGGCCGGAGAGAGTTTCTGGAAAGATAACTTAGCAAGATAGCTGGAATGATCATCAGCCTGACAAAAATTTCTTTGCAAGCAATCTAACAAAGCAAGGTTCGAACTCCTCAAAACCGCATTTGGAGCGGAGATCCAAATTTTTTCAAATTGAAATTAAGTTAGACAACTACTTCCGGGACTGAGACGCGGCTAGTGCATCTGAGATAAGGGTCCAAGGCTAGTGCATCTGGGAAAAATCGGGCCAGTGCATCTAGGAAAAGAGCCGGGCCAGAGCATTTAGGACAATGAGCTGGGCTAGTGTGAGTCATAGCCAACATAAGTCAATCATTGACGGAAATAGAAGTCACTACTAACATGATTCATATGTGGGAAAAGAGTCACCACCGGAATGATCGTCGATGGAACAAAAGTCACCACTAATATGATTCATCCATGGGAAAAGGGTTACCACCGGAATGACCGTCGGTGGGAAGAGAAGCCACACTGGTATGATGGGGAGTCCTTAGGAGTATCTGAGGAGATAAAAACTAGCCATGGGTCAGAACACAAATGCAAATAACTGAAATCATAGGTACCTGAACCATACAACACACAGGGACGTTGCTCAAAAGAGGTCCGATGAAGAAGGTGAGCACAGATCCAAAGAGAGTAGGGAACAACGAGTTTGGCACTGGAAACGTCGGTCAGAATTGTGGCCGGATGCGCCGTTATGGGCTGGAAGAAGGTGCGCATGTGCGGCTTCCTGTGGATGGAAGAGACGCGTGTGGATGGACGTCGGGAGGCGAACGGCGGCTCTGTCAGGACGGTTGGACAGATCGGTCGACATCGAGTACGGTGGTGTGGTCGTCGTCTGGATACGACTGTTAACGGCGGCGGACAGTGGCTGACAACGGCTAACAGGACAAGAACGAGGGTCGGAACGACAAAGAATGCACCGGAACAGAAGTACAGAACGGAGAAGAAGAAAAAATGGCAGGATTTTGTATGACTGGGAAGATGATTAGAGTTCCTTCATACTTATCGGAACTCTGCAGTGGAGTAGTGACGGGACAAGTCACGGAGGATGGTACCTTTGTCTGGCTCTAGATACCATCTTAAATTCTGGCTTTAGGACTAACTCAACCCCACAAAACGGGCTTGTAAGGTGATGATTTCCCAAGCCTTATAAGCACTACTTAGGCCATATCTCTAGTCGATGTGGGACTCTCAACATACCCCCTCACGGCACACCCAGGCCTGGACATATGGAGCATGGACAAATGTGGGTGGAATAATAGAGATCTTGGCCCAATAACAGATCTAGGATAGGCTTTGATACCATGTTGAATTTGAAGGTTTTTAGGTAGAGGAAGAGGAAAAGAGATAAACAAACTAAGAAATACTAAGACTGATATTGAATTGATGTAATGATGATGTGATTACAAAAGGCAACCCAATAGTCCTATTTATATTAAAAGTAGAATCCTAATTAATCTTAATCAAATAGAGAATCAAATCATAAAATATAAATAAGAAATAAATCCTAAGAGATTATCTAGGATACTCTAAGATATGCTAAGATATGAAAAGGTATTATCAGATATTTCTCTGATTTTCTAACAAGTACTATTATGCCTCCTAATGAGATATTTCTCCTTTTCCACACCAAAAATATGCGCCTCAGTTTTTCTATCATCAGTCTCCAAGTTTCTGCACGTCTTGGGTTAGCTGCAATGGGAATACCCAAGTAATTAAAAGGTGTTGTACAGATTTTACAATTCAAAAACCCCGCTACTGCCTCCATGAAATGATCTTCAACATTCACATCGATTAGACTACTTTTAAAGAAATTCACCATCAAACCCGAAGCTAGCTCGAAGCACCTCAAAATAGCCTTCAAAACCCACACATTTTGCACCGATGCCTCTCCAACCAGCAAAGAATCATATGTGTATTGTAGATGAGAAATTACCACGTTGTCCTCCCCGAACACAAACCCCTTAAACAATCCATCCGTGACCGCCTTAGAGACCAAACCACTTAGTCCTTCTGCCACAACTCAGAATAAAAAAGGCGTTAAGGGATCCTCATGTTTTATTCCTCTTTGCAAATTAAATTTTGTTGTAGGACTACCATTGACTAATACTGAAGCTGAACCCAAAACATATGTCATCATCCAATTACGCCACTTAGCACAAAAACCCAATCTTTGAAGCATATAATCTAAGAAAGACCAATTGATGGAGTCATATACTTTTTCAAAATCTAACTTGCATACAAGACATGCCTTCTTTCTCCTTTTGGCATAATCTACCAAACTCATTGATTTAGTTAGCAATATCCTTTTTTGGAATTAAAGACACAAAGGAGCAAAGAATACCTTTTGGCAGCTTTGAATTAATATGAAACTCCTTGAGAAAGTTACACACCTCGGTTTTGATGAAGTTCCAAGATGACTTAATGAAGGTAAAATTGAATCCATCCAGCCTTAGACTCTTATCGCCCTCACAATCCCACACCGCTTCCTTCACTTCCTCTTAGGTAAATTGCTGAATAAGTCCTACATCATCCCCTTTATCTAACCAGCTGAACTGCACGCCATCCAAGGAAGGTCTCTCCCGCTGCATCTCAAAGAATTGTTTTGTAAAGTGGTTGAAAACATCCTTTTTGACATCTTCTACTTCAGTAACCCAACCCTCATCATTTTTCAACGCTTGGATGTTGTTCCCCCTCCTTCTAAAGTTAATACAAGCATGGAAATATCTTGAATTTGCATCACCCTCCTTTATCCACCTCGATCTTGACTTTTGTAATAACATATTTTCTTTCATTGAAACCTTTTCCCAAATCTCAGCTAGCAGGTCTTTTCTCCTACCAATATCCGAATCAACCAATGTCACAGTTTCTGCTTTGACATATAGCAAGTGAATTTCATCTTCAATCTCTGAAATCGTTGTCTCTAAGTGCCCAAAATCCTCTTTGTTCCACCGTACCAGAAAAGCTTTTAGTTTTTTTAGCTTCGCTTTCAATATAAAAGCAGACCATCCTTTCACTTCGGATCTCTCCCAGAACTGCTTTACCATGTCTTCAAAACCTCTATACTTAAGCCAACAATTATTAAATCGGAATGGCTTCGGTCCCCAATTTGAAGAAGTTGTCTTCAAAATAATAGGACAATGGTCGGAGAAGTCTCTATTCAAAATCCACTGAGAGGTATTCCCCCAAATATTCAACTAATCTTCAGACACTAGAAAGTGATCCAGCCTGCTCATCACAGATCCATCCGATTTGTACCACGTAAACTTCCTACCATAGACCAGAATATCAACAAGTTCCATATCCTCAATGAATTGTGAAAATGAATTTATCTCTGTCCTATTCTCCTGTGAAGCTGTCCCTCTTCTTTCGCTTTGGCTTTTGATCGCATTGAAATCTCCCATGAGGCACCAAACCCCTCTTCCGAATACTGTCTTTGACATCTTCAAGTCCTCCCACATCTGTTTTTTCTGATATATTACACGAAGAATATTTGTTTACCAAAAAGCACTTTATTTTCAATGGTCCCCATTCACCACAAACCCCACAAAAACCTCCACAATTAAACGTGAATAACAACTTGAAGCTCTCCTTGTTCCATATACTCAAAATTCCTCCTGCCCTCCCATCTGAAGGATTATACACCCAGCCACAAGATGGAATACCCCATTGATACTAACACAAACTGCTACCAATGATTTCCATCTTAGTTTCTTGTATTGCTATAAACTCCAACTTATTTGAATTGATCAATTCTTTAATCGTCCTCTTCTTCACCCTTCCCCCCACCCCCATAATATTCATAGAGCCGAGTATCATGGTAACTGATTATCTTTCCCATTTGAACTATGAGGCTTCTGCAAACTGCTAACCGCCTTCTTCTAGGGTCAATAACATCCTTAAATCTAACAAATCCGATCTTTGACCCGATTTGTCTTTCTTTATGGGAATGAATACCTCCTTCACTAAACCCCATTTGCTGAAGAATTTCCGCATATCTACTTCCCTTAGGTTGTTAGGGAAGTTTGTGAAAAAAAAGGAGGTTGTTCCTTTAAGATATGAAGGTGTTTTGTATGTAGATGTCCCCAATCCACCACAATTGACCCACTTTCGTCTTTCCTCAGTAGGGAATCTGAACCGAGCATTGACATGAATATTGTCGAAGTTCCTGCTTGTGCTGCCCCTTTTCCTTAATTTCTCACATCTCTCTCTCTCTCTCTCTCACACACACACACTAAACATCTCTTGACCCGATCAAATTTCCAACGGGTTGTTCCATCACCTACGCTGCATCAAAATCTCTTGTATTTGAGTCCAGTAAATTGTGTTTTTATTCTTTTATAGTGAATGAGGGACTTCTTAAAAAAAACACAAAAAATGAAAGAGCGAGTTCTATAATTTATAATGAGCCTCGTGCTCTTAGTTTGTGTTTGATCCAAGTGGTATCGAGTTTGGCCCCCTTAAGCAAGTGGTCAGGGATTCGATCCCTGGCTCTCATGTATGGAGAAAACCCTGGTTGGAAGAGGTCAGCCCTTAAATATTTTTTTGGGCTTATTGGCTCTTTAACTTATGGTAGCCAAATTCTTAATCTTTATCTAGTTAGCTATCTATTTATTATGTATAAAAAAAGGGCTAAACTTATATACACTACCATATACCATATGTAGTGGTTGTTATGTTCTCCCGTAATAAGCAAAATTTTGGAAAAGTAACAATTCCATTAACGATGTTGCCCGGTTCACATTCCCAAAATGAAGTCATCCTCTCTCTCCCTCTCCACGTGCTCTACTCAATTTCAATTCCTAAAATGAACCAAAGTAACCAAACATCTTCATACTACCATCCATTAAGGCAACTAAGTTGCACCGTACTGACCACACAACAAAAGTGATTAAGGCAACTATCTCTATACATATGTGATGAAGAATAAGTGATGATATATAAATATATTGTTGATAAACAAATAAATTTTGGAAAATTGAAATTAAAATCAACTCAAAGGGACACCTAGTGATGTGTGGACTAAGCTTCAGGAGCTTTGTTTTGGAGAGATATTTTTCAAAAAATAGATGAAAAATGTGAAAGGGCATCTTTGATTGGGTTTATATTACAATTTCTTATTTGCCCTTACCATAAAAGCATGCGTTCTAGTGTTAAAGATTCCCCACCTGAGAACTTATGTGCCTTTGTGAATCTTAATGCTCAATGGTTCAAATTAAACCTTTTCCTGTATGATTTTCTTATCTTAGATATCAACTAAAACTCTTTTTATCGCTATCCTTGTGTAGTTCGTTACTCTATCTGGGGCCATTGTCAGTGTAGGGTCTAGAAAGTCAAAGGAAATTTTCATTTGGGAAAGAAGAAGGGTTTGCGGGCATTGGAGAGGGAAGAAAGGTTCGAAAATTTCATTTTAGGAAGGAAGGCTAATTAGAAGTTTAGAAAAGAGAAGAAATTTTCGGAAAATACCTTTAGGAAATGGAGATCAGAAAAGACTTTTCTATATTTGGATCGATGAAAAGTGATGGAATGGGGTGGAATGAGATTGTTTGGATTATCTATTTTATAATGGAATGGAACCCGAAGAAATGCATTCCATTCCATCCCATTTCATTCAATCCTCATTTTTTTGTTCCCTCCCAAATTGGAGGGTAAATGATGGAACCCACTAAACTTTTATTCTTATATTTATTGAATTACAATTTTATCCCTTTAAACCAAAACACACCTTTATATGCTTGAACATCTTATTCCTCCTATGCAATGCCTTCTTGCTCTGCTTCCCAACATTACTGTAAAGCTATGTGTTAGCGTATTTATTGTTTGCAAATGTAACTCAAACCCCTATACTTTTAACAGAATTTGGACATCAAGTGATCTTTCCTATGTCTATCATGGTACTCTGAAATATATATTTATTGTGATCCGTCTATCATAGGACTTGAATCCCATCTGTTAACTCTTGCAATATCAGCATCATGTTGAGCTGGGATATAGAAGCTCAATAGGTTGTGCATGAAGACTATCGTTGGATCCCATCTATGGTGATTATCTATCTACCTTCTTTTTTTTTGGTCATTGAACTTTACAAAATTAGGGGCACATGGTCTGTTTTGTGTCTATGTTTTAAATTTAATGTTTTTATTTTATAATTGCATGGTTAAAATTAATTTTATTAAAGATATTATAAATAAAATATTAGTATATTAATTTTTTAAACTATAGGTACTATCGAAATAAAAATGTTATAACTCATCTCATTCCGTTCACTATCCAAATGAGATATCTAAACAATGGAGAATGAAATTTTTATTCCATTCCGTTCCACTTCATTCCGCTCCATTATGTTCCCTTCTATATCATTTCGTCATCTTCCATCAATCCAGATATAGCCTAGGAAATGGACAATGTAACATAATATAAAAGTTTTGTCCAAAAAAATAATAATTTATAGTTGCCGAATGGGTAAAGCATCGTATCAGAAGATATGATCAAACAAAGGCAAATACATAAACAAGGATAGATATGAAGAAAATATTTTTGGCATGGTATGCACTTCAAAAACATACATATGTATAATTAGTTTTCCAATATATATTGAAGAGGGGGCAACATCCACACTTGCCCCCTAAACTTCTTGTCATACCACATATTTGCTTCCTAATTTTACCTATTCGACATCAATAAAAGGATTTTCTCATGAGGAGAGAAAATTACTTAGGATAAACAATTTGTCATCTAATCATTTATAACACTTATTTATCATCGCAAGAATCACTTCTTATGTTTAATTAGTCAATTATGTCCTTACGTATTTGAGGCAACTATGGAAAATGCTCGAGCTTCGAAATGTATCTTGGGATGTTTTGAGCTATCTTCTGGGCTAAAGGTGAACTATCATAAATAGCCTAATTGGAATTAAAGTAAGGTCAGATTCCATTTATGTGAAATCTAGACGCTTGAATTGTAAATCTGGTTGTGTACCTTTTAAATACCCTGGTATACCACTAGAGGCAAACCTAAGGAGAATTTTTACTTGGAATCCTATCATATATTTGTCGCTTGGGAGACTATCTTGGTGGAGAAGGAAACACCTCTACTTTGGTGGCCACATTACCCTCATCAAGTCGGTAATTTCCTCTTTGTTAGAACCTCAAACGTCTACTACACATTTCATGTGTTTAATTCTTTAAGTTTTGATGATTCCAAATATATTGAGTTTGATTATATTGGACTATGTAAAATTACTAATGAATCTGTTCAAGAGTGCAAACAAATAATAAATAATTCACCCGTCTAAATATGACCCGTCTAATGACATCAGGAAAGCTATTATGTTCTCTTGACGCGTGTACTTTGACCTGTCTGAAGCACCCGTCTACTTTTGCTATCAAATGGACGACAACTCAGCATCAAACAAATAAGAATACTTCTATCCTCCCTTGGAACTCTCATATATTGGAGCGAAGTGGCATGTGAAGAATGGACTTAAGCAGAATACAAGGAAGCCTCACAAGTCTTCACTTATCTGAAGACCAAGTCTACAACCGTCTTATCTCAAGCATTTGTGCAAAAAGTTAGAGTCATCAAAATCAGTTGTTAAGGATTTTATATCTGTAGATTCCAAGCCTTAAAGCGTGGACAAAACAAACAAGAAGAACAAAATAATAATTCCTTCGAGACTTTAAGGAATTTACATGCCACCTCTCTGTACAAGTCAGGCATGCTTTTCACTCTTTTAAGTACAGCCACAATTAATTTTTGAAGCTGAACTTGAGTGCTGCACTGAAAATGAAATGCTTTCTGCTGAAAGTAAAAAATAACTGTTGATGCACCTCTGATACATCTGCTCTTCTGAGCTAAAGTGATTTTTGGTCTGCTATGTCAAAGCTCAACGTCCCAAGCATTCAATGCTACCCATAACGACTCTTTGGCATTTAGCAACCCAGAACTTCAAATCAAAAGAAATCACTTTCTGTGGAATGTGTCTAACATATTAAATTGATTGAAGGCTATAAATATAGAAGACCTTGAATATGAAGAACATAAGAGCATTAACTCAAGTGCATTTACTCTGCTCATTAAATTCTTCATTCTTTCATTCTTTATTCTTCAATCATTTAAGAAGTTAATACGCAATATTTCTTCGTTTTGATACTTATTCCACTCTTTTGAGTGTTCATTAAAAAGACTTTCAACTTGTATTTAATAGACAAACAATTTCATTACTCTTTAGTTGTTGAGCCTTAAAAGGCCAGGTGAGCAAATAATACTTGTATAAGGGTCAGCCTAGAGAGACTAGGTGTGCAAAGAATACTTGTACTGTAATATGATCAGTTATAGTGGAGAAAACTTGATGCTGCCAAGGACTAGACGTAGCCCTATCAGTTAAGAGGTGAACTAGGATAAATTTGCTGAGTGATACTGTTTTTATCTCTTTACTTGTTTATGAGTTTATTTAACATGTTTCCTAACTAAGGGGTTAAATATGTGAATATCAAATATTTAAAGTAAGCTTATATTTGTGTGTCTTCTATTTAAAAACATTAGACGAGTCAATCGTCTAATAATCTCTTTCTCTTTCTAACTTGTTTGCCTTCTTTGTGTGCGAAAAGAATTTCTGGTTTTATAAAAAGATTGATAAACACAATTTAACCCATCTTCTCGTGTTTACTTTGGTTATAACAATATTTACCTCTCTTTTTCCTTTATTTAAAGCTCCTAAAGCTATTGTGAATTATTTTTATCACAATGCAAAGGAACTTTCTTTGGGGATGTATGGAGGGGTGAAGGAAGATTTCATGGGTTAGTTGGGATAGGGTGTGTAGGCCAAAGGAGAAGGGAGGTTTAAGGATAAAAAATCAAGAGGGTTTCGATGTAGCTTTGATTGGAAAATGGAGGTGGAGAATTATTAATGAACGAGATTCATTATGGTGTAAAGTGTGACAATTTAGATATGGGAAGGGAATAACAAATGGTGTGGGTTGGGGGGAGGATGATGTATTTAGTAGAGGGTCTTTTTGGTGGAGAGATCTTGAGAAAATTAGTTCTGCGACAAGCTTTGGAAGGATAGGATGGTTGGAGGAGGGCTGTAAAAGAGTTATTAGAAGTGGGAGGGAGGTGAGGTTTTTGCATGATGAGTGGTTAGGGGAAGAAAAGCTAAGAGACTCTTTTGGTACGTAGGTTATTTACAATATCAGAAAATAAAGAAGATATGGTGAGTGAGGTAAGTGAGGGTTGTAAAGCCCTATTTTCCCGATTAGTATATGAGGAAAGGATTAAGCATGCCTGAAGGCTTAATCATATTCCTTGGGTGTTAGTGAGCTTGTGTTTCAAATTTGAGATTAATCAAATTGAAATGGGCTAAGAACACACCGAAACTCTTGAAATATGGGTACCGACAACAGCTCCACGTTTGAGTGTGGAAAAGCCACTAAATTCTTTCTATATTTTCTCTCTATCATTTCATCTTCTCCTTCAAACCTACATGCAGAGCATGACTTAGAGAGAGGAAAGAGAGTCTAGTGAGAGAAAGTGAGGTTTGAGCATAATTCATCCTTCCGGTTTCAATTTTGACTTCGTATCTTCGATCAGGGCAATGATCACGTCATATATCTACCTTCGATCCATCGATCGGATGAGGTAATGCTCGAATCTCTAGCACGTCGACAAGTCGACATTGTCATTCTTCATTCTTTTCCTTATTGTTGCATAATTTCTTGCTGCGTTTATCGATTTCTAGCAAGATTAGCGTTTTTAATTATGTCTGGACGTTGTCTGTGTGTTAGGGCAAATTTTGGAGCATCGAGGAGCTCTGGGGACATCGAGGAAGTAGCTATTAGTGGGGGTGGAGCACATGGTTCGAGGTTTGGAGCGACTACAAGCAAGTGTACAATGTGGGGAGAAAGTATCTAACATGTCGGGGAGGCAAGCATAATATTATGTGTTATATTGTATGTGTAGGGTGCCCCGGACCCGACTAGTTGTCGAGTAGTCAACAAAAGCTAAACCCTCAATGAAATGGTTTTAAAACGCTAGTTAGAGTTTGGTTGTTGTAGGCTTATCGGCATTAGGGCGAAACCCTATGTTAGACAATTACTAGTTGGGGATGCATGATTTATATGCTATATGATAATGCCTTTGATTGGTTGATTGATGGCTGATGTGTGATTACATGATAATATGTATTATTAATATACTAACATTATTGATGATTGATTAATGATATGCATATATGCTATTGATGAGGTTGACTGATTGTATGCTAGAAACCCTAGTTGGCACACTAAGGGTACACTGAATGATTCAGTGATGAGATTAAGGTATTTGGGTACCAAGATGAGAATATGGATGCTTAGCATCATGTGATTGGTTAGGATAAGATTGTACCAGTGTCAACCTAAGTTGTTTGTGCATTGCACAGTTGCCAAAGTGGTGAACTGCGTGACTTGCAGTCATGCGAGGTTTGTGTACCCGACTGTGGGTACGGAATATGGAGAGGGATGGTTCTGGGAACCTTGGAGACGTAGTCCAGTCTGGAATTATCTATAGTGACCATTGATTTGCTATCCCAATGTCTGGCCCTGTGTATTCCAATTGCAGGAGGACCTTCCGAGGCGACCAAGATACCCCTATTGGAATTGAGCTCATAAGGGGGAAGCACCCTTATTGGCCACGGCGAGCGGAACAGTTACAAACCAACTGGAATTCTCTCGGTAAGGAAGACCCGAGAGATAGTAAGACAATGTCCGGGAATGAGTATTCCCTATAGGATATATCGACCGACATTCATAGGAGTGTGACTCCTTAGAGGAATGATCCCAGATGTACAATTGAGGATGTTTGTAAAAGAATGATTTGAGAGATGTTTGTTGTGTTTATATCCATGTTGTTTGATAACATGTTGTATTTGCCCCAACCCATTTTTCAATGTTGTTTAGATACATATATATCTTCTTTTTATATCTTTATGTGTAAGTATATATAGTAGATGAGTAGCAGTCAGATAGGGATGGTGTCGTGGAAGGACTATCAAGCGCCACAATATCTATAGAAGATACTGCCCAGGGGCCCGATCCTAGGGGATATTGAGATCGTTGACCACGATGCTGATGGGTGGCAAGTCGACCACTCTCAAATTTTCATGGTTTATGTCGACCCAGTCATCTTGTACATACGTCTAGGAGGAGGTCCCTACATTATCATCATTAACCCGTACCGGGTCTCCTAGTCCTTACCTTTTTTCCAGAGATGTGGTATCTCCAAACGCCTGATAACTCAGAGGCCAGGAGCAGAGTGAGCATGGTTGACAGAGGCGGGAGAAGGAGGAGTGTGTAGACTATGTATCAGTACCGTCGCCGTCGGGTTGTGATGAGCAACAACAAGTCTATTTGGGAGCCGAGGGCCAGAGATGCCAGAGTTTACAAGCACATATTGAACGAGGGAGAAGGTAGTTCCAGACACCCACATCATTGAGGGTGTGGATTGGCCGGATTGCGTCTGTAGGGGAGTGCCTCTCTGAGCTTATTTGTTATTTTGATGTATTTTGGAGAAGTAGTTGGGTAGTTAGGACCGCTGTATAGTATCTCTGTGACCAATTTCTAAGTATCTTTTCCTTCTTTCAGTGTCTGTATATTTTGACCTGGGTGATCATCGTCCCATGAATAAGACTAAGCGTTCTATGATAGATGTTTGTAATATTAATATATATCGTTAAGTTTATCACTATGCATGTTGCAACTGTTTTAATTCATTGCAACTTTCATATTATATTATTTTAGTCTGTAATATGTGTGCTAACATTAATAACGGATTAAGGTTAGTAAATTATGTTCTTCGTTAATGGGACATCGGGGTGTCTCATTTGGTGGTATTAGAGCAGTTCGATTCTAATTGGACTTTGAGGTTAGGGTGAGTGTCGACATTATTAATTGGATCCTCACTGGATGCCAACTATGCTTAGAAAAATGTACAGTGTTCGATGCACAAGTTATTCATAAAGTATGAGGATAACTGTTTAAAGCATTTGAAAGACATATAATTCAATATATATATATGTTAATATATGGTTTTATATGTGTTATGAATCAGAGCTAATGATTTCCTTTATAGGTAATTATAAAGTCTCGTGGTAATGGAAGAAGAGGAAGAGGTGGTAGGAATGTGGGAGACCGGGATGATGGTGTAACCAAAACTTCTTCAGGAACCAGAAACAATGGGGCTACCAATGATTCCATGAGGGCAATGAAGGAATTGGCTACTGCTTTGTTACAGCAAACAAAGTAGGATGCCCAATTCATGCAGAGACAAAAAGAAAGAGAGGAACGACAACAGCATTAAAATATCGTCATAGAGGAATAGACATTTGAAAATGGTTTGAATGCCTTTATGAAGGGAAATCCTCCGCAATTTCCTAGAGATTATGATCTAGAAGCAATGAAGAAATGGCTACAAAAGGTAGAAAATGTGTGTGTAGCAATGCACTATAGGGAAGAAAGGAAGGTCGCCTACGCTGCTTTTATGCTTGTTGGAGCAGTAGAAGCTTGGTGGAGAAACAAGCAGAGACTAATAGAAGCAGAAGGTCAAGCTATCACTTGGAAGTTGTTCGAGTGTGTATCTTGGAGAAGTACTTTCCCAAGAGTATTAGGCATGAGAAGGAAAGATAGTTCATGAGTTTGAGGCAGGGGAATATATCTGTGGGAGAGTATGCAATCCGGTTTGAAGAACAATTGAATTCTCTCAGTTTTATCATGTTCATCCGGACGAGGAATGGGTTTGCAGAAGGTTCAAGGAAGGTTTGAGGCCGGAGTTGAAGTGGGCTATGCTGTCACTAGAGATAAATCAGTTTCCAGCTTTAGTGGAGAACTGCATAGTTCTAGAAGGTCATGATCGTGCCAGAGTAGTACAGCCACAACAAAGGAGTGGCAAACTGATCAGACGAGGAAAAAATCAAAGAGGTAGAGGAGGAAGGTTCCAACAGTGGAAAAAGCCTTACAGTCGCCCCAACCAGAAATCAGCCAGTACAAGTGGAGGAAGTTCTAGTCAGGCAGCATCAGGGATGCTGACCTGCTCTAAGTGTGGAGGGCCACACCTGTTCAGAAATTGCCCTCAGCTGCAGAATGTCATATGTTACAAGTGCGGTCGGATGGGACACATGGCCAGGTGGTGTCCTCAGGGTAACATTGCCAGAAACCCAGTAGAATAACAAGGAAGTGGAGAAAGAGTTTAGACTGGGAATTAGCTAGGAGGCAGACCTCAGGCCAGTGGAAGAGTGTTTGTCGTCAGAGGGGCCGAGTCTTCTCGTGAGCCTTATTTCATACATGGTAAGTGCCTAATTTTTGGAAAGGACTTATCTGTATTGTTTGATTCAGGGGATACCCACTCTTTTATCTCATTAGAGCGCATGGATCATTTATAGTTACCAATTTCATCATTACCCTATGATCTTAATGTTTCTACCCCTATGGGAGATTCATTAACAACCTTATTTATTTGTCGAGACTGCCCTATTGTTCTAGAAAATAGAAATTTTATTTTAGACATTGTCTGTCTACCAATGCAGTAAATAGATGTTATCCTGGGCATGGATTGGCTTTTGGCTAACCATGTATTCTTTGAATGTTCAAAGAAAACCCTTTGTTTCTCAAAGCAATCTGGATTGTTGCCTGTCAATGATAGTAGATCGGGAGAAGGGCGATCAAGAGACTATATGGTGCTTTTTTCTCGGGAAGTCAAGGAGTCTCCAAAGATGGAAGTGTTGCTTGTAGTGTGTGAATTTCCTGATGTTTTCCCAGATGATGTGCTAGGACTACCACCTAAAAGAGAGATAGAGTTTAAGATAGATATCGCACCATGGACCAGACTGATTTCGATAGCATCCTATCGAATGTCCCCATCAGAGTTGGCAAAGCTTAAGAAGCATAAAGGTGACATGTTGAAGAAGGAGTTCATCCGACCCAGTGTTTCACCGTGGGGAGCACCGGTTATGTTTGTAAAGAAGAAAGATGGTAGTTCAAGGCTATACATGGATCACCGGCAACTTAACAAGGTAACAATCAAGAATAAGTATTCGTTGCCGGGGATAGATGATCTGATGGATTAGTTGCGAGGAACAATTTTGTTTTCTAAGATACATCTAAGGTCAGGGTACTATCAGATCAGAGTGAAGGAAGATGATATACCGAAATAATGCTTTCAGAAGTCAGTGTGGACACTACGAGGATTGTAACACCCCGATTTTCATATAAGGGATTATGTTACTATGGATACCTAGTTGTTGTTGTTGTTGTTGTTGTTGTTGTTGTTGTTGTTATTATTATTATTATTATTATTATTATTATTATTATTATTAATGAAGTTAGTATTGTTATTTATATAATTGATAATGTAATTGTGATTAGTGTTGTAGTATTTTTATGCTTATACATATATATATGTATGTATATATTATTACACATGATAATATTTATATTAATATATGATTATTTGAATTAATATGAGATTGTGTCTCTTAATGTGTGATCTTATATGAATATATGATTTTGTTTTTGATTTTATCTGTTAATATATGATATGTGATTTTATTAAGAATAGGTGATTAAGAATGATATGATGAGATATCGTGTGATTTAGTATTTAAATGGAGATAGTGTAATTCTTAGATTTTAGTCTCTCAACCAATCAGATTTGACTCCTTATTAATAAAGGATAATCCTCTTTTTGGTTACCTCTTAAGATCTTATCATAATCTCCTAAGGATCCTTTCTAGGAATAACTACCAAATCTGTCTCTAAACTTCCATCAAACTTTTGACAACCTTCGAGTCCGATTTAGGATTCAATCTTTATACATTAATTTGTAGATATTTCTCTGAGCTTTCTAACGACACCAAGAATGCCTCAATCGGAAACTTTTAGCTCAAGTTATGGTCAAAATACTGATCTGTATACAGTTTGGGCTGAAATAGGAGTAGTCTGTTATGCCCTAACTTGTATTTATACCATAAGACTCGACCTAAACCCTATTTCCCACGTTTTTAACCTCAGAATAGCTCCCTCCCTTCATATTTCTTAGTTTTCCCTTGAAGTTCTTGGAGTTTGTGAGTCCGTTTGGGAGAGAAGTTATTCGTGTTAGCATCGTTTAATGTACCGTAGTTATCCCTCCTTAATCTTCTTTTCCATTTCTTTTTAATTGGGGATTAATTGGTTGTTATCTTCCCTTCTTCTTTGATCAAGGCTTGAGGAACTCGTCGAGCCGCTCGAGGGAACGTGTCTAGTTTGCCAACGTTATCGTTTTGGGAATCTTCATTCCAGGTATGGGGAGAAAGAATAATATTGACATGTAGGTGTTGGGGGTAGCGTAAGATGAAGGGTTAACCCATGCCCCAGTCGTATGTTGTTTTCCTATTTGATATTAATTGATATATGTATAATATGATTCTAATGTTAATGACATGCTTTAATTATTGTGCTGTTTGATGTTAATTGTTAATGATGTATGATTGGATGTTATTGATATGCCCAATTGAGTATGATGTTTTATGATACCATGAATGTTCATGATGATGATGATGCTATTATGATGATGATGATGTCGTTATGATAATGATGAGATTGTTATGATAATGATGATGATATGGCTCTCTGAATGAGTGTTGATTGTTGTGGATGTTAATGCCAACAATGACGTTAATAAGACTCTAACCAATTAATATGGCTTATTAATGATGTTAATACCTTAGAAGAGATGTTAATAAAGATGAATGCATTTAAGGGATGTTTTCCCAGTTTGTTCATAAGACATGAATATAGTATGGGAGGCAAGGTTATGTTCATATGGCTTAGTCAAAGACCCTAGGATTGATTAGTGATTGTTTTAGGGACGTTAAGTATTGAAACTGGAAGTAAAAGACATAGGAACAATTAAAGGTAATGAAACTGATGATTGATGGTGTAGCTTAAACCAATAGGTTTGATCTTTGAATGCCCTAGGAAACTGAGTAAGGGTTGTTCAACCTTTCTGCCCAGAAACAGTACGACCATGCTCTATTGAGCACAGCAGTGCTCAACAGTCAGCACGACCGTGCTTGACTTAATAGTCAGCACGCTCGTGCTGAGGGGCGTGCTTCCCTGTTCAGATCAGAACACAAAAAATAGTAACAAGGGGTGTTTCACCCCAAACGCTTCTAATAATGAAGACACCAAACTAATTAAAGACAAGCTAGATAACTTAAAGATAATAATGTACCTTGGTAGCCGAGTGGCCGAGGGGGACCTTGATGCTTAATTGTCAAGGTGTTGAGCTCTGGTACCTATGGGCTAGAGTGTTAATAATTAAAGTGGAAAGATGTTGTTCTGTACCTTGGTAGCCAAGTGGACAAGGGGGCCTCGATAGCCGAGTGGTCGAGGTGTTGGGCTCTGGTGCTTATTGGCCAGAGTGTTGTTGTTTTTGTACCTTGGTAGCAAAGTGGCCAAGGGGGGACCTTGATGCATAATGTCAAGGTGTTATTAATTAAAAGATATTGGACCTTGGTAGCCGAGTGGCCAAGGGGGCCTTGATGCTTGATGGTCAAGGTGTTGAGCTCTGGTGCTTTTTGGCCGGAGTGTAAGTGAAAAGATTATGTGATAAAAGATTAAAGACTGAAGACGAAAGATAACGTTGATGATGATGATGAACTTGGGTAGCCGAGTGGCCTAAGCGGAGGTGGTGATTGTTGGTTGTGTGTTGTGTTGCTCATTCATGCATTGGAGTAGTGGAGTAGCGTTGCATCGCATAGCATACCTTGTTTGGAATGATATATATATATATATATATATATATATATATATATATATATATATATATATATATATATATATGATGAGATGGTTATGTTTGATATGCTATGTTTATATAATGCATGTTCATCTTGCTAACTGCTTCCATCCCATTATGTTGATATACATGTTTCTTACTCCCCGTCTTTCGTTGTTTACTTTGCATGTATCTTTTTGGTTATGCAGAGGATGGTGAGCAACTTGCTGAGGAGTGACTCTAAGGAGCCGCTACTCATAGTTTAGTTTATGTTTCGTTTAGTTGTTTATTCGAGTTGTTTATCAGATTGGTTATACCAGCTTTGTAATGTGACATCGGGGTTGGGTTCGTTTATATCTTTCGTTTATGTTATGTTTATGTTATGTCCTTCTTTTTTAAATCTTTGTTATGTTTTATTTTCCTCGTTGAGACCTTGTTACAAAGTGGTATCCCTTACCCGTTGGTTTTCTTTAATAAATGATAAGCATGTGTTTATCCTATTTTGAAAAATTAAATATCTCCTTCTATGTTATCGCTTTATAAATACATGTGGGGTAGAGGGTGTCACAATGATTGGTTATGCCGTTTAGCAGAACTAATGGTCTAGCTGTATTCATGGACTACATGAATCGGATCTTCAGACCGTACCTTGACAAGTTCATCGTTGTGTTTATCGACGACATTATGATCTATTCCTCGAGTAGAGAAGAACATGAAGATCATATTCGGGCTATACTTCAAGTTTTAAAGGACATACAAATCTATGTCAAGTTGTCTAAGTGTGAATTCTGGTTGGACGAAGTACAATTTCTTGGGCATGTTATTAATAAGGACGGGATAGTTGTAGATCCTCCTAAAGTTGAAAGCTGTGGTAAATTGGGAACGCCCTAAGACAGTGATAGGTTGATGAAATGTGCTCATTTCCTACCTATCAATCAAAGTTTCTAAATGGAAAAGTTGACCCGGTTGTATTTTTAGGAGATAGTGAGGTTGCATGGAGTTCCAACAAGTATAATTTCGGATAGGGATCCGAGATTTACTTCATGTTTCTGTCGAAGTTTGAACAGTGCGTTGGGAACTAAGCTAAGATTGAGCTTTGGCTTATCATCCAAACACGGATGGTCAGTCAAAAAGGACGATTCAATCTTTGTAATATCTGCTAAGAGCATGTGTGTTGGAACACATGGGAAGTTGGGACAAGTTTCTTCCATTGATTGAGTTAAACTACAATAACAATTTCCACTCAAGTATTAATATGGCGCCATACGCTGTATGGAAGGAATTGTAGAACACCTCTCTGTTGGTATTGTTGGTAGTGGCTACGGTCTCAAGAGGAGGGGTGAATTGAGATATTGAAAACTTATTTAACAATTTAAAGCAAAATAGTGTTTCTTTAAAGAAAATTGGTTTTCACTCAATTTTAGTTCCAAGAATTAGGTTATGGAACAAGTAACGATGACAAGAAGAATTATAAGTATGAACAACAGATTTCAGATTTAAAGATTCAAGTTTAAACAAGTATATGGAGTTTAGGGATTAGAAGAACACGCAAACTGATTTATCCTGGTTTGGATACCTCCTCTGGTATGCCTACGTCCAGTCCCACACCACTGTGGATTTCTTCACTATAATCAGCAATTTACACAATTCTAATTACAGCAACACAAGGATAACCTCCTTGCTTGAAAAATCTCCAGAAAGCACACTAGCTTTCTTTACCCAAGGATCCCTTCTATCCTTGTTAAACCCTAAGAGATACCCTCTCTTAGTCACTCTAATTCACAAAAAAGAATTGAGTTGAAGCAAGACTCTAAAAGCCTGATAATACAAATTGAAGTTCTAACTATCACACTTTTCTCAGCATTGAAGCACTTTGGATCGGAATGAATTTGTGTTGTTGTTATTGTACGTGTTCTGTATGAAAAGTGTTCCTTTGATCCCTCTTTATATAGAAGTCAGATTATAGTCGTTGGGATCATTTAAGACAGATTTGGATCTGATTTAACAAAATCTGCTTTATTGATTTCTTGATCTTGAAATGTGATTCTGTTTGATCTTTGTAGAGATTGCGTCCTCCTTGAAATATAACTGTTTCCATCTGAAAGGATAGCCAAGTCTATTTGAAGAGTAATAAATCCGTGCTTAATTGAAGAGAAAGATAACCGTGTCCATTTGCCATGTCAGCAGACGGGAGTATTAGCTCAAGTTTATTGGACGGGCTCCAGTTGGTAGACGAGAGTTCTAACACCAGGCAATTGGACGGGCTCCAAATGTTATTGTCAGTAGACAAGCTCTCCTTTTTATATCAGTAGACGAGCTCTCCAAGTGTTACTATCAGTAGACTCGCGCTCTTGTTACTTTCAGTGGACGAGCTCTCCTTTTTCCATCAGTAGACAAGCTCTCCAAGTGTTACTATCAGTAGACGCACGCTTTTGTTACATCAGTGGATGCGAGCTCCTTTTTACATCAGTGGACGCGCGCTTCTGTTTCATCAGTGGACGCGAGCTTCTGTTTCATTAGTGGACGCAAGCTTCTGTTTCATCAGTGGACGCGAGTTTCTGTTTCATCAGTGGACGCGCACTTGTATTTCATCAGTGGATGCGCGCTTGTGTTTCATCAGTGGACGCGCGCTTGTGTTTCATCAGTGGACGCGCGCTTGTGCCACGTCAGCAGATGAGTTCCGCTCTTCTGTTTCTTCAAGTGGACGTGCTTCATGTGCCACGTCAGCAACGAGCTCTGCTCTTCTGTTTCTTCCAGTGGACGCGCTTCATGTGCTACGTCAGTAGACGAGCTCTTCTGTTTCCTTAGTGGATGCGCTTCATGTGCCACGTCAGCAGACGAGCTTTTCTGTTTCTTTTAGTGGACGTGCTTCCGTGCTCTTTCAGTGGACGACAGCTTTTTACTTTTTTCTTTTAGTGGACGCGCTCTCTTTGTTCTTTCAGTGGACGTCAGCTTTCTTTGTTCTTCCTTAAGTGGATGAGCTCTTTAATTGTTCATTGGACTTCAGCTCTTTACTTTGTTGGACGTCATCTTTCTTTGTTCACTTCATTGGACGAGCGCTTATATTTTCCCTGTGTTGGACGTGCGCTAGTTATGCTTTGTTGGACGAGTGATCTTGCATGCAACTTAACACATAATGAGTACGTAGTCAGAATTAAAAATCTTATGCAAAATACACTTTGTTTGTCATACATTAAAACATGAATGAGGGCTTAGTCTTACAGGTATGAGACTGGAGAAAGTCAATTAATCGAACCAGATGTGGTACAATAAATTACTGAGCAAGTCCGCAAGATCCGGGAGAAGATGAAAATGGTAATCAATAGGCAGAAGAACTACAACGACAAGAGGAGAATGCCCTTAGAGTTCTAGGAAGGAGACCATGTGTTCATGAGAGTAACTCTGGGGACTGAAATTGGCAGGGCAATTAAATCCAGAAAGCTTACACCTCGTTTCATTGGACCATTTCAAATTCTTCGCCGAATTGGTCCAATAGCCTATCAGATAGCCTTACCACCCAATCTTTCCAATATCCATGATGTTTTTCACGTTTCTCAGCTTCATAAATACCATCCTGATCCATCGAACATCTTAGAGCCAGAAACAATCCAGATAAGAGAAAACTTGAGTATGAGGCTTTACTTGTACGGATCGGGGATTGAAGGATAAAAGAACATTGCGGAAATAAGATTCCATTGGTCAAGGTCATCTGTGATGCAGTTGCTGGAGATTCAACTTGGGAGAGGGAAGCAGACATGCAACAACAATATCCTCATCTCTTTGTCTAAGGTTCTTAATTTAAATTTCGTGGACGGAATTTATTTTAAGAGGGGTAGTAATGCAATGCCTCATTTTCTCGATTAGTGTATGAGGAAATGAATAAGCATGTTTGAAGGCTTAATCATATTCCTTGGGTGTTAGTGAGTTTGTGTTTCAAATTTGAGGTCAATTAGACTTGAAACGAGCTTAGAATGCACTGAAACACACGAAAAACATGTACCAACATCAGGTCCACGTTTGAGCATGAAGAAGCTCAATGTTAGATCATTGGCATGCTCAAGCACGATCATATGGACACTTGAGCTCGACATGGTCCATGAAACGTAGTGGAGACATGGGAACAAAGAAATGACATGTGGCGAAGACATGGCAGAATAGGCTCCACGCTCTAGAATGGAGAGATTCGACGCTAAAGCGTGGCACGCTTTAGCGCGGGGGTCCAGCATGCTCAAGCGTACTGATCAAAATCTAACCCATTAAGTTCTTTCTTTCTTTTTTTTCTCTATCATTTCATCTTCTCCTTCACATCTGCATGCAAAGGATGACTTAGAGAGAAAGCAGAGAGTCTAGTGAGAGAAAGTGAGGTTTGAGAATAATTTGTCCATTCAATTTCGATTCCGACTTCGTGTCTGCGACCAGGGCAACGATCATGTCATATATCTATCTTCGATTTGTCGATCGTCCAAGGTAATGCTCGAATCCCTAGCACGTCAACTTGTCGACATTGTTGTTCTTCGTACTTCTCCTTATTCTTTTATGATTTCTCGCTTCGATTATATATATCGTGCAAGATCATGGTTTATGATTATGTTTGGATGTTGTCCATGTGTTAGGGAAAATTTATGAGCATCGTGAAGCTCCGGAGTCATCGAGGCAGCGGCTTTTTGTGGGGGTGCAGCACGTTGTTCGAGGTTCGGAGCGACTACAAGCAAGTGTACAAGGTGGGGAGAAAGTATCTAACACGTCGAGGAGGAAAGCATAATACTGTGTGTTAGATTGTTTGTGTGGGATGCCCCAGACCCTACTAGTTATCGATTCGTCGACAATAGCTAAACCCTCTTTGAAAATTATTTTAAAATGCTAGTTAGAGTTTGGTTATTGCTAGTTGAGGATGCATGATATATATGTTATATGATAATGTCTCTAATTGGTTGATTGATGGTTGATATGTGATTACATGTTAATATGTATTATTCATATATTAATATTATTGATGATTGAGATATGATATGCATATATGCTGTTAATGAGTTTGACTGGTTGTATGCTAGAAACCCTAGTTGCCACTCTAAGGATACACTGAATGATTAAGTGATGAGATTGCGGTATATGGGTACCTAGATGAGAATGTGGATGCATGGCATAATGTGATTGGTTAGGATAAGATTGTACCTATGTCAACTTAGGTTGTCTTTGCATGTCATAGTAGCCAAAGTGGCGAGCCGCGTCACTGGCAGTCATGCAAGGTTGGTGTACACGGGTGTGGGTATGGAATATGGAGAGGGACGATTCAGGGAACCTTGGGGATGTAGTCCGATCTGGAATGATCTATAGTGACCAATGATTTACACCTACTTTGTAGTGATTCCCATGGAGGCTTGGCTATCCCGACGTCTGGCCCTGAGTATTCCAGTCCTAGGTGGCCCTCTCGAGGTACCCAAGATACCCCTATTGTAGTTGACCTCATAGGGGGAAGCACCCTTATTGGTCACAACGAGCGGGACAGTTACATGGACAAAGCAACTGACATTCTCTGGGTAAGGAAGACTCGAGAAAGAGAAAGAGAATGTCCGAGAATTAGTGTTTCCTATGGTAGAGATCAGCCGACATGTATAGGAGTGTGACTCTGATAAGCCTCTGGCTCATCTAGTTTTATGGCTAGTATGACCGGGGTTTTGTGCTAATTATATCTCATTTTCACCCAAATTAGATTAGATTGTCCTCAAGCAAGGTTTTGAGTCTCTAAAGTAGTCTTAGGTTAATTTAGCCAGTTTTGAGTCAAATAATGCACTTATGGCTATTTCTTTGTTTTCAGGTTAGCTTAGAGTCAAGAGAATAAAGAAACAGGGGAAATTTCAATCCTAGAGGTATTCGCCCCACGACTCCTCTTCTCGCCTCGCGAGTCTGAACGATGACTGTCCAGAAAAATGCAAGATTTCTGTGTCGCCTCACGAATCCATACCTCGCCTCGCGAGCCTGGAAGTCAGAAAGCATCACGGTCAGCCCCTGATACTCGTAACGGGCGTAATAAGAAGACTTTTCAATTCCTCGCCTCGCGAGCAGTACTTCGCCCCGCGAGAAGACCAAACGTTGCAGACTCTTCATAATATTCGCCTCGCGAGTAAGGGTTCGCCTCGCGAGTAGGCGTAGTTCCTGAAAGATATAAATGGTTGTTCTGGGCAGATTAGAGAAAAAATTTTCATTCTCCACTGTTTTCTATAGAATTTTTGGTTGTGTTTCGTTTTCTATGGAGAACTAATTTTCTTTGATTAGTCTACTGTAATTGATTTCACCCGCACTTGAGGTTATGTAATTCCTGTTTTGTTTGCTTTTCCCTTTTCAATGCTATGCTATATAATTCTGTTTGCTTAATTCAGGAGTGTATAGTGTTGCGTTGATTTATTTCGGTGATGTTATGGTCCTATATCAAATCGTGTTTGCTTAATTCGTGTGTGTTCATTTATGTTCGCTTAGTTCATGAGTACTTCACCCCGTTTGCTTAATTCGGGAATTAGGAACATATATCTGTAGTAGTGATTCCGCTTGTTAATTGTTGCTACAACCGAAAGGGGATTAGAATCTACTTAGGGCTTGGAATTTACATGAACCAATGATAGTTGGGAAATCGAGAACAGTAGATTAATCGTCTTTAGTTATTTGATAATCTTTTAAACTGCTTTGTTTTCATTGCTCTGTTTATGCTTTGTTTTCAATTTGAATTTCAATCCAAACCCCCCCCAAAAAAACTGATTTTTGTGGTAAATAACAATTCAAGAGTCCTTGTGAGACGATATCCGAGTTGTCGCTTCCTAAACTACATTTTTACAAACCGCTCACTTTTTGGCGCGTGCGCGACAGCGCGTTCAAAAATTGGCGCCGTTGCCGGGGACTCTTGTTTGTTATTTTCGCATTTTTTTTCTTTTCTTTTTTTTCTTTTTTCTTTTACTTTCGTTTTTGTTTTGAATTGGTCTGGCTACTAGGTCTACTTGCCCTGACTTGTGTTTTTTTGATCCTGAAATTGAAAGAACACTACACACACGCCGTAGAGAAATTCGGGCTAGTACTAGTAGTGATTCTAATTCTAAAACTGCTTTTGGTAACATGGGTGACCAAAGGACATTAAGACAGCTTGCTGCCCCTGATGTTAATTATAATGGCTTGTGTATTGAATATTCTGGTGTTGTTACTCCCTTTGAATTAAAATCTGGTCTAATCCATTTGTTGCCAAGGTTTAGTGGTCTTGCAGGTGAGGATCCACATAAGCATTTGAAGGAATTCCAGGTTGTCTGCTCCACACCGTTGAGACCAGAGGGAATAACTAAGGATCACATCAAGCTGAGAGCCTTCCCGTTTTCACTACAGGGTGCTGCAAAGGATTGGTTGTTATATCTTGAGCCAAACTCTATTACTACCTGGAACGATTTGAAGAAGGTTTTCTTAGAGAAATACTTTCCTGCCTCCAGAGCTGCATCAATCAGGAAGGAAATATGTGGCATCAGACAAGGAAATGAGTCATTGGCTGAATATTGGGAGAGATTCAAGCAGTTGGTATCCAGTTGCCCTCAGCATCAGATTTCCGAGCAGCTCCTTATTCAGTATTTTTATGAGGGGTTACTGCCGATGGATAGAAATATTTTGGATGCTGCTAGTGGGGGAGCACTTGTTGATAAGACTCCAGCTGCTGACAAGCAATTAATTGAAAATATGTCATTGAACTCCCAGCAGTTTACAACCAGGAGAAATTCTGTTGAGACAAGGGGTGTGAATGAGGTCCATAGTTCTTCTTCCAATCAGGCCCGTGATGATAGAATTGATAGGCTCACTTCTTTGTTGGAGAAATTGGCAATGGATAAGGTTCAGCCGGCAATGTTGTGTGGCATGTGCAACTCTCCTGAGCACCTGTCTGATGCATGCCCCATTCTGAAAGAAAGGTCAGTTACTGATTTGCCTCAAGCTTATGCAGTCCATCCTTACAATCAAGGCAACAGTCAGAACCGGTACAACACTCCCGACCTCTCCACAAATAGGTACCATCCCAACTGGAGGAATCATCCTAACCTTCGGTATGGGAACTCATTCCAACAACAACCGGTGGCACCACCACAGAATCCTCCTCAAGTGACCACTTTTGCACCTTCTGGACCTTCACTAGAGGACATGCTCAAGTAAATGACTGAACAAAATCTCCAGTTGCAGCAGCAAATTGGACAGTTCCAGGCACAGTTCCAAGCCTCACAGGCACAGTTTCAGCAGCGAACAGATGCTAGCATTCACAAATTCTGAGACCACAGTTTGGTCAATCTCAGCAGCGAACGGATGCTAGCATTCAAAATTTAGAGACACAGGTTGGACAGCTTGCCACATCCATAAATAACATACAGCAAGCTCAAAGATCAAACCAACTACCTGCACAAACAGTGATAAATCTCAATGTCTCCAATCCTAATGTGAGTGCCATTTCTCTGAGATCTGGAAAAGTTGTTGAGGCAGCCTCTGGAAAAGATGAAGAAACTGTTGAGGTAACTCCTGAGCCTTTTGTTATTGTTGAAGCTGAGAAAGTGTACATACCACCGATCCCCTTCCCACAGAGAGTGCATAAAAATAAGAAGATTGGTGGGGAAGACAAGGAGAGGGAAATTTTAGATGTGTTCAGAAAGGTGGCGGTGAATATTCCCCTTCTAGATATGATCAAGCAGGTTCCTAAGTATGCTCAATTTCTGAAGGATTTATGCACCCACAAGAGGAAGTTGAAGGGTAATGAGAGAGTTAATCTAGGGAGAAATGTTTCAGCCCTTATTCAGTCTAAGCCTGCACCAGAAAGAGTTACTGTTTCAGCCCCCACTCAGGCACTACCACAGAAGTGCAAGGATCCGGGCACTTTTACTATTCCATGCACTATTGGGGACAGCAAATTTGAAAATTGCATGTTGGATTTGGGAGCCTCCATAAATGTCATGCCCACCTCTGTTTTCAATAACCTTGATCTTGGTCCCTTGCAGTATACAGGTCTCACTATCCAGTTGGCCAACAGGACCGATGCCGCCCCATGGGAATGGTAGAAGATGTCTTTGGTACAAGTTGATGAGTTGATTTTCCCTGCTGACTTCTACATCCTAGACATGGCAGGAGAGACAAATTCAAGTAGATCACCAATCATCCTGGGCAGACCGTTCATGAAGACAACCAAGACAAAGATTGATGTTGATGATGGGACTATGTCCATGGAGTTTGGTGATATTGTGGCAAAGTTTAACATCTTCGATGCTATGAAGTATCCCCTGGAGGAGCACTCTGTTTTCCAAATAGAGTTGCTCTCTGACATTATTGATGACACCCATGAGGACCTTGTTTCTGATTTTCCATTTATTTTTGGCTTTGATGATATATATTCATGTATCGATGTATCTTGACACTAACCCGTGTGCTGTTTGTGCTGAGTTTCTTGATTCAACTTTGCAGGGTGATAGTGTGAGTGAAGCTGTCTGTTCAGCCAAAGTTCTTGACATCATGACTACTCCAAATGTACCATCCATTGAGCAGCCACCATCCTTAGAGCTCAAGCCACTTCCTGGGAACCTGAAGTATGCTTACTTGGAGATGAATGAAAAACTTCCAATCATTATTTCCTCCAGCCTTGACTCTGACCAGGAAGCTAAGCTTTTAGAGGTTCTGAAGAAGCACAAGAAGGCGATTGGGTGGACCTTGGCTGACATCCCAGGAATTAGCCCCTCCAGATGTATGCATAGAATTCTGTTGGAGGATGGGGCTAAACCGATTAAGCGAGCCCAAAGGCGGCTCAATCCATTGATTCTGGATGTGGTGAATAAAGAGGTGACTAAACCTGCGCAGCGGGTATCATATACCCCATCTCTGATAGTACTTGGGTAAGTCCAGTGCAAGTTGTACCCAAGAAGTCCGGCCTCACAGTGGTAAGAAATGATAATAATGAGCTTGTACCCACTAGAGTCCAGAATAGTTGGCGAGTTTGTATAGATTATAGGAAGTTGAACCAGGCCACCAGAAATGATCACTTTCCTTTGCCGTTCATCGATCAGATGCTCGAACGGCTGGCTGGTAAATCTCATTACTGTTTTCTTGATGGCTTTTCCGGGTACTTCCAGATCCATATTGCCCCAGAGGATCAGGAAAAGACCACTTTCACGTGCCCCTTCGGCACGTTTGCCTGCAGGAGGATGCCATTTGGCCTTTGTAATGCTCTTGGCACTTTCCAAAGATGTATGCTTAGCATTTTTACTGAATTTATTGAAAATTGCATGGAAGTGTTTATGGATGACTTCACTGTATATGGTTCCTCATTTGATGCATGCTTGCATAGTCTGAGTTTGGTTCTAGAAAGATGCATTGAGACTGATCTGGTTTTGAACTATGAAAAATGTCACTTTATGGTAGAACAGGGGATTGTTTTGGGTCATGTTATTTCTAAAGATGGTATTTCAGTAGATCCTACAAAAATTGATGTGATTTCTACATTGCCTTATCCATCTTGCGTTCGCGAGATCCGTTCTTTTCTTGGCCATGCAGGTTTCTACAGGCGCTTCATTAAGGACTTCAGCAAGATAGCTCTTCCTTTGTCAAACTTGCTGAAGAATGATGCCATGTTCCATTTTGATGACAACTGCAAGAAGGCATTTGACTACCTGAAAAGAGCATTGACCTCTACCCCCGTCATCCAGCCCCCTGACTGGACCCTCCCTTTTGAACTCATGTGTGATGCTTCTAATTATGCTGTGGGAGCGGTTCTGGCACAAAGGGTGGGCAAGGCTGCCCATGTCATTCATTATGCTTCCAGGACTTTAGATGCTGCACAATCAAATTACACCACCACTGAAAAGGAACTGCTAGCTGTTGTTTTTGCACTTGAAAAATTTAGGTCATATTTGCTAGGTTCCAAGGTTATTGTTTTCACTGACCATGCAGCTCTGAAGTACCTGTTAAAGAAACCAGAAGCGAAGCCAAGATTGATTCGATGGATGCTTTTTCTCCAAGAGTTCAATGTGGAGATAAAAGACAAGAATGGAGCTGATCACTTGAGCCGAATAGCAAGGGATGAGGATCCTTCTCCCATCCAGGATGATTTTCCCGATGAGCGACTTCTACATCTGCATGGGGTAACCCCTTGGTTTGGTGACATAGTTAACTATCTTGTTGCTTGTGTTGTTCCGGCAGGTACAAGTAGATCCAAGATCCACAAACTCAAGAGTTATTCAAAGTACTATGTGTGGGATGATCCATACCTTTGGAAGTTTTGCAGTGATCAGGCAATTCGGAGATGTGTCCCCGATTATGAGACAGAGTCCATCTTGCACTTTTCTCATGCCTCTCAAGTAGGGGGACACTTTGGACCACAGAGGACGGCAAGAAAAGTCCTAGATTCTGGGTTCTACTGGCCCACCATTTTTAGAGATGCCTATGAGGTCTACCGGACTTGCACGGAGTGTCAAACAGCAGGCCCTGCCATCACTCGTAGGAGTGAGATGCCTCAGTAGCCCATGCTTTTCTGTGAGGTTTTTGATGTGTGGGGAATCGACTTTATGGGTCATTTCCCTGCATCTTTTGGTTTTCTATATATTCTTTTGGCTGTTGACTATGTTTCAAAGTGGGTGGAAGCTATCCCCACTAGGACTAACGATGCTAAAGTTGTTTCAAAATTTGTTAGGTCCAATATTTTTTGCAGGTTTGGCATACCTCGGGCTATCATCAGTGATCAGGGCACTCACTTCTGCAACCGCACCATGGAAGCTCTACTCCAGAAGTATGGAGTTGTGCATAGAGTCTCCACTGCTTACCATCCCCAGACCAATGGCCAGGCTGAGATATCAAACAGGGAGATCAAGCAGATCTTAGAGAAAATGGTGCAGCCGAATAGGAAGGACTGGAGCCGCCGTCTAGAAGACGCACTGTGGGCTCAGAGGACCGCTTTCAAGACGCCAATAGGGATGTCCCCCTTTAGGCTTGTATTTGGTAAGGCATGTCATCTCCCTGTGGAAGTTGAGCACCGTGCATATTGGGCAGTCAAGTGTTGTAACTTGGAAATGAAACAAAATGGTATTGAAAGGAAACTCCAGTTACAGCAGCTTGAGGAGCTTAGGCTAGAAGCCTATGAAAGATCCCGGATTTATAAAGAGAAAACAAAACATTTTCATGATAGGATGATTGCTAGAAAAGAATTTTCTGTGGGTCAGCATGTCTTACTGTTTAACTCCCGCCTGAAAGTCATGGCTGGGAAACTTAGGTCCAAGTGGGATGGCCCTTTTGTTGTTACTAACGTTTTCCTTATGGTGCAGTAGAGATTAAAAGTGTAGGTAGCAACAAGACATTCAAGGTTAACGGACAGAGGCTGAAGCCGTTCCATGAGAGTTCGGTACCTGCGGATGCTAATGTTGAGGAGCTTTCCTTGGAAGCTCCCACTTACACTGCCACTTGATCAGGGAACACCCTTCCTTTCCCTCACTTTGATTTTATAGTTATGTTGTTCATTGGGGACAATGTATGTTTTAAGTGTGGGGGAGGGAACCAATTGTAGTTTTGTTTTGTGTTTGGTTGGTCTTGTTTTTCTTTTAGCTCTTAAATAATTTGTGTGAGTCTTTGGTCGGTGAGCTTGATTGGTTTTGATTGATTTGGCACAGATTGCTTGCATGATTTATGTGATGATTCCCCCTAGGTTGAAAAATTTTTTTGTTTTTGAAAAGTGATCCCCATGTGATTGAAAACTGAACTTTGAGATATTGTGTTGTGATGGCATGATTTATGATAAGTTTGGGGTGAAGGGAAGCACACACTAGGGATAGAATCTCGGTCAAACAATTTGCAAAAATGTCCAGGTGAGGATTTGAGCCTCCAGCATATTTTTGATTGTGTGAATCACTTTCAAGTTGCACTTTACTGAATTTGCTTGAGTCTCTTTATGGTTTGCATGTTTATGTGTTTGCTTCAAATGATTTAGGCATTTTCTTTGTAAATAAACACTTGGCCTAAAATAACCATCCCGAATGCATGTTCCATAGTTAGCCCCATTGAGCCTAATTAGCCTATTGTTTCTTGTTGACCTTATGTTATAAGCTAAAATCTGGAAAACCATGTTAACCCGATCTTAGGATTAGGAGAGCATGGAATCTTGACAAGAGAATGTTTGCAAGAAACTAAGTTTGGGGTGGCTACAAGGTGTAATGTGTTGTTTGGGATTGAAAGGAAAAATAATAATAAAAAGGTTGGAGCCAAGAAAAGAAAAGCAGAAAAAAAAAGGGAGAAATAAAAAGAACAAAAAAAAATAAAAAAAATGTCAAAAAAGGCTATTAGAAGGAAAAGGCTGTAGTCAACCAAAAGCATAATGAAAAATGAAAAAAAAGGAATCTGAGTAGGAATTCAATGTGATAAAATGCTCATGCTCTCTTAGTTCCTAGGGACTTAAGCCAGTACCTTTGCCACGCACCAAAAAGAACGAGCGTTTACAAAAATTGTGTAGATAGGGAAGCGACAACTCGAGTATCGTCTCTCAAGGACTCTTGGGTGTTGTTGTTATTAACAGAAAATCAATTTTGGGGGGGGGGGGGGGGGGGGGGTTGTTTGGATTGAAATAAAATAAAGAAAACATAAACAAAAACAGAGCAATAAAACAAGGCAGTTAAAAGAGATTAACAAATAAACTAAAGACGATCAACCTACTGTTCTCGGTTTCCCACTATCATTGGTTCATATAAATCCAAGCCCTAAGCAGATTCTAATCCCCTCCCGGTTGTAGCAACAATTTACAAGCGAAACCACTACTACAGATATATATTCCTATTCCCGAATTAAGCAAACGGGGTTAAGCCCTTCATGAACTAAGCGAACACGAAACGTACACACGCGAATTAAGCAAACGCGATTAATTATAGGAACATGATATCACCGAAAATAAATCAATACAACACAATATACTCCTGAATTAAGCAAACAGAAATATAAAGCATGGCATTGAAAAGGGAAAAGCATACAAAACAGGAAATACAAGAACCTCAAGTTTAGTGGAAATCGATTACAATAGATTAATCCTAGAAACTTAGTTCTCCATGAAAGAAAACGAAAACACACAGAAACAAAATGTAAACAGAACAATGGAGAAGCAAAAAAAGTTGTTCATAATCTGCCCAGACAGCTATTTATAACATTCAGGAATTTTTGCCATCTCGCGAGGCGAAGCCTCTCTCGCGACGCGAATCTTGTGAACAGTCTGCAACCCTTGGTATTCTCGCGAGGCGAACACACCTTCGCGAGGCGAGAAACTGAAGAGTCTTCTTATTAAGCCCGTTATGAATATCAGGGGCCAACCGTGATGCTTTCTGACTTCCAGACTCGCGAGGCGAATGGATGCTCGCGAGGCGAGACTCTTCAACTTCAAAACTGCCACAGTCGTGACCTTCAACACGGGCAAGCTGTGATCGTCTCTGACTTTTCAGGGTTGGGTGACTCGCGGGGCGAGATTTTATTCGCGGGGCGAACCAGAAACCTTGCATTTTCTTGGAAAAGTCAGCCTTCGGGGTCGCGAGGCGAAGAGCTATTCGCGGGGCGAATCCCCTGCTTCTTTATTCTCTTGACTTCCAACTTAACCTGAAAACAAAGACACATCTATAAGTGTATTATTTGACACAAAACTGGCTTAATTAACCTAAAACTACTTTAGAGACTCAAAACCTTGCTTGAGGACAATCTAATCTAATTTGGGTGAAAATAGGATATAATTTGCACAAAACCCTGGTCATACTAGCCATAAAACTAGATGAGTCAGAGGCTTATCAAAATACCCCAAACTTAAACTTTGCTTGTCCCCAAGCAAACTAAGACTCAAAAATCAAAAAGACTCAAGACATGGCAAGCTTAAAAGATTCAATCAACCTTACACAAATTCAAGCAGTTTCATCAAAATAGTTTTCTTCATTGTCCCTCCTTTTCAAGCAAAGCAATCCCCCCAAAATTGATTTTCTGTTAATAACAACAACACCCAAGAGTCCTTGAGAGACGATACTCGAGTTGTCGCTTCCCTATCTACACAATTTTTGTAAACGCTCGTTCTTTTTGGCGCGTGGCGACAGCGCGACCAAAAATTGGCGCCAATTTTTGGCACGTGATTTTTGGCATTGCCGCCACGCGCCAAAAAGAACGAGCGTTTACAAAATAATGTAGATAGGGAAGCGACAACTCGGGTATCGTCTCACAATGACTATTTGGTGTTGTTATTATTAACAGAAAATCAAAAGTTAGTTTTGGGGGGTTTTAGATTGAGATAAATTAAAGAAAACAAACGAAAGCAATAAAAACAGAGCAGTTAAAAGATTAACAAATATGCTAAAGAACGATTAACCCACTGTTCTCGGTTTCCCACTATCACCGGTTCATGCAATTCCAAGCCCTAAGCAGATTCTAATCCCCTCCCGGTTGTAGCAACAATTAACAACGCAATCACTACTACGGATGTATGTTCCTATTCCCGAAATAACAAACGGGGTTAAGCTCTCATGAACAAACGAACATGAACGAACACACGCGAAATAACAAACGCGATTAAGTATAGAAACATAACATCACTGAAATGAATCAACACAACACTATACACTCCTGAAATAACAAACAGAAATATATAGCATGGCATTGAAAAGAGAAAAGCAAATGAAAACAGGAAATACACAACCTCAAGTGTGGTAATGGAAACCAATTGCAGTAGATTAATCTAGGAGACTAACTCTCCATTACAAAAGCAAACAATAAACTAAAGAGAAAATAAAAGACTAACTACTGACTCCTACTCTGACTAAAACTAGCCAGCTTCCTCGCCTCAGTTCTGTCTAAAACGCTTAAATACAGTATCTGGAATCAGTGGACTCGCGAGGCGATCACATATTCGCGAGGTGAATCTTGCAGGGTTTGGTATTCTCGCGAGGCGAAGCACGGCTTGCATGGTGAGGAATGGAAAGGTCATGACTTCTGGGCTTAACTCTCGCGAGGCGAGGATTGGATTCGCGAGGCGAACTCTTCAAATTCCAAACTGTAATGCCTGTGACCTTTCACACGGGTAAACCGTGATGCTTTCTGACTTCCAGGGCTGGATTACTCGCGAGGCGAGTCAAGTGTTCGCGGGGCGAGACAGAATGGTTGGCAATTTCTGGAACAGTCACCTTCTGGTTCGCGAGGCGAATGCCTACTCGCGGGGCGAAAGATCCAGTATTTATTTCTTTTTATTAACCTGAAAACAGAAAATAGCATAAGTACTTTATTCGACTCTAAATTAGCTAAATTAACCTAAAAATACTTTATAGACTCAAAATATTGCTTAAAGACAAAATTTGGGTGAAAATGATATAAAATTAGCACAAAGCCAAGGTTTTTATTAGTTATAAAACCAGTCAACCAGAGGCTCATCAAAATACCCCAAACTTAAACTTTGCTTGTCCCCAAGCAAACTACAACTCAAAAACTTAAAAAGACTAAGGACATGGCAAGCTTAAGGATCAATCAACTTTGCACCAATTTCAAGCAATTTATCAAAACAATTTTTCTTCAATGTTCCCCCCTTTCAAGCAAAGTAATCCCCATATTCATTCATTCTAAACAATTGAGAATTTCATCATTCAAACAATCATTAATCTAAGCAGGGGATCCAAGTTACACACAAGAGGGAGATCACCAATTCCAAACAACTGCCTTCCTCACAAGGGCATTTATTGTTCACTCAATCACTCAGTTTGTGTCAGGCTATTAATATTGCACTCAATTTCACTTTCAAGAACACCTCCCATAAATTTGATTTTCATCTCAAAATGGTTCCCACAGAAAAAATGCATGCAACATCAAAAGGTCTTTTATGGGTTGTAATGGGGCCTGGCTAAGGGTAGGATATACAAAGGAACTATGCTGAAGACCCTAGGAACTAAGAGAGCATGAAACACTACAACACAATGAAATTCCACTCAAGTTCCTTTTCTCATTTTTCTTTATGCCTTGGGTGACCACAACCTTTTTATTCAAATAGCATTTTTGACATTTTTGCACTTTTACATTTTTTTTTCCTTTTATTTCTTTCTTTCTTTTTTTTCTCTCTCTTTTTTTTCAAATCCCAAACAACACATTACACCTTGCAGCCACCCCAAACTTAATTTCTTGCACCCTTTCTCTTTCTAAGATTCCATGCTCTCCTAATCCTAAGATCGGGTTAACATGGTTTTTCAGATTTTAGGCTCATAACATAAGGTTACCAAGAATTAATAGGCTAATTAGGCTCAATGGGGTTAACTAAGGAACATGCATTAGGAATTGGTTATTTTTCAGGCTAAGTAGCTAATTACAAAGAAAATACCTAAATCATTTGAAGCAAACACATAATCATGCAACCCATAAAGAGATTCAATCAAGTTCAGGAAAGTGCAACTTAAAAAGTGATTTTCACACAATTAAAAACATGTTTGAGGCTCAAATCCTCACCTGGACATTTATGCAAATTGTTTGACAGAGATTCTATCCCTAGTGTGTGCTTCCTATCACCCCAAACTTATCATAAATCATGCCATCATAACAAAATCTCAAAGTTCAGTTTTCAATCACATGGGATCAAATTTTCAAAAAAATTTCATATCCTAGGGGGAAAACAGTCAACACATAACATGCAATCCATCTATGCAAAAATTAATCAAATCCCATAAACTTGCCAACACAAGACTCAACACAACTCCTGAGCTTCTCAAATTATTCAGGAGCTTTATTGAAAACAAAACAGAAATAAAGCAAGGCAGAGAAAATTAAAAGAGCAAGGTTCAGAGAAACTCATTGAAGGGTGGTTCCACCAAGATCCCATTGCTTGTAACATAAGTCCCACATGGTAGCCAAAGGGTGGTAGTTCATTCCATGCTTCCATAACTTGCAGCCTTGATATGGGGGTGAGCACTTGACAATTATGATGACCTCTTCCAGTGCGGCGGACTTCTCACTCCCTTTTGGGTCAAAGATGACCGCTTTCTCAACAAAATCCTCCCAATAAAATTGGGGTTCAACCATTTGGACTGGCCATGGTGCAAAATCCAAAGGCTTAAACTCCATCACTGGTGGCTCCTCAGGGGGAGGTGGCAAACAGTTAGCTGGGGTTTCCGGTTCTGCTTCAACTTCTGCATTTTCTTCATTCACTGTACTAACAAAGTTATCACCTGCTATACATGCAGAAATTTTAGCACACACCACACAAAGGTTAGTGTTAGTAGAGTCAGTACATATATCACAATAAAATGAATCAGTAAAATTCTGAATGTCTGGAAATTCAGCACTCAATTCATCTACCCCATCACTCTCAACACATGCATTTGATTTAATTGAATCATCTACTTCCAAAGGTTCTTCATCATCCTCAAGCACGGTGAAGCAGATGTCCTCCTGATCCTCATTTTCTATGTTTCCTGAAAAGATTAAACCTGCATAACAGTCTATACACAAAGCAGCGCCAGAACAATAACAATCAGCACATGCATTAGAATCAGAGGATTCAACACATAGTTCATCAATAGAAACATTATCAACATTATCATCAGAAGTGTCTTCAAGAATAACTTGTGACTCTGTATGTTCTTCAAGGGGCTGTGGAGTTAGCATTGCAGCCGAGTTGGCGACAATTTGATCAATTAGAGCGGACAACTTCTGAGATTCAGCTTCGCTCCTCTGTTGGGCTTCAAGATTTTGTTCTGCCATTCGTTGTATCATTCCTTCCATTTGTGCAGTTATCGGTGCAGCCATTTGCTTGAACAGGTCCTCTAGGGAAGGTTCAGAAGGTGCAGAAGTGGTCACTTGGGTGGGGTGGTACGCATCAGTGGAGAGGTCAGGAACGCTTGCACACGATTGATGCAGCTACGAAGGCGAGGATAGTATCTAAACAGGAAGGCTTCCTTCAAATCAAACCAGGTTGAGATGGAATTCTCATCAAGACAATACAACCAATCCCTTGCAGCGCCTTCAAGTGAGAGCTGGAAAGCTTCCATCTTGATGTGGTCTTCTGTTATTCCTTCAGGTCTTAGCATTATAGAACAAGCAATCTGGAATTCCCTCAGATGCTCCTGCGGATTCTCACCTGCAAGACCACTAAACAATGGCAACCAGTGCATTAAACCGGCAAAATCAGGATAATATATGCATGGTGGTTCATAATAAACATTAGGCACATAATTTCGCATATAATTATCCATGGGGCAGCACTAAAATTCACAACCAGACAAAGCAGACAAAACTAATTCAGCAAAGAGATTTTTTTTTCTCTCTTTCTTTTTTTATTTAATTTTCTGCTAATAACACAACAAGAGTCCCCGGCAACGGCGCCAATTTTTGGCCGCGCTGTCGCCACGCGCCAAAAAGAACGAGCGTTTACAAAATAATGTAGATAGGGAAGCGACAACTCGGGTATCGTCTCACAAGGACTCTTTGGTGTTGTTATTATTAACAGAAAATCAAAAGTTAGTTTTGGGGGGTTTTAGATTGAGATAAATTAAAGAAAACAAATGAAAGCAATAAAAACAGAGCAGTTAAAAGATTAACAAATATGCTAAAGAACGATTAACCCACTGTTCTCGGTTTCCCACTATCATCGGTTCATGCAATTCCAAGCCCTAAGCAGATTCTAATCCCCTCCCGGTTGTAGCAACCACTACAAGAAATTAAGCTATTTCCCAGGGCTTTTTACCCAGGGAAATAAATCCCTAGGAAATTTTTACATTTCCCACGGCCAAGACCCTCGGAAATGTCTCGCCTGATTTCCCACGGCTTGTCCCTGGGAAAAAGAGGCGCCAAACATTCCCGCTTTATTTCCCACGGGCTGGGCCGTAGGTAACAGAAAGCACTGTTTCCCACGGATCGAGCCCTGAGAAATGGCTCAGTTTTCCCACGGGCATAGCCGTGTCTAGTCAACACGGAGTTTCCCACGGTAGTCCCGTCGCAAATCAGGAGGTGTTTCCCACGGCCAAGCCCCTGGGAAAGACAGGCGGTGTTTCCCAAGGCCAAGCCCCTGGGAAAGACAGGCGGTGTTTCCCACGGCCAAGCCCCTGGGAAAATCATCTTCCTCCTCTTCACTCGGTCCCTTCGCGCCTCAGCTGTTCACACGGTGTTCGCTCGCCATACTGTAATTGTGAGACTGAAGCGCCTCCTCCTCTTCTTCTTTTCTTCCCTGGCAGCGAAGGTAACTCCTCATCCTCCTCTTCCTTCCTTTCTCTTCTCTTTTTCATTTCCTCCTTCTCAAACGTTCTTGCTGACAGAGTGGTAAAGGGACGATCTCACTCACCGTCTTCATTCCCTCAACCGCCGCCATTGTCTTGCTCCGTCGCACGCCGTCCATCGCCGTCCTCAGAGGTTGGAGCAGACACCAACACAGCAACAGCAAAGGGCCGTCGCAATCGCCATATAGGTAACTTTTCAACTTTTTTTTTATGTCGAACCATTCAAGGGAATATCCTTGATAATATTTTATCCTTCCCTGTGGCTGAAAATGAAATTAAAGTAGATGAGATATTTTGTCTGTGTGTTAATGCTGTACATCATCATTTCAGTTTGGTATAAATCCATTTGATTTCTTTTGGAAGCAAAAAATCTTAAGCACCTACGAAAGATGACACCCACTATTAAATCTGGATGCTATAAACTAACACAAACACAATTGTTCTGCTTTGTTTAGCTCACAACTTTCTTCTGTCATTGGAGAAAAGGCACAAAATATCGATAAGTATCAGATAAAGCACCAAAACCAAGTGAACTAAAAAATGATCAAATATAACCATGAGAATTTCTTGGGGTAGACAAGTCTAAAGCTACTTTTTTATAAAGAATTTTCTGTTGAGGTTGGTTTCCGTATTGGCTGACCTTGTTCAACAAAGATTCTATGTAGGACAAGTGTTTGTCATAATGCTAGTTAATTTCTACTCAATGTGGAAGAGGCGATGAGTTATCCCCCATCTCTTTTCGAAGGGTAACACTTTTATTTGTGTTACTCCCTTATTAGACCTAATGAAATTGGAAACTATAAACTTTCTTTATTTGTCGTTTTAGGGTGTTTAGTTTGGTGAATTGAGTACCCATGCTCAACCTTTTTGACTTGTAATAATTGGTCTTTTAAAATTAAATTTGAGGATATGAATTTAATATCAATTCCTGTTGTATTGACCGGTAGGTAAAGTTTCGTGTTCTGGCATTATAAATCTTCAAAAAGTTATGTCACTTTATAAAATTTGTGGTGTGGCACTTTATTTTTCCAGTTCCTTTTCGTTTTTCCAAAAAGCAATGGTGGTGGAGTTGTTTTCATCTGCAAAATAATTTTTTATTAGATGAGTACTATGATAAGAGATAATCTGATGTTAAGGCACTTAAACTAATTACCAAATTAGCTCCATTAACTTTAGTGTAGGATTACACTTTTTGGTCAATGATTAGCTTTAAATAACAAAATACACATATAACCACCCCAAACCTTTTGACCTAATTGTATAATTGGTATTAATGCGATAAATGAGTGAGGGTCAAGTGCAAGTTCTTCAACTTGCAGATCAGCATATGTAAGAAACTAAGATTTATAAACAATCTGGCATAGATGTAGCTATTGGTAATTTCAATGCTCTATGTTGCTTTAGACAAAATGCTGAAAATCAAAGTGTTTTAGTGTTTACACTACCCTCTTCAGAGTTCCTACTATTAGCTGTTAAATGATAATTTGCTGTGTCTCCAACATTAGCATCCCCTGGTATATTCGTTTCAGACATGGATGTCCAATAATTTTTTTTTTAAATTGCTAGTAGTTTCCTAGTTTTGTCCTCTTTAAAAAAATATTTGACCCTTTAAGTGTCTTGTTATAACTGATAATTGAACAACTGATAAAAAAGCGTTGTCTATGGAGTCCATCTAGTAACTAAGACACAATTACTTCAAATTTTATCTTTCAATTTTCGTCCCAATGTCGTATTATGATCTGCAGACCATGAGAATTTTTTTTAGAATAAGCAGTTCGAAATTGGAGCAACAATAGGCGTATAATATACTTTGTCCTCATGTTGGCTATCATTCTTGTCAAATGTGATGGGAACTGGTAGCAAATCTGATTCATTCTCTTGCGAATAAGATAAAAAAAAACATTATTTTATGACATGATTTCCTGTGGCTTATGAAGTCATAATGATTCATCCCATTAGACTTGTTCCCTTGTGACCTCTGAGCTATACCAAGTCAGTTTACATTGAGACGTTTAAATAGTGGGAAAAAATGGTAACATCATAAAGATGTTTTCAGCTTCTGAACTATATAATCATAGCCTGCTTTCACAGTATTTATGAATTTTCAATGGTTAGTAGCGCTAGTCTTTGAGTAGGAGGCCATTTCCAACTCTCTATTCTGATGCCATCATGATCTGTGTCCTGCTATTGAGGCTTTGAATGAAATACCAAAACTCTAATCATTCAGAACATAGATTTACTGGACTTAAGCCCCCTCATATGCATGGTCCAATAGCATAAGTTGAATCATTTAGGCCATTTCTAGAGTTATCGGATGTGATATTGTTAGTTGTAGTAGTTTCAAAACCTTAGTACTCCTTTTGTCTTGGTGCCCCACTGCGATTATTAGCCAGAATTTGCCTTTTGTATCTTCCTCTTCTGCAAGTTTCGCGCAATCTCAATGCAGGCTTGATCAACCATTCCAAGAAAATCATTGACTAAGACAAATAGTTGAAGATTGTGTTCTGCAGTGTCTTTTGAAGCTCCCCCTTGAAAATATTCTGCTGTTCTCTTGATTAGCTGCATTACCCTTGTTATCACATGCCTAAAAATTATTTTACTATGATTGCTTTGGATATCTAAAAAATTTGCATTTATTTTGCATTCTTCAATTATCATCAATCATTTTTGGGGATTCCTTTTGTCATCTTTAAGAATAGGTGACTCCTTTTAGTGTGTGAAATTCATTGAGAGATTGTACCCAAAAAAAATGTGATTGCTATTCTCTTATTGTTAAAATTTATCTGGATTTTTTATTAATATGCGAGAAGATGGATTGTTATCCTTCGAATCGTAGTTGGGTGTATGATAGGCTATATCCCGAAAGAAGGGGTTTGAAACCAACTTTCGTAGATGGGGTTGAAGAGTTTGTTACCCAAGCAAAGCGACAAAAGTGTTTCATAGATGATGGAAACCGAATTAGATGTCCATGTGCTAAATGCCGATGTCGAAAGATTAAGAGTGAAGACCTTGTGAAGACTGACTTGTATATGAATGGGTTCCAGGAAAATTACTGGATTTGGACTCTCCATGGTGAAGAAGTGCCACATGTTGATTTAGGGGTTGACGAGAATTGCACGGGTGTCTCAAGCACTCGTGCGAGATATGGGATGTGGGGAAGCAGTTTGTGTCAATGCAGGAGATGGTGGTTGATGCTCTCGGGGGTAAGCGAGGCGCATGATTACGATAAAACATGAAGATCTTCCGAATGAGGAAGCACAAAGATTTTATAATCTTTTAACCGAGACAGACAAAAAAGCCATTGTTTGAAGGGGCCTCGGACTCTAAATTATCGCTGTGTGTGAGACTTTTAGCTTGCAAGTCCAATTGGAATATTTCTGAAAAGTGTTTGGATTTTTTTATGAAAATGCTTCGGGACGTGACACCTATAAAAGGAGTTGTACCAAAGAATTATTATGGTGCAAAGAGGTTAGTGTCGAAGCTGGGATTGGAAGTCAAGAGGATTGATTGTTGCATTAATGGATGCATGTTGTATTACGACAATGAATTCGGCATAAATGATGGAGCTTTGGTCAAATGCAAATTTTGTCAAGCTTGAGGTATTGCCCTCCCAAGTCCGGGACAAGTAATAACAAACCAATTCCCGTAAAGGCGATGTTCTATTTGTCAATAGTTCCAAGGCTACGAGAGAATGTTCGCATAAATGCAAGCTGCAGGAAAAATGACATGGCACTTTGAGAACAAAAGAACTTGAGGGCGTCTTACGGCATCCATCCAATGGTGAAGCATGGAAGCACTTTGACCGGGTACATACTGATTTTCGCCGGATCCACGTAATGTACGACTTGGTTTAAGCTCCGATGGTTTTACCCGTATATCCAAGCGTCGGCTTCACCATATTCTTGTTGGCCCGTAATTGTTACTCCATACAATCTTCCTCCGATATGTGCATGTCGAAACCTTATATGTTTTTGGCGTGTCTCATCACAAGGACCATCCAATCCGAAGGCTGGTATTGATGTTTATTTACAGCCTTTGATTGATGATTTGAAGAGGTTGTGGAGCGGCGTGTTGACGTACGATATCGCAAGGAAGGAAAATTTTATAATGAAGGCAGCTTTGATGTGGACCATTAATGACTTCCCTGCTTATGGTATGTTATCTGGTTGGGGGACTCATGGTAAATTGGCATGTCCACATTGCATGGAGTATACAAAGGCCTTTACCTTATCCACCAACTCGTAAGGACAAACGAGGTTGGTCCGTCGCCATCAAGACAACACCAAGGGGTAGCATCGAAGTGGATGATTCAGAGGGAGAGGTGCCTTATCAAGTGGATGTAATGTCACATGTAGCTGAAGTCATTGAAGTTGACCCTATTGATGGCTTAGGGGACTTGCAAGTCGCTGGTGAAGAAGTGAATATCGCCAATTTGTCATCCATCCAGGAGCATTTGGATGAAGAAGATGATAATTCCACTGAAGAACATGAAGAGACAGGATCTGAAGATGATGAGGAAGAAGATAATGACTCAACAGGACCTGAAGACGACGACTCAAATTCTGAATAAATCATAGTTAATTTGTATTAGATCTTCTGAAGACTTTATGATTTGGATGGTTAAGTTATTTTTGGCTGTTGGATTATTAGTTAGTTATACTTGTTGACTTTATGACTTAGATAACTTATTTTTGGCTGTTGGATTATTAGTTAGTTATATTTGTTTACTTTAATGACTTAGATAACTTATATTATTGCTATATCTGATAACTTTTGTTTTAACATTAAATTGCTCTTTAGACATGTCTGCAGGACGTGACCCACCTCCACCCATCGATAAGGGTAAGGGTATTATGGTTGATACTGACCCCCGTCCAAATCCCCGTCGTCGTCGGAACAGACCTTCCACAAATTTAGTGATTCGTGAGTCTATAGATGGATACTCACGTATGCCTTCAATGCTTACCTCTGCATCGTCAGCACCACACCCACATGTACCTACATCGCGCCCACCACAGCAAGCACCTTCACTGACTCCACGTGTTGCACCTACATCGCCTCATTTCGATATGATTCCCACCCCGGGGGTCACGACACATGCACACTATAGAGCATCTCCTTCGGCATGTGTGGATGAGGAGCAACAATATAGTCCAGGCTATTCACGCTCACCTTCAGTTGCAGATGTGCATGAGCGGCCCGAGAGGAGTCGGTGGAGCCGGTGGAGCTAGAGGAGCTAGATGCAGCAGAGAGGTAGTTGAGCTCATGCCCGATGGTCGACCTATTATTAGGCCTAGTGGTAACGGGTAAGAATTAATTAAATTTCTATGTGTTTGGTTGATTCATGCATTGTATTATAATTTATTACCATGTGTTTGATTGGTTCATGCGTCTTTACTGTTAAGGTTCCTTCCTTGTAAGAGAAGCAAGCGAGTGCCATCGCGTTTGTTATCCGACAAAGGTATCATAGGGCATTTACATCATGGGGAAAACTCACCGACAATGAGCGGATTAGTATGTTTGATGCGTTTAGAGTAAGTAGCAAATTTCAATTTACTTAATGTGGTTTTTATTATTTCCGAAACTATTAGTATAACAATTGTTATTTATCTTAAAACAGGTCGGGCGGCATGGAGGAACGAAGATGAGTCAGATCCGGAGGATCTTTCACCATAAAGCCTCCGAACGCCTTTACGATATGCTTAGGGAGGCTCGTGAGAGTGGCATACAGCGATCCTGGATTGGAGATGGTATTTGGGAGGAGTTGCGTCGTTATTGGGCTTCGATCAATTTAAAAAAATTTATGCTCGAGGCAAAGAAAAATAGAGCATCGAGAAAAGGGTGGGAGCCTGCACACACGGGAGGAAGCATTTCCCGATCGCGAGTGGGCGGATCGTATGGTATGCTCATCTTGTCATTCTTTATGCATTAAATGTATTTATTCCAACATCATAGTTCATTACTTGTTATCTTAATCATCTATGCTTGTGTTATAGGCTCGCCGGTATAATCGAGGAGTACAGATTCATGAGGTTCACAAACGCACCCATACTAGGAAGGCTACCGGCGAGTACATAGATGAGCGCTCCAAGCGCACTCAGGTAATATGCCGTTTTGATTTTTGAAGAAGCTATTGACTTTAATATAGATATTGTAACACTCATACTTTACTGGACTTGAGAGGCAGAGAGCCTCAAATGTTATGACTAGTTTTAGCATTGGCTTTTAGGGAGTTGAATATATTGCTTTGTGTGAATCTTATTAAGCTTTTGATGACTTGCAGTTTTAAATTGTGGTGTTCAATTTGTAAAGGTTGAGGTTTAGGGGAAACTCTGTCCAATTTTCTGCATAATTAATCGTGTAACATACTATTCATGTTTTGATTCTTGAGTCAGTAGAGTCACTTTATATTTGGACCTATTGATCTTTGCTGACATTGGAAATGTTATAACTAGTTTGGACATGAGAATTTGTGTGCATCCTATTGAGCTTTTGATGATGATTTATGGATTTAAATTGCGGTGTTCTGTTTGTAAACATTGGGATGTTGTAGTTTTAGGGGAAACTCTGTCCATTTTTCTGCATAATTTATCTTGTAACATATTGTTCAAATTTTGATAGTCTGATGTATTGTAACAGGAGGAGTTTCATGAGAGGATGAGTCAACATAGGTCTCAAGCATCAACCTCTTCACCATCCACCCCAGCTAACCCACAGGAGGACGAGCAGCTTGCGCTGAATGTTTGGGCAGAAGTCGTCGGCGGCAAGTATAAAGGGTCGTTTATGCGGTCTTTGGGGACCTTGCCGGCAACTATCGGAAAGGGGCCTCGCGCAGAGTTAGAGCTTAGGGTTGGAGCGTCCACCACATGCAGACGTTACCCTCGGAGTGCAGGAGATTGCTCGATTGAGGCAGATGTTGGTCGCTTCCCAAGAGAGGGAGCGGCAGAGAGGATGAGGAGCATCGTGTGATGATGGATACGATGCGACAAGCGATGGAGACGAGTCCGGCGATTTGCGGCAGAAAGCGGCCAGGACAGCGGCAGCGGCCTAGTCGAGGCGACCCCAGCGTGCTCGGGAGGGCGGCGACTCTCTTGACCATTTTGTTGAGGAGCCTTATTTTGGTGATTCTTAGTTTTTTTTACTTATCATGTTTATTATGTTTATTATTTTTCGTTGAACAAATATGACTTGAATAACATTTTGTGTTGAACAAATTGTTTGCTTGAATTATGATGTTAATTTCTTTGTTGATGCATTCATATAAAAATATTAATTATTTATTTATCCACTTTAGCTTAAATTTATGTATATAAGGTTTTATTTATAATTTAAACAAAACATATATTTCCCGGGGTTAGAACCCAGGAAATTTCAGGATAGATCCACGGGAAAGATTTCCCAGGGTTCTAACCGTGGGAAATATTTCCGGAGATAGATCACAGGAAATATTTCCCAGGGATAGATCCTCGGGAAATTTCCCAAGGTCAGTAACCACAGGTATTTCCCAGGGCAAGGCCCTGGGAAACGTTTCCGACCAGCTGAAAACCGAGGGATCTAAATCCGTGGGTCATCCCTGGGAAATGTGTATTTTCCCATGGATTTTATGGATTTCCCAGGGTCATAGGCCCTGGGAAACAGCGAAAATTCTTGTAGTGAACAATTAACAACGCAATCACTACTACGGATGTATGTTCCTATTCCCGAAATAACAAACGGGGTTAAGCTCTCATGAACAAACGAACATGAACGAACACACGCGAAATAACAAACGCGATTAAGTATAGAAACATAACATCACCGAAATGAATCAACACAACACTATACACTCCTGAAATAACAAACAGAAATGTATAGCATGGCATTGAAAAGAGAAAAGCAAATGAAAACAGGAAATACACAACCTCAAGTGTGGTAATGGAAACCAATTGCAGTAGATTAATCTAGGAGACTAACTCTCCATTACAAAAGTAAACAATAAACTAAAGAGAAAATAAAAGACTAACTACTGACTCCTACTCTGACTAAAACTAGCCAGCTTCCTCGCCTCAGTTCTGTCTAAAACGCTTAAATACAGTATCTGGAATCAGCGGACTCGCGAGGCAATCACATATTCGCGAGGCGAATCTTGCAGTGTTTGGTATTCTCGCGAGGCGAAGCACGGCTCGCGTGGCGAGGAATGGAAAGGTCATGACTTCTGGGCTTCACTCTCGCGAGGCGAGGATTGGATTCGCGAGGCGAACTCTTCAAATTCCAAACTGTAACGCCTGTGACCTTTCACACGAGTAAACCGTGATGCTTTCTGACTTCCAGGGCTGGATTACTCGCGAGGCGAGTCAAGTGTTCGCGGGGCGACACAGAAAGGTTGGCAATTTCTGGAACAGTCACCTTCTGGTTCGCGAGGCGAATGCCTACTCGCGGGGCGAAAGCTCCAGATTTATTTCCTTTTATTAACCTGAAAACATAAAATAACATAAGTACTTTATTCGACTCTAAATTAGCTAAATTAAGCTAAAAATACTTTACAGACTCAAAATGCTGCTTAAAGACAATCAAGTCTAATTTGGGTGAAAATGATATAAAATTAGCACAAAGCCATGGTCTTTATTAGTTATAAAACCAGTCAACCAGAGGCTCATCAGGTGGCTACAAGGTGTAATGTGTTGTTTGGGATTGAAAGGAAAAATAATAATAAAAAGGTTGGAGCCAAGAAAAGAAAAGCAGAAAAAAAAGGGAGAAATAAAAAGAACAAAAAAAATAAAAAAAATGTCAAAAAAGGCTATTAGAAGGAAAAGGCTGTAGTCACCCAAAAGCATAATGAAAAATGAAAAAAAGGATTCTGAGTAGGAATTCAATGTGATAAAATGCTCATGCTCTCTTAGTTCCTAGGGACTTAAGCCAGTACCTTTGTATATCCTACCCTTAGCCAGGCCCCATTACAACCTTAAAAGACCTTTTGATGTTGCATGCATGTTTTCCGTGGGAATCATTTTGAGATGAAAATCAAATTCATGGGAAGTGCTCTTGAAAGGTGAATTGAGGGAAATGTTGTTAGCCTGACAAAAACTGAGCGAATGAGTGAAACACTAAATGCCCTTGTGAGGAAGGCCATTGTTGGAATTTGGTGATCTCCCTATTGTGTGTAACTTGGATCCCTTGCTTAGATTAATGATTGTTTGAATGATGAAATTCTCAAATGTTTAGAGTAAATGCATGTGGGGATTGCTTTGTTTGAAAGGGGGGAACATTGAAGAAAACTGTTTTGATGAAATTGCTTGAATTTGTGCAAAGTTGATTGAACCTTTAAGCTTGCCATGTCTTGAGTCTTTTTGATTTTTGAGTTTTAGTTTGCTTGGGGACAAGCAAAGTTTAAGTTTGGGGTATTTTGATGAGCCTCTGGCTCATCTAGTTTTATGGCTAGTATGACCGGGGTTTTGTGCTAATTATATCTCATTTTCACCCAAATTAGATTAGATTGTCCTCAAGCAAGGTTTTGAGTCTCTAAAGTAGTCTTAGGTTAATTTAGCCAGTTTTGAGTCAAATAATGCACTTATGGCTATTTCTTTGTTTTCAGGTTAGCTTAGAGTCAAGAGAATAAAGAAACAGGGGAAATTTCAATCCTGGAGGTATTCGCCCCGCGACTCCTCTTCTCGCCTCGCGAGTATGAACGATGACTGTCCAGAAAAATGCAAGATTTCTGTGTCGCCTCGCGAATCCATACCTCGCCTCGCGAGCCTTCGTCAGAAAGCATCACGGTCAGCCCCTGATACTCGTAACGGGCGTAATAAGAAGACTTTTCAATTCCTCGCCTCGCGAGAAGTACTTCACCCCGTGAGAAGACCGAACGTTGCAGACTCTTCATAATATTCGCCTCGCGAGTGAGGGTTCGCCTCGCGAGTAGGCGCAGTTCCTGAAAGATATAAATGGCTGTTCTGGGCAGATTAGAGAAAAACTTTTCATTCTCCACTGTTTTCTGTAGAATTTTTGGTTGTGTTTCGTTTTCTATGGAGAACTAATTTTCTTTGATTAGTCTACTGTAATTGATTTCACCCACACTTGAGGTTATGTAATTCCTGTTTTGTTTGCTTTTCCCTTTTCAATGCTATGCTATATATTTCTGTTTGCTTAATTCAGGAGTGTATAGTGTTGTGTTGATTTATTTCGGTGATGTTATGTTCCTATATCAAATCGTGTTTGCTTAATTCGCGTGTGTTCATTCATGTTCGCTTAGTTCATGAGTACTTCACCCCGTTTGCTTAATTCGGGAATTAGGAACATATATCTGTAGTAGTGATTTCTCTTGTTAATTGTTGCTACAACCGAAAGGGGATTAGAATCTGCTTAGGGCTTGGAATTTACATGAACCAATGATAGTTGGGAAATCGAGAACAGTAGATTAATCATCTTTAGTTATTTGATAATCTTTTAAACTGCTTTGTTTTCATTGCTCTGTTTATGCTTTGTTTTCAATTTGAATTTCAATCCAACCACCACCACCCCCCCCAAAAAAAAAAAAAACTGATTTTTATGGTAAATAACAATTCAAGAGTTCTTGTGAGACGATATCCGAGTTGTCGCTTCCTAAACTACATTTTTACAAACCGCTCGCTTTTTGGCGCATGCGCGACAGCGCTTTCATACTCCTTAGAGGAATGGTGCTAGATGTACAATTGAGAATGTTTTAAAAGAATGATTTGGGATACGTTTGCTGTATGTATATCTGTGTTGTTTGATAAAATATTGTATTGCGCCCCAACCCCATTTTCAAAGTTGTTTAGTTACTTATCTACATTTTTTCTATATCTTTCTATGTATGTATATACAGTAGATGAGCAGCAGCAGTCGAACGACGACGGTGACGACGACGTGGCATGATTATCAACCGCCACATTATCTACCAAGGATCCCGCCTAGGGGCCACATCCTGAGAGATATTGAGATCATTTACCACGATGTTGATGGGTGGCAGGTCGACCACTCTCAGTTTTTATGGTTTACGTCAGCTTGTCAGCTTGTACATACGTCTAGGAGGAGGTCCCTACTTTACCATCATCGGCCCCTACCAGATCGCCCAACACTTACCTTTTTCAGAGATGTGGTATCTACCACGTCAGTGGGAGTTTCTCAATGACATATGGAACATGGGGGATAACTTAGAGGCCATGAGCAGAGTGGGTATGGTTGACAGAGGCGGGATGAGGAGGAGTGTGCAGACTATGTACCACTACCATTACCACCGGGTTGTGATGCATAGCGACGAGTCTATTTGGAGCCGAGGACCAGAGACGTCAGAGTCTACAGGCGCAATTCGGCGATGGAGAGAGTAATTCTAGACTCCCACGTCACTGAGGGTGTGGATTGGCGGGATTGTATCTTAGGGGAGTGCCTATGTGAGCTTATTTGATATTTTGATGCATTTTGAAGAGGTGGGTCGGGTAGTTAGGACCTCTGGATATATTTCTGTGACCAGTTTCTATGTATCTTTTGTTTTTTTTCAGTGTCAGTATAGTATAGTATATATATATATATATAGTTTTGTTTATCGCGGTTCATGTTACAACTGTTTTAATTCTTTAGCTTTCATATTATATTATTTTCGTCTGTAATAAGTGTGCTAACATTAATAATGGATTAAGGCTTAGTTAATTAACTTCGTCTTTATTGAGACCTCGGGGTGTCTGAAGTGGAGGGCTGGTGTATGGGTGTGGTGTTTGAGGTGGAGAAGGGGTTTCTTTGTTTGGGAGGAACAAATGCTACAAGAATTGATGAATAAATTTAATTTGGCACCTATTAAACAGGATTGTTATGATAGCTGGTGTTGGAAGCAAGAACCTTCAGGTGTGTTTTCAGTAAAGTCGGTTTATGCATGCTTACAGGAGGAAAACATACTTGTGAATGGAGATTTCTTCAAGGTTTTTTGGGAAAAACTTATACCACTAAAGGTTACAAGCTTCACTTGGAAACTAATGTTAAATGGCATTCCTACAAGGACAAATCTTAAAAGAAGAATGATAAGATAGGCAAACGAAGTTCTAAATTGCCTGCTTTGTATTGAAGTAGATGAATTAGAACACCTTTTTATCTCTTGCATGATTTCATATGAGGTGTAGGATAAAAGCTATGCTTGGCTTGGCTTTGTATATAGTGGTTCTTCCAGATGAGGGAAAATGCATTTCTTTCAACATTCAGGTTACCCTTTGTGCAAAAAGGCTAAGGGTGTATGGTTCCTTTTATGGTTCACAATTGTATGGTCCATTTGGTTACATAGAAATGCAATTACTTTTAGAGGAGAATGTTTGGATATAGATAACTTGATGGAGATGATTAAAGTTAGATCTTGGCATTGGATTAGAGCAACAGTGTAACACCCTGTTTTTCGTAAGTGCTTTTCTTAAAGCTTGTTTGGCTGTTTAAGTTGGTTTTGTTAAGTTGTTGGCTAAGGGCTAGGTGAGATTTTAGCTTAAAAAGTCCCTTTCTGGTGCATGAGCACGCCCGTGTGAATGAATGCATTCCCCAAGTATGACTTGGATATTTAAAGTACAAAGTTTTGAAGATGACAAAGGACGTGTCAACTATATCAAGTTTTGAAGACTTAGATCTACAAAGGGTAGTTCTTAAAGGTTTATGTTTTTATTAGTACCTTTGTAAGATCATATAAGATGTTTGAATGAGACGCAAATAAAATGAAATTAAAATCAACATAGGTTAACATATCAAGTTGAATTCATGCATTCATCATGTTGAAATGTTTTAAATCTTTACTTAATGCATGAATATATAATACTTGATCATTAGATGAGTTTCATGTTGAAAATCTAAGTTTAAATGAATAGATTTAAAAATAAGATCATTGAAACCTTAGTGTAAATATGTTGTGAATAGATTCATGAATGGATTCAAGATGTTTCAATCTCTGTGAATAGATTCATGAATAGATTCATGTGTTTCAGTCTCTGTGAATCGATTCATGAATGGATTCACGATGTTTCAGTCTCTGAATAGATTCATGTGTAACAACTCTCTGTGAATCGATTCAAGGGGTCTGTGAATCGATTCACAGCTGTCAGATCTGGTTTTTAAACGTAACAAACACCCCTAATAAATAGATCTATTCATCTCTTTCGTTCAAGATCGTTAACCATCATCTAACAAACAAAAAGAAACACGAAATCTCACAAGATCCTTGCGTCTCATTCTCTCAATCTTTCATTGTGATCATTGGAGCTTCAAGTTGTAATTTCTCACTTTCAAGAGTGATTCAAACCTCTTTTACTCTCTTGTTTTTGACGTTCTTGGTTTGGAAGAAGTGGGGTATCTTCTTCAAGGTTGGATTCAGGGTGTGGAATCCCTGGTTGTGTGTAGGTTGCAGAGTGGGGTATCTCTGGTGTAAAATTTCTTGAACGTTGTACTCAAGATCCTGATTAGTCAAGGAACTCTCATACCGGTGGGTGTGAGACTGGATGTAGATCACAAGAAATTGTGATTGAACCAGTAAAAATATCGGTTTGCAATTTTCCTTAACCCTTCTCTCTTTAATTTGAATCTTGCATTACATATTAGGGTTTAATTGATAAAGAATTGAATTGCATTTGAAACAATATTGTTGAATCATCATTTCAATTACGTTCACATCATCTAAAGATTCACTACGCGCTCTTGTTAAATACATTATACCTTCATACAACAAAAGTTTTTGAAAAGTTTGCGAAAATCTTTTGAATCCTATTCTAGGATTCCAACGCTTGTTAGAGGCCACTTGGGCTAACAAGTGGTACCAGAGCTTGAACTCTTTAGGACAAGCTTAATTGGCTTTAAAGAGGATCCATGGCCTCTAATGGTTTTTATCAAACGGATGGATCATACAATAAGGTCCCGATTTTTAATGGTGAAGGTTATTCGTATTGGAAAGAACGTATGACAATCTTTATATGTTCCCATGATCTAGATGTATGGAACACCATAGAAAATGGTCCTTATGTTCCCACACATCTAGTTGATGGAAAGGAAACATCAAAACCCAGAGATAGTTGGACTGATGATGAGAAAAAGAGAGTACAACTAGATTGGAGAGGTAAAAATATCATATCTTCTGCTATAGGACAAGATGAATTCTTTAGAGTGTGTAATTGTAGATCTGCACAAGAAATGTGGGATAACCTGCAAGTTACCCATGAGGGTACTATTGAAGTGAAGCGAGCTCGGGTTAACACATTGATCCATGAAAATGAGCTTTTTCGTATGATTCCAGGAGAATCAATACAAGATATGCAAAAACGCTTCACGCACATAGTTAATCATCTAGCAACATTAGGAAAAACTTTTCCAAATGAAGACTTAGTTAACAAAGTTTTGAGATGTTTAAGCAGGAATTGGCAGCCGAAGGTTACGGCTATCGCAGAATCAAGGAATTTGGCTACAATGTCCTTAGCCACATTATTTGGAAAGCTCCAAGAGCACGAATTGGAACTGAATCGTCTCACTGAGCATGAGTAAGGAGACAAAAAGAAGAAGAGCTTAGCCCCAATCTCCACATCTTCAAAAGCAAGGAAAGAAGAAAGTGATAAAAGTGACGAATCGTAAGACTCGGATTCAAGCGATGATGACCTTAGCCTCTTTGTGAAAAAGTTTAGTAGATTCCTCAAGAAAAGAGGTGCAGGTAGAAGGCCATTCAACCGGAATAAGAAGAACTTCAAAAGGGAGAATGAAACTTCAACAATAAATTGCTATGAATATGGAAAGAAAGGGCACATGAAAATGGAATGTCCTCAATTGCAAAAGAAAGGGGACAAATATGAGAAGAGGACTAAAAGGGACAAGAAAGGCAAAAAGGCATACATAGCTTGGGACGATAACGACCTCAACTCATCCGATAGCTCCGATGATGATGAAGTTGCCAACCTATGTCTAATGGCAAGCCACCATGAGGAAGATGAGGTAACCGATGATGAATTTGATTCTTTTTCTTCCGATGATGATTTACAAAATGCCTATGATGAACTTCATGAAGAATCTATAAGACTCAATAAACAAAACTCTTCTTTTAAGAAAATCATTTATGACTTAAAAGAACAACTCTCTTTGTGCAAAAAGGATTTTGAAAAAGTCACAAATGAATATGAGTTCTTAAAGATTGCCCGTGAGAAATATTCATTAAATGTATGTTGCAAAAATAATGCATGTAAACCCTTTAGTTGTGGAGATTGTGCTAGATTGAGAAAACAAATTGATGATATGAAAAACATTCTAGCAAAATTCACAATGGGTAGAGAAAACTTGAATATGTTGCTTGGAAGTCAAAAGCGCACGCCTAGCAAAGCCGGTTTGGAGTATGATCCCTTTGCACAAAGAAAGATTCTAAAATATTGCTTTGCTAATCCAAGCAAGACAAGTACCTCCTTTACTACATGCTATTATTGTTGCAAAAAGGGACATACGATAACTACTTGTAACATTAGAAATAACAAGTTTCAAAGTGATAGAAAATTTTGGGTTCCAAAAGGATTGGTGCCCAAAACTAACATTCAAGGACCCAAACAAATTTGGGTACCTAAATTTTATCCTTGATTGTGTTGTAGGTTTGCTTGAAGCCCACTAGAAAATATTGGTATCTTGATAGTGGATGCTCCAAGCATATGACCGGTGACAAGACAAAGTTCATACGTCTAACCCCTAGAAATGGAGGTCATGACACCTATGGAGATAACAACAAAGGAAATATTCTCGGAGTTGGTAATGTTGGTAACTCTTCCTCTACTATCATTGAAAATATGTTGTATGTAGAAGGCTTGAAACATAATTTGCTTATCATTAGTCAATTATGTGACAAAGGTTATATAGAATTCTTTTCAACTCAAATTGTTGCATAATTGAAAATGAAAGTGATAAGCAAATTAAGTTCATTGGTCATAGAGTAGGAAATATCAGCATGATTAACCTAGAAAATATGCCCTCAAATGATGATCAATGCTTATTGACAAAAGATGAGGATGCATGGTTATGGCATAGGAGAATAGCTCATATACATATGGAGCACTTAAACAAGCTTATCTCTAAGGACCTAGTAATTGGCCTACCAAAATAAAATTTCAAAAAGACAAGTTATGTGATGCTTGTCAAAAGGGAAAACAAGTCAAGGCCTCTTTTAAAACAAAAAATGTAGTTTCAACGAATAGACCTTTGCAACTATTGCACATGGACTTGTTTGGCCCTTCTAGAACTATGAGTCTTGGTGGCAATTACTATGCCCTAGTAATAGTAGATGACTTCTCTAGATATACATGGACCATGTTCATTCCTCATAAGAACAAAGCATTTCATGTTTTCATCAAGCTTGCTAAACGTATTCAAAATGAAAAAGACTTAAAAATGGCATCCATTAGAAGTGATCACGGAGGTGAGTTTGAGAATCATCTCTTTGAGAGCTTTTGTGAAGAAAATGGAATTAACCATAATTTTTCAGCTCCTAGAACTCCACAACAAAATGTAGTAGTTGAGAGAAAAAATCGATCTCTAGAGGAGTTAGCAAGAACTATGATTAATGAAACAAACCTACCTAAGTACTTTTGGGCGGATGCGGTTAATACCGTTTGTTATGTTTTCAATAGGTTCTTGATAAGACCAATTTTGAAAAAGACCCCCTATGAATTGTACAAGGGTAGAAAACCAAATATTTCACATCTTAGAGTTTTTGGATGCAAATGCTTTATTTTAAATAATGGCAAAGAAAATTTAGGCAATTTTGATGATATGAACATGATGATATGTTGATGGTTGCTGTTGGCATAATGTTGTTGGTTGAATGGTTGATACCATGATTGTGATGATAGTGTTGTTACTATGTTGATATTGACGTTTAGTCTTAAAATATGTTGTTAACTGGCTTAGGATTAATAGAATTAATCCCTAAATTTAATAGGCTAAAATTGATGTTGAACTCTTCCCGGAACAGTACTGTCGTGCGTTGAGCACGGCCGTGGTGAACAGGGAGCACACCCGTGCTCTCAGTTTGAATTCTGGAAAATGGCCGCGCATTTAGCACGGTCGTGCAACTGAGCATGAACGTGCTCCACTTAAGTGGCAGCACGCCCGTGCTGGGGTTAAGCACGATCGTGCTCACCCCTTTGGATAGAATTTGAGATTAAGGACTTAAACAGGGATTTTTAACCCCAATCTCCCCCAACGATGATGATGACATAGTTAATCAATGATGAAGGTTAGATCACTTAATTAAAGACTAATTAATATGGTTAAGTTGGTAACCGTTGGGTTGCCGCACGTTGATGAGTTGTGCCTTGGTCCTTTTGGCCAAGGGAACCTTGACCCCGCGGTTTGGGTCTAAGGTGTTGTTGATGTTGTACCTTGGTGGCCGAGAGTTTTCTCCAACGGGGCCTTGACCCGGTTGGGTCTAAGGTGTTGCGGTTGATTCCGCTAAAGGTTTAACTGTTACGGTAGATTCCGCTGCGGTCGATTCCGCGGAAGTCTTCGGTTGATTCCGTTGAAGCAAAGGAGGTGGCGGTTGTCCGTTGTTTGTTGTATGATGCATGCATCTTTGGAGATGTTGTTGTTGGTGGATGTTCGACATAGGGGAGGTCGTCCTAGCGTACGACGATCTAGCCATCCACGGTAGGTTACCCAATGTTTGGTAACCGTGTGCCCTCATGACGAGGCATTCGTTGGTTTGATGTGTTGGCTATCCAAGGAGTAGATTCTCTGGCGTTGAGTAGATTCCCAATGTGGATATTTAACTCCAAAGTCGTTTATCCTGAGTTGGTGTGGATCCACATGCACGTTGGAGTAGTGGAGTAGTGTTGCATTGCACTGCATAGCATACTTGGTTGATATGATGTTGATTGGATGTTGATATATATATCTATATTGATGTATGTTATGATGATGCTATGCTGTATGTTTTACATTGCTTCCTATCTCCATGCCGTATATGTTTACATGATTCTTACTCCTCTCTTTCTGTTGTTTGTTGGCCTGATTGGCATCTTGCAGAGGATGATGAGCAGCCCAAAGAGGAGTGACTTTGAGGAGCCACCACTCATAGTTACGGCCTTTCTAGTTAGTTAGTTGTTCAGTTGTATTCCGAGATATTTTCCGGAACGGTTGTACCAGCTCTGAATTGTGACATCGGAGTTGGGTGTTTATGTTTATGTTATCTTGATACGTTTTATTGTTTAAAACTTGTTTTATTTTTTGCATTTTTTGAACTCAATCATGTGGGACCTTTCTACCCATGGACAAAGTTTTTATTGATTCCAGGAAATTCATGTTTTGTTTTAATTTCTTTTTATATTGATTGCTTTATAACATGAGGGGTAGCAGGGTGTCACAAACAGCAGATGAGGTTTATTTTTCTTTTATGGAATGGAATTTGAATTGTAACACCCCGTTTTCTTGATTAAGAATTAAGGAAGGGATTAAGTAGGTTTAAGGTCTTAATCTTGTTCCTTAGGTGCTAGTTAGTTTGTTTATTAAGTTTGAGGTCAATCGGACTCCAAACATACTCACACCGCATCGAAACGCATGAAAATCCGTAGCCGTCATCAAGGCAGAACACTCGAACGTTAGGTTTGGGCGCTTGAGTGTAAGGGTCTTTGACACATGGAAACACGTGTCAATTACATGGACACGTGGAAGATCAGGGTTCCACGCTCTAGCGTGGAGAGACCCTATGCTAGACCGTGCCCATGCTAGAGCATGGGGTGCTGGCATGCTAGAGCCTGCGCAGCAGAACCTTGAAAAATAAAAGTATGAGAAATTCATTTATATGAACTTCATCTTCTCCCTAAAGAGTACGACCAAAGAGTTTAGAGAGATGGTGAGAAACTTTAGAGAGAGAAAGTGTTGCATATGGTAGATTTAGCCATTCGATTTCGTGTTCGACTTCGAATACGTGATCAAGGCAACGAGCATATCACTTAACTAGCTTCGATTCTTCGAACAGCTAAGGAAATGCTCGAATACCTAACTCGTCGACATTGTCATTTCCCTCCTTTTTTGATTCTTGCTTCGATTCTAGCAATGTTTAGAAAACTGTTACAAGATTAGGATTTATAAGATTTTTAGGACTCTGTCCATGTGTTAGGGTAAATTTCGGAGCATCGGGGAGCCTCAGGGGATGCGTGGCAGCAACCTAGAGGAAGATAGGAGCTTGTTTCACGAGGTTCGAGACGTCGGCAGGAGAGTTTACAAGGTGGGGAGAAAATGGCTATCACTCAGGGGAGGCATAGTATAACATGTTATTTTGTCTGTGTAGGGTCCTCCAGACCCTACTAGTTGTCGAGTAGTCAATGATGGTTAAACCCTGCTTGAAAGTCTTTTTAAAATGATATTTTGGGTTTAATTATTGTAGACATGTCGTCGTTAGGGAAAAATAGTATTTAAAGAAGTTTTTTGGTTGAGGTTGCATGAATATCTGTTTTATGATTGTTGTTGATGGATGTTATGTTGTTTGATGTGTGATCCCTGATAACATGCCCATTATGTTATTTTTTTATTTATATATTGATATTGAATATATGTTGTCTGTCATTGAGGAAGTCTGTTGATTGTGCTGTTAGAACCCTAGTTGACACCATGGGGGTACATTATATGGATTTGTGTTAAGGTTCTGGTCCATGGGTACCGAGATTGGATTATGTTGCAGAGTATGGGATCGGAGAAGAGAATGTGGATTGTGGATGCTGTGGAAATCATGTGTTTGTATAGGATTCTGTACTTGTGTCAACTTAGAATGGTTGTGCATTGCATATTGCCAAAATGGCAAGTCGTATGACTGGGATCGAGCAGATGATGGCGGATAGGCTGAGGGCGAAGCAGGAAGAGCACTCTGCTAGGATTGAAAGAGGAGAGGTGCCTGAGGGCACACCATTAAGTCCTCCGTCGGACATCGACCGCGAGGATGTCTGGTTAGCCGGCCGCATGACAAAGACGGGATCTTTTAAAGTTGATGCCACTCGCGAAGTGGCAGATAAGATTGTAAGTAAATAATTAACTTGATTTCAATTGATATTTGTATAGATATTTGCAACACTTTTCACTTGCACGTTTTTCATTTTTTTTCATTGTAGATGGATCTTAAAGCACAATCCTCCCAGGGCGCATTCGTCCCTTCTGGACGGCAGGACGCCTTGATGACTGCTCTAGGCAAGAAAGACCATCCTGGTCGGGTTCTCGGTGTTCCTGGGAACGTGACCATCAAAGAATATTATGGCAAGTCTGCTTCACGAAAGCGGGTGGTCGATGAAGCATCAATTTTGGCTGACATTACTCAGCACCTCATGTCCAACCCAGCTATTACAACACATCCCGGTGCAAGGCTTAATATCCAACCCAGATTTCAAGCAGGCGGTTGCCAGAGAGCTTTCCTCCGTCGGTACATCCCAGGACACCGCAGGGCATGCCAACCCTTCACATGTGAGCACAAAAGAGAGTTTTAGTAGGGCGCCACATGTGGAGGACGATGAGTTGGCAGCTAGGGAGCGGGAGTTCGAAGTCCAACGCCATGAGCATGAGTTGGAAATGAAAAGGCGTGAGCTTGAGTTGGACACCAAACGACGTGAGCTCGAAATGTTAACAAAGGTATGCATTCATTATTAATGTCCAAATTAGTCAAATAATTACTTGTGTTTTTTTTAATTATGAAAAACTTATCTATTTTATTTTTCCTAAACTGAAGGCCAAGTCGACGTCGGTGTCGGTGTCGCTGTCACCTATCACTCGTTTGTTCTCACTTGGTGAGGATTATGCGTTTGAGATTTTTGAATGTCCATTGGAGCACGATGGATGGGTGGCACGCCCAGATCAACATAGGATATTTACCTTCTGTGGTGACGATCTCGGGAATGCCTGCAGAAATAACGTCTGGATGAACAGCAATGTTGTCAGTCTCTGGTGCACGTAAGTTAATTTTAATTTTATAACTTATTTATTTTTGGTATTTTTCCATTTAATAAATTATTTTAATTTCAATATATATATTATGTAATTAACATCCACACCTTTTCATATCTTAGGTATCTCCATCGTCTTCAGCTTGATAAGGGCGTTGCATCAGTTTACGGTTTCTTAGATCCGTCAATCCTTCTGCCCGATTTCTTTGCTGGCGAAGGATTGAGTAAATGCTTAGGGAACTTGTTGGGAGACAATCCGAAAGAATTATATCTGGCTCCCTACTGTATGAAAAGCCATTGGCAGTTGTTCGTACTTCACCCGTCTAGGCATAGAGTCATATTCTTCTGCTCTCTCCACCAAGATCCGCCACCGAAGGTGGTGGAAGCTGTAAATAAGTAAGTAACTAATCTTAAATTTAACTTAAGTTTTAATATCAGTTGTTTTTAGTTTATTACACACATTATATATGAATTTGTTAATTGATCGACATGATTATTTGTTTATGATAGCGCGCTGAAGGCGAGTAGCATAAGTTGCGCCAACGGGAGAAGTAGGACTTCTAAGGCTAAATCAAATCCTATATGGAACATCATCAAGGTTTGGTAGTTTATTTATCAAATAATTAATATTATAATTACTAATTTATATGTATATTCAACTGACATTGAAATTAATTTTGTTGGTAGTCTCAATTTCAAATTGACGGGTGGTCGTGCGGCTATTATGTGATGCTTCATATGCTGAACATAGTCTCCACATCTATTATGGATGGATGGATTAAGGTAATATTTAAACAACTTGTTAAATTATATATTATAGTTTTGAAGATGACTTGCATTGATGTTATTGTTATTATTTGAACGTGTGTAGGCATTTAACGACCAATCGCGTATTCAAGAAGATGAGTTAAGAGACTTGAGGATGCGCTTCGCTGAATTCTTCTTTAAGTATGCGGCTGAAAAAGGAATTCACAAGATACCTCCGCAATACTTAGATAAATAGTTTTTTTGTTAGACTTTAGAAACTAATTAATAACATGTATATATATATCCTTAGATTGGTAGTTTTGTTTTTTAGACATTGGAACTAAAATTTATTTATATATATACATGGGTTTTGGTTTTAAGTCCCCCCATTGCTCCATTTTTCCTTTGCAATTCTGTAATGTGTGTGATATTCTGTGTTACTGGGATATTTACTGAATGCGGGAATAGCTGAGGGGAGTGATATTTTAAAACTGAATTTTAAAAAAAAAAAACCTATTAACGTCAGTTGTATCAAACAACTGATGTTAATAGTATTTTATAAAATATACAGTACACTATTAACGTCAGTTGTTTATTACAACTGACGTTAAAATTAAACCTTTAACGTCAGTTCTTTATAACAACTGACGTTAGTTTTAACAAAATTAACGTCCGTTGTCTTAAAGAACTGACGTTAATAGTTTTACGTTTAACGTCAGTTGTTTAAAAAACTGACGTTAATTTGTACAAAATTAACGTCAGTTTTGTTAAAGAACTGACGTTAATAGTTTTATATTTAACGTCAGTTCTCAACTGACGTTAAAATATTAACTATTAACGTCAGTTGTATTTACGTCAGTCAGTATTCTGACGTAAAAAATCAATTTTAACTGACGTAAAAAGCACTTATTGCACTAGTGGGGCTATCAACGAGATGGAGCCGCCCCCATGAGATATGTTTATGTGACTTGAAAGAGGAGAGGGCTATCCGTTAGATGGAGTCCCTCCTAGGGGAGAGGCCACCCTCAGATTTCTGGTTCTCTCATGTGTGACCTGTTGGAACGAAGTCTAGGCAAGTATACCTAGTCGTACAAGTAATACGGTGGTGAGACCGATATCGTTCCAACGAGGACTGAGACAAGTACTAACACGTACCAAATCAACTACTATCTAAGCTAATCTTTGGATGGAAGGGAGCTCAATATTGAATAACAAGCCCAATCAAGAGTTAAAATAAACAAAATAAAAGGAAAGGTTCTTTTTGTATTTTTGTCAAACACTTGGAATGCGGAGAAAAGGATTCTTCAAATATATGAAAGATGTTGGGATTAGACTTCACCAAACCTTAGCCTCATGCAATACCAAGACCACCAATCCAGCTTATGATTCAAATATTAAAATCAACCCACAAGATTACTCAAGCCCTAATTCCTTAGATGACAAGAGCCTAAATCCCCTAATTAAACACTAATTCCTTAGGTGGCCTAATTAGTGAATTTGCATTAAAAGTAGGGATTACACGATTAATAATAAACCAAAATCCATTCCTAGATGCAAGGTTTACTAGGTGGTTAATTCCAGATAAAGAATTGATAAGAACATCCCCATTGCAAATCAAATCTCAAAATCAATTCATGGATGATCAGACCACAAAAAGCATTAAGAAAAGGAATTAAACACTAATAGAGAAACATAAACACAGATTGATCAATCAAGGCAGTTACATAATATTCAGTTTAGCTACATCTAATCCTAACAAAAAGGGATTTAGCTACTCATAATGATAGAGAAAGCCAAAAGAAAAGAAATAGAGATAAGGGAGAGAAGAAACTCCATGGAAGCCTTCACAGCAGCCCCTGGTTCAAAGAGAATGTCTTAGGGTTCAAAATTGTCTCCTTTTCTGTTCTACCCAGATGCCTATTTATATATTAGGCACGCGTCATGGCCGTGACGGGTTCTGCCATGGGCGCGCTTTCAAATTTTTGCCTGTCACGGCCGTGACCAATTCTTCCTGTGAGGGTCTGGTTCAGCTGACAGGTCACAGCCGTGATGGGCATCACGGTTAGGCCGTGACCAGTTCTGACTTTTACCTTCTTTTCCTTTCAATTTTGCTTTATCATGGCCGTGATGGTCATCACGGCTAGGCCGTGATGGGCTCTGTTTGGCTCATTTTCTTCACTTTTCAAGCTTTATCTTCATCCAAGCTCCATCATGACTGATCCCGAGTATTTAACCCTTGATTTCTGCAAAACAACACCACAAAACCGCCTTACCCGTTCCAAGGTAAAATCTAACAGAAATCAAATTAAAATTGCCTAAACTATATGAAAATGCATGCAAAAATGTACATGAAAAATGAGGTGGAATCACACTCATCAAACTACCCCAAGCTTAAGATTTTTGCTTGTCCTCAAGCAATTACTGAGGCTAGAAGATATAAATAATCAGAGCATGGATAGTGAACCAAGAACCCGAGTAGTAACTAATCCAAGTAACAGGCATTTTCAAATAATTCACCAAGAGACAATCAATCTCAAGTCCAATTAGAAGCTTAGGTTTCTTAGACTCATATTCTCACTGATTCGGGCATTCTTTCTCACCTCACTCAAGTGTTTAAGGATATATGACAATTCGCTCAATTTCCTCAAGGAATGAATTCTACCATAAGCTTGATTATTAACCAAATCTTTACTTTATTAATGAAAACAATTAAGAATCAAGAGGTCTTTTACTTTGGTTGTAACGGGGCCATGGGAGTAATCGTTAGGTGGGGAAATCAAGAAAAGGAAATTTCAAGAAGGCTAGACAAAATATCAAGCATTGCAAAGCATGACACCTTCTAAAATACCTTTTTGGGTTTTGATTCATTTTTCCACCTTTCTTTCTTTCTTTTCATTTTATTTCTCACTTTCTTTTGTCATCCCCTTCTCTATACTCCTTTTTATTTTTATTTTTATTTTTATTAATTTTTTTTATTTTTTTAATTTATTTATTTTATTAATTTTTATGGAGAAGGGGAGATTTTTGATTCAAAAGAAATATTTTTCTAATTTTCTCATCCCATACTTTTTCAACTACCTTTTACCCTTTTTGTAATACTTCGAAAGGTGCCATACCAAGCATATTCATCAAAGTAATTCAAGGTACCAAGAAAAGTATTTTATTCTTTCAGGCTCAAAATTGGGCAACTAAGGGGTAGCATTTAGTCAATCAAAGCTCAGAAGGCCGGGAAAATACCTAGTGCCTCATTCATTTTCAAAAATGTTTTCAAAAAATTTTTAAGCTTCAAAACGGTTTCAAGTCAAGTTCTAGAGAATACAATCCAAGAGGAATAAAACACTCTATCACAAAGAATGGGGCAGATTTAGTGAGTACCCCCTTTTGGCTCAAAAGTCTCACATTTAGTAGTTCAAAAATCAATGAGAAACACAAATCTACGGAACCACATGCTAATTATCAACTATCAACGATCATCTCAAGAATTTTTATTTGCAGCCTCATCACAAGAATAAAAAAATTGGGTTCAAAAATTCACTATCTCAATTTATTTGGCACTAAGTTCTCACAATTGGATGCATAATCTAAGCAAGGGGCAATCTAATCATGTGATCATGCAAAACTATGCCTAAATGAATGCAACATGAAAAATGGAAAAATACCCCTACCCCAAGCATAAAAACTTACATTGTCCCCAATGTAAATAATCAAGTCGAAGAGAGGATAAAAGTGGAACAACTCACCGAGGCGGTAGCGGGTGTTGGCTCACATGCCTAGGCAAAGGGAGGCTGGAAATTGAGTCACGGTCGTGATGCTCATCACGGGCAGGCCGTGATCAATTCTGGTCCATAGGAAGAAGCTTGTCACGGCCGTGACCTCCATCACGGCCAAGTCGTGATGCTCTCTGATCTTCAAGGTCCTTTCATCATGCCAGTGATGGGTATCACGGCTGGGCCGTGATCCTTTCTGATCTTCATGGCTGGCTCATCATGGTCGTGACCATTGTCACGGCCTGGGCGTGATGGCTGCTGACTTTGCTTGTCCTTGCCCTTTTTGCTTCTCCTTCCTTCTTACCCTGAAAACACTTAACAAATCTACTAATTTATGATTTTTTACTCTTGATCTTCTCAAATTATTCAAGAGTTAAATTCAAAAATGAATGGAAAAAGAAAAGAAAACTTGGGTTGCCTCCCAATAAGCACTTCTTTAACGTCACTAGCTTGACGGGTCGGTTATCTCAAGGATCACAAAGGTGCACAGCTGTGGTCAATCTCTCGATGTCACCACCCAAGTAGGCCTTAAGCCTTTGGCCATTAACTTTGAAGGTCCTTTTTGAAGTAGGATCCTCCACCTCTATAACTCCATGAGATGAGACTTCCTTGACAATGAACGGTCCCGACCACTTAGACTTCAACTTTGCCCGGAAACAATCTCAGCTGGGAATTGAATAATAAAACTTGTTGTCCCGGCTGAAATTCTTTCATCACGATCTTATTGTCATGATAAGTCTTGACTCGCTGCTTGTAAATGGCTTCATTCTCATATGCATTGAGGCACATCTCCTCTAATTCATGCAGCTGATGGACTCTTTTCTCACCAACCAAATTGGCATCAAAATTCAAGAACTTCAATGCCCAAAAGGCTCGATGCTCCAACTCTACCGGTAGATGACAAGCCTTCCCACAGACCAACTGAAATGGAGATAACCCCAAAGAAGTTTTTAGTGCAGTCCGGTAAGCCCACAAGGCATCGTCAAGCTTCTTTGCCCAATCTTTTCTTGAAGTGGCCACAGTTTTTTCCAGAATTCGCTTAACCTCCCGGTTAGAGACCTCCGCTTGCCCATTTGTTTGCGGATGATATGGAGATGTGATGTCGTCGCCGCGCGCGGACGCGCGACGCTCGTGCGATTCCGGCAAGTGTACCGGACTGCCGTCAAGTAATAAAAGATATCGAACCCACAGAGACTGTGTTCCCTGAATCACAGTCGGTTTTCGAATCGATTGAATCTGGACTTTGTAGAAAGGGTTTTGTAAAAAGGGTTTTTGAATTTGAAATTAAAAGATAGATGAACAGAAAACAAATGTTTTTGGGGTTTTCGATTTAAATGGATTCCTAGGGATTTGGGTTACCTTTGAGGTTGTTTATGTTGCTAATCTGATTTACCTTTGTTGATTACCGAAATTGCCTTGAAGGCGAGTTTATCCTCTGATAGCTTAAGCTCCCTTTCGGGTTACAAAAGCCGTGCCCAATTGACCCGACCCCTACTTTCGTGGTAGTCGATCCCATATTAGACCCTTTGCGTTCCGTGACAACTCGTTGCTCCTCGAGGGACGGCTTGTAACTTTCGTGATTTCAGTCCCAAGTCTGACTTCTATAGGTCCGACACCCAAGTTCACCGCTAGGTTCCTCCTTGAAATGTCTCGGTCATGCAAATAACCTAAGTTCACCGCTAGGTTCCTCCTTGGATCATTCACATCTCACAAACCAGTGGCTGCCGGGCTTTACGAGTAAATCACCCTAGAAATCCTAAGTTCACCGCTAGGTTCCTCCTTAGAACGTCTATGTCACGTAAATAAACGGTTGCCGAAATTTATGAGTGATTAACACACTAGAAATCAGATCTAAAACAATTATGAAATCAACAATGGTTTCAACATCAAATTAACATCATTTACAAACCTCGGGCAGAGCCCTAATCCCTAGAAACTAAGCTACTACTCCAGTCTTGCCATGGAGATGACAAGCTGGGTTGACAACATAATAAAAATCAGAAAAGAGAAGAGAGGAGAAGAGGAGAAGAGATCCTAAATCTATGCCTAGAGTAGTAGCCCCCAATGTGTGATCTCTATCTGATGCCTTGGTCCATATTTATAGAAATGGGGAAGTTAGAGTCCCAAACCAACTCAAAATCTGATCTATTTCGGTTTCTTCAGGTCCAAGTAATGCGCGTCACGGCCGTGATGGCCATCACGGCCAGGCCGTGACGGTCTCTGCCTCTGGCTGCTTTGCAAAATTCAAATTCTCGCGACGCGAGATATGACTCGCGACGCGAGTCCTCAGCTTCATGGCCCGTGAAGAATATCACGGCTAGGCCGTGATGTGCTCTGACTTGTGTTGGTTTTGGGTCACGGCCGTGATAGCCATCACGGCCAGGCCGTGACAGACTCTGACTTCAGCCTTTCTTCTTTTTTCAGTTTTGCTCGATCATGGCCGTGATGGGCTCTGTTTGGCTCATTTTCTTCAGTTTTAAAGCTCCATCTTCATCCAAACTTCATCATGGTTGATCTTGAGCAATTTACCCTTTATATCTGCAAAACAACACACGAAAACCGCCTTACCCGTTCCAAAGGAAAATTAACCTAAAATCTAATAAAAATATGCCTAAACTACATGAAAATGCATGCAAAATGATAGACAAAGATGATGTGGAATCACACTCATCAAATCACCCCAAGCTTAAAACTTTGCTTGTCCTCAAGCAATTACTCAGGCCGTATGATATATCAATCAAAACATGGATAGTGAACCAAGAACCCTAGAAGCTAATCCAAGTGATAGGCATTTTTAATAAGCACTCAAGAGATAATCAATTTCTAGTCCAATTAGAAGCTTAGGTTTTTTCAAGTTCATGTCCTCACTGATTTGGGCACTCATCTCACCTCACTCAAGTGTTTTAGGGTTTATGACAATTCACTCCATTTCCTCAAGTAAAGTATTTTACCATAGGCTTGACTATTAACCAAATCTCCACTTTATTTAAGAAAACACTTAAGAATCAAGAGGTCTTTTCCTTTGGTTGTAATGTGGCCATGGGATTTATTGTTAGGTGGGAGAATCAAAGAAAAGGGAATTTCAAGAAGGCTAGACAGATTATCAAACATTACAAAGTATGACACCTTCTAAAATACCTTTTGGGGGCTTTGATTTACTTTTTCCACCTTTTTTTTTTCACTTTCTTTGTCATCCCCTTCTCCAATTTTTTTGTGTGTTTATTTCATATTTACTTGTTTGGAGAAGGGGAGCTTTTGAGCTCAAGAGAAATATTTTCATCCCATTCTTTTTCCAACTACCATTTTGCCCCTTTTTGTAATACTTTAAAAGGTGCCATACCAAACATTATTTATCAAATTAATTCATGGTACCAAGAAAAGTATTTTTTTTCTTTAGGCTCAAAATTGGGCAACTAAGGGGTAGCATTTATCATTCAAAGCTCGGGAGGCCAGAAAAATACCTAGTGCCTCAATCATTTCCAAAAATGCTTTCAAAAATTTTTAAGTTTTGAAATGGTTTCAAGTCAAGTTCTAGAAAATACAGTCCAAGAGGAATTAAATCACTCTATCATAAGAAATGGGGTAGATTCAGTGAATACCCCTTTTGGCTCAAAATCTTACATTTAGTAGTTCAAAAATCAGTGAGGTACACAAACTTAAGGAACAACATACTAATTATCAACTATCAAATGACTATCTCAAGAATTTTTATTTTGAGCCATATCACCAGAATAATAAAAAAAATTGGGTTCAAAATTTACTATCTCAATTCATTTGGCTCCAAGTTCTCACAATCGGATGCATGTTCTAAGTGAGAGGCAATCTAGAGAATGTGATCATACCAATCTATGCCTATGTGAATGCAATATGAATGCAGCAATGCAAATGCAAAAATAAATACCCCTACCCCAAGCTTGATTACTTACATTGTCTCCAATGTAAATAATCAAGTCGGAGAGAGGAGAAAAATGGAACAACTTACCGAGTCGGTAGCGGGTGTTGGCTTGCATTCCAGTCAAAACTTGGGTAGAAATTGTATCACGGCCATGAGGCTCATCGCGGCTAGGCCGTGATCGTTTCTGGTCCTCAGGATTTGCCCTGTCACGGCCGTGATCTACATCACGGCTAGGCCGTGATGCTCTCTGGCTTTGGCATCCTACTCATCACGCCCGTGATGGTTTTCACGGCTAGGCCGTGTTCCTTTCTGTGTTCTTGTTTATTTCATCACGGCCGTGACCACTGTCACGGCCAGGGCGTGATGGCCTCTGACTTTATCTTTTTTTATGCTCTTCTTCTCTTTCTCAACCTGAAAACACTAGACAAACCTATTAATGATATTTTTGCCTCTTGATCTTCTCAAATTATTCAAGAGGTTAAATCAAAAACAAAAGGAAAAAGGGAAAGAAAACTTGGGTTGCCTCCCAAGAAGCGCTTATTTATGTCCGCGCGCGGCGACGACATCAAGTTTTTCGAATCGATTGAATCTGGACTTTGTAGAAAGGGTTTTGTAAAAAGGGTTTTTGAATTTGAAATTAAAAGATAGATGAACAGAAAACAAATGTTTTTGGGGTTTTCGATTTAAATGGATTCCTAGGGATTTGGGTTACCTTTGAGGTTGTTTATGTTGCTAATCTGATTTACCTTTGTTGATTACCGAAATTGCCTTGAAGGCGAGTTTATCCTCTGATAGCTTAAGCTCCCTTTCGGGTTACAAAAGCCGTGCCCAATTGACCCGACCCCTACTTTCGTGGTAGTCGATCCCAGATTGGACCCTTTGCGTTCCGTGACAACTCGTTGCTCCTCGAGGGACGGCTTCTAACTTTCGTGATTTCAGTCCCAAGTCTGACTTCTATAGGTCCGACACCCAAGTTCACCGCTAGGTTCCTCCTTGAAATGTCTCGGTCATGCAAATAACCTAAGTTCACCGCTAGGTTCCTCCTTGGATCATTCACATCTCACAAACCAGTGGCTGCCGGGCTTTACGAGTAAATCACCCTAGAAATCCTAAGTTCACCGCTAGGTTCCTCCTTAGAACGTCTATGTCACGTAAATAAACGGTTGCCGAAATTTATGAGTGATTAACACACTAGAAATCAGATCTAAAACAATTATGAAATCAACAATGGTTTCAACATCAAATTAACATCATTTACAAACCTCGGGCAGAGCCCTAATCCCTAGAAACTAAGCTACTACTCCAGTCTTGCCATGGAGATGACAAGCTGGGTTGACAACATAATAAAAATCAGAAAAGAGAAGAGAGGAGAAGAGGAGAAGAGATCCTAAATCTATGCCTAGAGTAGTAGCCCCCAATGTGTGATCTCTATCTGATGCCTTGGTCCATATTTATAGAAATGGGGAAGTTAGAGTCCCATACCAACTCAAAATCTGATCTATTTCGGTTTCTTCAGGTCCAAGTAATGCGCGTCACGGCCGTGATGGCCATCACGGCCAGGCCGTGACGGTCTCTGCCTCTGGCTGCTTTGCAAAATTCAAATTCTCGCGACGCGAGATATGACTCGCGACGCGAGTCCTCAGCTTCATGGCCCGTGAAGAATATCACGGCTAGGCCGTGATGTGCTCTGACTTGTGTTGGTTTTGGGTCACGGCCGTGATGGCTATCACGGCCAGGCCGTGACAGACTCTGACTTCAGCCTTTCTTCTTTTTTCAGTTTTGCTCGATCATGGCCGTGATGGGCTCTGTTTGGCTCATTTTCTTCAGTTTTAAAGCTCCATCTTCATCCAAACTTCATCATGGTTGATCTTGAGCAATTTACCCTTTATATCTGCAAAACAACACACGAAAACCGCCTTACCCGTTCCAAAGGAAAATTAACCTAAAATCTAATAAAAATATGCCTAAACTACATGAAAATGCATGCAAAATGATGGACAAAGATGAGGTGGAATCACACTCATCAAGATGCCACCTTATGCCTCACATCATACTTGGTCAACACGTTTTTCAGTTGTCAGTTGCATAAGTGAGATCCCCCATCACTTATAAGGACTCTTGGGACACCGAACCGGGCAAAAATGTTCTTCTTGATGAACTTGATCACTGTTTGTGCATCATTCTTCGGTTTTGCAATGGCCTCCACCCATTTAGAAACATATTCCACCGCCACCAAGATATATTGATTGGAGAATGAAGGTAGAAGTGGACCTATAAAATCTATGCCCCAGCAATCAAATACTTCAACCACCAATATGTTTTGCAGTGGCATCTCATCCCTTTTAGATATGTTCCCGGTCCTCTGGCACTTGTCACAACTCTTCACATGATTGTAAGAGTCCTTGAAGATTGAGGGCCAAAAGAGCCCAGATTGGAGGACCTTTGCAGCTGTCCTATCCCCATTGTAATGTCCACCATATGGAGAGTTATGGCAATGCCACAAAATATTTTTCGCTTCCTCTTGACTAACACACCTCCTCCATAAGCCATCCGGTCCAACCTTGAACAGAAATGGATCATCCTACATGAAACGGTTGGCATCCCGGAAGAATTTTTTCTTTTGTTGCCAAGTGAGGTGCTCTGGAACAATGTTGGCTGCCTTGAAATTTGCCATGTCGGAAAACCATGGTCTTTCATGCACCAGAAATAAAGCCTCATCCGGGAACTCATCCCGATTGTCCTTTTCTTCTGTAGTAACCTCTTCATTCACCAACCGAGATAAGTGGTCAGCCACCACATTTTCGCTGCCCTTTTTGTCCTTAATGACTAAGTCAAATTCCCGCAACAATAGAATCCATCTTATGAGTCTTGGTTTTGAATCTAACTTAGTCAACAAATATTTAATTGCATCATGATCAGTAAAAATAGTGACTTGTGACCCAATCAAGTATGAACGAAATTTTTCCAATGCAAACACTATGGCTAGCAACTCTTTTTCAGTTGTTGCATAATTTATTTGGTTCACATTGAGAACCTTGCTAGCATAGTGAATGGCATGGAAAAAATTTTCCCTCCGCTGTCCCAAAACTGCCCCAACTGCGTAGTCACTAGCATCACACATTAATTCAAATGGTGACTCCCAGTTGGGTGCAACAAGAATGGGAGTGGTAATCAACTTTTCTTTCAAAATCTGAAAAGAGGTAAGGCAAGCAGTATCAAACAAAAATGGTGTGTCCTTGTTCAAAAGGCTACACAACGGCTTGGCTATCTTTGAGAAGTCTTTGATGAACCGCCGGTAAAAGCCTGCATGCCCAAGAAAACTCCTCACACCCTTGACATTCACTGGTGGAGGTAGTTTCTCAATTACATCAACCTTGGATTTATCCACTTCGATCCCCTTAGCTGAAATCTTGTGCCCAAGCACAATGCCCCCCTGCACCATAAAATGACATTTCTCCCAATTTAAGACTAAATTGGTGTCCATGCACCTTTTTAACACAGCAGCAAGGTTAGACAAGCAAATATCATAAGAGGAACCGAAAACAGAAAAATCATCCATGAAAACTTCAATGTATTTTTCTACCATATCAGAGAAAATGGAAAGCATGCACCTTTGAAATGTTGCAGGCGCATTACAAAGACCGAAGGGCATCTTCCAATAGGCAAAGACTCCAAAAGGACATGTGAAGGCAGTTTTCTCTTGGTCTTCCGGGTTAACCGCAATTTTGTTATAACCCGAATAACCATCCAAGAAAAAATAATAAGCTTGCCCGGCCAACCTCTCCAACATTTGGTCCATGAATGGAAGTGGGAAGTGATCCTTCCTAGTGGCTTGATTTAGCTTCCGGTAATCTATACACATTCGCCAACCGGTGACCGTTCTAGTTGGGATCAACTCATTCTTCTCGTTGTTCACGACAGTCATGCCTCCTTTCTTGGGAACCACTTGTACCGGACTCACCCAAGCACTATCGGAAATCGGATTGATCATTCCGGCTTCAAGGAGTTTCAGCACCTCTTTCCTTACCACTTCTTTCATTGTAGGATTGAGCCTCCTTTGCGGTTGGACCACCGGTTTAAATTCAGCCTACATCATGATCTTGTGCATACAAAATGTGCGGCTAATACCCTTCAAATCTGAGATGGATCATCCAATAGCTGTTTTATGCTCTCGAAGCACCCTTACAAGTTTCTCCTCTTCCAATTTGGACAATACGTTGATCACTATGACATGATTTTCATCATTCTCACCAAGAAACACATATTTCAAGTGGGAATGCAGAGGTTTAAGCTCTAGCTTGAGCTTCTCTTGGACTTCATCCTTTTTGAGCTCTTCTTTCTTAGTGTTGACAGCAAGTTGATTGGGTTGAGCTTCCAAATCACACAAACACTCCTCTATTTCCTTCTCCTCTTTCTCATCAAGATTTTCAATAGAGTTCACAATTACCTTCTCAAGAGTAGAGGGATGGACTGATGTGCAAAGACTTCTTTAGCCACTACATCCACAATATCCATGCGGAAACAATTCTCTTCATCACTCGGGCGATGCATGGCTTCAAATACATTGAAAGTAACCTCTTCATCTTGCACTCTGAGTCGAAGTTGGCCTTTTTGTACATCTATCAAAGCACGACCAGTTGCTAGAAAAGGTCTCCCTAATATAAGTGGAACTTCTGCATCCTCCTCCATGTCTAATATCACAAAATCCGCTGGGAAGATAAACTTATCCACTTTAACCAAAACATCTTCCAGAATACCATAAGGATGCTTGATTAATCTATCGGCTAGTTGCAATGCCATCCTTGTTGGTTTCACTTCACCACCTCCAAGCTTGTTCAAGATTGAAAGCGGCATCAAATTGATACTCGCCCCCAAGTCACACAGGGCCTTCCCAATAGCAACACTCCCAATTGTGCAAGGGATTGTAAATTTACCAGGATCTTTAAGCTTCGGAGGTAGCTTCCTTTGAAGTATCGCATTACATTCTTCCGTCAAGGCAACAGTCTCACCTTCTTTAAACCTTCTTTTCTTCGTGAGTAACTCCTTCATCAACTTGGCATAAGTGGGCATTTGCTCTAGTGCTTCAGCAAAGGGTATGTTGATTTGTAACCTCTTAAAGATGTCAAGAAATTTGGCAAATTGCTCTTCTTTCTCCTTCTTCTTGCTTAAGTGAGGATAAGGCAATTTCACTTAAGAAGGGATCACTTGAGGCTTGTCTCCATCTTTCAAAATCTGGCTTCTACTCTTCCTCAAAATCGAATCTTCATCCACTAACTTTTCTCTCTTGTCTTTTTCTTCTTCCTCTATTACAACCTATTTTCCTTTTTCCTCATTCAACTCAGTTTTTTCAGCACTCAACTCTGTTTTTTCAGCAACTCTCTCATTTTTCAACAAAGGCTCACCGCTCACTTTCTCAAGACTTTTACCACTCCTCAAAACAACAGCCTTACAATGCTCTTTAGGATTTATTTGAGTATTACCTGAAAAACTGCTGCTAGATTGTTCCGCTAGTTGCTTTGCAATTTGTCTAACTTGAATCTCCAAGTTCTTTATGGAAGCATCGGTGTTTTTCTGGTTTGACATGGAAATTTTCATGAATTGATTAAGGGTGTTTTCCAAGATAGAAGTCCGGTCTTGAGGCGATTGTGTAGGAAGAGGCTTACTTGCTTGTCCGGCATCTTGTTTCCAAACCAAACTTGTTTAATTCCTCCACCCTTGGTTGTAATTGCTGGAATATTGGTTGTTACCTTGCCGCCCATAGTTCCCCATATAATTAGCTTCCTTATGGAAACTAGGTGTGGCCTCATAATTTCCATTATCATGATCTCCTCCAAAAAAATCACATCTTATTACCTGTTGAGGTGGCATGGTCGTCCCTTGAATGGTTTGGAGTTGTTGTGGGAGTTGAGCTAGTTGCTTGGTAATGGACTCAAGTTGTTGTGTCATAAGCTTATTTTGAGCCAAAAGTGCAGTTTGTGAGTCTAACTCCAACACTCCCCTTCTTGATGTGGTACCTCAGTCATGATGCATCAGATAGTCATTAGATACCATAGCTTCTATCAAAGTCAATGCTTCCTATGGTGTCTTTGTGTTCATAGAATCTCCAGCTGAGGCATCCAACATACACTTGGTTGACGGCCTCAATCCATTGCAAAATGTTTGCATTTGGACAAGGTCGTCAAACCCATGATTTGGACATCTTCGGAGCAAGTCTTTGAACCTCTCCTATGTGTCATGAAGAGTCTCACCCTCATGTTGAGCAAAGCTTGTGATATCACCCCGTGTCTTCACAAATCTTGAGGCGGGAAAGAACCTTGCAAGAAATTTAGCCTCTAAGTCATCCCATGTAGTGATGCTCCCCCTTGGTTGAGATTGGAGCCAAGCCTTGTCTCTATCTCTTAGAGAGAAAGGAAATAACCTTAGGCCAATTGCATCATCGGTGGCACCATTTATCTTCACTGTATCACATAACTCAATGAAGTTGGAGACATGATTATTAGGGTCCTCCTTCTCCATCCCGGCAAATTGATTTTCCTGCACAATATTCAAGAGAGCCGGCTTGATCTCAAAATTGTTGGAATTCACTGGAGGCCTCACTATGCTAGTGACATGCCGATTGACATTTGTATTGGCATAATCCCCAAGTGTCCTCCGTGGGGCACCTTCACCATTGCCTGCCATCTTAAGTGGTTCTTGATGAACTTGTGAAGTGGAGGTCTCTTGTTCTTTTTCTGCTAATAGCTTCTGCTATCTTGCTTGACTCTGATTCTTCCTAGCCGCTCTTTCTATTTCAGGATCGTAGAGAAGTTGGTTAGCTGGAATAGTACCTCGCATGCACAAAAGTCTAGAGACCAAGAATGTTAGCACTAAATGACAACACAGAGAAACAGAAAATAAAACAAAAAATAAAATTGTGCTTAAATTAGTAATCGAAATGGGTATGGTAATATTGAAACACAGTCCCCGGTAACGGCGCCAAAAACTTGTTGGAACGAAGTCTAGGCAAGTATACCTAGTCGTACAAGTAATACGGTGGTGAGACCGATATCGTTCCAACGAGGACTGAGACAAGTACTAACACGTACCAAATCAACTACTATCTAAGCTAATCTTTGGATGGAAGGGAGCTCAATATTGAATACCAAGCCCAATCAAGAGTTAAAATAAACAAAATAAAAGGAAAAGTTCTTTTTGTATTTTTGTCAAACACTTGGAATGCAGAGAAAAGGATTCTTCAAATATATGAAAGATGTTGGGATTAGACTTCACCAAACCTTAGCCTCATTCAATACCAATACCACCAATCCAACTTATGATTCAAATATTAAAATCAACCCACAAGATTACTCAAGCCCTAATTCCTTAGATGACAAGAGCCTAAATCCCCTAATTAAACCCAAATTCCTTAGGTGGCCTAATTAGTGAATCTGCATTAAGAGTAGGGATTACACGATTACTAATAAACCAAAATCCATTCCTAGATGCAAGGTTTACTAGGTGATTAATTCCAGATCAAGAATTGATAAGAACGTCCCCATTGCAAATCAAATCTCAAAATCAATTCATGGATGATCAGACCACAAAAAGCATTAAGCAAAGGAATTAAACACTAATAGAGAAACATAAACACAGATTGATCAATCAAGGCAATTACATAATATTCAGTTTAGCTACATCTAATCCCAACAAAAAGGGATTTAGCTACTCATAATGATAGAAAAAGCCAAAAGAAAAGAAATAGAGATAAGGGAGAGAAGAAACTCCATGGAAGCCTTCACAGAAGCCCCTGGTTCAGAGAGAATGTCTTAGGGTTCAAAATTATCTCCTTTTCTGTCCTGCCCAGATGCCTATTTATAGATTAGGCACGCGTCACGACCGTGATGGCCATCACGGCCAGGCCGTGACAGGTTCTGCCATGGGCGCGCTTTCAAATTTTTGCCTGTCACGGCCGTGATGCTCATCACGGCCAGGCCGTGACCAATTCTTCCTGTGAGGGTCTGGTTTAGCTGACAGGTCACAGCCGTGATGGGCATCACGGCTAGGCCGTGACCAGTTCTGACTTTTGCCTTCTTTTCCTTTCAGTTTTGCTTTATCATGGTCGTGATGGTCATCACAGCTAGGCCGTGATGGGCTCTGTTTGGCTCATTTTCTTCACTTTTCAATCTCTATCTTCATCCAAGCTCCATCATGGCTGATCCTGAGCATTTAACCCTTGATTTCTGCAAAACAACACCACAAAACCGCCTTACCCGTTCCAAGGTAAAAACTAACAAAAATCAAATTAAAATTGCCTAAACTATATGAAAATTCATATAAAAATATACATGAAAAATGAGGTGGAATCACACTCATCATGACCCCCCCTATGATTTAAATTTCTTTAAACTTTTGTTTTGTAACGTTACTTAACCATTCCTATTTTTACCTCTTTAACTAGCTTTGGTGTTAGAAAATGTTATTACTTGGAACATGTTAAATTTTCAAGTTTAATGATTTTTATATAAATGTTTCAATAAAGTTACTTGATTTTATTGTATCCATATTTCAACTATGCTTGCCTTTAAGTTTGGAAGAATAACTACTCGTGCGTTAGTATGTTTCCCTTCTAGTTCATGGTGGTTGTTATGCCCTCACTTAGTCTGTGTGACTCACCCTTCTTATTTTTCCATACAGATTCCCAGACAGCTAAGTAGTGGTAGCTGACAGCTTCAGATCATCCAGACAATGTCATTTTTTTTAGGTAGGCCCTGGTTGTTGGAGGTCCTTTTATTGTAATTTAAGCATCCTTTCATTCTGCAGCTACAGAAAATGTGTTAATTCTTGTGTTGTATTAATGGTCTGGAGCACCATACTAGATATATTTTATATGACTGGAATTCTGAGATGATATTATGATTATCTTAGCAGGTAATTTTATTTTGGGACGTTGTAATTACAGAGGGGACTCTGTCGAAATTTTAGTAAAGGTTCTATTTTATGTCAGTGATGTTTGAGTTATTAGGCTTGCCGAGCTAGGGTGTAAGCCTGCGCGTCAGTCACGGCTTGGGTTTTTGGGTCGTGACAAAGTTGGTATCAGAGCCTAGGTTGTAGGTCCTAGTAGCTGCAGACATGGGGTGATAACAGAGTCTTGCTAGTAATATGTGTACCCGGGCACAACGTACTTGCAAGAAGCTATTAACTCCTTGTGATGGTCCAAAATCTCTCTTCGATGTATGATTTAAATTCTAATTTCCTTTTGTTTCCTTGTCTTATACTTGATAAATGTTCCTTTTTGGGTGAGGATGTCACCAAGGACTAGGATTCCTGCTAGAAGGGAAACTTCTGATGAGTCTGTTGTCCAACCTCATGACCCTCCTCATAGGGATCGTGGTCGTGGTAGAGGCCGCAATTGAGGTAGACGTGGAGGAGATACTGGTGGGCGTGGATTGGGTGCTGGAGTTGCCAATGTTGAGGTGCCTAGAGCAAAGCGAGGTAATCTGACAATGGCAAAGGTTGCAACTGGCATACAGGGGTTACAACAGGTTGTGCAAGAACTTGTTGGGATTGTTGCTGGGTAGCAGCAACAGGGAAATCAACAGCAAGAAAACCTCGACCATCAGCAAGAAGGTGAACGGGTAGAGCAACCGCCAGTAGCAACAACTGTAGGCATTGAGGTCACATTGGCAGAGATTTTGAAGCTCAAACCTCCTACTTTCTCTGGATCCAGTTCAAGTGAAGATCCACAAAGATTTATTGATGGTTTGGAGAGGCTTTGGAGAGCTTTAGGTTGTTCAGAGACTAGAGCAGTGGAATTGGCATCATTTCAACTGGAGGGAGTGGCATATGATTGGTTTGACACGGTCTCACTGTTGGTGACTCCGGCAAGTGTACCGGGTCGTCGCAAGTAATAAAACACGGTAAGAGTCTACCGAGGTCGAACACAAGGATTGGGTTACCAATTCGACTAATTTCGCGAAAAATCCGATAAGTTGGTTAAGTAGAGAAAGTGGTTGGAAAGAAATTAGGATCACAATTTAAATTAACAAATCGAAACAATCAAAGATATGGTGATGAAATCTGGAATTAAAAGCATCTAAGGTTTCGAATCCACCTACCCAATCATGCAAAGTACCCAAGTGATGATATTCTCCTCCCTAAGTTCAATTTTAATGTCAACCGGGACCCCTAAATTCTCCTAAATCCACTTCCGTGCTCATTAGGACGTATTCGACAATTGGATTAATTACTTACTAGGTCTCATAATCCTAATCTCGAATTCTATTAATTCTTGTTCCCTATAGGCTGCACCGATCTCCTACTCACTCTCGTGCACTACTCGACCGATGATCCCAATTCAAGTTCTAAAACGCGAATCGCCGCTAGGCCTCAACACGTTTAACTAGTCGATCACGCTAGCATATAATCGACACAATGAAAACAGAATTGGAAAACAATAATTGAATTAAAGGAGAGAGAGTTACATTACATGAACACTATGCCGCCATGGGTGGCTTCATCGATCCCTTAGACAAGAGGATTAGTTCCTCATGTCCGTAACAACGACACACGTACAATCGGAAATCATCCTAAGACTAAGAATCAAGAGAAGAGAAGAGGAGACGCAGCCCCAGAATAAGGATTACAAAATATCTCCAATCAGTTCTGATCCAAAAAGTCCTCTTTTTCTGTTCTGATCTGCTCTATTTATAAGGAGGCCACGCGTCACGGCCGTGACGGCCATCACGGCCAGGCCGTGACGGTTTTGTTTCTCGCGCACCACGGAATTCGAACTCTCGCGACGCGAAAGATGTCTCGCGACACGAGCCCGCCTTTCACGGCCCGTGATGTGAATCACGGCCAGGCCGTGATGTTCTCTGCCTTGTGTGGATTTTGGGTCACAGCCGTGATACACATCACGGCTAGGCCGTGATGGTCTCTGACTCTGGTACTTTTCTGGAATTCACACACTCGCGACGCGAAGGACGTCTCGCGACGCGAACCTTCCTTTCACGCCCCGTGATGTGAATCACGGCTAGGCCGTGATGGTCTCTGTCTTCCCGGGTCTTCAAACTCTCGCGGGGCGAGCTTCCTCTCGCGGGGCGAGAATCTCCAGAGTAGCAATCTCCACTATTTCTTGACTTTCCTTAATTCTTAGAGCTTCACTTATGGACCTGAAAACAACACAAGCAACCACAAGCGTAATTTTATCCAAAAGAAGCTAAAAACTACACAAAAGACGCAAAACGAGTCAAAGTCCAACTTAGGAACAAAACAAGGCAAATTTGGGCGAAAACGAGAGTGAACTCGAATAAATTGGCACATAAACCCTAGTTCATCTAGTCATAAAACTAGATAAGCCAGAGGCTTATCACTCACGTGGTAGACAAGTTGGTTCACCTCCGTTGGCATGGGGTGAATTTTCTCAGTTGTTAATGGCTCGGCTCCTTCCCAAGAGTGTCAGAGATGATTTAGCTTATGAGTTTGAATGGTTGGATCAAACTGAGGGAATGTCAGTCTCAGAATACAGTGCTCTTTTCAGACAGCTTTTTAGGCATGCTCCCTATCCTATTACAGAGGAGGTGCGAGTTAAGAGGTTTACCCAAGAATTGAGGGAGTACTTATTTAGATCAATGGTTGCACTAACTGTTCTACTTTTGCTGAGGTTTTAAGCTTGACACTTGAGATTGAGCGGTGAAATAAAGAGAAGGGAAGTATTGGGCGGGACTCTCATAAGAAACAACGACTTGGAGGATCACAGAGTAGTCATCCTGGTAGCAGTAGTGGTTATACGCCTGATCATCAGGGGAAACAGAGGGCGGTGACATAGAAGAATGGTTCTAGTGTGCAGTCTTCTGGATCAGTTGCAGAGTTGTAGATCAGATCACACTTTGGGATCATCAATATATGGTACTGCCCAGACGTGTTGTCATACTAGTGGGAGATTTCAATCTAGGGTTTGTTTTGGAGATAAGAGTTTGCTATCATTGTGGTCAGATATGCCATATCAAGAAGGAATGTCATGTAGCTAGACACAACCATTACCCGGTCATGAATCAATACTGGCAGGAGCAACTTTAGCATCTTCTCAGGCTCCTGCAGCACCAGCAAGCCAGTTTGAGAGTTATGTTTGTAGAGGTTCTGGAGTAGCTCATCAAGGTGGTAGAGGATCTAGGGCAAAGGTCAGAGACTGGCAGGGAGAGGGCAAGCTCGTGTTTTTGCTTTGACACGTCAGGATGCTCAGGCATCCAATGCAGTCATTACAAGTATACTTTATATATGTTCCCAAGATGCCCGTGTTTTGTTTGATCCTGGAGCTACCCACTCTTTTGTATCCATGTTTTCTTCTCGACTGGGTAAATGTCCTTCACGTCTAGACAAGACTTTATTTGTGGCTACACCTCTAGGAGAATTTTTGTAAGCTGATTCTGTATACCGTTCTTGTGACGTATCTATAGATGGCAAAGAATTTCGGGTAGATATCATTGCTTTGGATATGATTGATTTTGATGTGATTTTGGGCACTATGAATTCTTGGTTATGTCTTTTGGACTCACTAATGTCTCAGCTGCTTTTATGGATTTGATGAACTGAGTTTTTGAATCCTTCTTGGATCATTTTGTAATTGTGTTTAGTGATGATATAGTTTATTCTAAGAGTAAAGAAGAGCATGAGCAACACTTAAGATTGGTTTTGCAAACCTTAAGGGAGAAGCAGTTATATTCTAAGTTCTCTAAATGTTTGGTTGGATAGTGTGGCCTTCCTAGGGCATATTGTGTCCAAAGATGGGATAAGCATTGATCTAGGAAAGGTGGAAGCAGTGTAAAATTGGCCTAGACCCACTACAGTGAAAGATATTAGAAGTTTCCTTGGCTTGGCTGGTTATTATCGTCGTTTTGTGAAGGATTTCTCTAAACTCGCTTCTCCATTGACTAGGCTGACTCGGAAGAAAGTAGAGTTTCAGTGTAGTGATGAATGTGAGGAGAGCTTCCAGAAATTGAAGGATTGCTTGACTTCGGCACCAGTTTTAGCTTTACCTTCGAGTGTTGGAGGTTATGCAGTTTATTGTGATGCTTCTAGAGTGGGTCTTGGTTGTGTGCTTATGCAGCATGGCAAGGTCATTGCCTATGCATCTATGCAACTCAAGAAGCATGAGCAAAACTATCCCACACATTGTTTAGAAATGGCAGCAGTAGTTTTTGCTTTGAAGATTTGGAGGCATTATCTATATGGCGAGACTTGTGAGATTTATACCGATCACAAGAGCCTTAAATATATTTCCCAGCAGCGGGATTTGAATTTAAGACAAAGGAGGTTGATGGAGCTTCTGAAGGACTATAATTGTACAATCTTATATCATCCAGGCAAAGTGAATGTGGTTGCTGATGTTTTAAGTAGAAAGTCCATGGGTAGTCTTGCTCACATAGCAGAGGTGAAAAGGCCTATTGTTAAAGAATTCTAAGAAATGGTTGAAAACGGAATACAATTTGAAGTTACTCATCCGAGTTCATGGTTGGCTCAAGTACAAATTCGTTCCATCGTGGTTGATGACATTAAGAAAGCTCAAGGTCAGGATCCATAGTTGGTGAAAATGGCAGAGAATGTTAAAAATGGTGGAGTTTCAGAGTTCTCGGTCGATTCTGAGGGTGTTCTGTGGCTTGGAGCTCATTTATGTGTGCCAAATGTGGATGACTTAAGAAAGAAAATCTTAGAGGAAGCTCATCATTCTTCTTATACTATTCACCCTGGTTCTAATAAGATGTAACGAGATCTGTGAAAGTTTTATTGGTGGGAGGGAATGAAGAAAGATGTAGCGGAATTTGTTTCTAAGTGTTTTGTGTGTCAACAAGTGAAGGCTAAGCAGGATTGCTGCAATCTATTGAGATACCTGAATGGAAGTGGGAAAGTATTGCTATGGATTTTGTGACAGGTTTTCCTCGAACCTCAAAAGGTTATGACTCCGTGTGGGTGATTATAGATCGGTTAACTAAGTCTTCTCATTTGTTGCCTGTTAAAACCACTTACTCTGCAGCTCAGTATGCCAAGCTTTATTTGGATAAGATTGTCTCCTTGCATGGTATCCCAGTGTCTATTATCTCAAATCGAGGAGCTCAGTTTACTGCACATTTTTGGAAATCCTTTCAAACTGCTTTAGGAACTCGTCTGAATCTTAGTACAGTCTTTCATCCTCAAACTGACGACCAGTTTGAGAGTACTATACAAATATTAGAAGATAAGCTTTGTGCTTGTGTTCTAGATCTTGGTGGGAGTTGGGATCAATATCTGCCTTTGATAGAGTTTGCATACAATAACAGTTATGAGTCTAGTATTCAGATGGCACCATTTGAGGCTTTGTATGGTAGGCGATGTAGGTCTCCAATAGGTTGGTTTGAAGCTAAAGAAGCTAAACTAGTTGGCCTAGAGCTAATTCTGGACGTACTTTAGAAGGTTAAGTTGATTCGAGACCATTCGGTTATAGCTCAAAGTAGACAAAGTCTTATTCTGATCGAAGGCGACGCCCTCTAGGGTTTGCAGTAGGAGATCATGTGTTTTTACGCGTTTCTCCAATGGAGTGTTGAGGTTTGCCAAGAAGGGCAAGTTAAGCCCTAGATTTATTGGGCCATTTGAGATTTTTGAAGAAAGTTGGACATGTAGCTTATCGCTTGGCTCATCCTCATGATCTCTCAGGAATTCACCTAGTTTTTCATGTATCCATGCTTCGGAAATATTTATATGATCCTTCTCACATAATCCATCATGATGATGTACAGTTAGATGGACATTTGTCTTACACAGAGCAGTCGTGGCCATTATAGATAAGCGGATGAAGTGTTTTCGTTCTAAGGATATTGTGTCAGTGAAGGTTGTTTGGCGAGGGCCGTCTGGAGAAGAAACGACTTGGGAACCCGAAGCAGTAATGCGTGAAAAGTATCCTCACATGTTTGGAAACCAAGGCTAGTCACGACTTCAAAAATTCGAGGACGAATTTTCTTAAGGGGGAAGATTGAAACGAATTGTATCATTTAACATAAAAAAAAAAGGGCCAGACCTTTTAAGCTTCTCCAGAAACTTCTCAAAACAGAACCCCACCCCCTTTTACGTTCTCTATCCCTTCCTCATGTCTCATTCTCTTCTTGTTCCATTTTCTTCTTCCTTTTGCTTCATTTTTCTCCCAGTCTCAAGCATCATTGTAAGATTATTATGAAACTCTTGAAGCTCTACATCTTTCATTTTTGGGAAGCTAAGTTGTGGTGATTTTTGGGTTAGGGGTGGAGCTCTCTGGAGAAAGAAAGATACCCACTCCGTGAAGTCGTGCGTTTGGGCTCTTTGAGATCTGTCAATTAGCATATGTCTGCTTCCCTTGGAGTTGCCGTGAGTAGATTTGTTGTCTCTCCATATTTGTGAGTGGATAATGATCATTGTGGCATATTTTAAATACTTTATAATTGTTGTTTTTAATTATATTGTTATGTTAAAATTATTTTTATAATTATAGTTGGGGAAACATGTCTTTGGTGTTCATTTTAACCATTCCTCAATATTTTTTTAAGGTTGTGGTTTCTCATTAAATGATTTTGATTATACCTAAGAGTTGTAAAGAGCAATTATTTGATAGCAGTCAAACTTGAAATATGATAACGTGAATTGTATTTGTGAAGAGCTGGATACAAATAAATGATTTGAGAATTGTGATTTGGGGGATCCATGTTAAAATCCCGTAACCGTTAGCAGGGGTAACGGTCTAGGTGAACCTAGTTATATATATTTCGGGAGGAGAGGGCTATCCGTTAGATAGAGTCTCCAGTGCATGGAGAGGGCTATCAACGAGATGGAGCCACCCTCGATGAGATATGTTTATGTGACTTGTAAGAGGAGAGGGTTGTCCGTTAGATGGAGCCGCCCCTAAGGGAGAGGCCACCCTTAGGAGGAGAGGGCTATCAATGAGATAAAGCCGCCTCAGATTTCTGGTTGTCTCATGTATGACCCCCATATGATTAAAATTTCTTTAAACTTGTGTTAATGTAATTTGAGGATCCTTTTATTTTGAAGCTACAGGAAATGTGTTAATTCTTGTGTTGTATTAATGGTCTGGAGCACCATACTTGATATATTTTATATGACTGGAATTCTGAGATGATATTATGATTGTCTTAGCAGGAAATTTTGTTTTGGGGCATTGTAATCACATATGGGACTCTGTCGAAATTTTATCAAAAGTTCTATTTTCTGTCAATGATGTTTCTGAGTTATTATGCTTGACAGGCTAGGGTGTAAGCCTGTGCGCCGGTCACGGCTTGGGTTTTTGGGTCGTGACAAGGTCGACCATTCACAGTTCTTCATCTATTACGTCGGCCCAATTAGCATCTACGTCTGCCTAGGAAGAGGACTTTTCTTTACTCTGCTCGGCTCATATCGTATCTCCTTGCATTTTCCATTTTTTGAGATATGGCTTCGACCCCGTCAGCAGGGGTTTCCAGATGACATGTGGAACCAGGTGGATCATTCCCAGGCTCGCAGTGGAGTTGTGGTAGTGAACATAGGCAGGGGGGAACGGGTAGACGATGTACCACTACCGTCGCTAGAGTGTCGTCATGAGCAGTGACTGTAACACCCCGACTTTCACTGTTTTGTTTTAATAGCGGTATATAAACACATAAATGTTTATATTTTTATCCGAGACTTAGAAAAATGATTTTGGATAAACCAAAGTCATATTTGTACTCTACTTTATCGTAGAGAGTTATAGTTAAATTTTGGGTTGAAAATTCAGACGAAACTCGATTTCTGTTTTCACTGACAGTAAAATTTTACTGATCAGAAAACCTAATTTTGACTTGTGAACGAAATGGTTAGGTTTTATATCAATTTTCCAACGACTTTGGTTTTTTTGAAATTTTTCACTTAAAAGTGAATAATTTATATTATTTGGGTGATATATTAAATCGGGTGAACGACGGAGCTGAAAACGGGATTGTCGGGACCCGCTAACGAATAAATCACAAGTCATTCCAAGATGACTCATGTACGTAGGTGAGCCATGTAGGTGACTCACTATTTTAATCATGACATAGAGGTAAAAAGACCATTATGTCCTTAGTTGTTCTTAAAATGTCAAAATTTCCCTAAGTGAAATTACACCTTTGTCCTCAAATGAAAAACATTTTGGACCTCCTTGCCCTCCATTTCCACGGCCCAAGACCCCCACTTAGGCCATTTCACTCATTTTCATCAACTTCATCGATCTTCTTCCTTAAGATTTCTTTCATTTTCTCTAAGTTAGCCATAACCAAATTTGTGAAGAAACCACTTGAATCCTTGTCATTTTTCAACATCCAAGAGGTATACCATACTCATCTCACTCAATCAAATATCATGTTCTTCATTCAATTTCTTGATTCAAGACCGTGGTCATCATGTTTCATTCTAGGGTTTTTATGTTCAAAAATCTCTAGAAAATCATAGAAAAATCATATGATCATTCTTGGGTTTCTTCCCTATTTTCCTTGATGAGGCCGAAACCCTAACTTTTGGGGGTTGTGAAATTTTGTTAAATCTTTTAGAAAATGACAATGGATTTAATCTTTCTAATTCATATATGTGTTGAATCCAAAGGATTGAATCAAAATGAAATCCTTAGCCTATTTTCTATGTGAAGGTCGAATCCATGTTCTTGAGAAATTGGATGATTTTGTTTTATTTTTCAACTTATGATCATTATTCTTAACTTTATACTACTCTAAGGTCATAGATCTAAGGGTATATGAAATTTTGAGATCTCTAGCTAATTTAGCTAGCCATGACCGAACCTACACCATAGGAGTTAATAGGTTTTTCTTCAAAATTTAACTTGTTTTATGTTGTGGTTGTTGAAGGGTAAGTAGTTGTGTGAATCGTGTACACGTTCTACGAAGATCGGAAGTTCGACAAAACTTATTTTGGGAGGAAAATCACTCTGAGGTAAGGGGAGTACCTGAAGGATATTTTTCCGATAGCTATATGCTATTAGTGTGTGGTCTGTATAATTTATTTGAGCTTGTTTGTGGTGATTTAAATTATTTTATGTAGTTAATTTATCTGATGTTAATTATCTGCTTTTAATTGATTATCTGCAGTTATGTGTTATAGTATTTTAATGCATGTTATAAACTGTATTATATGCTATATTGTTGACGTGGAATGTTGATTGTTGATTGAGAAGCCTAACCGTGGTCAGTGCTAAGTTAATTAAGAAGATAAAAGCGTTAAAAAGCTTTATGAGAAATACTGAATATTTAATTGGTGAAATATGGTAATATCATATTATTTAATTATTTGATTTGTTAAAAATGTGGAATAGTTGAAAATCCTATTATTTTAATGATTTATCGGTGTAAGAGTGATCTATGTGTCACATTGAGGACGTAACCGTAAAAAAATCTAGTAAGACTAATTTTTATGAAAGAAATTATAAAATAAAATAAAAAATTATTAGAAAAAGTTAATTTTCAAAAATAACTTAATTATTATGCTGAGAAAATTATTTAAGAGAAAAAGTCAAATTATTGGCTTAAAACATTTTTAAAATGCTAAATAGTGGTTAATTCTGGAAATATTTACGGAAAGCATTCTTAAAAATAGTAGTATTTATTTGAACAAAGATTTAGTCTCAAACGATATTTTTTAGAACTAAAGTTTCGAATAAAGGTTTTCAAATGAAAATGAATTTCTTGGTGATTTGACGGTTTTATAAATTAATTTCAAACGAAAAGGAGTTTCTGTAAATGAGTTTTACACAACGGTGTTATTTCTGACAACTTTGATAAATTGAGATTTTATTTTAGATTTGTGTTTCACAGAACGAAAATGGTGTCAACGTTGAAATATGAACCTAGTAACCAAGACGTCGTGATACTAGTGTTTTGTAATAAAATTAGATCTTTGATCGGTGTTACGGTGTTATGGGCTTTATGTCCTATTTATGGTGTTATGGACCTTGCGTCCTATTTACGGTGTAATAAATGATGTTAAAGGTGAATGTTATTTTCTATCACCACGAACCTAAGACTAGTGCATCGGTCTAGGGCTTCGTGATTGAGCACTCGGACTTTGTATCCTGTGTTGACACTGAAAAATCTTAAAACATTGAAAAACTACGAATGGTCGTGAGCCTTTGAGCTTCGACAAGGAAAGAACAAACAAAAAGAAAAGTGACGAAAAATAAAATGTTTTACATGCATTATTTGGTAGACGTGCCAACGGTGTTACATGATATCTTGATGGACAAGGTATTCATGATGTTGTATCATTGTGCCTTGATGGACAATGAAAACTATATACGGTGATCATTGTGCCTAGTTTTGGACAGTGCTATGGTTAATACTGTGTGTCTTATTTGGCAATCGAGCTTGATCAACTCATTGATATGATGTTGGGATCTCCGGAGATTAACTACCAAAATTTAGACGGTGAATATTGAAGTTCCATGCATTTATTTTACAAATGACGATGATTGTCGGGTATGAAACCCATTGATAAGCTACTTGTTTATTTCTAAGTATTTTACATGGTTATAACTATATATGTTATATGTTGTTTTGTGTGTTGCGCATGTAGTTATCGTGTTAAAATCCATATATTGGTATATATACATAAATGAGTATAGATGGATCCGGAGTCACGGATGGCATATTCGAGGACTCGGTCCCTGACGTTTGAGGAAGCAACGAACAGTGGTGCTTGGGTGATAAACCTTGGGGCACACAACGCCACTTATACAGGCCCCGTTCGTAGTATAGTAGGCACACTTGTAGGAGGACAACAGTGACGTACCCATACCAAGGAGACCATCGAGGTTTCATTACCCCCACTTTGGCTTATTCTACAGTACTTGGTAGATCAGAGGGAGTTAGGGTTTCATTCTGCACCAGTCGATCATGTTCCAGAGGCAGCACCCGTGACACCTCCAGCACCCGTCGTACCTGTTCCAGAGGTAGATGAGGGGATGGAGGAGGATCCAGATGAGGACTTGGAGATGGAGCCCTAGTATCACCCTCTTCCTGACGATGTTGCCCCTGAGGGTATGGTTGGAGTTATGGAATGTTCACCGGATATTCCTAGTGCGGGTGAGGATGACTATCACGGTCTCCCCAATGGATATCATTAGTATAGACTTGCTGTAAGAGTTGATTCCATTTTTGGGTAGTGATCTTGATAGTATGTTATTCTGCCTACTGAGAGCCATTGCGTTTTTGAGATGCGGTTCTAGACAATCACTATGTACTTAGATATGTTTTTATTTCTTTACTTTGTTTATCTTTGGGAATGGCCTATCCATATAAAGGCCCTGTGAAAAACTGATAATGTTGTAGTATGTATAAAATTATCACACACACACACACACACACACACACACACACACACACACACAGATATATACACGTTTGGGTATGTTATTTGTATGAATAAGTAAAGAAGAAAAAAAATTTACCACCATTTTCTATAATAATTGAAATACTTAGTAACTATTATTTTCCGAAAGTAACCAGCAAATCGTTTTTTAAACTTTTATTTTTCCGTAACGAGTGACCACGTGATGTCCCAAGAAGGGGTGTCGCAGTGACAAGTCAGTGTGGACCAGATTTTATAGGCACCACTACGGTGAGGGCTGGGTAGTTCCAGACGCCCATATCGTCTGTTATATGGATTGTCGGTAGCGTCTGCTAGGGGAGAGCTTTGGTGAGCTTCTTTTTATATTTTGATGTATTTTGGGAGAGATGGGTAGGTAGATGTTGTTCCTGTCTTTTGCGTGTTCTAAGACTAGTATGTATCTGTTTTATTTATTTTATCACTTTGTATAGTCTTTTCTAGGGTTATGATCCCTCTGTTGGGATCTGCAGCACTTTGGAGGCTTCTTTATATATTATGTATATATGCTAGTCGTGCTTTATTTTATTCCGATGTGCATGCTTTAAAAGTTTTTAATTTTACAGCTTCCGCAACGTATATTATTTTCGAATGTATATCCGCGCTAATGCCAATAAAACGAATTAATTAGGGTTGTTCGTTAATGAGACATCAGTGTACCTCATGAATCATTTGAAATATATTAATCAGTGTTATAGGACATAAGACAAAGATGTAAAGGTTTGAGTACCCCTTGTACTCCCTTTAATATTAATTTTCTTTGGTTGATAAAAAAAAAATGCCCTTATGCATTTTCTAAACCCTCCCTTAACTATGCAATCAGTTCTCCCTCTTAAGATAGTCTTCCAAGATTTTCAATTTTAAAAGTAATTGTTCAAATAATCAATCAGATATGGAGCACAATATTGTTGAATTTCACATTTTGTTGTTTTAATATGGATTTTGTCATTAAAAGATTGAGAAAATTGTGTTGGGTTTTACTTTTTTTTATGAAATTTATCATTTTTTATTATCTTTTTCATTGACTTTTGTAATTTTAAATGTTTGCTAAAAAATCTTATAGTTCTTTCAATCTTATAAATTCACATGATCCTTTCAAATCTTATAAATTCACATGATATAAATCTTCTAAAATCTGAACATAAAAAATTATGATTGTAAAAATATTTATAAAAAAAAGTCTTATAAATCATTAGAGCGCCCACACCGGTAACAAGTGTGGGGTGCTTAAAATATTAAGAACTGATGCTTGTGTTTTTTTTACTGATGAAGTAGGTGCTAGTTAAGCACCACAAATTTGATGAGTGCTTGTGGAAGCACCGGATCTTATATTTTTATGTGGGCCAGGTTTACAATTTTTTTAATGAAAAAAATGCTTGGATGATTAATTGTAAGGATGTGGGGTTATTGGTGGGGTCCATTTAAGAGCTTTTTAGAAGCTGCTAGGTTGGAGAGATGAGGTGCTTAAGTTGTAAAAAATAAAAATGGATGATATATAATGGTGGGACCCATTTAAGAACTCCAAAGTAGGGTGTTGGGATATGGATGCTCTTACATTTCTAAATAGTTTTTTTAAAACCATAATACTTTTTTATCCCAAAATACTTTTTTAAAACCCTAATTGAATACATCCCGAACAAACATATAGGGTTTGTTAGTTTTGTTTTTAATTTCTTGCATTCAGAAATAATAACAAAATTCCAAGGACATGTCTACTTTGTTTTTAGTTTTATGTTTTTATTTCATATTTTCATTTATAATTGAAAAGATGTCACATTATTTTCGTTCTATTTTCTGTTTTCAAAGATTTCTAATTGTTTTTAACGTTTCATATACAACTTTTTGAAAACAGGAGACATAATAAAATAATATGATATTTTTGTAATTATTTCTTAAAACCAAAAAAAAACTATAACAAAACAAACATATCTTATTTTTTTTTATTTTTGTTTTATGAAATTTATAGAAAAAATACTAAAACAAGAAACATTTTATAATTATTTTTAAAAATAAAAAATAAAAATAAGAATTTGAAAACAAAACAGATACGTCCTAACTATTCCATCTCTTCCTTTGAAATTGTCGGTTTGCCATTCAATACAAACGCGGTTTCAATGTGGGGCGTACATAAAGATGTTGTGGGAACGATCTGGCATTTCCCTTGCCTCAACAAAAAGTTGTGTGTTACCTTACTGCCCCCACCACATGATGTTCATAGCCGGCCTACCATATATGTTTCCTTTCGGTTTTTTTTTTTTTTTTGTTAATGCTAGCATATTTTATGATGTTTTATTTTTGACCCATCCAATTAAGAACACAACTTTTCACTGATGCCATACTTTATGATGTTTTATTTTGACCCATAGGACTTACATAGGAAAGAAATGAAGCTGACTTGAAAGATAGCTGATCTTATCTTAAAAGAAAACACATAATCTATTCTCGCTTTTGCTACATTATCATTATCTTACCCAAGTAAATCTGGCATAAGTAACAAGTTATTAGCTAAAATTGCCATTTCTCTTTTCTTTTCACTAGATTTCTTATTATATTAAAAAACAGAACTTAGGTTAGTCTGGCATCAGAAAGCTAACTTGCCAGCTCATAAAAGCTCATTGACACGCACACATAGCAACATATGAGAGAAAAGGCGGTAATAATACATAATGTTTGTCAGATACATACATATCATTCAATGTTTTTTCTATACTAAGATATTTTATTGCTAAGGAGATTGCCTTAAAAATTGGAATAAAAGATGATTGCCTGTATGTGTAATATGTATGGAGCCAAACTAACCACTCCAAGTTTATTATCCTAATTATTGTAATTTTTTATTTTGATTTTAATAATTAATAATATCACTATGAAGCACCTTATTTATCAATGGGGTGTTGATCGAGTGGAAGTAACTCACACTCATAAGGAGAATCTAGGAAACCCGGGTTCGAATCATTGTGGAGTCACTCATTAGAAGGTTGAGAACTAAGGGATAAAACCTTACTCAATCAGCCGAACCAGATATTAGTCTCATAACGGATACGAATAACCTAAGCCGTGGGATACTCTGATGGACTCACTCGACTCAAAAGGCTAATTAAGGTGGGTTCCATAAACAAAAAAAAATCCTTATTTATTTATACACATATTCACTTTTAATTAGTGTTAATTTCACTTTATTATTATTATTAATTATGACGCAGGACCTTTACAAAATATTGGTCTTTTGATAAAAGCAACCAGACAAGCCATCTTCAACAACCGAATAAGTATCTTGCTTTATTCTTCATGATGACAAACAGATGACTCGTCCAAAAATAGTCAAGATTCACCATCTATATATCTTTTCCTTGCTATAAATACTTCAGATCAAGGATTTATCAACCTAGCTACACAACTGAGCAAAACTCCCTTGAGTTGAATACTTCCAATTAATATAGAAGAAGAAATTTAATTACCCATAATGTTAGATATATGGCCTCTTTTCTTCAAGAGCTTGTAATTGGAATTCCATTCACCACAGTAGCATATCTGGGGGAACAGTCATCAAAGAGATACCTGCCTGATTCTGCTAGCCAACACAAGAAATCTGCCACAAATTCAAAGCAATGTAAGATATATCCTTTATATTTGAAAGTTGATTAATTGAACAATTGTACAGCAAACAAGAGAAAAGTAAAGCTTGTTTGATCAATTCTTCAAAAAGGATTTGGTTGTATTAACAACATTAAACATCTTGATTTTTCAGGTAGACTACATTCAGTTCTTACCAGCATGAACAAACTTGGGAAAAAGGCTGACACTTTTGCAAATGGAATCAGAGAACATGGTATGTACTATTCAAAACCTTATACTACATTCTGTGTATCTCTTTGAACTGGGAAAAATTAGATTGATTCAGTAAATTCTAATGAAGAGATAATTAACAGAGAAGTTATTATTGAGATTCAAAAAGTCCTGGTTAGAACATACAATTTAGTGCTAAAAGGGTTGAGACATCCATCCACACTTATTATGGCTTGGGTTCGATTCTCAAATTTCTCTTGTTGGTAGATGATATTTAAATTTCACTATAAATCCTTGCTGAAATTAGTGATCTTCCCTAACCTTGAAGGGGCGTGCCCTTCCCTTAATCTAAATTTTAGTTGTACAAAAAAAAAGGATGTACAATAAAGTTGTAATTGACTACAAACCAAAAATCAAAATAATAGTTGTAACTGACATATAACTGCTTTTTATACATGCAGTAAGACTTGGGCCAAAGATAACTGATACAGTAAAAGGGAAGTTAAGCTTAGGAGCTAAAATTCTTCAAGTTGGAGGAGTGGAAAAAGTCTTCATGCAACTGTTTAATGTAAGAGATGGAGAGAGGCTACTGAAAGCATCTCAATGCTACCTATCAACCACATCTGGTCCTCTAGCAGGCCTCCTCTTCATATCCACTAATAAAGTTACCTTTTGCAGTGAGAGATCAATCAAGATCTCTTCTCCAAAAGGTCAATTGATCAGAGTCCATTATAAGGTAATATATATATACCCCAACCCTCTTTATCTATGATTAACTGTTTATATATCTCATCAAGCTCTAACATAAAAATTCAAACTATGTGTTTGTCATTGCAGGTGGTGATCCCACTTGAGAAGATAAGGTGTGTCAACCAAAGTGAACATGTGAAGAAGCCTTCACAAAAGTACATAAAAATAGTTACAGTGGATAATTTTGATTTCTGGTTTATGGGTTTCTTAAATTATCAGAAAGCTTTCAAATATCTGCAGCAGGCTATCTCATCTCTCAAGCTTTGATAAAAGAAAAATAGAAGTATACTTTAGTCATTCCCTTTGCTTCATTATCAATTATTTTGTGAAGCCTAAAAGGGCCTAATACAAGGACAAATATTGTACATAATCTTGTTGACAAAAAATGCAAGTTGATTTTTCGGTTCTTTACTTCTCTACTCAATCAGATTCTATACAATTTCTGAAGTTTCACAATCACAAGTCCAAACTAGGCATTCATGAACAACATTTTAAACAATATTTTAAACAATTTGCCTGGCTCTACATGTGACACCCCTTCTTGGGATATCACATGATAACCCGTTTATGGAAAATAAAACTTTAAATTGCTAGTTACTTTCGAAAAATAATATTTCCAAGTCATTTATCATTTCTCAAAAACGGTGATAAATTTTTTTTCTTTCCTTCGACATACATAACAACATCATAAATATCACCGTATATGGATATATATATATATATATATATATATATATATATATGTATATATATATATATGTATATATATATATATATGTATATATATATATATATGTATATATAATTCATCATACAATTATCTTTGCATCATACTTGTTTTCACATCTAGACCTTTATAAGTATAGGTCATTTAGAAAAGGAAACAACATAAGGTAGATAAAGACCTAAGCTGGTCGCACCTAAAGGTAGCTATAACGGTAGAAACAAAACATCAAAAGTCTCGAGAGTAATAGTATGGTCCGTAGTCCATCCTCGTGTATGTCTCGAGTCATACACACTGGTCCAGTGTAGGAGGCACTCCGTACCCCTGGATTGATAATCTAGGCGCCTCCATCATCCGCGTGCTCGAAACTAAGGGACTGAATCCCCGAATACAACAAATCTCCCAGGTGGCTCATCTGAACTCCCCAATATAAAACATAGCAGAGCAAACCCAATAGAATAAAGCAAGGGTGAGAAACCAATATATGGATTTTAAAACGATAACTACATGGCGACACACAAAACATCATACAACATGTATAGTTATAACAACAGAGAAGTTTAAAAATAAACAAACTGTTTATCAAATGGTTTCATACCCGACAGTCGTCATCATTTTTAAAACCAATATTGTATGACACTTCAATATTCGTCATCTAAAATTTTGTACTTAATCTTAGGAGATATCTCAACGTCGTGTTTGAGTTGATCAAACTCGATGGCCAAATAAGGCACTCAAATTTTACCATAGCACACTATCCTACACAAGGCATAGTGATCGTCGTATATGGTTACCATAGCACACTGTCCTATACAAGGCATAGTGATCATCGTATATGGTTATTCATTGTCCACCAAGGCGCAATGAAAAGTCGTGTCATGAATAATGAAGTTGAGACAGGTAAACACAAGAAGGGGGGTTGAATTGTGTTTGTTAATAATTTTCGGAAAAAAACAACCTTTAAAGCTATTTTTGCACACAAGAAGATTAAATTAGAAGCAAGCACAAAGAAATAGATCTTTTAAAAAGAAAGCTTTAACAAAAGCAATATCAAAACCCATCAGTTAGTAAAAACAAATAAAGCTGTAACAGTTTAGAGATTGAATAATCACACAAGATGTTTTATCCCGGTTCACTCTCTTCCAACCAAGAGTTACGTCCAGTCCCTTCTACTTGAAGGTTTTTCTCCATTATTTTCCAAATAGATTACAACCAAGTATTCAACACATCTCCAGGCTTACAAGTATTTCTTTCTTACCAAGTCTCTTCAGGCTCTAACTTTAACAACGAGATTTAACTTATGATCTTCTTAACTCACTGTGTGTGAGGATATGAAAGTTTAAGATCAAATGAATAATTTCACAATATTCAAACTAAATAATACAGACTCTTGCTCTTGAAAGAATATTAGAATGAGTGATTATCGATTGGTAAAAGTTGTTCTTCAGAACTTGAGGTCTTCTATTTATAGTGACCTTCTTCTTCACTTGTATTTCTTCAACGGTTATTTTGAATAGTCCCGTTTAGATATAGCATTGAATGCATGATATCCGTTGTGACTGATAGCCTGATCGTGGCAATGCTGACTAGTACTCTTGGTTATCGAGATAGCATAAAATGGTGGCTCACTGCTCTGAGTATTGCAGGTTGAGAACTTGTTGTTCCTCCTTTGTGTATAATCCATCTTTTTCCATCCATAAAGTTGTCATCATACAGATCGTTTTGCAGTTTCTCATTGTACAATTCTGCTTTTTGCATTTCTTTGATGGTACTATGTTTCTTTTACAACAAGGTAAAACATTAAAGCAAATAAAACAAATGTGAAGAACAAAAACTCTATTGAATTAAGTATCAATCATTTGAAATAAATTCAAGAGATTCAGATTTGCATTTATTCATTATGATGACGTGGCATATCCTCTCGTCTATCAAGTCTTTGGACTTGCTATACCTCAATGAGTTACCATAATCTTTGTCTGGTGACGTGACAGTTAGAGCTCGTCTACCTGATTACTTTATTTTTCAGTTCATTCAACTTTACCAATTACTTTTGTCTGTTGATGTGGCACTCTAGACACGTTTACTATCAAGTCTTTGGACTTGCTGTATCTAAGAAGTTATTTTAATTTCCGTCTAGGAAGCATTTAGTGCCTAGTCTACTTAAAGAAACCAGTCTACTTAATTAAATAAATAAATAACTTTACCAAAACATTGAATAGCCCGTCTACAAGGGTGGACGTGTATTTTTCTCAAGGAGTCCAATGAAAACTTATCCCAAGTTTCTATTACTCATATTTAAATATTCATGCATAGCTGAAAGTACATGTTAGATTTCAACTAACACTTTGCAAAGCAAATTTAATTCTTTTGTTAACATCAAAATTTAGAGATTAATTAAATCTAAATCACTTTGGTTCCAACAATCTCCCCCTTTTTGATGAAGACAAAAACTAATTAAATTTGAGTAGCAAAGTCTACCAGAGCTTACAAAGCTCCCCCTAAGACAAACCATACAAAGTTTAACAGGAAAAGCATAAGACAAAAATTCAGCAGCACATGTATATATAACTTATCTGATCAATGCAACTACTTATTAGTTAAGTATAGTATCAGAGCTTTAAAGTCTTTATCAAATTTAAACAAGTTTTAGAGCAAATAAGATATATCATATCAAACAGTGTTAGAGCACATGGACTTAGGATATACCAGATCAATAAACAAATCATAGCAATCAGTATCAGAGCAACAAAAATAAATATATCAGAGCAATATTTATATTAGCATTGCAAATCATGTCAAAGTATAAACAGAAAGAGACATGAAACTGACTTTATAAATTTAATTCTCTCATCCTTTCTCCCCCTTTTTTGTCATCAGACAAAAAGGTAAAGGAAGTAGACCATCATTGTCAGTAATATTAAACAAATGAAAGATTAAAGGTTAAGCTCAGGCAGGAGGAGGTGGTGGAGGTGGAGGGTTCTGAGTCTGGCTTTTCTTGAAATCCATCAGGAATTCCAGCATTTTGTTGACAACTTCTAAGTTTGGAGCCATTGATGTTTGAACTTGTTGTTGGACATCCTCCTTAATTTTCTTAGTAAACTTCTCAACCTTTTCACCAACTATCTTGCCAAATCTCTCATCAACTATTTTGCCAAGTATCTCTTCAAGGTTCTGTGGCAGAGCATGTTGTCTTGAACTTTCAGCAGATTCTTGAAAGGTGCTTAATGCTCTGGAGTGTTCAGGATGATCTGAAGGGAGAACTACATCTAGAGCTTGTGGTTGAGAGGAATGCTTTCCAGATGAGCTTTGTTTGGACATTGACTCAGCAGATTCTTCTTCATGACCACATGAGCCAAAAATAATTGCATTCATGCCAGGTCCTTCAACGACAATTTCATCTTCTAGGAGCTTAGAAGGAGGTGAAGACGGAGCAGGATTAATCACCAAAAGGGGTAAAGGGGTCACTGATACTTCCTTTGCCTATATGATGGGGTAGGAGAATTCCACATTTCGGCTTGTTATGGGAAGTCCCCAAAGATCTTGGTAGATCATGTACCAGAAGTTCGAAAGACCACACTTGCCTCTGACTTTAGGAATTTCATTTTTCTCTTCTTGGGTTAGTCCAGAGGAAGAAGATTCTCTTGTGCAGTGGATGATATGGGATTTCCAGAAGTCTGTAGCACGTTGCTCATTGATCAACCCAATAGATTTAGAATGCAAATAGTAGTCGAACATGGAGTAGTCAAAAGTTTCTGATTCAGATCAAGCATGACTGATTCAGCTTCTGGCATAACTCCTTTGAATCTTCTATTCTTCTTGTCCTTTTCCTTGCTCATATCAACCATCGGCAGTCTTGGACAAATTCTGTAAGGCATGGTTCCAATTCTTGTTGCAGCATTATGTCTCAGCCATGATGGAGGGACAAAATGTGTGGCTCTATCAACTCTGAAATGACTGAATTCCCACTTCAACATTTCATAGATGAGCTGATCCACAAAGAAATCAGAGGCCCTCCCATAGACACTGGGATGCTCGAAGGATACCTATCTTGTGTTGTTGTCCAAGATTATAGGAACATGTATTGAAGATATTGCTCTTCTTTCAGGGATGGTAGGAAGATTCTTTCTTAGAGGGTCGGTCTCCCAGACACTTATCACATGTCTCTGAACTCCATCAGTGAAGGGTATGAGAGGTAGAGTTTTGACAAGGTTGGGGTAGATTTTTCTGGGGGGGATTTGCTTAGGGGCAGGTGAGTAACTGAAGGTCCTATGTTGTTGTCCATTTGTGAAGGCACTTTTGTGATTAGTTTGCAGTCATGATGGGGTAAATGGAAGGGTTCAACTGGTGGGTCTACTTCTTCCTCATACTCAGGTAGGGGGTACCACCTATTAGGAATGTATTCAGGTTCAGGCTGGTGAGTGAGAAACAGAACTCTCCATTTTCTTTTTACTTTGACCCAATCCTCAGATTTACCATCATAAATAACAGAAATTGGGGTGAAGGGAAATAAGGTTCTTAAAGGTTTTGGGAAGGGAGCACCAGGGGAAATGCCATCATCTGGTTGATTGAACCAGGCATCATCAGCAGGGATAATTGGTTGAAATTGTGGTCTAGATGAGGAGGCTATTTGTGAGTGAGCATGGGAATGTGTAGGTAAATTTATGGTTTGGTCAATTTGTGTTAGTTGGGGTGAGGGTGGAGATGGAATATAAACATTGTCAGTTAAGTTTTGGTTAAACACCTCATTTGGAGCAGAGACAGCAACATTTTGAACAGGGACAACAACAGTTGTGAGAGTAGCTTCTCTATTTTCTAAACTAGACATAAGGTGTCTACCGCTATTTGAACAGGATCACTAGCAGATAGAGTTACCTAAGTCTCAAGGACAGCTTTGGCTTTCCTTTTTGGTTGCCTCCTTCTGGTTGGAATGGCAGAGAGGACAGTAGCATCAGAACAATCTTTTATTTCTTTAAAATAGAACTGATGGGAATTCTATCCTCACCATCCTCATCACCATCTTGAGACAAAACCGGATTTATTGACCTCTTTTGAGAAATGGCAGGTTGAGGGGCAACAGCAGTAGGCTCCCTGATGACAATTCCTGTAGCCCTTTTTGACATAGGCTTCCTGGCAGCAGTGGTCTTTTTCTTGATATTCTTCTTTGTCTCCATAGCCTCAGTCGTGTTTTGTTCCACCATTTCATCTTTAATTTTCATCAACTCCTCAGTTTTCGCCATTGCAGCAGCAGCATAGGTACTAAGGTTCATGTTAGCTATATTCATTTTACCAAAGTCTGCAGCCAACATTGGTTTTTCAGTTAAGATCCTAGCTTGCTCTTCAGGAGTCCTTGCACTAAGAATTTCATGGATTCCTTGAGCCTTGAAAATCTTAGAAAGAAGATGACAATAGGGAAATGCTGAGAGTCTTTTCTTGTTCATCACAGCATCTCTAAATCTTCCATACAGAGTTCTTGGAAGATTGATCTTCGTTTCGGTGAGAAGATGGCAGAGGCAGAATTTGTGCAGGGAGGAGAGGTTGTCCTTGGATCCAACCTTATGAAGAACCACCTTATTGAGAAGCTGATGAAGGATGCGAACAATGTCCTTCATTTCAACAGCTTTCCAAGAGTGAGTTCTGACTGTGTCTTCTCTTATTAAGCAGACTTCAATGGTCTCTGAGCCGCCTAAATCAGCTTACCATGTTTCGGTAAGGGTCAACCCTTCCTGGGCATAGAAGATGGAATCAGCAATAGTCTTCTCAAAGACTACAATCTTCTTTCTCAACACAGTAGAGAAGAAGTCAGTATCAGTCACTTGAACATTCCTCCAGAAATCCCTAATCAGGTTTTAAAAAATAGAGACTTTCTCTGTGAAGAGTCCTCCCCAACCAGCAGCATTAACATACTTGTTAATGTCCAAGTAACAGTCTTGCAATACTCCAAAGTTGAAATGATGCTCAATTACCAAGTTAAGCTTGTCCACGTTGAAGGTTGAAGAAGAAGCCATTTTTGGTGAACAGAGAGCTTAGGGTTTGAAAGCAGAGAGAGATAGCTTGAGAGATCAGGGAAGTATAAAGGTTTTCTCAGAGGGAAAAGATTACTTTTAAAATATTTTTGAATCCCAAAGGTTTATCAAAAGGAAAATCTTTTGACAAGACATGTCATTAAGGATAAAACGGCGTTGGTATTTTGGAACTCTAAAAGGTTTTGATGGGATTGATGAAATTACTGACTCAACAAAGAGAATAAAGGATAAAATTGTCATTGAGACAAAATAAGTGCATTTAAAAAAATGCTTTAGTTGTAGGCAGATGTGGACTCATCTGAAACTCCACAATGAATGCAGTAAACAATACTAGTAGACGCGACGAATAGACACACAACATACCATGCAATAGACGCACAACTTTTAAAAGGTATTAGACGTGCATAAGTAATAGATGCACGATTATCAAAACGAATTTTTCTCAAGGCTAGATGCCTAAATTAATCCACACATATCATGTTAAGATGTTTCCTAATGAAGATAACTCTGTCCTCTACAAGAGGTTTAGTAAAAGATATCTACCCATTGATGGTCAGTATCTACAAATTGAATATCAAATACACCTTTTTGCACATAATCCCTAATAAAATGATGTTTAATCTCTATGTGCTTAGCTCTAGAATGCAAAATTGGATTCTTAGATAGATTTATTGCAGCAGTATTATCACACATAAGTGGAATACTACTTACAAACACATTGTAATCCTCCAATTGATGTTTGATCCAAAGAAGTTGTGAACAACAACTTGCAGCTGATATATACTCAGCTTCAGCGGTTGATAAGGCAATGGTACTTTGTCTTTTGCTTGACCATGAGACAAGATTAGCTCCAATGAAGTGACATCCTCCACTAGTGATTTTTGTTTCAATTCTATCTCCAGCATAGTCAGCATCACAGAAACCAACTAATCTGTAATATTCATTTTTATTAAAGCACAAACCACAAACCAAGATTAGTAGTACCTTTTAAATATCTAAAAATTCTCTTAACTGCTGATAAGTGAGATTCTCTAGGATCAAATTGAAATCGAGCACACAAACATACACTGAACATAATATCAGGCCTAGACGCAGTAAGGTATAAGAGAGATCCTATCATACCTCTGTATACGTTTTGGTCTTCTTTTTTCTCTTTATCATCTTTGTTCAGTATGGAAGTGGGGTGCATAGGAGTATTCATTGGTTTACAATCATCCATCTTAAACTTCTTCCGAAGCTCTTTTGTATACTTAGTCTGGTGGATGAGCACCTCATCCAAGGATTGTTTTACTTGAAGTCCAAGGTAGAATTTGAGTTCTCCCGTCATGCTTATTTCAAATTCTTTCTGTATTAACTTAGAGAATTCTTTGCATAGAGACTCATTAGTAACACCAAAAATAATATCATCAACATATATTTGTACAACTATGAAATCAGACTTAATGGACTTTCTAAATAAGGTTGTGCCAACCTTTCCTCTATTGAATCCATTTTCCATAAGAAAGGAACTTAGTCTGTCATACCAAGCACTAGGAGCTTGCTTAAGTCCGTACAAAGCTTTCTTAAGCTTATATACATATTCAGGATGGGTTTCACACTCAAAACCCGGAGGTTGCATAACATAAACTTCTTCATTAATAAAGTCATTTAGAAAAGCACTTTTAACATCCATCTGAAAAAGCATAATACTATGATGTGCAGCAAATGAAAGTAGAGTTCTAATAGCTTCTAATCTAGCAACATGTGCAAAAGTTTCAGTATAATCTATACCTTTTTCTTGAGAGAAACCTTGAGCAACAAGTCTCGCTTTGTTTCTTATTACCTTACCATTTTCATCAAGTTTGTTTCTGTAAACCCACTTTGTTCCAATCACTGATTTGTCTTTGGGGAGGGGAACCAGAGTCCAAACTTCACTTCTTTCAAACAGATTGAGTTCTTCTTGCATAGCTAGAATCCAACCATCGTCTAGAAAAGCCTCGTCTACTGTCTTTGGTTCTAACTCAGAGACTAGTGCAAAAATATCTTGTTATTTGAAAGTTGATCTGGTTCTTAGCTTGTCATTAGGGTTTCCAATGATCTGATCTTGTGGATGATAATTCTTGAAGTACCACGATTTTTGAACTGTATCATGTTGAGAAGTGGAAGTTTCTGGTTGTTGAGTGGGGTCATCTGCTTGATCATCATCTTTTATCTCTGGTGAGTCTCCTGGAATGTTTAGATCAAGATCTACAAAAACTTCATCTAGCTCTGATAATTTCTTATCAGGCTGTTTGTCATCAAACTTGACATCAATACTTTACTCTACTATCAGAGTCCTAGAATTATAAACTCTAAAGCCTTTAGATGTCTCAGAGTATCCTAATAGTATTCCATTATTTGTTTTAGCAACAAAATCACCAAGTTGATCTTTAGTATTCAGTATATAGCATTTACAACCAAAAGGGTGAAAATAAGATATGTTGGGTTTTCGTCCTTTCCACAGTTCATAAGGAGTCTTATTCAGGATAGGTCTAAGGTATATTCTGTTCTGAATGTAGCAGGCAGTATTAACAGCTTCAGCCCAGAAGTGTCTAGGGACAGAGTTGTCATTGAGCATAGTCCTAGCCATCTCTTGAAGAGATATGTTCTTTCTCTCTACCACATCATTTTGCTGTGGTGTTCCTAGGTATTGAGAAGTTGTGAAGGATACCACTTTCTTCACAGAACTTATGAAATAGCTCATTTTCAAACTCTCCCCCATGGTCACTTCTGATTGAAGTGATACACATGCCTTTTTCATTCTGTACATGTTTGCAGAATACATAAAAGACCTTAAAAGACTCATCCTAGTGAGTTAGGAACATAACCCATGTCCATCTAGTGTAGTCATCTACTATGACAAGACCATATTTCTTACCACTGACAGAGGCAGTCCTTGTTGGACCAAAAAGATCAAGGTGTAGCAACTCTAGTGGTCTATTGGTACTAACAACATTCTTGGATTAAAAAAAACCTTTGATTTGTTTTCCCTTTTGACATGCATCACAAAGAGCATCAGATTTGAACTTAAGGTTTGGTAGTCCTCTCACGAGGTTATGCTTGTTTAGTTTTGAAATTAATTTCAAGCTTGCATGACCTAGCCTTTTGTGCCAAATCCATCGCTCATCTTCAATGGATACTAGACAAGAGACACTTTGATTTGAAAGGTCCTCCAAGTCAATCTTATAGAGATTGTTTTGCCTTTTAGTAGTGAATAAAAGTGATCCATCATCTTTCTTGACAGTACACATGTTCTTACACTACAAGAAAAAATGAATTTAGCGAGGGCCAAAGGCCGTCGCAAACAGCTTAAATCCGTCGCAAAACACATGTTTCTGACGGATTTGCGACGGCGACAAATCCGTCACATGTTGGGTCGTCGCAAAAGGTTTCTGACGGTTTTTTTAAATGACCGTCACTAATTAGCGACGGCTTATTCCGTCGCTAATTTATGTTGCCGTCGCAAATTATGAGAAATTAGCGACGGCATAACCGTCGCAAATTATAGAAATTAGCGACGGCCTAACCGTCGCAAATCAAAATAAATTAGCGACGGAATAGTCGTCGCAAATTGCAACACATTTGTATAAAACTAAATAATTTAATTAACTAATTTTTTTATTAATTAATTATTTAAAATATGAATTATTTTTAATTAATTATTTAATATTTAATATAAAAATCAAAATTAATATAAACATTAGTTATTTTGTATATTAATTAGAATTTAAACTATATTATGATAAATGAATAATAATTTTAAACAATAAATGAAATTCATAAATAAAAGCAAATTATTTTGACAGAGTGCATACATCATACAAAATAAAATCTAATATCAAAGAAACTAATAACCCTCTCTATAGCCCCGCATTAACAAATCTGTAAAGAATTGATCATCCTCGTCACTGGTCTGCTGATGACCCTCAGGCTGGGACGGTGGTGGCTGTGGCTGTGGCTGAGGGGTGCTGTGAAGGTGTTGGTCCTGCTGCGACTGTGGGTCGAGGGTGCTGGTTCCTAAACGCAACATGAGCTCTCTCTGTGTAGCTGCCATCATCTCTATCTGCTCCATCATCTGTGTTTGTTGAGTAAGCAGTTGCCGATTGATCTCATCCTGAGCTGCCAGTTTCAGTCGTATCTTGACCATCTCCGCAGACTCATGAGACTGGCGGTGCCTAGTACTGGACGATGCTCGACTCTGCTGAGTGAAGATGCTGGAGCACCCGCGTCGATAGTTACCGGCTAGGTCTCCCATCCCATATTTAAAAATGAAGATACAGTTCACTATCAATGAAAATCCAATAAGTAGTATACCATACTACCATCCATTACCATAACAAGTGAACAATTCCAACTCAGATCTTAGAATTAAAATTTATTCACAAATAGAGGAAGTATCCTCTTCAAAAATTAAATTCAACGGTTATATTCAAGAGAGCATCACATTCACACATTATTTATCATAAAAAAAATACTACATACACTTGCATTAGCCTTACACCTATATTTCCTCTCACCTATCTTTGTTTTATATAACCCATTAATTCCTTCAAGATATAAGTTAATTAACTTTATACTTCCCTTAAAGACATGCCTCTGCACATTCAAAAACAAATTTCCTTCACATTGGCAGTCTAGTAATACGGCATAAACATAGAATATCAAGAGCAATTAGCATTTTCTACATGTATTATAAGCCTTCTATGTCTTCTATGTGTAACCATTGCCATTAAATCAGAGCAATGGTTTGATAGCAATGAAAGAAAAATAAACCAAATAGAATAGTCATTATCTATATAATTTATCAATTATATATTTTATAGGTAAATCACATAGTTTATTGCAAGCTACTAACCATATAGTGAATAAGGAAAAAACAAAGCACATGGTGTAGTTTATAAACGATAGCACAATCATAAAAAAATTGTCAGGTTACATGCATAGTTGATTGTGTAATATTCTTATAATGCTCATTTTTATCCTCATTTATCTTATTTGTTAATGTTACATAATAGTTCATTTTTAAAGAGCAAAGACAGCATCAACAGTAACCACTTAATAGACTAAATTAAACCACAAGGAAAAAGTAATTAAAATCACTTACCAACACTAGTGGAAAATATACATTAGACGGTAAAGGTTTACGTCAGTTAACCAAAAACTAGACGTTAAAAAGGGGGCGGTGGCAGTTTTGTAAATATCAGACTTCATTAATTCACTGTTAACGTCAGTTGTTTTAAGGACCGGCGTTAAAAGTGAGGCGGTGGCAGTTTTGTAAACATTAAATCACTATTTGCGTCAGTTGTTTAATGAACTGACGTTAATTAACACTTTTAACGTCAGTTGTTTATAAAACTGACGTTAGAAGTGTGATTTTTACTTCAGTTAAATAAATAACTGACGTAAATAATCAACCTTTCTTTCGTTGTCATCTCCCTGTTGTCACTCTTAACGCAGATCATCACTCCATATATAGTGCAGTTTATTTCTAATCTTTTTTTTAAAAAAGTTTATTTTTAATCTTAATTAATTAGCTTGAATTAGTAAACAAATTCTTGTGCAAATTAAAATAAATAAACACTTAACATAAAACAAGTTATATACGTATAATCAAATCGTATCTCATTGAAGCGATTCATAAGTTACAATTACATGATTAAAAGATAAAAAATTTCCGCAAGATAGCACTAAAATATAAAAAAGTTTCTGCTTCAACATCATTTTCTTCTCAGTCCTGTCCTCATAAACTCCGATATTGAATGCATCTCCTCCCTTACTTGAAGTCCTTGATGCTCCATCTGAATCCACAGTCAATTTGCAGCCAAAGCAGAGTGAAGGGTGCACTCGATCTGTTTTAGCAATATTCTTGGAACAGCCACTTGGTTCCAAAGCTGAGGTTTTGGAGTCGTAGTCGCCGATTCTCCCGAAGGATGATGGTGTGTGCAATTCACATAATGCGATTTACACACCCTTATCACCCATGTAATGTGATTTACTCAAACTCAGAAGTTGTTTGACCAATAAGACAGAGACCTTTAAGTCTAGGTATAGGAAGAAAGAGTGATGAAGTTAATTTGCATGGCAGAGCCATATTGTGAAGCAGAAAAATTAAAGGAAGGAAGGAAGCTATTTATAGGAGTAGGGGATGAAGTTACTAGGCGTCGTAAGTTGCTAAAAAATTAAATGGATCATTAAGAGCATTAGGTTCCAAGGCGCATTGGGAGTTGGCAATCATATATTATAAACGTGCAGAAAAGAAAACGCCCGAAGGAATAGGAAGAAATAGACCTTTAAGTCTAGCTAGGTATAAACTTAGTGCTCATAAAGAGGATTATAGGTTACAATGTGCATGGGTAAGTAGCACAGCAGTAATGGGTAATTTAGTATCAGAGTAGTCAAAGGAATGAATGCTTTAATTTTGCAGAAACTTATACACTTTTAACATCAGTTGTTGAATAAAACTGACGTTAAAAGTGTTTTTCAAATAAAAAATATTTATTTTTAACGTCAATTGTTTATACAATTGACGTTAAAAGTGTGATTTTTACTTCAGTTAAATAAATAGCTTACGTAAATAATCCTATGTTGTCACTCTTAACACAGGTCTCAGAGCCATTTTGTGAAGGAATAGAAATATAGAGGAAAAGAAGAGGCAGTATTACAGATGATACAAAATAATGGTACTTTATATAGAGAATGATTTTTACACAACACTTTTAACGTCAGTTGAATTCAACAACTGAGGTTAAAAGTATTTTTTAAAAAAATATTAATATTTAACGTCAGTTGTTTAATACAACTGACGTTAAACAATTACTTTTAACGTCAGTTGTTTAATAAAACTGACGTTAAATGTTGTTTTATTTTTTGCTTTTTGATTATAACGTTTACACCCGCGCGCCTTCTGAACTTCGCTCTGTACGTACGTCTCTTTTCTATTTTCATCATGCTCAACCCTAGATCACTCTCAACCCTCACTCTCGCTCTCACCCAGCATAGAACCCTAATCGCGAGCTCATCTCCACCGCAACCACCGCGAAGGCTTCTTTGCCACCACCGTGAAGTACACTATTAACTCTAACTCTGTCTTTCCATTCATTCTTTGCAATAACTTGACATCTCTCTTTCCCCTTCCCGCGCACTAACTCTCCTTGTCCCTCTGCTCTCAGTAACCACTTCGAACGTTGGCCACCACTCGAGCGATTCCTCCCAACCACCACGCGAGCACCAATTTCTGGTGAGTTTTTATGGCACTATTTTGTATTTTTGGTTTTGAGTGTTTTTTTCTAATGTAGTATCTTTAGTTGAAACTTGAATCCGTGAGTTTGAGTTGTTTGGAATGTACGTCTCTATTTTTGGTTTTGAGTGCATGTTGCTCTGCTGGTTGATCTGTCACGGCCGTGATGCTCATCACGGCTAGGCCGTGATCAGTTCTGCCTGTGATGGCATGGTCTGGTTCAGTTGGCACGTTACGGCCGTGATGGACATCACTGCCAGGCCGTGACCAGTGCTTGGCAATCTTCAAAAACTATAGTTTTCAATCTCCCGTATTGTCCTTATATTGGATATATGTTTTGTATATCTACAGGACCTATCTAGTTATGGATCGTAGTTGGATGGTTTGTAAGCGCACTAGTGCTGAGTATTTGAAGGGGGTGGGAGAATTTATAGAATTTGCTCAAAGGAATGTTCCTAATAGTAATGGAATGTTCCGTTGTCCTTGTGTCAAGTGTTTGAATACGAGGAAATGTACGGTGAAGGATATACGTACTCATTTGATTTGTGAAGGGATTTGCTTGAGTTATACAAGATGGATATGGCATGGTGATGTGTTGTTGAGTAGTACGGCGAGTGTCTCCCAAAGTGAGGACGTTGACGTAGATATGGAGGATGATCGAGTAGAGGACATGATCCGTGATATTGGACAAGAATCTTTTCATCGAGCTCATGTGTATGATAGGTTGTGCGGTGATGCGGATAAGCCTTTATATCCAGGGTGTACTACTCATACACGGTTGTCGGCGGTGCTAAAATTGGTTTGTATGAAGGCGAGAAATGGTTGGACCGATAAAAGCTTCACGGAATTGCTTGAAGTGTTGAAAGACTTGCTTCCGGATGACAACACATTGCATGACCGTAACTATGAGGCCAAGAAGGTATTGTGTCCTATGGGTATGGAGTATAAGAAGATACACACATGCCCCAATGATTGCATATTGTACACCGGTGTTCATGAAGACAAACACGATTGCCCCAAATGTGGGTTATCACGATACAAAGTGAAGGGTGGTGATGATGATGATGATCTTGATGATGTGAGAAAAAAGGGTCCTCCTGCGAAGGTGTTGTGGTATCTTCCAATAATTCCAAGGTTCAAGCGATTGTTTGCCAATGCGAAAGATGCGAAGAATCTTAGATGGCATAATGATGAGAGGAAACGTGATGGAAAGGTTCGTCATCCTGCTGATTCTATTCAATGGAAGAATATCGATACTATGTTTCCGGATTTCGCCGATGAGCCAAGAAACCTAAGGCTTGGACTTGCTACGGATGGAATGAATCCTTATGGTAACATGAGTAGTATTCATAGTTCATGGCCTGTTCTATTGGTAATTTACAACATGCCCCTTTGGTTGTGCATGAAGCGCAAATACATGATGTTGTCTATGATGATTTCGGGCCCAAAGCAACCGGGAAATGACTTAGATGTTTATCTAGGTCCCTTGATTGAAGACTTGAAAACGCTGTGGGTGGAAGGTGTCGATGTAGTTGATGGGTATTCTCATGAGACTTTCAAGCTTCGTGCCATGTTATTTTTCACCATCAACGACTTTCCAGCATACGGTAACTTGTCCGGCATGCAGTGTCAAGGGGCATAAAGCATGCCCTATATGTGAAGAAGGCACATGCTACACTCAGTTGCATCATGGAAAGAAGACGGTTTACCTTGGGCATCGGAGATTTCTTAGATGTGATCACCCATATCGTAAGATGAAAAAAGCTTTTAATGGATGCCAAGAGACAGAAGAAGCGCCGGCGGCCTTAATTGGAGAGCAGGTTTATCAGAGGGTAAAGGACATCGATGTTATATTCGGCAAGTCCAAAAAGAAAGGTAAAGCTGCTGAGAAAAACATATGGAAGAAGAGGTCGATATTCTTTGATCTTCCATACTGGCGCAAGCTTGATGTCAGACACTGCATTGATGTGATGCATGTGGAGAAAAATGTGTGTGATAGTGTGATCGGGACGCTTCTCAACATTCAGGGCAAGACAAACGATGGTGTGAATGCTCGTCTCGACCTCGTTGCTATGGGTATACGAGAGCAGTTAGCTCCAGTTGTTGAGGATGGTAAGCGGACTTATTTGCCACCAGCATGTCATACTTTGTCAAAAAAAGAGAGACAAAGTTTCTGCGGGTGTCTTCAGGGCATCAAAGTTCCACATGGTTACTCTTCAAATATGAAGAGGCTTGTCTCTAGTGATCTTAAATTGGTTGGCTTGAAGTCTCATGATTGTCACATGTTGATGCAACAACTTCTGCCCGTTGCTATTCGTGGTATTGCTACAAAAAATGTGAGACATGCCATTACTCGGTTGTGCTCATTCTTCAATTCTATATGTAGCAAAGTCGTTGACCCCCGTATGTTGGATGACTTGGAAGTTGAGGCTGCTACAATCTTGTGCCAATTGGAGATGTATTTTCCTCCTTCCTTTTTCGACATAATGGTTCACTTAATTGTTCATTTGGTGAGGGAGATTAGATTATGTGGGCCGGTTTTTATAAGATGGATGTACCCAGTTGAGCGCTACATGAAGATCTTGAAAGGGTACGTGAAGAATCCTCATCGTCCGGAAGCATCTATTGTTCAAAGGTATGTTGCAGAAGAAGCTATTGAGTTTTGTTCGGACTACCTTCATAACACGGATCCTATAGGGGTTCCTAAGCCTCGGCATGATGAGATCAGATGTCAAGGTAAGGGTACACATGGCTTAAGAATTAATAGGAAGGATCGGGAGGAAGTGCTTCAAGCACATTTGTATGTATTGAACAACATCGAATGTGTTCATCCTTTCTTATTTGAACATAAAAGAAAAGTCAATCAAGAAAACCCTCGAATGAGCGAAATGTGGTTGTTGAACAAGCATAACAAGACTTTCTTACCATGGTTCAAGGAAGAAATGCTTAAGGATGGTAGTACTGCTTCTCATGACGTAAAATGGCTAGCACGTGGGCCTAACTTCAACGTCATATGTTGGAGCGGATACGACATAAATAACTTTTCCTTTTATACAAAGGAACAAGATAACAAGAGTACCATGCAAAATAGTGGGGTTATGATCGTGGCCGAAGCAATGCACTTCTCTAGTGCAAAGGACACGAAACCCGTTACAGCACCGAGACCTTACTTTGGATATATTGAAGATATTTGGGTGCTCGATTACACTAAGCTTACGGTGCCGGTATTTAAATGTAAGTGGATTGGTAGTAACGGTGGTGTACAAACCGACGAATTGGGGTTCACATTGGTAGACCTCAACAAGTTAGGTCATATAAATGAGCCTTTCATAATGGCTTCCCAAGCAAAACAAGTGTTCTACATCACTGATCCTTCTAACAAAAGGTTGTCCGTGGTTCTCCAAGGAAAAAGCATGTATAATGGTAGTGATGAAAATGAAGATTCAAATCTTGATATTCCTGAGACTCCTTCTTTTTCAACAAACATGCCTACTATAATCGAGGAGACACAGGTGGACGATGTACATGCCACTCGTGATGATCATCACGAAGGGATATTGATATAGGTAGTTTAAACTTAGTATACATTTATTTTTATTTATATTTATGTATTTATTTTGAGTTATAACCTATGTTAATAAATATATATTGTTTCTGAATACATATATACGGATCATTATTCCATTTTTCCTTTGCAATTCTGTAATGTGTGTGATATTCTGTGTTACTGGGATATTTACTGAATGCAGGATGGCTGAGGGGAGTGATATTTTAAAACTGAATTTAAAAAAAAATACTATTAACGTCAGTTTTATCATACAACTGACGTTAATAGTATTTTATAAAATATACAGTACACTATTAACGTCAGTTGTTTATTACAACTGACGTTAAAATTAATACCTTTAACGTCAGTTCTTGATAACAATTGACGTTAGTTTTAACAAAATTAAAGTCAGTTTTTTTAAAGAACTGGCGTTAATTTTGACAAAATTAACGTCAGTTGTGTTAAAGAACCGACGTTAATAGTGTTATATTTAACGTCAGTTCTCAACTGATGTTAAAAATTTAACTTTTAAAGTCAGCTGTATTTACGTCAGTCAGTATTCTGACGTAAAAAATCAATTTTAACTGACGTAAAAAGTACTTATTGCACTAGTGCAATTAGAATGAGAGCAATACTAGCACAACTAGAAATGTATATAACTTTCACAAATCAAGAACCTGCCCAACAGAAAATTGAATATAATCATAAATATAAAGCTGTAAGAAGGGCAATGCTGCCAATTACCAAAACCATAAAGACAGATGTAAATTACCAAAGTATTTCACTCACCAAACATTCAAGCTTCTAGCCCTCTGGAATTTTATTAACTACTATAATGTCTTCTATTATACAGTTAGCTCTCAGTTTGTTAGTTCATGTTCTATTGCTTTTTTGTTTCATCTTCATGCTAACATTTACAAACACCTATTGAATTGTTTATCAAAATATATTGGTTTTTTAGGTAGACAAACATTAGAGTTAACTATAAAAAAATATATTATTCAAATACTCAATAGATGTCTTGAAAGCATAGATCACCTGAGCAGAGCACTCCTAAACTTATACCAAATTCATGTCAGCTGAAAAACTTGTCCATGAGAATCTGCACATTTCAAATTTTAAATGTATAACAACAACACCTGAAACATAAAGATGTCACATTTTAACATTTTCTGGGTTCACAAAACTACATGAGACTCATTTCATTAACAAAATAAAAACATACATCACATAAATCACATACAGACTAACATAATTATTCAACACTAAATCCCTAAATATGGTGGAAGAAGCACATAAAACATGACTACATAACTGCATGGTAGAAACATACATACAAAGGAAAGGTTATTTATGACTTAAACAAAAGAGAATTTGGTCTTGGAAATTTTCTTGTCGGATAACAACTCCTTCTCAATTGCATTTTGAGCAGTTTAATAGAACACGAAGAATAGTCAGTCACCCTATCACTTACACCACAATGTAAGGCTCTATGAATGGACTTAATAAATTGAGGACTTATACTATGAAACCATTGGACTTAATAAATTGAGGACTAATACTATGAAACCATTTCACATGCTCTAAATTTGTGGGCAATATAACTTCAAAGCATAAATGGATAGGCTTTATAATATATAACTTCAGAGTAGCCTTAGAGCAACTTTTAGAAGCTTATAGATTTTGTACTGTCACCAGTTCATGGCTATTACAAAAAGACACAATTTTTTTTATTTACATTTTTATTACATATCCAGAAAACTACAAACCTGCCAAGTAGGAAAAGAATGTTGATCTGTTGAGCATAACAATCACGCAGAGAAAGCACAACGGGAATTTCCCATCAAGAGTCAATATATTGTATATCTGCTGGTAACAATTATCCTTGACCCTGTTAAAACATGGATATGAAAACCCATTACATAGGGCCATCTTCTAACTAAAATGAAACATATTTATTGATATAAATTTCTAAATCAGTTGTCATTTTTATCCCCATACTGTGCAAGTGATGTTCCAAAACTCAGACAAATCACAGTCATACACATGCAAATCGGCTTATACAGTGATGCAAAGGCAAGTTTTTCATCCTAATAGTGTCTTTTTCTGAAGTTTTGGACCAAAGTGACTTTTTCAAAATGGTAGCATTTGCTCAGAAAGTGGTTGTTGATAGAACAAAACAACATGCTATAAAATCTGAAGAACAGATGGGAGAAGTTACGGGAGAAACAACAAAACAAATTTTAAAACGGAAAACAAAAAGAGAAGATGAACAAATTAGAAAGAAGAAATGAGAGAAGGTAGTGTAATTTTTTGAAAGAAAAATGAACAAAATAGAAAGAAGAAGTGAACAAACTCACCAGTTTTTTTGCGTGCAGACCTGCAGTATTTGAGCAGAAACGGCGAAGATGACAACTGAGGGAGGAAGAAAACTGTTCGAGTTACTTATTGGAAATTAGCGATGGCCTTTTAATGTTAGCGACGGCTAGGCCGTCGCAAATTACTATTCCGTCACAAATTGAGAATGACCGTCGCAAAAGTACCGTCCGTCGCAAACCAATTTGGCCGTTGCAAATGACCTTGGACAAACATTTGCACATTAGTGACGACCATGCCCGTCGCAAATTGGCGCCAACATTTCGCGTAAAATGGCGGGAACGTTTCTGACAGATTTGCGATGAAACTTCCGTCAGTAATCTCTTCTACCATTTGCGACGGCTTAAGCCATTGCAAAACATAAAATTAGCGACAGATTTGAGGCCGTCGCAAAATTTCCGTCGCTAATTAACCTTGTTCTTGTAGTGTTATCAAAAGAAACCGCATATCCACTGTCACATAATTGACTTATGCTCGGCAGATTGTGCTTCAAGTCATTTACTAAAAGAACATTATCAATGGATGGAAAAGGATGTTTACCAATTTTACCTATACCAATGATTTTCCCTTTCTGATTTCCTCCAAATGTGACCCAGCCACCATCTTTGGGCTTAAGGTTTTGGAACATAGACCTTTATCCCGTCATGTGTCATGAGCAGCCACTGTCCAGGTACCTAGACATCTGTTTTCTTCCTATTGTTTAGCAAATCTGCAACAGGTATTATCTTATCTTTAGGAACCCAAACTGACTTGGGTCCTTTCTTGTTAGTTGTCACTGGACGAGTATGCTTAGCATGTTTATTGTGTATGCATCTAGATGTAATATGCCCACCTTTTCCACACACTTTGCAAAAGGTGTTGGATGAGCTAGACTTAGCTTTAGCATATTTATCTGGAATTTTTGAAGTTCCATGATGTGTATGTGATTTTGATTTTTTGTGAGAGCTTCCTGCTTCTCTTTGTCATAACCAATGCCAGATTTATCATGAGATGACCTATAGTACCTTAAACTGAGACTAAGCTTAACTGAACCACCTACAACCTTTGACAGAGAATCTGTCAGATATGTTACATTGTTTCAGTTTTGCAACTCCAATAGACTAACAATCACTGATTTTAGTATGTCATTTTCATCTTTAAGGTTTTGTTTCTCAGTGCAGACCCTACCATATTCTCTAGTCAGTTTAGAAAATTTCTTTTTGAGACTCTTATATTCTCGTGATAGTATAGACGACTCATGCAACAGTTCATCAAAAGCATTTTGAAGAGTGGACGGGTCAGAGTCCATTACCTCAGCATCAGTGTATTCGCTTTCTAATGGAATTTTTGCCATGAGACAGATATTTGCCTCTTCCTCTGCGTCATTTTCTTCATCTGATGAAGACAGATCAAGATCCTCCCATGTAGCCATTAAGCCTTTCTTATTTTTGAAGAATTTCTTTTTATCCTTTAGCTAAGGCATCGCTTTTTAAATGACCAGGTTTCTTGCATTCAAAGCACAAGGGTGGACCTTTTTCCTTGGAGTCTGACTTCTCCTTGGAAAACTTTTTGTTGAATTGCTTCCTTCCGAAACCACCTTTCTTTCTCCACATATGTTGAATTTTCCTAGAGATGAAGGACAACTCATCCTCGTCTGATCCTTCATCATTGTCAGAAGATCCAGACTCATATGATGACTCAGCAGCTTTGAGAACCTTTGATGAGCTTGTTTTCTTTGCCTTTAGGGCAATAGATTTTCCTTTTCTGGAATTTTCTTCTTCATTAAGTTCAAGCTCATAAACCTTGATAGATCCAAGAAGCTCTTCTAGAGAGAGAGTATTCAGGTTTTTGGCATCCTGAATAGCAGTAACTTTGGGTCTTCATTGCTTGGATAGACTTCTCAGGATTTTTCTAACATGATCTCTATTTTCATAGACTTTTCCAAGAGATATGAGACTATTGGTGATGGTTTTGAATCATCCAAACATTTGATCTATTGTTTCATGTTAACCCATTTTGAACATCTCATACTGATGAACCAGCATGCTGATCTTTGATTCCTTTACTTGTGAGGAACCCTCATGAGCTAGGGCAAGAGTATCCCATATTTCTTTAGCAGTATTGCAGCTGTGAACTTTGTCAAGTTCAGATCTGGTTATAGCACACATGAGATAGTGTTTAGCCTTCAGATTCAACTGATGTTGGTTTTTCTGCTCTTGAGTCCATTGGGTTCTAGGAATAGCAGCTCCAGCTTCATCTCTTGGTTTTGTGTAGCCGGATTCAATCAGCTCCCAAATATCTACATTATGCACATCCAAGAAGGCCATCTTCAACTTCTTCCAGTAGTCATAATATGTTCCATCAAAGAGAGGAGGTCTGTTGATAGCTTGTCCTTCTGCATCCATGGTTGTTGGATCGTACTCCCTCAGCACTTGTTAGATGCTCAACCCTTTCGAGGCTGAGCTCTGATACCAACTGAAGTTGACACAGGAAAACACAACAAGGGGGGTTGAATTGTGTTTGTTAATAATTTTCGGAAAAAACAACTTTTAAAACTATTTTGGCTTAATTGCACTTTCGGTCCCCCAAGTATTGGTAATGTGCGATTTTGATCCCCCACATTTTTTTCAAGCACACTTGGTCCCCTTAGTTTTTCAATTGTGCAATTATAGTCCTTCCATTCATATGCTGTCAAATTGGTAACAGAGTTTGCGGACTACCAAGTGGATTAAAATATATTTATTTTAGGATTTGGGAGCAAAATACGTTTAGGGTTCTATCTATAAAAAATGGATGGGTTTGGGGCTCATTTGACACAGATTAAGGGACCCGTCACCCGCTAAAAATAATATTTAAAATTTTTAATTAAAAAAATTAATAATAAATAAATAAATTTTAATCCACTTGGTGTGGCATGTCAGCAAACTCTGATACCAATTTGACAGCAGATGGATAGAAGGACTACAATTGCACAATTGAAAAACTAGGGGGACCAAATGCGCTCGAAAAAAATGTGGGGGACCCAAATCGCACATTACCAATACTTGGGGGACCAAAAGTGCAATTAAGCCACACAAGAAGGTTAAATTAGTAGCAAGAACAAAGAAATAGATCTTTTAAAAAGAAAGCTTTAACAAAAGCAATATCAAAACCCCTCAGTCAGTAAAAACAAATAAAGCAGCAAGTGTTTAGAGATAGAATAATCACACAAGATGTTTTATCCTGGTTCACTCTCTTCCAACCAAGAGTTATGGCCAGTCCCTTCTACTTGAAGGTTTTTCTTCACTATTATCCAAATAGATTACAACCAAGTATTCAACACCTCTCCAGGCTTACAAGTATTTCTTTCTTACCAAGCCACTTCAGGCTCTAGCTCTAACAACGAGATTTAACTTATGATCTTCTTAACTCACTATGTGTGAGGATATGAAAGTTTAAGATCAAATGAATATTTTCACAATATTCAAACTAAAGAATACAAACTCTTGCTCATGAAAGAATATTAGAATGAGTGATTATCGATTGGCAAAAGTTGTTCTTCAGAACTTGAGGTCTTCTATTTATAGTGACCTTCTTCTTCACTTGTATTTCTTCAACGGTTATTTTGAATAGTCCCGTTTAGAGATAGCATTGAGTGCATGATATCCGTTGTGACTGATAGCTTGATCGTGGCAATGCTGAATAGTACTCTTGGTTATCGAGATAGCATAAAATGGAGGCTCACTGCTCTGAGTATTGCAGCTTGAGAACTTGTTGTTCCTCCTTTGTGTATAATCCAGCTTTTTCCAGCCATAACGTTGTCATCGTACAGATCGTTTTGCAGTTTCTCATTGTACGATTCTGCTTTTTGCATTTCTTTGATGGTACTATGTTTCTTTTACAACAAGGTAAAACATTAAAGTAGATAAAACAAATGTGAAGAACAAAAATTCTATTGAATTAAACTTCGATCATTTGAAATAAATTCAAGAGATTCGGATTTGCATTTATTCATTCAAAGATGGAGCTCGTCTACTTAAAAACTCCGTCTACTTAGTTATATGTGAGACTAAGTCTGTTCATTATTTTATTTTACTTGTCTGCTGATGTGGTATATCCTCTCGTCTATCAAGTCTTTGGACTTGCTGTACCTCAATGAGTTACCATAATCTTCGTCTCGTGATGTGGCAGTTAGAGCTCGTCTACCTGATTACTTTATTTTCAGTTCATTCAATTTTACCAATTACTTTCGTCTGCTGACATGGCACTCTAGACACGTTTACTATCAAGTCTTTGGACTTGCTGTATCTAAGAAGTTATTTTGATTTCCGTCTAGTAAGCATTTAGTGCCTAGTCTACTTAAAGAAACCAGTCTACTTAATTAAATAAATAAATAACTTTAACAAAACATCGAGTAGCCCGTCTACAAGGGTGGACGCGTATTTTTCTCAAGGAGTCAAATGAAAACTTATCCTAAGTTTCTATTACTCATATTTAAATATTCCTGCATAGCTGAAAGCACATGTTAGATTTCAACTAACACTTTGCAATGCAAATTTAATTCATTTGTTAACATCAAAACTTAGAGATTAATTAAATCCAAATCACTTTAGTTCCAACAAATACTTTGTCCATCAAGATACCAAGATAAATCAAGTAGGCACGTCTGCCGATTAATGCATGTAAAACATTTTTTTCTCGTCATTGTTTTTCTTTGTGTTAATTCTTTCCTTGTCGAAGCTCAAAGGGTTACGACCAACGAAATTTTTAAATTCGTCTTTCGTCATTAACAAAAGGACTCCAAGCCCAAAAGTGCAAATCACGAAGTCTAGACCAATGCACCAATATTAGATTCATAGATTTGAGTGCACAAAATCAATACATCTTTTATAGAACACGTCATTCATCTTTAGGACATACTGTCCACATCATAGAACATTAGAACCCCGACGTCTCGGCCACTAGGTCTGTATTTCGTCTTTAAAATCATTTTTGTTCTGTGAAAACACAAATCCAAAACAAAACTCCCCAACTTATCCAAGTAGTTGGAAATAACATCATTGTACAAAACTAATTTGCAGAAAATCCCTTTTACGATGGAAATTCATTTATAAAATCATCAAATCTCTTAAAAACTTATTTTCATCCAAAAAACTTTGTTTTGAACCTTAGTTCCAACACACACACACACACACACACACACACACACACACACACACACACACACATATATATATATATGAGATTAATTATCGGTTTTAACCAATGTTACTGCTTTTAAGAATACTTTCCGTAAACATTATCGGAATTGCTCGTCGCTTGAAGTTTTAAAAACGTTTTAAGTCAAAATTGGACTTTTCTAATGAAATAATTTTCTCCACACCATAATAAAATCATTTTTGAAACTTATTTCTTTATAATAATATTTTCTAATATTTAGAAATTTCTTACGTAAAAATTAGCAGTACTAAAATATTTTCACGGTTACGCCCTCAATGTGACTCATAAAACACTCTTACACCGTTAAATCATTAAAATAATAGTATTTTTTAACTATTTCACATTTTTAACCAATCAAATAATTAAGTAATATTATATTACTTTATTCCATCAATTAAAATTTGATATTTCTTGAAAAGTTTTTTTTAACACTTTTAACCTCATAGTTAATTGAGCACTGACCACTGTCAGGCTTTCCAATCCACAAACAACATCAATAATAAACTCATGTCAACACTATAGCAAATAGCATAGTTTATGACATGCATTGAAAATGTTATAACAATTAAGTGCAGATAAACAATTAAAAACAGATAATTAAAAAGCAGATAATTTTAACTACGTAAAATAATACCCACACCAAATAAATTATACAGACCACAAACTAATAGCATATAGCTATCGAAAAAACCCCTCGGGTACTCCTCTTACCTCTTGAAGATTTTTCCTTTGATAAAAATTTCGTCAAAAATCCAAGTGTCGATAGCACATGTACCTGATACAAAGATTATCCTTGAACAAACCACAACAAATAATTATCAATCAAACAACCAAAACACTCCTATTTCCTATAGATGGTTCGGTCATGAGGTGTTCATATGGCTAAGAATTTTCAAAAATTCCTATGCTCTTGGATTAGTGATCCTTAAGCACATAAGACACAAGATTAATGATCAAAACACAAAATTGAAATCAAATATTTCAACTTCACAAGATACAAATTGCGGCCAACACTAGTTTAGTTGGCTAGACATGATAAAATTTTGTAAGCTTTTGGATTAATGATCCTTAAGCATTAGAGATACATGATCACTAATCACTTAACTAAGATTAAATCAAAAAAATCCTCGAACGCGAGGGTTAGAGTTTCGGCCATGCCCATTAAATTAGGCTTGGGATTTTTAAAATCATCAAGCTCTTGGATTTAACTATAAAATGGTATTCATTAGATCAGAACAAGTGTTATACTTGAAAAATTGAAACAAAACATTTTTCCTCTTATCCTACATAGGTTTGGCCAAGCTTGGTAAATAGGGATAGAAATTTTGTTTGATCTCAAGATTCTAGATATATAATATAGAGATGATTACAAGATCATAAAAATTGTTTTCGTGATCATAGGATTTTTCTACAATTTTCTAGAGATTTTAGAAGATTCTAGATCTAGGAATTTTATGTGATGATCATGGCATAAACTTGTAAAATAAATGAAGATGAAGACTTAGATGAGCAAGGTGATGAGGTTTTACCTCTTGTTGTCATTACATGTGGTGAGTCATGTAACACCCCCCTGGGCATTACTTTGTGAACATGTGCGGAAATAAATTAAAAAGAAATTTTGCTGGTTGCTTTCGGAAATTGATTTATTTTAAGTCGGAAAATCTGGGTGTAAAAAAAAAAATTTCTTCCTAACACTTCGAAAAATTGTGATACACATAAAAAAAAACAGTACATTTACACTATACTTCACAACACACATACACAAATTTTTATTTATAAACAAACCTTCTACAACATATAAATTTTCCTTAAAAGTCTTTTCTTAGATACTACACGAAAAGCATCAACACACCCATACTAAGCTTCTTAAAATATACATCCTTAAACACAAACCTAAGCTGGTCGCTCTACCAGACACTTACTTTTAAGACCCCGTGACCATCCCTATGATCACACATCACTTTCCGCAATCCTGACTTAAGTCTCCAAGTGACTTAAGGAACTCTTCTGAGCATATGGATTTTAAAACGATAACCATATGCACGACACACAAACATCATTTAACATGTATATTCAAAATAAACATTTATTTATCAAAGGGTTTCATACCCGACAGTCATCGTCGTTTTAAAAACAATGACACTTCAATATTCATCATCTAACTTTTGTACCTAATCTCCGGAGCTTCAACCACCAAATAAATGAGATGATAAAGCTCTCGTTGCCAAATAAGGTAGGTTTTAATCATTTCCAAATAAGGTAGGTTTTTAATCGTTGCCCAATATGTCAGGTTTTAATGGTTGCCAAATAAGGCAGGTTTTAATAGTTTCCAAATAAGGCAGGTTTTAAATTAACCATAGCACTGTCCAAAACAAGGCACAATGGATATGGTTTCATTGTCCATCAAGGCACAATGATGCAATGTCATGAATACTTGCCATCAAGAATTCAAGTCCAAATACGTAGGCACGTCTGCCCCAAAAATGCATGTAAGACGTTTGGTTCACGTCATTTTCTTTGTGTTCATTCTTTCCTTGTCGAAGCTCAAAGGCTCACGACCAACCCAATGTTTAAACATTTAAGTTTATCAATCATTCCAATAAAACAGACTCCAAGTCAAAATGTGCAAATCACGAAATCTAGACCGATGCACCATATTTAGATTCATAGATTTTGGTGTACAAAAATCAATATAACGTTTTATAGGACATATAGCCCATCACTTCACCGTTGGGACACCCGTCCACACTATAGAACATTAGAACCCTACGTCTCGGTAACTAGGTTCGTTTTTCATCTTTAAAATCATTTTCGTTCTGTGAAACACAAATCAAAAACAAAATTTCATCGACTTATCCAAGTTGTTGGAAATAACCCGTTGTATAAAGCTACTTTACAGAAAATCCATTTACGTTGGATCTTCATTTTATAAAATCATCAAAATTACTTACAAATCATTTTCTTTCAAAAATCTATATTTTGAACCTGAAAATATCGTTTTGAGACTAATTCTCTGTATTAACTAATATTGCTGTTTTTTAAAATACTTCTGTAAATTTTGTCGGAGCTGTCTGTCGCATGACGTTTTAAAAACGTTTTAAGTCCAAAATATGACTTTTCTAGTAAAATAATTTTCCCAACACTAATAAAATTATTTTTGAAACTTTTTTTTTTACTATAACATTTTCTAATATTTAGCAATTTCTTACTTATAAATTAGCAGTACTAAAATACTTTAATGGTTACCTCCTCACTGTGACTCATAAAACACTCTTACCTTGTTAAATTATTAAAATAATCACATTTTTGTTAGTTCCTCATTTCTAACCAATCAAATACTTAAGTAATATTATATTACTATTTCCCATCAATTAAAACTTATTATTCCTTGAAAAGTTTTTAAAGCTTTTAACCTCGTAATTAATTGAGCACTGACCACTGTAAGGGTTTTCAATCAACAAACAACATCAATAACAATTTCATGCCAATAATATAGCAAATAGCACAATTATGACATGCATTAAAATATAATAACAATTAAATGCAAATAAATAATTAAAAGCAAATAATTTAAAAGCAGTTATTTCTAACTATGTAAAACAATAAACACACCAAATAAATTATACAGACCTCAAACAAATAGCATATAGCTACCGGAAAACCCCCTCAAGTACTCCCCTTACCTCTTGAAGATTTTTTCTTCTGAATTTAAGTTTCGTCAAACGTCCGATCTCCGCAAAACACATACATGATTCACACAACAATTTATCCTTCAACAAATCACAACAATTAATTATCAATCAAACAACTAAATACCCTATTTTCCTATATGATGGGTTCGGCCATGAGGAGATTAAATGGCTAAAAAAATTCCTAAAATTCATAAACTCTTGGATTAATGATCCTTAAGCACTTGCAACATAAGATCAATTATCAAAACTCAAATATTGAAAAAAAATCCTCAAATGAGACACACCGTTGTGCCACGTTGTGCTATTAATTATTTATTAATCATAATCACATACTTAACGTTAGACTAAAAAAATTAAAACTTAACTTATAAAAACATACAACGTTGGACAATTTAAAGCATCACACTATTATATAACACATACATACACACCATTTATTTATGCATCTGAGTTTTTAAACACTGTCTAGGGTATCCTATCAGTAGGATCCCTTGCAGGTACATACTTACACAAACTATTATACATAGAGAAAAATAAACGTCTTATAAGACTCACTGGCCCTAGACACTAAACTACATCGCTGGAATCCACAGCTCGTCCTCTCGCATCCGGTTCATACGGAATCCCATCTAGCTCCTCAGCAACTGGTTCCTCCATAGGGTCTTCTCGCACGATCACATAATAAATATACCAAATACAGAAAGATATAGGGGATAAGAAACAGTTCTATCATCATAAGTGGAAATGGAATACAGATCATACAATATAATAATAGTCACAGACAATCAACATACCTAACTAACAAATCATCCTCTAATTAATGTATCATCCTCTACCCCAATCACAAAGAACTAAAATTTTATACTGACGTGGCCATCTCTATTCTTTTCACGTTAGTCAGTAGTCCAGAACGATCCAGTACCAATAACTTTTGAACACAACAAAGACTAAACAAGTGTTAGTCTAAAATGGTCCAGTGCCAAGAATATATGAACGCATGAAGGAGTATCAGTCTAGAACAGTCCAGTGCCAAGAACATTCAAACGTGTCAAGAACTAAAAGAGTATAACGGTAGTCTACCTCGACATCCACATCCGAAGGGTACTCACCCGCAATATCCGGTATCCCTAAATAGGATATCCTAACCTCGTGATGTTCCACTCACACGGCTGTGAATAACAATGCATATATATATATATATATATATATATATATATATATATATATATATATATATATATATATATATGAATCTCACTAACCCGCGTCTATTACAACCTAGTGCCTCAACTTTTCACCACAGTCTCAACACACATTCCATGTCACATCTCATCTATAAAATAATTAATTTAGGCTAGGCACTTCTAAGACACACTCAATTCATTCTCCCACGCAAACAAATATCTTCCAAACAATATATATCTTTGCTTAAAGTCCACTAAGCACAATATTAAATCAGGCAGATCATGCATAACCCATAAATCAACAAAATATCCAAATATCATAAAATATCACATCCTAATGTTTCAATAATATTAATAAAATCAATCAACCTCAAATAAGATAAAATCATCCAAACGTCAATAAACCTACAATCCCCGAATCAACATTGGTTTTACAAAAAAGGTTTCCAATATGATTTTGGTCGTGTCGGTTACTCGACTACTAGTAGGGTTTAGGTCGCCCTACACAATTATTATATAATATACTACTTATCAATTCCGACAACAGAGTGATCCTTTCCCCCACCTGATTGATGTGTGCACTTTCCCGTACAAGCTCCGAATGCATCCACGTTACTGCCACGAACCTCAGCACGCTGTCCAGCAACATCCACAAATCTGCCACCATCCATCTTTACACATCCATCATTCCGCTTTCCGTCCCGATTACACGTATGAGTATCCCAATTCGCTGAAACACCAAATACCAACCGAATCAACAATAGGGTTTCAAATAAATAAATCTATTTGAATCAAGAGATAAAATTGATGGAAAAACTTACGAGAATAGCGGCTGGACTTAGGGAAATCGGATTCAAAATAAGCTCATGAATCCTAGGGAAAAGCTACCAAAATAGAGCTACTGTTCGAGCTCCATATCTCTGGTCACATATCTTTGTTTATAAAAAGGACGGTGAAAATGAAGAACTATCCTTCATAAACCGTCTCATAAAGTTTCATCCCGATCCAACAGTTAACGAATCTCATATCGCAATTCTATGATGACAGGTTAGATGGTATCGGGGATGAGTTTCTCACCTCCTAGGCCTACTGTCCGAGCTTCATATCTCACACTCTGGAGGTTGGTTCCAAATTCTGACCGTTGGATATGAAGAACCACAAGTATTGAACATTTTTATAAAATTTGGGAATGATCTAACAGTTGAAGAGTGTTTAGTGACTCTTTCACTGGGACTGCTCCAACTAGGTTTCAAAGCTTCCAACAAAGGTTTCTTGTAACTATTGAGGTTTCTCTCTCAATTCCTCTCCTCTAATCCGAAGTAGTGGGTGATAAAGAGAGTTAAGAAGATGAGGAAGATAACTAAGATCATAAAAGTGAGGGTTTACTGATAAGCCTCTTGCTTATCTAGTTTTATGACTAGATGAATTAGGGTTTATGTGCCAATTTATTCGAGTTCACTCTCGTTTTCGCCCAAATTTGCCTTGTTTTGTTCCTGAGTTGGACTTTGACTCGTTTTGCGTCTTTTGTGTAGTTTTTAGGTTATTTTGAATAGAATTACGCTTGTGGGTGCTTTTGTTGTTTCAGGTTAAATAAGTGAAGCTCCGGGAGTCAAGGAAAGTCGAAAAGCAGTGGAAATTGCAAGTCTGGAGACACTCGCCTCGCGAGTGTATGCTCGCCCCGCGAGCCTGAAAGTCAACAAAGCAGCAAAAGTCATCACTTCAGTCTCGCCACGCGAGACGGGACTCGCCTCGCGAGATCATGAAACCCGGCACGACAGAGACCATCACGGCCAAGCCGTGATGAAGGTCCTGACCTAGAAATGAAGACTCGCCCGCGAACGCACTTTCGCCTCGCGAGAGTTCAAATTGAAAGCGCGCCAATTTTAATTCTCGCCTCGCGGCTGCTGCTCGCCGCATGAACGAGCGCAGATCAGTAATCCTATTTAAAGGTCATTGCGAGATCGAATAGGGAGGATCGAACTTTAGGAGGTTGTAGGGCTTTTGGAGGGCCGCGAATCGAGTAGTTTTCCACTGTTTAGAGTAGCGTTTAGGGTAGTTTCTTTTCTCTTTGGAGCTGCGTCTCCCTTTTTCTCATGGAGGTTATGTCCGATCGCTTGTCTATGAGCATGAGGAACTAATCCCCTCGTCAGAGGGAACGATGAAGCCACCCATAGCGAGTGTAGATTCTATATGATGTATGTCTTTCTCCTTTAATTCAATTCTTGTTTTCCGATTCTAATTTGAATGTTTGATCATATGTTTTTGCGTGATTAATCGATTAAACGTGTTTGAGGCCTAACGGCGATTCGCGTTTCAGAACTTGAATCGGGATCATAAATGTTTTCCAATTCTGAATTGATTGTGTTAATCATATGTGTTGCGTGATTAACTAGTTAACGTGTTTGAGGCCAAAAACGGCGCGTTTTAGAACTTGAATTGGAATCATTAATCGAATAATGAGCACGACCGTGGATTTATTTGATTAGTGCAACCATATAGGGAACAAGGTTTAATAGAATTTGAGATTAGGGTTATGAGACCGAACAAGTAATTAATCCAATCGTCAAATACGTCCTAATGAGCACGAGAGTGGATTTAGGAGAATTTAGGGGTCCCGGTTGACATTGTAATTGAACTTAGGGAGGAATTCATCATCACTTGGGTGTACATATTGGGTAGGTGGATTTGTGACCTTGGATATTTTAATTTCTGATTTTAGTTAATTATTTCATTAGATTTGTTAATTGAATTTTAGATATTAATCTCTCTTTCTCAACCACCTTCTCTCGCTTGACCAACGTATCGGATTTCCCACGGATTAGTCGAATTGGTAGCCCAATCCCTGAGTTCGACCTCGGTAATTACTTACCGTGTTTCTTTTATTACTTGCGACGGCCCAGTACACTTGCCGGAGTCACAACAAGTTTTTGGCGCCGTTGCCGGGGATTGGCACAACCAATTTTTCTGATTCTAGGGGAGTTTGATTATTTGGTTAAGTTATTTTTGTTCTTATTTTTATTTTTATTTTTATTATTTTCTTTTTATTTTCTACTATCTCTCTACTTCTTTGATTCCACTTGGTCTTGCCTTGTTTTGTATGCGAGGCACACGAAGGAATGCTTCAGGGTCATGCAGTATTGTGATGGGAACCATGACACTTGGAGTTGTCCGTTCTACTTCCCTCAAGTATATGTGGAACCATGGCATAATGACAAAGTGTGCCCCCAGAACAACTATCTCGAGTCGAGAATCAGTATTGGGGTGATATGAGTAGAGACTATCCGGATGTTGCTTGGAGTAATGCCCGACGATGGTCTAGCCTGGCAGCCACAACCTCAACAAAATTGGCAACAACAACCTCAACAGAGTTGGCAACCACAACCTTGGGAGTTGGCTCTTGAGAAGTTGAGTGCGACACTTGAGAAAGTGTCAATCAATACAAACGCAGCCATTGACAAGTTGGCAACTCATACGGGGATGGCACTTCAGAATCTAGAGATGCAGATTGCCCAGCTCACAAAGCAACTGAATGAGTGTCCCCCAGAGAATCTCCCAGTTGATACCGAGAACGACCCTAAGAACCAATGCAATGCCACAACAACTAGAAGCAGTGGGGTTTTGGGATATGACTGGGATGTAACTAGTTCTCAAGGAGTTGAGGAAGAACTACCACATGTTGAGGAAGAACAACCGGAGGAAAAGGAATTGGCAAGTGACATGGCCCCGGAACAACCACATGATGAGGAAGAGCAACCAGAGGAAGAGGAGTTGGCAAGGGACAAGGCACTGGAGCAAGGGGGTAGAGAGCAAAATGCAAATAAGGTGGGAGAGGAGTGCACCATGCTTGCCAAGCAACCTGATTTTGATGCGTTAAATAAATATGTTGGCTTGCATGCATGTGTGGACACCGGTAAGATAGACCCTCCCACTTGTCTGGCACACTTCCTCTTGAAGACACCATTTGACCCGAGAGGAAGTGAGTTCATAATTGAAGAGGTCAATAGAGTTTTCACACACTGGCTGGGTGGAGTTGATGATAAGGTCATATTGTTGCTACGATCTCCACTCCAATTACCATTTGATCCGGGTGGAGGATTTGATATGATGAGCGTCTCTTGGCCCCTGTACCACAGACTATGGGATCCAGGTGGATGCTTCTTAATAAGTCAAGCTCGGGACGTTAAACAAGCGCTACTTGGGAGGCAACCCAAGCTAGGTATCCCTCTTTTCACTTAACTTTTGTTTTGTTTTTGCTTGTTGTTTGGTTTTTGTTTGACGCTCTTGAATAATTTGAGAAGATCAAGAGTTGTTGTATGAATGTCGAGTCGGCAAGCTTGTTGGAATTTGATTAAATTGAGCATAGATTGATTGCATGAATTATTTGACCATTGATGATTCCCCCTAGGTTCTGAAAATAGAAAAGTTTATCCCCACTTAAAAAATTGAAAACTGAACTTTGAGAATTATATTGTGATTACTTGATTTATGATAAGTTTGGGGTGAGGGGGTGCACACACTAGAAATTGTATCTCGGTCAAACAATTTGCAAAATGTCCAGGTGAGGATTTGAGCCTCCAACTCTGTTTTTGAATGTGTGAATCACTATTAAGTTGCACTTTCCCGAATTTGCTTGAATCTCTATATGGTTTGCATGTTTATGTGTTTGATCAAATGATTTAGGCAATTTTCTTTGAATAACTACTTGGCTTGAAAAGAACCATCCCTAATGCATGTTCCCTAGTTAGCCAAATTGAGCCCAATTGACCTATTGTTTCTTGATGACCCTACATTACGAGCCAAAATCTGAAAAACCATGTTAACCCAATCTTAGGATTAGAAGAGCATGGAAATGAGCAAGAGAAAGGTTGTGAGAAACTAAGTTTGGGGTGGCTACGAGGAGATATGTCATTTTGGGGTGAGAAAAAGAAAAATAAAGGTTGAAACCCAAGGCGGAAAAAAAAAAAAAGGAAAATATTTGCCAAAGAAAAAGGGGCAGAACAAAAAGATTAGCAAGGAAAAAGGCTGTAGTCACCCGAGATAAAAAGAAAAATGGAAAAAGGAATTTGAGTGGAAAATGTGTTTAATGCTCATGCTCTCTTAGTTCCTAGGGACTAAAGCCTAAATATCCTTCATTATCCTACCCTCGACCAGTGCCCCATTACAACCTTTAAAAGACCTTCTGATGTTGCATGCATGTTTTTGTGGGAACCATTTTTGAGATGAAAATCAAATTCATGGGAAGTGCTCTTGATAAGTGAAATTGAGTGAAAAAGTTGATAGCCTAGACAAACTTGAGCGAATGAGTGAAATACTGAATGCCCTTGTGAGGAAGGCAATTTGTTTGAAATTGGTGATCTTCCTTTGTGTGTATCTTTGATCCTCAACTTAGAGTAATGAAGGCATGAATGATAGGTTCTCAACTGTTTAAAGTAAATGAATGCGGGGATTACATTAATGTAGGGGGGAGATCATTGGAGAAAAACTGTTTTGTAAAGTTGCATTAAATTTGTGCGAAATCGATTGATTCCTTTAGGCTTGCCAAGTCTTGAGTCGTTTTTGAGTTTTAAGCTTGCTTGGGGACAAGCAAGGTTTAAGTTTGGGGTATTTTGATAAGCCTCTTGCTTATCTAGTTTTATGACTAGATGAATTAGGGTTTATGTGCCAATTTATTCGAGTTCACTCTCGTTTTCGCCCAAATTTTCCTTGTTTTGTTCCTGAGTTGGACTTTGACTCGTTTTGCGTCTTTTGTGTAGTTTTTAGGTTATTTTGAATAGAATTACGCTTGTGGGTGCTTTTGTTGTTTCAGGTTAAATAAGTGAAGCTCCGGGAGTCAAGGAAAGTCAGAAAAGTGGAAATTGCAAGTCTGGAGACACTCGCCGCCGGAGTGTATGCTCGCCCGCGAGCCCCGAAAGTCAACAAAGCAGCAAAAGTCATCACTTCAGTCTCGCCACGCGAGAGGTGACTCGCCTCGCGAGATCATGAAAACCTGCAAGACAGAAACCATCACGGCCAAGCCGTGATGAAGGTCACAGCCTAGAAATGAAGACTCGCCCCGCGAACGCACTTTCGCCTCGCGAGAGTTCAAATTGAAAGCGCGCCAATTTTAATTCTCGCCTCGCGAAAGGCTGCTCGCCTCGTGAACGAGCGCAGATCAGTAATCCTATTTAAAGGCTGTTGCAGATCAGAATAGGGAGGATCGAACTTTAGGAGGCTGTAGGGCTTTTGGAGGGCCGCGAATCGAGTAGTTTTCCACTGTTTAGAGTAGCGTTTAGGGTAGTTTCTTTTCTCTTTGGAGCTGCGTCTCCCTTTTTCTCATGGAGGTTATGTCCGATCGCTTGTCTATGAGCATGAGGAACTAATCCCCTCGTCCGAGGGAACGATGAAGCCACCCATAGCAGTGTAGATTCTATATGATGTATGTCTTTCTCCTTTAATTCAATTCTTGTTTTCCGATTCTAATTTGAATGTTTGATCATATGTTTTGCGTGATTAATCAGTTAAACGTGTTTGAGGCCTAACGGCGATTCGCGTTTCAGAACTTGAATCGGGATCATAAATGTTTTCCAATTCTGAATTGATTGTGTTAATCATATGTGTTGCGTGATTAACTAGTTAACGTGTTTGAGGCCAAACGGCGAGGCGCGTTTTAGAACTTTGAATTGGAATCATTAATCGAATAATGAGCACGACCGTGGATTTATTTGATTAGTGCAACCATATAGGGAACAAGGTTTAATAGAATTTGAGATTAGGGTTATGAGACCGAACAAGTAATTAATCCAATCGTCAAATACGTCCTAATGAGCACGAGAGTGGATTTAGGAGAATTTAGGGGTCCCGGTTGACATTGTAATTGAACTTAGGGAGGAATTCATCATCACTTGGGTGTACATATTGGGTAGGTGGATTTGTGACCTTGGATATTTTAATTTCTGATTTTAGTTAATTATTTCATTAGATTTGTTAATTGAATTTTAGATATTAATCTCTCTTTTTCAACCACCTTCTCTCGCTTGACCAACGTATCGGATTTCCCACGGATTAGTCGAATTGGTAGCCCAATCCCTGAGTTCGACCTCGGTAATTACTTACCGTGTTTCTTTTATTACTTGCGACGACCCGGTACACTTGCCGGAGTCACAACATTTACCTCTAGATAATGAAAGAAAGTGAAAGATTGATCAAGTTGTGCAACAACAACAATGGAGTTTTTAAAGAAAAAAGAAGAAGAAATGGAAAAGATGAAGTGAGAAATGTGGAGGGGGATGTTGTTGTGGTTTGGGGGTTTAAATAGGGTAGATCTTAGGCTTTGTTTGGTTCCTTAGAGTCCAATTAATAGGTTTTGTGAATATTAAATAATATAAGTTTAACCATAGTTAATAGTTAACTTAACTAGGGTTATGTTACTGTTGGGACACCGGCAAGTGTACCGGGTCGTCGCAAGTAATAAAATAACACGGTAAGAATTTACCGAGTTCGAACACAAGGATTGGGCTACCAATTCAACTAATCCGCGGGAAATCCGATGCGTTTGGTCAAGTAACAGAAGGTGGTTGAGAGAGAGAGATTAGGATTAAAAATTCAATTAACAAATCTAATAAAATAATTAACTAAAAATCTGAAATTAAAATGTCCAAGGTCACAAATCCACCTACCCAATATGCATTCCCAAGTGATGATGAATTCCTCCCTAAGTTCAATTACAATGTCAACCGGGACCCCTAAATTCTCCTATATCCACTGTCGTGCTCAATAGGACGTATTCGAAGATTGGATTAATTACTTACTAGGTATCATAATCCTAATCATCAAATTATGTTAATTCGTGTTCCCTATAAGGTTGCACTAATCTCCTACCCACTGTCGTGCAATATTCAATTAGTGATCCCAATTCAAGTTCTAAAATGCGAATCGCCGTTCAGCCTCAACACGCTTAACTAGTCAATCATGCTAGCATATGATCAACGCAATCAAATCAGAATTGGAAAACATCAATTGAGATAAGAGGAGAAAGACATACATCACATCGGATCTACACCGCCATGGGTGGCTTCATTGTTCCCTCAGACGAGGGGATTAGTTCCTCATGCTCATAGACAAACAATCGGACATAACCTCCATAACAAAATAAGAAAAAGAAGAAAGGGAGACGCAGCTCCAAAGAGACCAGAAACTAGCCTAAACGCTACTCTACACAAGTGGAAAAACTAGGATTCGGATCTATCCAGCGAGCTCTCATTCTGATCTGAAACAGCCTATAAATAGGGATTCTGGTTCTCGGCCGCTCGCGGGGCGAACAAGATTTCGCGAGGCGAACATTAGTTTTGGCGTGCTTTCAACTTGGATTCTCGCGAGGCGAGAGTGTGTTCGCGGGGCGAGTCTTCCAACTTCAATCTGTCACAGCCGTGATCTTCATCACGGCTAGGCCGTGATGGTCTCTGTCTTCCAGGGTCTTCAAACTCTCGCAAGGCGAGAAGCCTCTCGCGTGACGAGCCAGAATTGATGACTGTTGCTGTTTTGCTGATCTTCAGTCTCGCGAGGCGAGCATCTACTCGCGGGGCGAGTATCTCCAGAATGGAAATTCCCACTGTTTTCTTGACTCGAAGTGTTTCCTTGAATCTTGGAGCTTCACTTCTAACCTGAAACAATAAAAAGAAACAAAAAGCGTAATTCTATTCAAAATAGACTAAGAACTACTAAAAAATGCCTAGAACGAGTCAAAGTCTACTTAGGAACAAAACAAGGCAAATTTGGGCGAAAACGAGAGTGAACTCGAATAATTTGCACAAAAACCACAGTCCATCTAGTTATAAAACTAGATAAGCCAGAGGCTTATCAAAACACCCCAAACTTAAACCTTGCTTGTCCCCAAGCAAGCTAAAACTCAAAAAGGACTCAAGACTTGGCAAGCCTAAAGGAATCAATCGATTTCGCACAAATTTCATGCAATCAAAACAGTTTTTCTCCAATGATTTCCCCCTTGCATCAATGTAATCCCCACATTCATTTACTTTAAACAATTGAGAACTTCAACATTCATGCAATCATTAATCTAAGTTGAGGATCAGAGTCACACACAAAAGGAAGATCACCAATTTCAAACAATTTCCTTCCTCACAAGGGTATGTAAAATTTCACTCATTCGCTCAATTTCGTCTAGGCTATCAACTTTTCACTCAATTTCACATATCAAGAGCACTTCCCATGAATTTGATTTTCAGCTCAAAAATAGTTCCCACGAAAACATGCATGCAACATCAGAAGGTCTTTTAAAGGTTGTAATGGGGTCTGGCTAAGGGTAGGATATTTAAGGATGCTAGGCTTAAGTCCCTATGAACTAAGAGAGCATGAGCATTTGACGCATATTCTACTCAAATTCCTTTTTCCATTTTTCTTTCTGCCTCGGGTGACTACAGCCTTTTCCTTGCTAATTTTTTAATTTTTTTCTTTTTCTGTTTTGCCTCTTTTCTTTTGGCAATTTTTTTTTCTTTTTTATTTTTTCTTTTTTTTCTTTTTTTTTCTTTTTTTTTTCTTTCTCTTTTTTTTTATATTGCCTTGGGTTCCAACCTTTATTTTTCTTTTTCTCAACCCAAAATGACATATCACCTTGTAGCCACCCCAAACTTAGTTTCTCACAACCCTTCTCTTGCTAAGTGTCCATGCTCTCCTAATCCTAAGATTGGGTTAACATGGTTTTTCAGATTTTGGCTTATAATATAGGGTCATTAAGAAACAATAGGCTAATTAGGCTCAATGTGGCTAACTAGGGAACATGCATTAGGGATGGTTCTTTTTAGGCCAAGTAGCTGTTTCAAAGAAAATTGCCTAAATCATTTGATGCAACACATAAACATGCAAACCATGAAGAGATTCAAGCAAATCCGGGAAAGTGCAACTTAAAAGTGATTCACACAATCAAAAACAAAGTTGGAGGCTCAAATCCTCACCCGGACATTTTGCAAATTGTTTGACCGAGATACAATTCCTAGTGTGTGCACCCCCTCACCCCAAACTTATCATAAATCAAGTAATCACAATAAAATTCTCAAAGTTCAATTTTCAATTTTTCACATGGGGATCAACTTTTCTATTTTCAGAACCTAGGGGGAAATCATCGATGGTCAATATAATTCATGCAATCAATATATGCTCAATTTAATTAAATTCCAACAAGCTTGCCGACACACTAGTCCTACACAAACTCTTGATCTTCTCAAATTATTCAAGAGTGACAAACAAAACAAAAACAACAACAACAACAAAAACAAAACAAAAGTGAGGAGAGGAGAGGAGAGGGTGCTCCCTGATCAAGTTTCCATGGTTGCCTCCTCATCCAATTGGTATCACGGGCTCCCTTCTGTTGCATAGCATCCTGGAAGAACTCCTGCAAATTAAAACCTTAAGTGCAGATTCGCGAGGCGAGAGACCACTCGCGAGGCGAATCTGGAAAATTGTTATTCACACTTTCTAGAATAGCGAGGAGAGTAGTATCTCGCGAGTCGAAAGTAGACCTCGTGGCGCGATACAGAAACGTGAGTAAGCCTTTGAGATTCAGGGCTTCTGTCTCGCGGGGCCATTGTGGATTCGCGTGGCGAATCAAGCTACTTTTTTTTATAATATAAATGAAAATGACAGAAACTAAAAAGAAAGGATACCTAGATTGGGTTGCCTCCCAATAAGCGCTTCTTTAACGTCACTAGCTTGACTTATTAATAAGCATCCACCTGGATCCCATAGCCTGTGGCACAAGGGCCAAGAGACGCTCATCATATCAAATCCTCCACCCGGATCCCATGGTTTGTGAAGTGGCCCTTGCAGGAGCAATACAACTCTATCATTGATTCCATCTGGCCCGTGTGTGGAAACTCCATTGACCTTTGTAATTATGAACTCACTTCCTCTCGGGTCAAATGGTGTTTTCTCGAGGAAGTGTGCTAGACGAGTGGGAGGGTCTAACTTACCAATGTCCACACATGCATGCAAGCCAACATATTTATCCAATGCAGCAAAATCAGATTGCTCGTCAAGCATGGTGGAGTCCACTACCACTTTATCTTCAAATTGAACTCTACCCCCTTGCTCCGGTGCCTTGTCACTTGTCAACTCCTCTTCCTCAGGTTGCTCTTCCTCAACATGTAGTTGTTCCGGGGCCATGTCACTTGTCCACTCCTCTTCCTCAGGTTGCTCTTCCTCAACATGTGGTGGTTCTTCCTCAACTTCCTGAGAACTAGTTGCATCCCAGTCATATCCCAACACCCTACCGCTTCTAGTTGTTATGGCTTCGCATTGGTTCTTAGGGATGTTCTCGGTATCACCTGGGAAAGTGCCTGGGAGACGCTCATCTAGTTGCTTTGCGAGCTGACCCAACTTGTCCATTGCCGCATTTGTCCTCTCAAAAGCCAACTCCCAAGGTTGTTGTTGTTGGGCCAACTTATCAATTGCCGCATTTGTCTTCTCAAGACTCAACTCCCAAGGTTGTTGTTGTTGGGCCATCTTATCAATTGCCGCAATTGTCCTCTCAAGAGCCAACTCCCAAGGTCGTCTTCCACCATCCTGTTGAGGCTGTTGTTGCCAATTCTGTTGAGGTTGTGGTTGCCAAGCTAGACCATCACCAGCATTACTCCAAGCGAAACCCGGATGGTCTCCCCTCATATAACCCCAATATCGATTCTCGACTACGATAGTTGTCCTGGGGCACACTGTCATAGAAGTTATGGCATGAGTCCACATATTCTTGAGAGAAGTAGAACGGACAGCTCCAAGTGTCATGGTCTCCATTACAATATTCGCAACCCGGAAGCATTCCCTCGTGTACCTCGCATACAAAACAAGGCAAGACCAAGTGGAATCAAAGAAGTAGAGAGAGATAATAGTAAATAAAAATAAGAATAAGAATAAAAATAAAAATAAAAATAACTTAACCAAATAATCAAACTTCCCTAAAATTATGAAATTTGGTTGTGCCAATCCCCGGCAACGGCGCCAAAAACTTGCTGGGTCACCGGCAAGTGTACCGGGTCGTTGCAAGTAATAAAATAACACGGTAAGAATTTACCGAGGTCGAACACAAGGATTGGGCTACCAATTCAAATAATCCGCGGGAAATCCGATGCGTTTGGTCAAGTAACAGAAGGTGGTTGAGAGAGAGAGAGATTAGGATCAAAAATTCAATTAACAAATCTAATAAAATAATTAACTAAAAATCTGAAATTAAAATGTCCAAGGTCACAAATCCACCTACCCAATATGCATTCCCAAGTGATGATGAATTCCTCCCTAAGTTCAATTACAATGTCAACCGGGACCCCTAAATTCTCCTATATCCACTGTCGTGCTCAATAGGACGTATTCGAAGATTGGATTAATTACTTACTAGGTATCATAATCCTAATCATCAAATTATGTTAATTCGTGTTCCCTATAAGGTTGCACTAATCTCCTACCCACTGTCGTGCAATATTCAATTAGTGATCCCAATTCAAGTTCTAAAACGCGAATCGCCGTTCAGCCTCAACACGCTTAACTAGTCAATCATGCTAGCATATGATCAACGCAATCAAATCAGAATTGGAAAACATCAATTGAGATAAGAGGAGAAAGACATACATCACATCAGATCTACACTGCCATGGGTGGCTTCATTGTTCCCTCAGACGAGGGGATTAGTTCCTCATGCTCATAGACAAACAATCGGACATAACCTCCATAACAAAATAAGAAAAAGAAGAAAGGGAGACGCAACTCCAAAGAGACCAGAAACAAGCCTAAACGCTACTCTACACAAGTGGAAAAACTAGGATTCGGATCTATCCAGCGAGCTCTCATTCTGATCTGAAACAGCCTATAAATAGGGATTCTGGTTCTCGGCCGCTCGCGGGGCGAACAAGATTTCGCGAGGCGAACATTAGTTTTGGCACGCTTTCAATATGGATTCTCTCGAGGCGAGAGTGTGTTCGCGGGGCGAGTCTTCCAACTTCAATCTGTCACAGCCGTGATCTTCATCACGGTTAGGCCGTGATGGTCTCTGTCTTCCAGGGTCTTCAAACTCTCGCGGGGCGAGAAGCCTCTCGTGTGGCTAGCCAGAATTGATGACTGTTGCTGTTTTGCTGATCTTCAGTCTCGCGAGGCGAGCATCTACTCGCGGGGCGAGTATCTCCAGAATGGAAATTCCCACTGTTTTCTTGACTCGAAGTGTTTCCTTGACTCTTGGAGCTTCACTTCTAACCTGAAACAATAAAAAGAAACAAAAAGCGTAATTCTATTCAAAATAGACTAAAAACTACTAAAAAATGCCTAGAACGAGTCAAAGTCTACTTGGGAACAAAACAAGGCAAATTTGGGCGAAAACGAGAGTGAACTCGAATAATTTGCACAAAAACCACAGTCCATCTAGTTATAAAACTAGATAAGCCAGAGGCTTATCAGTTACTAACTAGGGTTAAAAAGTATGTGGCTCACAATTAATGTAGGTGTGGCTGATTTTGGGCCACATCTAATGATTCATCCATGACTAATCGATCCCATCCATTAGCAGTTCCCGGAAATCCCGTACGCAGCTCCATCATTTACCCAATTTCAGTTTTTGATGGGAAAATGATGAAACGAAAGTAAAATGAAATAGGCATGGCTTAGTATATATGGATGGACGAAATTGAGGAGATGTGGGAGGTTTACAACCATGTAAAATGAGTGGTTAAGAGTGTGCAGATGTGTCTTGTTAATAACTGCGAAAGCTTGGGGATATTTTGGTCATTTTACCTAAAAGTCATGTTAATAGCATTTAATGCCCATAAATGCTTGGTGACTCATCCTCCATGAGTCATCATGTATGACTCGTTGTCCCGATTTCTTGACAAGGCTCTGCAGTTCCGTTTTCGACTCCGTCGGTTTCCCGATTAGGGTTTCTGTCTGTTTTTTATCGAAAATTTTCAAAATATATAACCAAACTTGTTGGAAACATGATTTAAACATAAACCATTTCGTTCACGAGTCATTCTGATCATTAAAATTTTACTGTCACTGAAAACATAGACTGTTTTCCGTCCGAACTTTTACCAAAATTCGTCAGAATAAACATAATATTTTATTTCTGATCAGAAATTTGGAAAGTAGGATTCCTCACGGACATAATATAAAAAATCTAAAAATTTCAGTTTCGGGTCAAATTAGGGTTTTTCGCATGTATAAAATTATACTGTCAGTAAAAACGCAGACCGGTTTCCATCTGAGTTTTAAACCTAAATTTTAACCAGAGTTTCCTACCATAGAGTAGGTTCTAGATATGATTACTTTTCTCAAAAAATCATTTCCTAGGTCTCGGATAAAAATATAAATAAATATATCAATACCGTTAATACAGCGTATTCGAAAATCGGGGTGTTACATCTAACTCCACATAGAGTTAGGTTCGGCCATGACTAGATAAATTAGCTAGAGATCTCGAAATTTCACATACTCTTATATCCATGACCTTAGAGTAGTATAGAGTTAAGATAAATTATCATAAGTTGAAAAATGAAACAAAATCTTTCAACTCTTCAAGAACATAATTTCGGCCATGAACAAAACAACAGGTTAGAGATTTTAGTTTGATCCAATCATCATGGATTCAATACATACATGACTAAAAAGGATTGACTCAAGTAAGACTTGTTAAAAAATTGAACAGGGTTCCTTCCCCCACTTCAAGCTAGGGTTCGGCCTTGATAGGTTGAATGGGCAAGAAATTTTTGTTTGATGCATACTCTTAGATCTTGAATATAGAGATGATAATAAGATCATAGAAATTGGTTTCATGATCATAGGATTTTTCTACAATTTTCTAAAGATTTTCAAACTTTCTAGATCTAGGAATTGAAAAAGATGATCATGGCTTTGAAACATGAAAATGAATGAAGAACATGCTATTGATTGAGTAAGATGAGTATGGTATACCTCTTAGGAATTGAAAAATGGCAAGAGATCAAGTAGTTCCTTCACAAATTTTGGTTATGGAACTTGGAGAATTTTGTGAGAAAAACTGAGGAAGAAGATGAAGTTACAGAGAAATGAGTGGAATGGCCTAAATGTGGTGCATTGGCCGTGGGAATTAGGGGGCTAAAGGGTCCAAATTGTTTTTCATTTAAGGACAAAGGTGTAATTTCACTTAGGGCAATTTTGTGATTAAGTTAGGACTTAAGGACATTTTGATAATTTCATGCCTAAAGTAATCATTAAAATTATGTGGTTGAGGTTGAAGGAGAGGTGTCTGGTTTGTGACCACAAAATCAGGAGGAACTAGCCAAATTGAACTTTTCTTGCCTTAACCATGGTTAAATTTTAACTATGATAGTTGAAGTTAGGGGTATTTTGGTCTTTTCACACTTAAACTCATAATTACATGAATTAAATGCTAGGTGAGTCACCCCTATGACTCACCACCCTAGGTGGCAATATTTCTCAAAGATCCGATGTCGGGTTTGTCTCTGCACGTTTGACTCGACTGCCGTACACCTGATTTAGGTTTTTATGCCCAAATCAAGGTATAATAACCTATTTATTTTGAAAATTTTCAAAATAACCTATATCGTTGGAAATGAGATATAAAATCTATTCATTTCGTTTTACGAGTCATAATTAGGTTTTCTGATCAGTAAATTTTACTGTCAGTGAAAACGCAGACCGGGTTCCGTCTGAATTTTCAACCAAAAGTTTAACCGCATACTTATAAAAATTAGTATAATATGAATATGACTTTGGTTTTACCAAAATCATTTTCTAAGTTTCAGATAAAAGTATAAAGGTTTATTTATATTTATATCGATCTTATAAAGCAGAAAAATCGGGGTGTTACATTACTACCCCACTAAAAAAATTTCGTCCTCGAAATTTCGTGACTCATAACTAGACAAGATTTTCTTAATCCCAAGGTCTTACTTTCACAAGAAGGTAGGTAATTATATAAGAACGTTGTCAATCTGAAAAGAATTCAGGAATGTTCAGTATGTAAAAAGATTCTTTAATAGGTTCGTTAGTGTAAAAATGCATAGCTAATACATATTTACAACCATGACTCTAATAAAACTCCTTCTTTCACAAGAACTCCCAGTGAATCAGGAACTCACAGAACGAATAGTTCCTAACCTTAAGACAATTTATTCTTTGAACAAGGGATTTACAAAATGACAATTTAAAATGACAACAATCCAACAAAATTCAGACTGGATCTGAGACACCCCGATGTCCCATTAAATAAGATTCTAAATAACTAAGCCTTAATCCGTACTTAACATTTTCGCGACTATTACAGACGAAAATATATTATCATTTGGGAGTGGAAATTAAAAACATTTGTAACATAAAACATACGCAACGGTAAAACCCAACACACATATACATAATATATACAGTGGTCACCATAAGAGTGCAGATTGTCCCAACAGAGGGACTACAACCTATAAATACTATGCAGACACTGAAACCAAAAGGGTACATACACATACTAGTGCTGAAAGAAAGGAAGTCCTAAAGCTACCCGACTCGCTTCTCCAAATTCATCCAAAATCAAAATAATCTCACAGGGGCTCACAACCTCTCTGGCGCAATCAATATCGGACCGGTCCCTGGTACAAGATAAATTGCCCACTCTATCTCTCTTTTAGGTGGCAACCCTGGAACATCATCCCTAAAAACTTCAGGAAACTCGCTTACGATAGGTAGTGCCTCCATCTTAGGAGACTCCATGGCATCCAAAGAAAACAGTACCACACAACTCCTTGATTGTCCTTCTCCCGTACTACCGCCATTGGCAGGCAATAATCCAGAAGGCTCCATTAAAAGAAGAGTTTTATTTAAACAATCCAAAACTACATGGTTAACCGAAAGCCAATCCATGCCAAATATAATATCAATCTGCTGCATAGGCAGACATATAAGGTCAATAACAAAAGTCTGATTTTCTTAAACAACTAGACATGCTCGACAAACAAACAAAGTAGTTAATGTATCTCCCATAGGGGTAGAAACATTCATATCATAGGGTAAAGATGTAACAGGAAGATTCAAACAATCCATGCACTCAAGAGAAATAAAAGATTGTGTAGCACATGAATCAAATAATATAGATAAGAGCTTTTTCGAAAATGAGACACTTACCCTGTTTGAGATCAGAATCTCTAGTAGTCTCTGAACCTCTAGCGGCGAACACCCTCCCACTAGCTTGGGGTCTACCTCCTTGCTAATTTACTGTCTGAGCTCTTGAACCACTTCTCTGAGCTCCTCTACTTTGTTGTTGCACCATATTTCTCATTACATTGCTCTGGGACACGATCTAGACATGTGTCCCGCTTGCCCACACTAATAGCATATCATATTTTGCATCCAGGGACAGTTTCTTGTCAGATGGGACCCTCTGAACTTGTAAAACGTATGCATCCCAGATGATGCTTGGCTAGAACCTCTGCTGCTAGCACCTATTTCTTGCTTCTTTGGGCGACTTTAAAGTCTTTCCCACTGCTGATACCTTCACCCAAGACGTCTCTTGGCTATTGCCTCCTCTAATCGGTCCACCACTCTGCTGCAGTGGCTATACTGGTCTCGAACGGTCGTGACTCTCTAACCTGGTGCACTTTTTAACCAAATAGATTCCCTGCCTCAGACTCATGAACTCTCTTATTCATAAGACATACAAATGTCTTATAAATGATTAAATAGTTATTCCCATACATTAAGAATAACTCGTGTATCGGACACTCTACCCTTGTCTAAGCATAACTGACATCCAAATGTGGATTCAACTAATAGTGTCGGTGCTCATCCTACCCCACAGTCCTCAATCCTCATCGGATTCAGTTTCCCACAGTCTGGTTTAGAACCGAACTACTCTGATACCACCAAATGAGACACCCCGATGTCCAACTAAATAAGATCCTAAATAACTAAGCCTTAATCCGTACTTAACGCTATCGCGATTATTACAGATGAAAATATATTATCGTTTGGAAGTGGAAATTAAAAATGTTACAGCGGTCACCATATGAGTACAGATTGTCCCAACAGAGGGACTACAGTCTATAAAAAACTATGAAGACACTGAAAACAAAAGGGTGCATACACATACTAGTGCTGAAACAAAGAAAGTCCAAAAGCTACTCGACCCACTTCTCCAAATAAATCCAAAATAAAAATAATCTCACACGGCTCACAACCTATGTGGCGCATCCGACAAGACCATATCACAGACGATATGGGCGCCTAGAACTACCCTTGCCCTCGCCATCATGGTAGGTCTTCCACACTGTCGTCTCCACCTTGTGGTTGCTGGTCAACGTGTCAATAACATACATAGAAAGAATAAAGGAAAAAGGGAGATAAGCAACAAAACATGGTCATGAAAATGGGGATGGGGACACAGAATAATAATCACATATACACATACAACAAGTAATAGGCAACCATCTTCCGAATCACATCAACATAGTACATCCTCAAAGTTCATTCTCAGATCAATCCTCTAAGGAGTCTCACTCCCATGCATGTCGGCCGATATCTCTCATCCGGGTCTCTGCCCCGAGATATTACCTTATCAAGCCTCTTTGCTTAGGGAACGTTTCCCAAATCAAGCCTCCCCGCTTAGGAAACTTTTCCTTATCAAGCCTATTCGCTTAGGGAATATCAGTTAGTTTGTCAGGGTAACTTTTCCGCTTGCCGTGACCCATAAGAGTGCATCTCTCTGTGAGCTCAGCTCCATCAGAGGTATCTGGATCGCCTCAGATAGTCAACCTTAGACGTGGACATTCAGGGTAAAGTTAAGATAACTAGGCTCTACTGGGGTACACGACGCATTAGGAGCTAACTAATGGTCACTGTGAGCCTCTTGAGTCCAGTTTTGCATCCCCAAGGTCTCTTCACAGACCTGTCCCTCCGTAATCCATACTCGCACTCGATTACAACTAACCTCGTATGACTCCCAATCATACGGCTCACCACCTTGGCAAAATGCAATGCAACAAACATCGCCTTATCTAACACCGGAACCTTCTTACACATTCACACTCTCACAGCGGATGCCCATACATCCCCAGCCTCAAAGCCTCAGTCTCAAGGCATTACCACAGTGTTACCTCTCAACTCATCCATACAATATATATATTCGTCATAACAATCAGTCAATCATCAATTCTCATATACCGATAGAATAATCATAAAATCATGTTCAGCATACCAAGTATAGCAAATATCATGTATCATCATGTACAAGTCAAACAGCACATACGCATGCAGTTCGGACAACCTCAATCAACATAAAGTCGCTAACTTAAAGTATCAGGATTCTTGTCCAACAAATCCACAACCACTAAACCTGAGACAACATTAAAATATTAATTTATTTTGGTTTAGCCATTGTCATTTATTTAACATTCTAGTAGGGTCGGGGGCACCCTACACATATGCATATATAATTATTATTCTACACTTGCCTCCCCGACGATGTCGGTTACTTTCTCCCCACCTTACTGATGTGCGTACTTTCCCATAAATGCTCTGATTGTCTCTGCGCTATCGGCACGAACCTTGTCATGCTTTCCAACAACAACCTCTAATCTGATACTGACAACCCTGGTATGTGCATTGGACCAACAACTATCCCAAGCACAGGTACGAGGTCCAAAAACAGCCAAAAAGACCAAAACAACCACCGAATCAACAACACGGCTCCAATCAATGAACCAATTTGAATCAAGGCACGAAATTGAGATAGAAACTTACAAGAACAGAAGTTGTACGATGCAAGGTCAGATTCGCCTCCACTCCCACGGTCAATTCCCGGTCGACTGATTCGGCAGAAAAACACATAAAGGCCTAAAACGTGTTGAAAACGATATCGGGACTATGAATAGGAGTAGAATGAATTTAAATAATTTAAAGAGGAAAAATGTCAAAGGCATCAACACTGACTCACCTTGACGAAAATAACAGGCAAAGACACCACGTCGAAGATGTCGAAGCCGTGAACACGAATACGCGATCTTTTTGACAATCCGACAACCGAAACCACCTTAACTCAAGCTTATATACATGGAACGAAAGTGGCTGCCTTTGGGAGAGTTTCTCTTCACTTTTCCTCTGGTTATGTTCCCAAAAGAATGGAAGACGATGATGATCATGCATGCATTTGCTTTTATATTACCTAGTTTAGGATTATTTAATTATTATCTTAGTTTTAGTGGAAGACAAGTGTCATTACATGCTTTACTTAGATAGTTAGTGGAAGACAAGTGGCATTGCATGCTTTACTTAGTTTTAGTGTTAGTAGAAGACAAGTGACATTGCATGCTTTAATTAGATAGTTAGTGGAAGACAAGTGTCATTGTATGCTTTACTTAGATAGTTAGTGGAAGACAACTGTCATCACGTGTTGCTCCATTGGCACAACCGGGTGTTTTCTTCTATATCTTCCTACTGCGGAATATTTTCTTAATTATTTTAGGCTACTAAAATAAAATTATTATGCTCAAGCCCAACCTAATTTTAATATTCTAATTCTCAATTAATTAATTAACTGACTAATTAATCGCTCAGTTTAGCGTTTGTTTCCGTTCCGGACCCTTTTCAACTCTGATTCTCCTCCAACTTGAAACACAAGCTAACTAACACCAAAGGAACATGATTACGTCTTTATTCATACTTAATATCTTCCTTAAACCCTAATCAAGAAATCAGGGTGTTACAGGATCACTTTCACCAAAAGTAAAAATGACTAGACTAAGTCCCATCTAGAAACTTCTTTTATCAAGAAAGTGTCTATCCCAAACAATAATAGGACAGTTCACAAAAATTTCCACAATAATTGATACAACAATTGAAGTTTGAAAACAATTCACAATCGTTAGGAAAGAAATGATCTGACCCCAACAATCAAAAGAAAAGAGGCTGGAATAAACTCCTTCAAGGAATCTTTGTTCTAAAAAAGTCATAGATATTATATACCAACTGAAAAGACTAACAACATAAAGGACTTTAAAGAGTCAAATACTCAAGGGTATTAAACTACAACTATACTTAGAATTCGTTACAAAATTAAAATTTATGAGTCATTAAAGCTAATATGACACTCCTTCTTGGAACATCATATGATAACCCATTGCGGAAAATAAAACTTTAAATTGTGGGTCCATGCTTTGGTGCCTTGCAATCCTTCGATAAGTGACCCACTCGATTACAATTGAAACATTTAAATCCTCTTGATCGGCAAGTCTTAGCCATATGGTTCAGGTCTCCACACTTGTAACATCTTTTGAGTTGGTCTTGGCTTTGGTTCTTTTGGACTCCACTTCTTGATGCAGAGACATTAGAATGATAAGGTTATTGATTCTGATCATTTCCTGGGGTCGGAAATAAGGCTTCCTCTGGTTTTTATTCCCCTTCTTATCCGGCTTGTGGAATGGAATCGAGATGGTCCGCTGGTAGTACCCCAATAGTCTTTACCTTTCCCTTTCTGTTCCACTTTCTGGCACTCTTCCACTAAAGCTTAAAAGTTGAGAATCGTAGGCCTCCTTCGAATCACCTTCATTAGATTGAGTTTGGAATAAACTAAAATACTTGACTAGAAATTCAAACTTTGTTGTATATTCATCCACAGATAGTTCGTTCTGTTGTAATCGTAAGAACTCCTATCCCTTCTCAACTCTGGCGCTCTGAGGAAAATACTTATCCAAGAAAATAGTACGGAAAACACTCAAGTATATTCCTGATTAACCACTTTCAGTATGTGTCTAATATCCGCCCACCAGCATCCTGCGTATCCGAAAAGCAGAGAAAAAGCATGCGGAACCTTTGATTCTTCAGGGCTATTGATAAGCTCGAAGATCCTTTCCAGTTCTTGTATCCACAAGTAAGCCTTCTCAGAATTGACATCTCCATAAAATTGTTGAGGTTTCTGATTTCTGAATTTTGCTAGATTTTTCGCCTCGACTGTCAGCTCGGTACTAAGCTGGTCCAGCTCATTCTGGGCAACTATGATAGCAGCAACACTAGTCATAGCCTGAACGGCCGGGTTCATCTGTTCAATCACATCTTTGTTGCTGACATAATCGGGATCACCATTACGATCACATTCACGTCCCTGTCCAATTCCTGGTTCCATAACTAACCTACAAGACAAACTTAGTCAGTCCGCAACCAGAAATTAAAACGTATACTTATATGTCTAAAACACATTACTTCTTAGAAGTAATTCGGTCAATATACCATCTACTGTTCATAGATTCTTACAAGGTCTCGACTACCTCAAAACCCATCGGAACACACCTACTTGTATACCATCACACATTGTTTCGACAAGGAAACAATTCAAACAAGGTCCAACCAGAGATCACACAACAAAAACCTAGCAGACCTATTCCCCAAGGTTCCTGAAAGACTCGACCAGCTCTGATACCACTCTGTAACACCCCCCTTGGGCATTACTTTGGAAACACGTGCATAAATAAATAAAAAATAAAAATTGTTGATTGCTTTCGGAAATTGATTTATTTTAAGTCAGAAAATCTGGGTGTAAAAAAAAATTCTTCCTAACACTTTGGAAAATTGTGACACATAACAAAACCAGTACATTTAAAGTATACTTCACAACACACATACACACATTTTTATTTTAAAAAAAACTTCTACAACGTACAAATTTTTCTTAAAAGTTTTTTCTTAGATATTATACGAAAAGCATCAAGACACCCGCACTAAGCTTCTTAAAATATACATCCTTAAACACAAACCTAAGTTGGTCGCTCTACCAGACGCTCACTTTTAAGACCCCGTCACCATCCCTATGATCACACATCTTTTTCCTCAATCCGGACTTAAGTCTCCAAGTGACTTAAGGAACTCTTCTGCAACATCTGCACTCGTGTACCAAGGTACAACAGCAAAGCCGGAAGCATAAGTATATGCAAGGGTGAGAACCAATATATGGATTTTAAAACGATAACCATATGCATGACACACAAACATCATTTAACATGTATATTCAAAATAAACAATTATTTATCAAAGGGTTTTATACCCGACAATCATCGTCGTTTTAAAAACAATGTCACTTCAATTTTCATCACTTAACTTTTGTACCTAATCTCCGGAGCTTCAACCACCAAATAAATGAGCTGATCAAGCTCTTGTTGCCCAATATGGCAGGTTTTAATCGTTGCCAAATAAGGCAGGTTTTAATATTTGCCAAATAAGGCAGGTTTTAATCGTTGCCAAATAAGGCAGGTTTTAAATTAGCCATAGCACTGTCCAAAACGAGGCACAGTGGATATGGTTTCATTATCCATCAAGGCACAATGATGCAATATCATGAATACTTGCCATCAAGAATTCAAGTCCAAATGCGTAGACACGTCTGCCCCAAAAATGCATGTAAAACGTTTTGTTCACGTCATTTTCTTTGTGTTCATTCTTTCATTGTCGAAGCTCAAAGGCTCACGACCAATCCAATGTTTAAACATTTAAGTTTATCAATCATTCCAATAAAACAGACTACAAGTCAAAATGTGCAAATCATGAAATCAAGACCGATGCACCAGATTTAGATTCGTAGATTTTGGTGAACAAAAATCAATATAACATTTTATAGGACATATAGCCCATCACTTCACTGTTGGGACACCCGTCCACACTATAGAACACTAGAACCCGACGTCTCGGTAACTAGGTTCGTTTTTCATCTTTAAAAACATTTTAAGTCCAAAATACAACTTTTCTAGTAAAATAATTTTCCCAACACTATAATAAAATTATTTTTGAAACTTATTTTTTTATAATAACATTTTCTATTATTTAGGAATTTATTACGTATAAATTAGCAGTGCTAAAATATTTTCACGGTTATGTCCTCACTGTGACTCATAAAACACTCTTACGCCGTTAAATTATTAAAATAATCACATTTTTGTTAGTTCCTCATTTCTAACCAATCAAATACTTAAGTAATATTATATTACTATTTCCCATCAATTAAAACTTATTATTCCATGAAAAGCTTTTTAACGCTTTTAACCTCGTAATTAATTGAGCACTGACCACTGTCACGTTTTCCAATCAACAAACAACATCAATAACAATTTCATGCCAATAATATAGCAAATAGCACAATTATGACATGCATTAAAATATAATAACAATTAAATGCAAATAAATAATTAAAAGCAAATAATTTAAAAGCAGTTATTTCTAACTACGTAAAATAATAAACACGCCAAATAAATTATACAAACCCCAAACAAATAGCATATAGCAATCGGAAAAACCCTTTAGGTATTCCCCTTAACTCTTGAAGATTTTTCCTTCTGAATTTAAGTTTTGTCAAACGTCCAATCTCTGCAAAACACGTACACGATTCACATAACAATTTATCATTCAACAAACCACAACAATTAATTATCAATCAAACAACCAAATACCATATTTTAATATATGATCGGTTCATCCTTGAGGAGATTAAATGGCTAAAAAAAATTCTAAAATTCATAAACTCTTGGATTAATGATTCTAAGCACTTGCAACATAAGATCAATGATCAAAACTCAAAGATTGAAATAAAATCCTCTAACTCCTCATATATTTAGGTTCGACCATGACTAGATAAATTAGCTAGAGATCTCAAAATTTCACATACTCTTAGATTCATGACCTTAGAGTAGTATAGAGTTAAGATAAATTATCATAAGTTGAAAAATGAAACAAAATCTTTCAAATCTTCAAAAACATAATTTCGGCCATGAACAAAACAACAGGTTAGAGATTTTAGTTTGATCCAATCATCATGGATTCAATACATACATGACTAAAAAGGATTGAATCAAGCAAGACTTGTTAAAAAATTGAACAAGGTTCCTTCCCCCACTTCAAGCTAGGGTTCGGCCTTGATTGGTTGAATGGGCAAGAAATTTTTGTTTGATGCATACTCTTGGACTTGAATATAGAGATGATAATGAGATCATAGAAATTGGTTTCATGATCATAGGATTTTTCTACAATTTTCTAAAGATTTTCAAACTTTCTAGATCTATGAATTGAAAAAGATGACCCTAGCTTTGAAACATGAAAATGAGTGAAGAACATGCTATTGATTGAGTGAGATGAGTATGGTATACCTCTTAAAATTGAAAAATGGCAAGAGATCAAGTAGTTCCTTCACAAATTTTGGTTATGGAACTTAGAGAATTGTGAGAAAAAGTGAGGAAGAAGATGAAGTTAGAGAGAAAAGATTGGAATGGCCTAAATGTGGTGTGTTGGCCATGGGAATTGGGGGGCTAAAGGGTCCAAATTATTTTTCATTTAAGGACAAAGGTGTAATTTCACTTGGGGCAATTTTGTGATTAATTTAGGACTTAAGGACATTTTGGTAATTTCATGCCTAAAGTAATCATAAAATTATGTGGTTGAGGTTGAAGGAGAGGTGGCTGGTTTGTGACTACAAAATTAAGAGGAAGTAGCCAAATTGAACTTGTCTTGCCTTAACTATGGTTAAATTTTAACTAGGATAGGTTAAGTTAAGGGTATTTTGGTCTTTTCACACTTAAAATCATAATTACATGAATTAAATTCTAGGTGAGTCACCCCTATGACTCACCACCATAGGTGGCAATATATCTCAGTATCCGATGTCGGGTTTTGTCTCTGCACGTCCGTTCTCGACTCTGTCGGTTACCCAATTTAGGTTTTTACGCCCGAATCAAGGTATAATGACCTATTTATTTTGAAAATTTTAAAAATAACCTATATCGTTGGAAATGAGATATAAAGTCTATTCATTTCGTTTTACGAGTCATAATTAGGTTTCTGATCAGTAAATTTTACTGTCAACGAAAACGCAGACCGGGTTCCGTCTGAATTTTCAACCAAAGGTTTAACCGTATACTTATAGAAATTAGTATAATATGAATATGACTTTGGTTTTCCCAAAACCATTTTCTAAGTTTCAGATAAAAGTTTAAACATTTATTTATATTTATACCGATATTAGAAAGCAGAAAAATCGAGGTGTTACATTACTACCCCACTAAAAAAAAATTAGTCCTCGAAATTTCGTGACTCATAACTAAACAGGATTTTCTTAATCCCAAGGTCTTACTTTCACAAGAAGGTAGGTAATTATATAAGAACTTTGTCAATCTGAAAAGAATACATGAATGTTCAGTATGTAAAAAGATTCTTTAATAGGTTCGTGAGTGTAAAAATGCATAGCTAATACATATTGACAACCATGACTCTAATAAAATTCCTTCTTTCACATGAACTCCCAGTGAATCAGGAACTCACAAAACGAATAGTTCCTAACCTTAAGAGAATTTATTCTTTGAACAAGGGATTTACAAAACTACAATTTAAAATGACAACAATCCGACAAAATTCAGAGTGGATTACTTTCACCAAAAGTAAAAATGACTAGACTAAGTCTCATCTAGAAACTTCTTTTATCAAGAAAGTGTCTATCCCAAACAATAATAGGACAGTTCACAAAAATTTCCCCAATAATTGATACAACAATTGAAGTTTGAAAACAATTCATAATCGTTAGAAAAAAAATGATCTGACCCCATCAATCAAAGATAAGAGGCTGGAATAAACTACTTCTAGGAATCTTTATCTCTGCAGCTCCGTTCCTAACTTCGTCGATTACCCGATTTAGGTTTTATGCCCGAATCGAGTATAATAACCTATTTATTTTGAAAATTTTCAAAATAACCTATATCATTGGAAATGGGATATAAAACCTAACCATTTCGTTCTCGAGTCAAAATTAGGTTTTCTTATCAGTAAAATTTTACTTTCAGGGAAAACGCAAATCGGGTTCCGTCTGAATTTTTAACCCAGAATTTAACCGTACACTTATAAAAATAAGTATAATTTGAATATACTTTGGTTTATCCAAAATCATTTTCTAAGTTTCAGATAAAAATATAAATGTTTATTTATATTTATATTTATATCGATCTTAGAAAGCAGAAAAAATGGGGTGTTACACTACTACGCAATGAATATACATAATACTAGAGTTGAGATCAGGCATCGAGGAATATCCTATTTGAGATGTTATTGAATATAACCCAACAAATAATTTATATTCCTTGCTGTTTTAACTAAATAATTGAAGAATTTTGCATTAATGATATCTATGGGTCAAAGGAGGGGAAGGGATGGATTTTAAAACTATTTTACTTTTATAGCCTTATAATTTTATATTTTAAAATATATAAGGTAACATATTTTAGTCAATGCATTAAAAATGTTTTAAAACCCCTTGTCGTCTCCAAATCCCTTAATATTGTAGGGAAGCCAAAATTGAGTGAGGAGGGGCGATTTTGCTCCCCTCCAAAAAAAATTGAATCAAACATGAAAAGTTTAAAAAAAATCACTCCCCTCCATTTCTATCCAACCAAACACTATGTAAGGTGCTGGAGAATAATGCAGATATTGGAATATGAATGAAGAATATTTGTGCTTAATATTTCCTCGAGTATTGTCACTTGAATAAACTAATATATATATATTGAGAACTTCAAGTGTGTGAGTGAGATATCGATGAAGAAGTCTTACATTGGAAATAACTTAAGGGGTTGAAGGCTATATAAGTGGAGAAGACACATAAACTCATTGTCTTCCCGTTGTTTGGATTGTATAGCTTGTACCCTTTGGAGTTGTCATCGTAACCAACAAAAATGAACTTCTCACTTTTGTCATCCAACTTGCTTCTTTTCTCGTCAAGTATATGCACATGAGCTATGCTTCCAAAGACTCTTAGATGGGAAATGCCAGGCTTCCTTCCGCTCCATGCCTCTTGTGGTGTTTTTCCCCAGACGCTTCTTGTTGGAGATTGGTTGGATAAATAAGCTGCACATGCAACTTCTTCTTACCAAAACTCCTTTGGCAGCCTCTTGCTTTTTAGAATGCTCCTTGCCAGGTCAAGGATCGTTCTATTATTCATTTCCGCCACTCCATTCTGCTGGGGAATCTTGGAATCGTTAATGGTCCCCAACCCCATTCTCCTTCTTCATCAAATATGACATCTCTACTGATGATTGTCTTCCCGTTGTTTGGATTGTATAGCTTGTACCCTTTGGAGTTGGCATCGTAACCAATGAAAATGAACTTCTCAATTTTGTAATCCAACTTGCTTCTTTTCTCGTCAGGTATATGCACATGAGCTATGCTTCCAGACACTCTTAGATGGGAAATGCCAGGCTTCCTTCTGCTCCATGCCTCTTGCGGTGTTTCTCCCCAGATGCCTCTTGCTAGAGATCGGTTGGATAAGTAAACTGCACATGCAACTGCTTCCGCACAAAACTCCTTTGGCAACCTCTTTCTTTTTAGAATGCTCCTTGCCATGTCAAGGATTGTTCTATTCTTCCTTTCCACCACTCCATTCTTCTGGGGGGATCTTGGAACCGTTAATGGTCCCCAATCCCATTCTCCTTCTTCATCAAATATGACATCTCTACTGATGATTGTCTTCCCGTTGTTTGGATTGTATAGTTTGTACCATTTGGAGTTGGCATCGTAACCAAAGAAAATTAACTTCTCACTTTTGTCATCCAACTTGCTTCTTTTCTTGTCAGGTATATGCACATGAGCTATGCTTCCAAAGACTCTTAGATGGGAAATGCCAGGCTTCCTTCCGCTCGATGCCTCTTGTGGTATTTTCCCCCAGACGCTTCTTGTTGGAGATCGGTTAGATAAGTAAACTGCACATGCAACTGCTTCTGTCCAAAACTCCTTTGGTAGCCTCTTTCTTTTTATAATGCTCCTTGCCATGTCAAGGATTGTTCTATTCTTCCTTTCCGCCACTCCATTCTACTCGGGGGATCTTGGAACCGGTAATGGTCGGCATATTCCATTGACTTCACAAAACTCTTGAATTTATTTTGAGGTGAATTCTCCTCCTTGATCGGATCTCATGGATTTGATATCTAGACCACTTTATTTCTCCACAGCAACCCTAAATTTATTGAATATTCCAAAGACCTCCGATTTCTGCTTCAAGAAATATACCCATGTTTTTCTTGAAAAGTCATCAATGAAGAGCAAGAAGTAATTACTCTTACCGAGGGAGCTTGACTTGATTGGACCATACACATCTGTATGTATGAGTTCTAATGGCTTTCGAGCTCTTGAGTTTGACTCCTTCAGAAAGCTTTTCTTGAATTGCTTCCCAAGTAGACACCCTTCGCATACTTGATTGGGATGATTAATGCGAGGTAATCCTCTCACCATTTCCTTCTTGGAAAGTAACTCCAAGCCTCTAAAATTGAGATCTCTGAACCGAAGATGCCAAATCCAAGATGCATCTTTATAGCACGCATTGAGACACTTGACAACATCATTTTGAATGTTGAGCACGAACATTCTATTTCTTGACATCGGCACCTTAGCAATTAAGTTATTCACATTGTCTCTTATGGAAAGGTTATTGTATTTTAAGCGAATGTCATAACCTTTCTCGAGAAGTTGCCTAAGGCTCAAGATATTGCTCTTCATATTCAGAACATGATAAACATTGGAAATAAATTCATGACTTCCATTCTTTAGTCGGATTAGAATGTTACCTTTGCCTTTCACAGCTATCTTGGACTCATCTCCAAAAGACATGTTGCCACTTACTGATTCATCGAGGTCCACGAACATACTTCTTTTCCTGCACATATGATTGCCTGCACCGGTATCTAGGTACCACCTATTGTCTTCACCTCTTTCATTGTCCTTATAGGCCAATAACAGGGTGGCATCTTCTTCACTTCTTTCTTCAACGTAGTTGGCCTTATCTTCAATTTTATAATTACTAGGAGCTCTACATTCAGAGGCATAATGACCAAACTTTTGACAATTATAACATTTCACGGATGCCTTGTCATACCTCACTCTTGAGTTGCCTCTTCCACCACCGCTTGATGAACTTCCTCCTCTTTGAAAACTGTTGTTGCCATCATTGAAACTCCAACCTCGTCCACGTCCATTTCCATGTCCAAAGCCTCGACCTCGTCCTTGTCCTCGACCACGACCTCATCCGTGTTGGATTCTATTGTTGTCTTCTTTAGTCGAATCAACTTTCATCTTGGAAAGTTGCTCCATGATTCCTTCCTTTTTCTTTTTCTTTTCTTCATAAGCTTGAAAGGAACCCAAAAGTTGCTCAATAGTCATGGTTTCTAAGTCTTTTGTTTCCTCGATAATAGCGACAATATGTTCAAATTTTGGATCTAAGGATCGAAGAATCATTTCCATAATTTTTACATCGTCTAGCTTCTCACCATTTCTATTTAGTTGATTGGTAGCCATTAGGACTCTAGAAAAGTAGTCAAAGATGATCTCACCTTCTTTCATATGTAAGGTTTCAAACTCGGCTCTTAATGTTTGAAGACTAACCTTCTTGACTGGATTTGCTCCCTTGTAAGAGACTTGAAGCTTCTCCCATGCTTCCTTTGTAGTCTTTGCTCCCGAAATCTTCTCAAAAGCATCGTCATCTAACCCTTGATAAATTAGATAGAGCTTTCTTGTCTCTCTTTCTAGAATCCCTCAAGCTATCCTTTTGAGCTTGAGATAGACTAGCCTCATTTTCTAGCACCTTGTAACCTTTTTCTACCATCTCCCAACACATCTTGTGATCCAAGGAGAGCCTCCATCTTGATGCTCCAATTGTCGTAGTTGCTCTTGTTGAGCATTGGGACTTGGAAGGGATCCATACCACCACTTGCCGTCTCACTAAAAGATTCCTAGCTCTGATGCCAATTTGTTGGAATGAAAAATTTTAGAATTTGGAGAAGACTTGAAAATGGGAGAACTAGATGATTTTGGAAGAAGAGGATACTTGTATTATTGCTCACTCTTTGCCTTTGGCTTGATACAAACTCAAGACTATGACCCCCTAGATATACTAGTGGCACCTCCTTAACCAATGGCTAAGATTATGCCAACACACTTTTAATCTAATGGCTACAAATTACTCTCTAGAGATCTCTTCACAAATATCAAGCTACTACTAAACTCTAAAAAATTTCACTAGAGGAGATTCTTCTAGAATAAATTAATCTAGACTTTTAAATAAATGAAATATTTCTAGAGTAGAATTATCTAGAACCTCTTTCTAGAACATGGACTCTTATTTAGACAAGTAAGGCCCAAATACTAAATGGGCCAAAATCAAGTTTACCTTTCAACACAACCTACATATACATACATAACCAAGTCACGACCCCAGCAAAAAATGATCCTGTTATACACAAAACAGAAGACAAAGAAAGAAAAGAACCAGCTAAACAATAGAAAAATTGAATCTGGCAGGCTCCTGTTGCACAAAGAAACACTGCACTCCAAAAGAAAACAGACTGGCTGTCTCTGATGCACCAATCCAGCCATATTACATGTTTAGACACTCTTTTGGATTCATGAGCCAGCTTGATACAGAATAACTGAAACCAACAGCTTTACCATTTAACCAAGACCATGCTCTGAGTTTTACTGCATCAAACATTTCATGTACAGTCATTACTTTATCCTTGAAAATTAGCTGATTTCTGCTTAGCCAAATTGTCCACAGTGCTGCGAACCACACCACTTGCCACTTCTGCCTTGTTTTATTGTTGCATATTGGGATTCCCATGAATTGATCAAAATGGTTACTAGTTTCTCTATGCAGTGCTGAATCAAATCCCAGCCAGTTCAAACACTCTTACCAAAAACATTAAAGAAAGGACATCTAAAGAAGAGATGAGATGTACTCTCTAAATGTGTGTGACAGCCTCGACACATAACACTTGATCCCTGCAACAGTCGTCTTTTTTCTAAGTTTTCCAATGTAGGTATTTGATCCAAAGATAATCTCCAAGCAAATGCAGCCACTTCTGGGGGAATTATTTGATTCCACATCTTTTTTGAAAACCCATCGTCTTGAGAAACCTCTGATGTCATTACTTCTTTATAGGCTGATTTTACTGAATATATGCCATTGCTATCTAGCCTCCAGAACCAAACATCATCCCCACTAGTTTTCACACTAACCGGTTGCACTACACTCCATAACTGATGAAGTAACGCCTCCTCCCATTGAAGCAACTCTCTCCTCCAACACCCTCTCCACACCCAGATACCATCCTCCCAAACCCCCATTCCTACCACTTTAGCTTCCTTGGTAACAACTATGGAGTAAAGCCGTTTAACACTGCTACTTAGTGGAACGCTGAAAGGACAGACTTAATAAGCACCAATCTACGAGCAAAAGACAAATGTTTACTACTCCAACACGAGAGTCTCTTCTTCACCTTTTACAACACTGGATACCAAGTTGCCATTCTTCTTGGATTCACTCCAATCGGGAGGCCAAGATATTTAAAGGGAACCTCCCCAATCTTACAATTCAAGATATTTGCCGCTGCGTTCAACCACCCCTCCTCAACATTAAGACCCGCCAAGCTACTTTTAAATTTACTTTTAGCCCAGACGACACCTCAAACAGTTGTAATAACGCTTTGAAAGCCCAAATATTCTGCAAAGACGCCTCACCTATAAGTAAAGTATCTTCTGCATATTGGAGATGGGTTATCTCCATACCCTGGTCCCTAACTTTGTAACCTTTGAAACTCCGCAAATCCACTGCCTTATTCAACAAAACACTCAACCCTTCTGTTACCAACAGAAAAAGAAACCCCTATAATGGATCACCTTGTCTTAGGCCTCGTCCCATCCTGAACTCCTCAGTTGTGCTGCCATTTACCAAAACAAATACTGATGCCAATGATAGACACTCTGAGATCCATTTTGTAACACCCAGATTCTCGCAAAAGGATATAGATTGCTATGGATGCCTAGCTGTTATTGTTATTGTTATTATTATTCATAAGATTATTATTATTTTTGTTATGGTTATTATTATTATTATTATTGCTGCTGCTATTATTACTACTACTAATGACATTAGTATTATTATTAATATAATTGATAAGTAATTGTTTCTATTGTTACAATATTTTTATACATATACATATACATATATATGTATATGATAATATGTTTACCCATGTTGTTGTGATATATGTATGTGTTAAGATATAATTATATTTATATTAATTAAAGTGTAACCATGAATGTTATTTTGTAATTACCTACTAATTCATAATTATATATATGTATATTAATATATGATTATTGTATTAATATGAGATTGTGTGTATTAATGTCTGATTTTATATGAATATATGATTTTGTATGTGATTTCATATGTTAGTATATAATATATGATTTTATTAATATTAAGTGATTAAGAATGATAATATGAGATATCGTGTGATTTAATATTTAAGTCGAGATAGTGTACTATTAGACTCTATTACCTTAATCAATCAGATTTGAGTCCTTTTAAATATAGGCACTATTTGGTTTACCAAAAATGCTAGCGTTTAGCGGATGGAAAATTAGTCCCGTTTGGTAACCATTTTTAAAATTAGCGTATAACGTTTTTAACTAGCGTATAGCATTTTTTCCAGACGCTACTTAAAGTAGCGTTTGAACTTATAGCATATAGCATATCACTTTTTCTTCCATTTTTATCTTTACTATCTTAATTAAATTCCTTACTTATTCTTCACTAATAAAATAAAATATTAATAAAAATCTTTAAAATTGATTGTTAGAATTAATATCACTATTTAAATTTATATTTAAGATAAAAAATAGAAATTATATTTTTATTTATAAAAAAAATCGTATAAAAATCATATCGAAATTATTTTTTATTCCATATTATTTATAAAAAATAACTAAAACTAAATAAATATTAAAAATTAATATTTTAATCTTTGAAATGATAAATAATTTAAAATAAATTTAAGTGTAAAATTGATAATTATTTTAAAATAAATAATATATATATATATATATATATATAAATACATATATATAACTTATATAAAAAATGGTAACATGTCCTTTTATGTAATTTTATATTAATCTGTTAGTCCAACCGTTAGTTATACCAAACACTTCAAATATCCAATCCGCAAGTTTATCCGCTAGCTTATCCGTTATCCGCTAGCTTATCCATTATCTGCTATCCGCTAGCTTATTCGATATCCGCTAGTTTTTACCAAACAGAGCCATAGGAGAATCCTCTTTTTGGTTATATCTTAAGATTTTATCATAATCTCCTAAGGATCCTATCTAGAAATAACTACCAAATATGTCTCTAAACTTTCATCGCACTTTTTAACATATTAGAGACTGATTTAAGATTTGATCGTGAAATGTTAAATTGTAGATATTTCTCTAAGCTTTCTAACGACACAAATAACGCCTCAATCGGACACTCATAGCTCAAGATATGTGCCAAATACCGAAATGTACGCAGTTTGGGCTGAAATAGGAACCCATTACGCCCTAACTCGTTTTTATACCATAAGACTCAACCTGAACCCTATTTCTCATGACTCAAGACATAGAAAATATGCCTCTCTTCATCTCTTAGGTTTTCCCTTGGTTTCTCTCAATAATTCTTGAAGGAAATTGCTCCCGTTCATCGTCCTTCACCATCTTCTGCCATGAAAACCTTGTTGTTGCTATGGAGTCATCTTGCTAGTGTTTTTATTCATTCCTTTCAGTCTCCATAGGTCTCAAATAAATGTAATAATCATGTCCTATGTTATTCTTACTTCTACTTTGAGTTTTCTTGGAACAAAGAATGATTCCGGGTATCTCTCGTTATTTTCATGTCATGGTGAAGAAGCATTCAAACGAAATTGCGGAACAACCCTTCTCCTCTTTTCCATATGCTGCAAAATCTAATTTCAGGTATGAGGGGAGAGAGTGTTTATTCTATATGAAATTTGAGAGAGAATTGAGATGATTAGGGGTTTTCACATAATTCTTCTTTGTTCTTCTATGCTTACTTTGATTGATTGATGAATTCTTATATCACATAATTCGCAAAATTTGCGAGAATAATAGAGTATGTCTGTGTAGATGCGTCTCTATGATGTCAGAAACAATGCATCAAACTAAGATGTAACTTCGTTTGGTCAAGTGAAGTTTCTTTCACTACCTTTAGACTAAACCCCCAATTTGGTCCCTGAGAAAAACACTCGGGTCTGAAATAGTCCCTAACCAAAAAAAACTATCCATTTAGTCCTTAAGAATATATTTCCGGGACAGATTAGTCCTTCCGTCAGTTGACCACCTTTGATCGCAGGTAAAATGCTGACGTGTCGGTTTCCATTCCAAAACGGCATGTCGTTTCTTTCTTCTTCTTCCTCCAGCTTCTTCTTCTTCCATGAGACCTAACAAACAGATAATGGAGATAGGAAAGGTGGAGGAAGAAGGTGGAGATATTTGAACACTGGCTACTTTTCCACATTTCTGTCTGCAATACCTATGCTGCACATTTCTGCAATACATTTGTCTGAAAGGATCATGGATTTAATCCAGTTTTTACCTAACAAACAGATAAAAATGTTTATTAACATTCAAAACCAAAAAGAGAAGGCTGAGACAAGCCACCTCAAACCAAAAATGTCTCAGCCTTCTCTTTTTGGTTTTGAATGTTAATAAACATTTTTATCTGTTTGTTAGGTAAAAGCTGGATTAAATCCATGATCCTTTCAGACAAATGTATTGCGTAAATGTGCAAGATAGGTATTGCGCATGTAAATGTGGAAAAGTAGCCAGTGTTCAAATATCTCCACCTTCTTCCTCCACCTTTCCTATCTCCATTATCTGTTTGTTAGGTCTCGTGGAAGAAGAAGAAGCAGAAGCTGGAGGAAGAAGAAGAAAGAAACGACATGCCGTTTTGGAATGGAAACCGACACGTCAGCATTTTACCTGCGATCAAAGGTGGTCAATTGACGGAAGGACTAATCTGTCCCGGAAATACATTCTTAAGGACTAAATGGATATTTTTTTTTGGTTAGGGACTATTTCAGACCCGAGTGTTTTTCTCAGGGACCAAATTGGGGGTTTAGTCCTACCTTTACTTATAATGGAATGGAATAATATATTTATTTATTGGAGAACTGCTTAAATTTGTAGACCATGGTGCACAAGACTCAGGCTGACAAAGCAGCTTGATTTTGCCAATTAAGTTAAACCAGGACTTACTTCCTTGGACCAGAGTATAAAAAAGTGATTAATATATTTATAAAAACCCTCAAAACCCCATGGTTACTAGCTAATTTAAGAATAAAATAGTATGTGCTAGTTAAGTCGTGTTATTCAAAAGTCAAAAGGCAAAATATGCAAATGTTCCGTTCATTCAAATTTTTTTTTCATTATTCTTTATACACATGATTATATATTCACATACTTTTTTAATTTTAATAAACAATCTCTGAAAAATTTGTAACGTTGAAGTTGGGATCCAGGGGTGTTCGCAATCGGTTAGGATTGGTTTTTAGATAAAAAATTTATTCGAATGAAACAAAATAAATAATTTTGGTTCGTCTTGGAGTAAATTGGTTCTCATACCAAAATTGAACCAATTCAAACCAATTTAAATCGGTTTATTTTGAATTAATTGATTCAATATTTGATGAACAAAACAATCAAAATGCATGTCTATATGGGCGCAGTTGATCAAATATCTGAAAGTTAGTTGAAAAGTTATAAGCTTTTCGATTGAATTTTAAGTGTTTGATAAAATTAGTCGATTAATTATATAATTTATACGTGTAAAATGAGTAAAAGAGGTTGGGTTCTTTTAGTATTATTTGATATTAAGATTAAAAAATAAGAGTATTAATTAGATAAGTATTAAAGGTTGTCATTTTTTTAGAAATCTATAGGGCAAAACCTAAAATTAAATATATTGGGATCCCAATATAAATATAATTAATAATATTATGTTTTAATTAAATAATCAATTTTATAATTTCTCACAAAATTTTTAAATAGTCAAGAAGATATTTGCTTTGTTTTCATTTTCTTGTTTTCATTTCATGTTTTTTAGAAATAATTACAAATCTGCCACTTTGTTTTCATTTTTGTTTCATGCTTTCAAAAAAAATTATAAGAAAAACGGAAAACATTTTCTTTGTTTTCACTGCTTCCGGTACAAATATTTGGAAATAGGAAACAAAATAAAAAATGTGAAAGTTTTTTAATTATATCTGAAAACAGGAAATGAAACTGAAAACAAAGCAAATAGACCTCAAATGTTCAAAAATTCAACATAAATGTATTTTCATATGAACGTTACACATGTGTATAAGAATAAATTAATTTTTGCATAGCCAACGAAGATTCGTCCAATTGGAAAGGATACAACTCATATCTCACAAAGACGTGAGTTTGAATCCCGTTCTCGATGTGAGGACCTTGTTGGTGGGGAATCTGTGAGTCCTCTGTAAGTACTCTTTGAGCCGTGAGCCTTGCCCTGACCTTAGTCAGTCCTTGGGACCAAACTCACCTTAAATTTATTATATAAATATTTATTTTGTGCATATATATAAACTAAAACTTTGAATTAATAAATAATTATTAAATAAATATTAAAAATTTAAAAAATAAAAAAACTAGTTAATAATAAAAACAAAGTTACTTGACTCAATAGTCAAAAGTCAAATATCAAAAGTACAAAATTTAAACCGTTCTATTAATTCAACTAAGATACTTAATGATTTTTTTATATAAGAATAAAACAAAATGTACACTTCAGTTTTTTATTAAAAAAAAATGTGTGCTCGTTTAATTATATACTCTTAGAAGATTTGAAATCAAATTTAAGAGATGAAAAAGGAAAATTCGATAAAGATTTAAAAAGAAGATAACTAATTGGATAATGACTACTTACCAAGCAGTGGTTGGTCGTAGTTAAGTGGATTGTAATTCTAGACGACTTTTACCTGAAATGTCAGGGGGTCAAATTTTGGAGTCGCCAATATGGCGAGGACTTTACATAACCACCATCTTCAACCCAAATGTTAGTCTCAAAACTTACTTCGTGTTGTGTTTAAGGGAAAAAAATAAAAGCTAAAATATATTATGAAGTTTAGTTATATTCTTTTACAAAATACCCCGAATAATTTATGTGAGTGATGTGATAAATAATTTATTTTTTGGTATTGTAATTATTTTTTAGGTTCCAACTATTTAGTTTTACAGTATACAAAGTTAGGCGGATGTAAGATTGTCACATCAATATTTTGATACTTTCATATTCTAGTTTTCACGTGGTTATAATTATATACTATCAAATATTACATACAGTTAAACCTCCATAAATTAATATTTGATAAATTAATAAATAGAGGTATTTATTAGATCGGATTGACTCAATGAACCTGATATTCCCAAAATAAAAATAAATCAATTAAATTGTTTCATAATGGATGGGATAATCGGTTTATTTCACTTCTAATCTGAACCAACTAATTATAATCGGTTCAGTTCTCGGATTTATCTTCATTTTAATATAATTAAATTTATATTCGTTGAATCTTGAAAGCACTCTTTTAATTAATAAATTAGTATTAAATTATTGATTAATTAATACCTCTCTAAATTGATAAAATTTCATGGTCCGGACATTATTAATTTATAGAGGTGTGTATGTATAATATTAAAATAAATATATCATATGTAGACATAAGCGACTTGTCAAATCTATTAGTTTGATTTTAATATATTGTTAGTGTAAATTTTTTTAATTGTGGTATATCAATCACAAATCATTCTATGTATAATTTTTAAGATAGTTATGATAAGAGTCAAACATTTTTAATAATATGATAATTTATGATTGATTAACAACCAACTAAATCCAATCTATTAATACAAATAATAGAATAGTACTATAAATTAGATGAACTTGAGATCAATTATACAAAGCAACAACTTCTCTCTGCTGGACATATATACATCAAAAGCTTCACAGCTCTCAAAATTAAGTCATGGATAAGTCTTCCTTCATGCTAGCTTTCTTGGTTTCTTTTCTTGTTGTAACTGCTTTTCATGGTAAGATCTCTCCTTTTATATTTGCCTAACTACGGAGTACGCAAATTCTCTTTTACATTTTGAATAATTGAAATTGCCTGCAATTTTGTAGGTCTTCCGATTTCAAAAGTTTCAGCAAGCGGTCCTCAACCTTGCAAGGTTGACAGTGATTGCGCTAACTATGACTGTTCAGGAGGGGAGATTATTAATCCTCCACCCAAGGGGCCTGGGTTTTGTCATATAATTCACAAATTTTGCGTGAATAATAGAGTATGTGTGTGTAGATGTGTCTCTATGATGCGAGAAACAATTCATCAAACTAAGATGTAACTTCTTTAGGTCAAGTGAAGTTTCTTTCACTACCTTTACTAATAATGGAATGGAATAATATATTTATTTATTGGAGAACTGCTTAAATTTGTAGACCATGGTTCACAAGACTGCAGGCTGACAAAGCAGCTTGATTTTGCCAATTAAGTTAAACCAGGACTTGCTTCCTTGAACCGGAGTATAAAAAAGAGATTATTATATTTATAAAAACCCTCAAAACCCCAAGGTTACTAGCTAATTTAAGAATAATATAGTCTGTGCTAGTTAAGTAATGTTATTCAAAAGTCAAAAGGGAAAATATGCAAATGTTCCGTTCATTCAATTTTTTTTTCATTATTCTTTATACACATGGTTATTCACATACATTTTTAATTTTAATAAACATAATCTTTGAAAAAGTTGTAACGTTGAAGTTGGGATCCAGGGGTGTTCACAATCGGTTAGTAACGGTTTTTAGACAAAAAATTTATTCGAATGTAACAAAATAATTAATTTTGGTTTGTCTTGGAGTAAATTGGATCTCATATACCAAAATTGAACCAATTCAAACCAATTTAAATCGGTTTAGACTTTTTTTAAGCAAATATTTGGCAAGCAGAAAAAAAATCAGTTTAGATTGAATTAGTTGATTCAATATTTGATGAACAAAACAATCAAAATACGTGCCTATGTGGGCGCAGTTAAAGATAGATACATGAAAGACCTGTTTGGATCAAATAGCTGAAAAGTTTGTTGAAAGTTATAAGATTGTCGATTGAATTGTGTTTGATAAAAATTAGTCGATTAATTATCTAACTGATATGTGTAAAATGAGTTAAAGGACATGCTTATGTGCATTTGTGTATTTATTATTATTATTATTATTATTATTATTATTATTATTATTATTCAGATAAAAAGAGGTTGGTTTCTTTTAGTATTATTTGATATTAAGATTAAAAAATAAGAGTATTAATTAGATAAGTCATTGTCATTTTTTAGAAATATATAAGGGTAAAACCTAAAATTAAATATATTAGGATCCCAAAATAAATATAATTAAAAATATTATGTTTTAATTAAATATTCAATTTTATAATTTCTCACACAATTTTTAAATAGTCAAGAACATGTTTGCTTTGTTTTCAGTTTCTTCTTTTCATTTCATGTTTTTAAGAATAATTATAAATCTGCCACTCTGTTTTCTTTTTGTTTCATGCTTTCAAAAAAAATTACTAGAAAAATGGTATATATTTTCTTTGTTTTCACTGTTTCCGGTACAAATATTTGAAAATAGAAAACTGAATAAAAAATGTGACAGTTTTCTAATTATTTTTGAAAATAGGAAATGAAACTGAAAATAAAGCAAACAGGCCTCAAATGTTCAAAAATTCAACATAAATGTATTTTCATATGAACATTACACTGTGTATAATGTTAAATTAATTTTTACATAGCCAACGAAGGTTGGTCCAGTTGGTAAGGATACAACTCATATCCCACAAAGACGTGAGTTTGAATCCCGCTCTCGATGTAAGGACCTCGTTGGTGGGGAATCTACGAGTACCTTTGTAAGCTCTCTTTGAGTCGTGAGCCTTGCCCTGACCTTAGAGAGCCCCTGGGACCAAACTCACCTAAACATTATTATATAAATATTTATTTTTTGCATACAAAGTTACAAACTAAAACTTTTAATTAATAATTAAAAATTAAATAAATATTAAAATTTAAAAAATAAAAAACTATTTAATAATAAAAACAAAGTTACTTGAGTCAATAGTAAAAAGAAACGTTACAATCAACCGTCAAAAGACAAAAGTACAAAATTGAAACCGTTCTATTTGTGACACCCGAATTTTTACTGCTTTCAAATATCGGTAATAAATATATAAATACATATATTTTTATCCGAGACTCAAAATGATTTTGGGTAAACCACTGTTATTTTCATGTCATGTTTTATATCTTAGGGTTACGATGAAATTTTGGGTTGAAAATTCAGATGGAACCCGATCTGCGTTTTCACTGACAGTAAAAGTTTACTGCTCAGAAAACCTAATTTTAATTCATGAATGAGATGAAAAATGTTTTTATCGTATTTTCTACGATACTGGAAGTTTTGAAAACAATTAGCGTAAAATTAAAATATTATATTTGCTGCGGGCAAAAACATCGAGTTATCTCTAGGAAAACCTGCGTCAGATGAATCAGGGAGTCAGCAACGGAGCTGAGATGACTGATGTGACGGACATTTATGACGATCTTATCAGAGTCATAATGACGTATTTATGACAATAGGATACTTTTGCATAGAAAGGACAATTTTGCCCCTAGCTTCACATAATTCTTACAAGTTTGCCATTGAGATTTTGGGCCAAAATGTCCCTAAACTCACGGCTCAACCATCTTCAACAACACTTAGGCAATTTCATTCTTCCATTTCATATCATTTTCTCTCCTAAGTTCATGTTTTTTTCTTAAGAACACTCGAGAACACAAAGCTTGATTTTGTTTAGAACTTCATCCAAATCATCCTTTTCTTGGATCATCAAGAGGCAACCTTTCTTAATCTTGTAATTCTAAGCCTTTCTCTTCACAACTTTATGATTTTATGTCATGGATCCTTTTGTTCATCAATTTCTTCAAATTTCATGAAGCTTTCTTCAAAAATTCATCACTAATTGTAGAAAAATCCTTTTGACTTGAAACCAATTGCTATGATCTCATAATCATCTTTATATTCATCATCTAGAAGAATGTGATCATGAGAAATTTCTTTCCTAATTTTCTGAGCTAGGCCGAAACCCTCTCAAAATGGGTGTTCTTGGATTTTGTTTCAACTTTAAGCTATGATTCATGATTTAATCTCATGATATCATGATAGCTATTGTATACAACTAATTTGAAAACCAAAAATCTAACCCTAGCTTATTTATTCCAAAAGGGGCGAAACCCTAAATTTTGTTGTTGGATGAATTTTGATTCAAAAGTTGTCTTGTGACACTTAAATCCAACTCTATGTTATGTATGTTTGTTGAATCCAAGAGTTGAGAAATTTTAAAAATCCCTAGCCCTTTTATTTGTGAAAAACCGAAACCCTAGTCTTGGAACTTGATGAGTTTCATTCAAAGTTCTTGGTTCATGATCTTAGATTAATGACTTAATCAAGTTTAAGTTGCTTAAGGATCATAAATCCATAAGTTAGAAATTTTTCAACCTTCCTAACCTAGAAAGTTTGAAGAGGCCGAAACCTAACCTTCATAATTTAAGTGTGTTGTTGTTTGATTTGATTTATTTTGGTTACAATTCGTTATAAAGGAATCGATCGAGTTGGTTTGATCTAAGCCGAGGAGGAAAAATGGAACAAAATCGGGAGAGTTCTTGAAACTATTAATTCGAATCTCCAAGAGGTAAGGGGAGTATGCCTGAGGAGTTTAAGATAATCACATGCCTATTGTTGGAGTCGTTTGTTAATTTTCTGTAGAAATATTTATGATATTACATTGTTTACTGTTAATTGCTTGATTGATTAGATACTTACCTGAGTAATTGAGTTTATGTGATATGTGGATTTACATGATTATAATTATTTGATTATATTAAAATTGTGATGCATGTCATGAATTGATACATGTCATGCTATTCTGTGATTGAAATTTATCTGCTATTGAGTGTTGGATTGAGAAACCTGACATTGGTCAGTGTTTAAAAATTAATTTGAGGAAAATAGCTTAATAAGCTTGAATAATTAATCAGAGTGATTAATTTGGGTAATTTTGAGAAAAGTGGGGGAAAATATTATTTTAATAATATTTTGTGGAAATTGTGTCAATAACTGACAGTAAGGGTGACACTGTGAATTTTTTTCATAGGCTCTAATCTTTCCAAAATAAATTCAATTTTATTATAAAATGTTATTTAAAGTGATTAAGTTCTGAAAATAACGTTATATAGCAGTCAGAACAATTACTTCCGACAGAAAAGTTATTTAAGTTAAAAAAAGAATTTTATTCAAATTTTTTTTGGAAAAGATTACATATATAGTTATTTTATTATTATGAATTTATTTATTGAATACTTTTTAAAAGTTGACTTCTATTGAGAATTATTTTCAGAAATGAAATAATCGGAAAATAAAAAAATTTATCAATGATTTTCAGGTTTTATCAACGTTTTAATAGAAAATGGATTTATATATGTAAGGGAATTTTATTCAGTGAAATTATTCCGTTAAACTTGGATAAGTTTTCAGAGCTTTTGTTTTGTATTTGTTTTTCACTAAGTGAAATGTTTTACAAGAGGATAAACGAACCTAGGAACCGAGACGTCGGGGTTCTAGTGTTCTATGGACACGTAGATCAGGGATCTGTGTCATTGGACTGAGTGTCCTGCAATGATCTTGTGGACTGTGTGTCCTAAGTTGATGTGAAAAATGTGAGTTCCATATCCACGAGCCTAAGATTGGTGCATCGGTTTAGGGCTTTGCGATTTAGCACTCGAACTGTGTGTCCTGTGTTAAGTTTTAAAACATTTGGACTGTGGGTCCTATGTTTGTTTAAGTGGAAAGTCTTAATAATAAATTAAGCATGGTCGTTGGCTTTGTGCTTCAACAAGGAAAGATTATTACGACAAAGAAAATAAAACGAGAATAAAAGTTTTTCTCATGCATAGCTGGCAGACGTGTCATGTGTTATGATCATTGAGTCCTGAGTGGATCAATGTATCTGTTATGGACTATATTTCCATTTGATCATTGGTATTCTGTGTGAGCCAATGTATCTTTACTGGACTGTGTATCAAATTTTATCCGATAATTATTGTGATTCGGAGTGATACAATTGGTTATGGACAATAAACTCCATTGTTCGCGGTGACCATTGGGATTCTGTGTGAGCCAATGAGTTATATTTTTGAACAATATATAACCTTGGTGTACTATGTGTGACCAGTGTGTTATGTGTTCTCTTGGACATTGTTTTATTTCATTTTTACAATGGGCCATGTGCAGAGCTTGATCAACACAAAACGAAACAAAAAGTTGTGGGATCTCCGGAGATTAGGTATCAAAATAGAGCCCGAAAATTAAAGTGTCATGCATTTTTATAAAATGACGATGACTGTCGGGTATGAAATCCTTTGAATTAAATTATTCTGCTGTTTTGAATAACTTTTGTATGCTGTGAATATATGGTATATGATGTTTGCGTGTCGTCAAGGGGTTGTCTTATCAAGACTCATATATTGGTAACTCACCCTTGCATATTAGTTTGTTGTTTCCTCTACTATGTGGAATCTATGTATATATCTGCTTTCAAATGGATCCGAGCGCAGCGGATATGAACTACTCATGGGTCTGAGCCTTGATGTTTGACAATGCTAACCAAGGGAACGCCTGGGTGATTATCCCAGGGGCTCGGAGTGCTACTTACACGGGTCCGATGAGGACACTCCGAGGTACAGTAGCAGACGGACCACAATAGTTGATTCATAGTAGGGAGACGATTGAAGTTTCACTACCGCCCATTTGGATGATCCTACGATATCTGGTACAACACGGAAAGAGCATCAACCACCTCCTTTCGTTCAGCCGTTACAGCAGGTAGCACCGACGTCACCTCATGCACCTATTGTCTTGATCCCAGAGGATGTACAGGTGGAGATGGAGGAGGACCCTGAGGAGGATCCGATGGTTGATCCAGACTATGTTCCTTTAGATGATGGAGTGGTTCCGGCTGTTGTACGCATCCTCTCTAGATACACCTCCTGGAGGTGGGGGAGTTTATACTGAACTATCCTATGGGTTTCTATAGTGGTGACCAGCTTAGGATGTAGTCTTTTTGGGTAGAGTTTGATTTTAGGTAAGTCTGACTTAGTGGCTACTGAAAGCCATCTTTTGAGTAGTGTTTTTCAGACTCCCACTATGACATAGTTATGATGTTTCAGTTTGATGTAAAATATGTGTGACAGTAGATGGTGACCTGGTAAGAAGAAGGACTTTTGTAAAACATTGATGCATATGTAATATATATAGTGATGTACATTATATTACTGGTGTTTGGGTGTGTGTACAGTAAAAAGAAAAAGGAAAAATTTTATCACTGTTTTTGAGAAGTTTAAGGAATTAGAAAACAAAGTTTGTTTTCCGAAGGAAACCAGCAAAATTAGTATTTTTGTTAAGTTTAATTTTCTCAACATGTTACGTAAATGTGATACCTTGGGAATGGGGTGTCGCATTAGTAGTATCAGAGCTGGTCGAGTCTTTCGAGAAATATTTGGGAGTACGTCTGTTGTGTTGATATTGTGTGATCTCTGAAGGAAATTGTTTGAATTACTTCTTAGAAGTAATGTGTGATAGTTATTAGATTCAAGTTTCATTTTCTGGTTGCCATTTAAGTGATTGTGTCTTGTAGGTCAGTTATGGAACCAGAAGGTGGACGTGGACACGGACGCGGACGCGGACGCGGCCGTGGAAGAGGTTGTAGAGGTGGTCGTATTAATGGCCGAGGAAATTTTGAGGAAAATTATGAGGAAGAAGGAGGTATGGACTTTGCTGCACAAGCAATGGCGGATGTAGCTGCTGCTATTACACAGCAAACTGCTACAATGGCTGCCCAGAATTTGCAGGAACAACTTAGAGCGGAACAGGCTGCTAAAGGCAAAGGTCTTAATGCTTTTAGACGCCAGAATCTTCCACAATTTCATGGAGATGTGGATCCTATTAAGGCTGACTTATGGATTCAGGAAGTGGAGAAGCTCTTTGAGTTGATCAATAGTCCAGAAGGAGTGAAGGTGCCTTATGCTACACATCTGCTCTTAGGAGATGCTGAGTATTGGTGGAGAGGCACTAAGCAACTACTGAAGCAAAGAATCGGGTGATTACTTGGGTGATATTTAAGAACATGTTTCTATGCAAGTATTTTCCACAAAGCGCTCGAGCAAAGAAGGAGCGGGAATTTTTTAAGTCTGTATTAGAGGGATTTATCTGTAGGAGAGTATGCGGCCAAGTTTGAGTCATTGGCCAAGTACTTCCACTTTTTCCAAAACAATCCAGATGAAGATTGGAAGTGTGAGCGTTTTGAAGCGGGATTACGATTCGAGATCAAGGAGTCTGTACTTCCATTGGAAATCAATTTCCAAGCTTTGGTTGAGAAGTGTAGGAAAATAGAGCAAATGAGGAAGGGAAGAGATAACAGAGGAAATGTGTGAGAACCATCAAAATCGAAAGGTCAATATCAGAACCAGAAGGGGAAGCAAGTTCAGAACAAACCTTATTATCGAGCACCGAGGAACAATCGAAATCAGCCATCATATCATCCTGTAGTTACTGCATCATGTGTTAGAGGCCAGAGGAATCAAAATCAAAGCACAATCAAAAAATGTTACACGTGTGGACATCTGAGTCATTTCTCGAACAATTGTCCAGAGAAAGGACCAAAGTGTTTTAATTGTGGTCAGATGGGGCATTTAGCGAGAGACCGTGGTATGCCAAGGACTGCACCAGTTGTCAATACTGTCACGACCAATAAACCGATAGCTAAGGGGAGAGTTTACACCATGAGTGGCACTGAGGCTTCTGATTTTGACGATCTCATACAAGGTAGTTGCAACATAGCTGGTAATCTCTTAACTGTACTTTTTGATTTGGGTGCAACGCATTCCTTTAATGCGATGGATTCTATGAAACATTTGAAATTACCTATTTCTTCTGTATCCTATGACTTGATTGTTTCAACTCCAACTGCTGAGCCAGATACTGTAAATTCTATATGTTTGAACTGTCCTATTATTATTCAAGATAGACATTTTCTTGTTGATATGATATGCCTGCCTTTAATACAGTTAGATGTAATTTTAGGCATGGATTGGTTATCTTCCAACCATATCCTGTTGGATTGTGCTCATAAGACTTTAATTTTTCCTATTCCTGAGATTTATGGATTTTTATCTGCCAATCATATAAGAACTTTTTCAAAAGAAAGAGATCAGGGATACATGCTTTTAACTAACTTCGAAGTTGACAGGGAGATCGATTTGAGTACGATGCTTGTATTAAGAGAATTTCCCGATGTGTTTCCTAATGACGTTCCCGGATTGTCACCAATAAGAGAAATTTAATTCTCCATCGATTTGATACCAGGAGCAGGACCAATTTCTATTGCTCCATATCGGATGGCGCCTACAGATCTTGTTGAATGGAAAAGTCAACTGGAGGACCTTTTGTCAAAACAGTTCATTCGACCAAGTGTTTCTCCATGGGGAGCACCAGTTTTTCTAGTAAGAAAGAAAGACGGAGGTTCAAGGCTTTGCATGGATTTCCGACAACTTAACAAAGTGACGATTAAGAATAAGTACCCGTTACCGCGTATAGATGATCTGATGGATCAACTGCGAGGAGCTGTTGTGTTATCAAAGATTGACTTGAGGACAGGTTATCATCATATTAGGGTAAAAAGTGAAGATATTCCAAAGACCATGTTCAGAACTTGTTATGGACATTATGAATATCTCGTAATGCCATTTGGAGTGACGGCACCTGCTATCTTCATGGACTACATGAACCAGACTTTTCGTCCATTTCTTGATAAGTTCGTTGTGGGGTTCATTGATGATATTCTTATTTACTCTAAGAGTAATGAGGAACATGAAGGACACTTGCGACAAGTTTTACAGATTCTACGTGAGAAAGTTTTGTATGCGAAACTGTCTAAATGCGAATTTTGGCTTAAAGAAGTAAAGTTTTAAGGACATGTGATTACTGAGGAAGGTATTGTTGTCGATCCTGCAAAAGTAGAAGCGGTACTTTCTTGGGAAAGACCAAAGACAGTAACAGAGATCAGAAGTTTTGTGGGTCTAGCCGGTTACTATAGATGATTTATTGAAAGATTTTCCCAGATAGTTGTGCCGTTAACTTTGCTTACGAGGAAAGATCAACCTTTTGTATAGATAGACAACTGTGAAGAAAGTTTTTAGAGGATTAAGGAACAGTTGACAACCTCGCCAGTGTTAATACTACCTGAACCAAATGAACCTTACGAAGTATATTGTGATGCTTCTCATCAAGGGTTAGGATGTGTGTTAATGCAACATCGGAAAGTCATAGCTTACGCATCATGTCAGTTGAAGACACATGAAAGAAATTATCTGACGCATGATCTGGAGTTAGTTGCGGTTGTTTTTGCACTAAAGATCTGGAGGCATTACTTGTACGGAGCAAAGTTCGATGTCTTTAGTGACCATAAAAGTTTAAAGTATCTGTTTGATCAGAAGGAGATCAACATGAGACAAAGACGTTGGATGGAATTTCAGAAAGATTATGATTTCAAGTTACAGTATCATCCTGGAAAAACTAACGTTGTAGCTGATGCACTTAGCCTGAAAGCCATTCATATCTCAGCTATGATGGTAAGAGAACTAGAGTTAACAAAGGAGTTACGTGATCTCAATTTGATTATGGAATTAAATGAGGAGAAGATCAGTGTGGGAAAGATCAAAATTTCTAGTGGATTAATGGAAGAAATTCGAGAATGACAAGTTGCGGATGCTTATCTTCAAGAAAAGAAGGACTTAATGAGACAAGGGAAAGTTGCAGTGTTTAGTTTGGGACCAGATCAAATCTTAAGGTGCAATGGACAAGTGTGTGTGCCTGATAATCCTGAGATGAAAAAGATGATTTTAGACAAATCACATAAGAGTAAGTTAAGTATTCATCCTGGATCAAAGAGGATGTACCAAGATTTGAAACAAAGATTTTGGTGGCCAAGCATGAAAAAACAAGTAGCAGAGTACGTTGCATCATGTCTGACATGTCAAAAAGCGAAGGTGGAACATCAAAGACTCGGGGGTATGCTTACATCACTAGATATACCAGAATGGAAGTGGGATAGCATATCAATGGATTTTGTGGTAAGTTTACCGCGAACTTCCGAAGGTTTTGATTCAATTTGGGTGATTATTGATAGGCTAACGAAATCGGCACATTTCTTACCTGTTAATATCAATTACACAGTAGAGAAATTGACGGATGTTTATATCAAGGAAGTGATCAGATTACATGGACTACCATCGAGTATTGTGTCAGATAGAGATCCGAAGTTTACTTCACGTTTCTGGGGAATTTTACATCAAGCTTTAGGATCTAAGTTAAGGTTAAGTTCAGCCTATCATCCTCAGACCGATGGACAAATAGAAAGAACGATTCAATCGTTAGAAGATTTGCTGAGAGCATGTGTCTTAGACCATCGTGGGAGTTGGGATGACTTGTTACTGCTGATCGAATTTACGTGTAGCAATAGTTTTCATTCAAGTATAGGGATGGCTCCCTATGAGGCTTTGTGTGGAAGAAAATGTCAAACACCTGTGTGTTGGTACCAAGATGGAGAAAGCATGATTTTAGGTTCTGAAATCGTGCAGCAGACAACGGAAAAAGTAAAACAAATCCGTGAAAAGATGAAAACAGCACAAAGTAGGCAGAAGAGTTATTCGGATCGAAGGAGACGACCTCTCGAATTTGAAGAAGGTGAACATGTATTTTTGAGAGTCACACCAATGACTAGGATAGTTAGGGTTATGAAGTCCAGAAAACTCACTCCTAAACTCATTGGACCTTACCAAATTCTTCGTCGTATTGGTCCAGTAGCTTATCAAATTTCTTTACCGCCTTTTCTTTCAAATATTCATGATGTATTCCATGTTTCACAACTAAGGAAGTATATTCCTGATCCATCACATGTAATCGAACCTGATGAAGTACAATTAAAAGAAAACTTATCTTATGAGACTTCACCTGTACGAATCGAAGATAAGTTGATTAAGCAACTCAGAGGTAAGCAAATTTCCTTAGTCAAGGTTATTTAGGATGAAACTACTGGAGAATCAAAGTGGGAAGTCGAGGACAAAATGAGATTACAATATCCTGAACTTTTTACAGGTACATAATTTCGAGGACGAAATTTTTTTTAGAGGGGTAGTAATGTAACACCCCGATTTTTCGCTGCTTTCAAATATCGGTAATAAATATATAAATACATACATTTTTATCTGAGGCTCAGAAAATGATTTTGGGTAAACCACTATTATTTTCATGTCATGTTTTATATCTTAGGGTTATGATGAAATTTTGGGTTGAAAATTCAGACGGAACCCGGTCTGCGTTTTCACTGACAGTAAAAGTTTACTGCTCAGAAAACCTAATTTTAATTCGTGAACAAGATGAAAATTGTTTTTATCATATTTTCTACGATACTGGAAGTTTTGAAAAAATTAGTGTAAAATTAAAATATTATATTTGCTGCGGGCAAAAACATCGAGATATTTCATGGAAAACCTGCGTCAAATGAATCAGGGAGTCAGCAACGGAGCTAAGATGACTGATATGACTGATGTGACGGGCATTTATGACGATCCTATCCGAGTCATAATGTTCATCATGGCGCATTTATGACAATAGGATATTTTTGCATAGAAAGGACAATTTTGCCTCTAGCTTCACATAATTCTTACAAGTTTGCCATTGAGATTTTGGACCAAAAAGTCCCTAAACCCACGGATCCACCATCTTCAACAACTCTTAGGCAATTTCATTCTTTCATTTCATATCATTTTCACTCATAATTTCATGTTTTTTTCTTAAGAACACAAAGCTTGATTTTGTGAAGAACTTCATCCAAATCATCCTTTTCTTTGATCATCAAGAGTTAAACTTTCTTAATCTTGTTATTCTAAGCCTTTCTCTTCATAACTTTTATGCGTTTATGTCGTGAATCCTTTTGTTCATCAATTTCTTCAAAGTTCATGAAGCTTTCTTCAAAAATTCATAACTAATTGTAGAAAAAACCTTTTTACTTGAAACCAAATGCTATGATCTCATAATCATCTCTATATTCATCATCTAGAAGCATGTGATCATGAGAAATTTGTTTCCTAGTTTTCTTAGCTAGGCCGAAACCCTCTCAAAATGGGTGTTCTTGGATATTGTTTCAACTTTAAGCCATGATTCATGATTTAATCTCTTGATATCATGATAGCTATTGTATACAAGTTATTTGAAAACCAAAAATAAACCCTAGCTTATTTATTCCAAAAGGGCCGAAACCCTAAATTTTGTTGTTGGATGAATTTTGATTCAAAAGTTGTCTTGTGACACTTAAATCCAACTCTATGTTATGTATGTTTGTTGAATCCAAGAGTTGAGAAATTTTAAAAATCCCTAGCCTTTTTATTTTGTGAAAAACCGAAATCCTAGTCTTGGAACTAGATGAGTTTCATTCAAAGTTCTTGGTTCATGATCTTAGATTAAGGAGTTAATCATGTTTAAGTTGTTTAAGGATCATAAATCCCTAACTTAGAGAAAAATTTTAACTTTCCTAACCTAGAAATTTTGAAGAGGCTGAAACCTAACCTTCATAATTTAAGTGTGTTGTTGTTTGATTTGATTTATTTTGGTTGCAATTCGTTATGAAGGAATCGATCGAGTTGGTTTGCTATAAGCCGAGGAGGAAAAACGGAACAAAATCGGGAGAGTTCTTGAAACTATTAATTCGAATCTACAAAAGGTAAGGGGAGTATGCCTGAGGAGTTTAAGATAATCACATGCCTATTGTTGGAGTCGTTTGTTAATTTTCTGTAGAAATGTTTTATGATATTACATTGTTTACTATTAATTGCTGGATTGATTAGATACTTACCTGAGTAATTGAGTTTATGTGATATGTGGATTTACATGATTATAATTATTTGCTTATATTATAATTGTGATGCATGTCATGAATTGATACATGTCATGCTATTCTGTGATTGAAATTTATCTGCTATTGAGTGTTGGACTGAGAAACCTGACATTGGTCAGTGTTTAAAAATTAATTTGAGGATAAAAGCTTAATAAGCTTGAATAATTAATTAGAGTGATTAATTTGGGTAATTTTGAGAAAAGTGGGGAAAAATATTATTTTAATAATATTTTGTGGAAACTGTGTCAATAAGTGACAGTAAGGGCGAAACTGTGAATTTTTTTCACAGGCTCTAATTTTTCCAAAATAAATTCAATTTTATTATAAAATGTTATTTAAAGTGATTAAGTTCTAAAAATAACGTTATATAGCATTCAGAACAATTAATTTTGAAAGAAAAGTTATTTAAGTTAAAAAAAGAATTTTATTAAAACTTTTTTTTGGAAAATATTAAATATATAGTTATTTTATTATTATGAATTTATTTATTGAATAATTTTTAAAAGTTAACTTCTATTGAGAAATATTTTCAGAAATGAAATAACCGGAAAATAAAAGAATTTATCAATGATTTTCAGGTTTTATCAACGTTTTAACAGAAAAAGGATTTCTGTAAGAGAATTTTATTCAGTGAAATTATTCCATTAAACTTGGATAAGTTTTCGGAGCTTTTGTTTTGTATTTGTTTTTCACTAAGCGAAATGTTTTACTAGAGGATAAATGAACTTAGGAACCGAGACGTCGGGGTTCTAGTGTTTTGCGGACACGTAAATCAGGAATCTATGTCATTGGACTAAGTGTCCTGCATTGATTTTGTGGACTGTGTGTCCTAAGTTGATGTGGAAAATGTGAGTTCCATATCCACGAGCCTAAGACTGGTGCATCTGTTTAGGGCTTTGCGATTTAGCACTCGGACTGTATGTCCTGTGTAAAGTTTTAATACATTTGGTCTGTGGGTCCTATGTTTTGTTTAAGTGGAAAGTCTTAATAAGAAATTAAGCATGGTCGTTAGCTTGTGCTTCGACAAGGAAAGATTATTACGGCAAAGAAAACGAAACGAGAATAAAAGTTTTTCTCATGCATAGCTGGCAGACGTGTCATGTGTTATGATCATTGAGTCCCGAGTGGATCAATGTATCTGTTATGGACTATGTTTCCATTTGATCATTGGGATTCTGTGTGAGCCAATGTATCTTTACTAGACTGTGTGTCAAATTTTATCCGATAACTGTTGTGATTCGGAGGGATGCAATAGGTTATGGACAATAAACTCCATTGTTCGCAGTGACCATTGGGATTATATGTGAGGCAATGAGTTACATTTTTGAACAATAACCTTGGTGTACTGTGTGTGACCAGCGTGTTATGTGTTCTCTTGGACATTGTTTTATTTCTTTTTTACAATGGTCCATGTGCAGAGCTTGATCAGCACAAAACGAAACAGAAAGTTGTGGGATCTCCGGAGATTAGGTATCAAAATAGATCTCGAATATTAAAGTGTCATACATTTTTATAAAATGACGATGATTGTCGGGTATGAAACCCTTTGAATTAAATTATTCTACTGTTTTGAATAACTTTTATAAGTTGTGAATATATGGTATATGATGTTTGTGTATCGTGCATGGGGTTGTCTTATCAAGACTCATATATTGGTAACTTACCCTTGTATATTTGTTTGTTGTTTCCTATGCTATGTGGAATCTATGTATATATCTACGTTCATATGGATCCGGGCGCAGCGGATCTGAACTACTCATGGGTCCGAGCCCTGATGTTTGACAATGCTGACCAAGGGAATGCCTGGGTGATTAACCCAGGGGCTCGGAGTACTACTTACACGGGTCCGATGAGGACACTCCGAGGTATTGTAGCAGACGAGCCATAGTAGTTGATTCATAGTAGGGAGACGATTGAGGTTTCACTACCGCCCATTTGGATGATCCTACGATATCTGGTACAACACGGAAACTTGGATCATCACCCACCTCCTTTCGTTCAGCCGTTACAGCATGTGGCACCGAAGTCACCACCTGCACCTATAGTCTTGATCCCAGAGAATGTAGAGGTGGAGATGGAGGATCGAGGACCCTGAGGAGGATCCGATGGTTGATCCAGACTATGTTCCTTTAGATGATGGAGTGGTTCCAACTGTTGGAGATAGGGCTGTTGTATCCTCTCCAGAAACACCTCCTGGAGGTGGGGGAGTTTATACTGAACTCTCCAATGGGTTTCTATATTGGTGACTAGCTTAGGATGTAGTCTTTTTTGGGTAGAGTGGGATTTTAGGTTAGTCTGACTTAGTGGCTACTGAGAGCCATCTTCTGAGTAGTGTTTTTCAGACTCCCACTATGACATAGTTATGATGTTTCAGTTTGATGTAAAATATGTGTGACTGTAGATGGTGACCTGTATGAAGAAGGTCTTTTGTAAAACTTTGATACATATGTAATATATAGTGATGTACATTATATTACTGGTGTTTGGGTGTGTGTACAGTAAAAAGAAAAAGGAAAAATTTTATCACTATTTTTTAGAAGTTTAAGGAATTATAAAACAAAGTTTGTTTTCCGAAGGAAACCAGTAAAATTAGTATTTTTGTTAAGTTTAATTTTCACAACATGTTACGTTAATGTGATACCTTGGGAACGGGGTGTCGCACTATTAATTCAACTAAGATACTTAATGATTTTTTTATATAAGAATAAAACAATATGTACACTTCAGTTTTTTATTAAAAAAATGTGTGCTCATTTAATTATATACTCTTAGAAGATGTGAAATCAAATTTGAGAGATGAAAACGAAAAATTTGATAAAGATTTAAAAAGAAGATAACTAATTGGATAGTGACTACGTACCAAGCAGTGGTTGGTCGCAGTTAAGTGGACTGCAATTCTAGGCGACTTTTACCTGAAATGTCAGGGGTTCAAATTTTGGAGTCGCCAATATGGGGAGGACTTTACATAACCACCATCTTCGACCCGAAGGTTGGTCTCTCAACTTTCTTCGTGTTGTGTTAAAGGGAAAAAAATAAAAGCGAAAATATATTATGGAGTTTAGTTATATTCTTTTACAAAATATTCCGAATAATTTATGTGTGTGATGTGATAAATAATTTATTTTTTGGTTTTGTAATTATTGTTTGTGTTCCAACTATTTAGTTTTATAATATACAAAGTTAGGCTGATGTAAGATTGTCACATCAATATTTCGATACTTTCACATTCTAGTTTTCACATGATTATGATTAAATACTACCAAAATTGAACCAATTCAAACCAATTTAAGTCGGTTTAGATTTTTTTTTAAGCAAATATTTGACAAGCAGAAAAAAATCGGTTTAGATTGAATTAGCTGATTCAATATTTGATGAACAAAACAATCAAAATACGTGCCTATATGGGAGCAGTTAAAGATAGATACATGAAAAACCGGATTGGATCAAATAGTTGAAAAGTTAGTTGAAAGTTATAAGCTAGTCATTTGAATTGTGTTTGATAAAAACTAGTCGATTAATTATCTAACTGATACGTGTAAAATGAGTACAAGGACATGCTTATGAGCATTTGGGTATTTATATAAATTTATTATTATTATTATTATTATTATTATTATTATTATTATTATTATTATTATTATTATTATTGAAATTATTATTATTATTATTATTCAGAGAAAAAGAGGTTGGGTTCTTTTAGTATTATTTGATATTAAGATTAAAAAATAAGAGTATTAATTAGATAAGTCTTAAAGGTTGTCATTTTTTAGAAATATATAGGGGTAAAACCTAAAATTATATATATATATATATATATATATATATATATATATATATATATATATATATATGGATCCCAAAATAAATATAATTAAGAATATTAAGGCAACTCGTTGGTGGGGAATTTATGAGTATCTTTGTAAGTGTTCTTTGAGCCGTGAGCCCTGCCCTGACCTTGGTGAGCCCCTGAGACCAAACTCACCTAAACTTTATTATATAACTATTTACTTTTTGCATACAAAGTTACAAACTAAAACTTTTAATTAATAAATAAATATTAAATTTAAAAAATAAAAAACTAGTTAATAATAAAAAAAGTTACTTGAGTCAGTTGTAAAAAGAAATGTTACAATCAATAGTCAAAAGTCAAAAGTACAAAATTGAAACCTGTTGCCTTAAAAACATATGTCTTCAAGCTTGTGCAAGTATACACAAATCACAGCAAGTAGTATATAAAGTAAGTCAGATATCGTTCCCACGAGGATTATAATGCTGTAGCAAAATTCCAATTTAGACTATATGCTCTTGAAGTTAGATTTGGTAACAAAAATTGGTGGTATGTGCAAGGTAAACATAAAATAGGCTTGTGAAAATTAAAGTTTCAGAAGATAAGATTGAAAAGAGTTGTGTTGTCAAATATGAGAAAACAGCCCTAGGTATGCTCTTTGATAAATTCGGCTTAGCTTATATTATGCTCTGCGTATGCTCCAGCATTTAGCTCCAGGAAGTAAATATGTGTTTTCCAACACTTAAAGATTAGGTTCATTAAATGCTTTCTATTCCTAGATTCAAATTAATTAAACCATCTTCTTAATGAGCATGTTCCAGTTATTTTAAGGACTTGAATAACAATTCCTAGTCTATTCAACACCATTTAATTTTTCAATTAATGGTTTAATCCCTATCATTTATCCCTTTCGACATTACTCAATTTTTCCAAACCAAGTAAGCTCAATTTAATTAAGTAGATCAGTCTTAACTAAACAACAAACAGCGCATGATAAAGGAAAATGCTAAACATAGCATTGCATAAAATTAACTAAGCATTCATTACAGAAGCATACCTAAAGCTATAGCAAATTAGCTCATGTTGAGCTTAAGTAAAACAAAAACTACAAATGAGAAAGAGTTCATTACAATGTTAGAGAAAATGAAAATGGCAGAAAACAAGAAGGTTGAAGATGAAGAGCTCGACGTTGCTCACTCCCCTAGGTCAGACAACAAGGATATGTCATAAAAGTTATGTCTTTTTAGGGTTACCAAGGTTTATATTTGCCTAATTCTGATGTGAACAAGACATAGATCACTAACATTTTAGCATCATTCTTTGATTTCAATTGCTAAAAATTAAAGATCAAACACAAACAAGAACAATTGATATGAATCTTGTTCTTCATGTGAAGAATCAAGAGAAACAAAAAGGAGTAGAAGAGAAGAACAATTGATATATGACTAGAAAGTGAATTGCAAGAAGTAAATTGCAAGAATTAAAGTGCAAGAATTAAAGAACAAAAGTATAAAATGGAATAAGAAGAAGATGAAGGGGAAGGCGCCACAATTGAATCATCTTTGAGAAGAAGATTGAATTGATAAGCCAAAAGAGGATTCACCACTTGAATTTGGAAATTCAAGATAAGAATCAATGGTTCAACTCATGAACCAAGAAGAGGAGAACTCTCAACTCTCTCTAGAAATCTCAAGTGTGAGAAAAACTCAATTGTATTCCAAACTTGTAAAATGATTTACATGAAGCCTATTTATAGGCTCATCCTACTTAAGGTGCAAGCTAGTCTAACTAGAAGTGCAAGCTACTCTTACTTGAGGTGCAAGCTTGTCTAACTTGAAGTGCAAGCTACTCTTACTTAAGGTGCAAGTAGTGCCCCTTTTCCTCTTCCACCCAAGTGTGGACTTTGTTTTCGGCCTAATGCCTCCTACTCTTATGCTATGGCCCAATAGGCCCAATTCCTAAACTAGTCCTAAGTGTTTTTTGAATAAGAACTTTTATTACATGAACTTTAATTACTCTATACAAGGGTCCTAATCCCTACCTTTATGACATGATTTATACTCTATACAAAGGTCATAAGCCCTATCCCTAACTAGATATCTTGGACTCTTCTAAGTCTTGACCTTGTTATGGGTCCATGTGAGTCTTCAATGCTTGGTCCTTATCTTTGTGAATCCATGTCCATATCACTTTCATTCCTTTTTGTGCCAGCATTAAACAATATTAAATTGGAACCATGACCCATTGCCAAACGTGTAGGAGCGCTGATCCCTAGGCGTGTGGGCTCCACAATTCAGAGGTACAAGCACCTGTGAGGAGAGAGAAAATGCATCCACATCAGGTTTGTCCTTTTCTGTAGAGCTTCCGAAGTTCCTTTTGCTGCAACAGTCAAGGACTCCTTACTCAATGCTTCATCAATGTTCCAGCAATTATCTGCGTAAGCACACAGAAATATATGAGAGAATGATGTAGCATTATAAGAGCACATAACTGATAACTATTTGACTCAACCACAAATATTTACAAACTTGCACATTTATTGGCAAAAACAGAAACTTATACTTAAAGATAGCAACATATGAAAGTAAAAAGTTAATGAATAACTCTTCTTTCAAAGAGTTATCACACCCCCAAACTTGAACCATTGCTTGTCCTCAAGTAATGCAAAATGGAAAACAGGGCACAAACAAATCTGCCCACTCAATGGCATGCATGGCTCACACTGTTTTTTCCTTCTTTTCAAGACACAATTCTACACTAGCAATCATAACAAGACACTCTTCATATCATACAAACATCAACAAATATCGCAAACTGGCCTAGATTCAGATTAACACAAGCTACAAGAAATTCACTCAGAACAGTTGGTTCGGTTTCTCACCCTCTCATAAGAAATTCACTCTCAACACAATCATACATCTTTGATTTAAACTTGATAAGGTTCTATCACTATCAAAACAATACATCAAGAGGACTTTTTTGGTTGTAATGGGGCTTAGGACAGGTGAGGTAAAAAATTTGGATAAGTAGCTAATCACAAGGTATAGCAAAGGCATGCTTTTCAATTTTGCTCAATACTCCAAGTGTTTCTACAATCCCAACTTTTGGTCCTTGCCATTCATTCCATTCCTTTCTAAACCACACTTTTATTTTTTTTATTTTTTGTTTTGGTTGAGAACAAAGAACAATTCTGTTATATTTTCATATTTTGTAGTGTTCTTTACTCTCATTTTCAATTTTTTTTAAAGGGAGAGAAAAACAGTATCCACATTTTTGTGTTATCTTTGTTGTCACACCCAACTACCCCGCATGTTATATAAGCAAAAAAAAGCATATAATAGATATAAAATAAAATAAAATAGCATATGTCCTTTATAAAAAGGTTCATTGGTAGAGAGGTCCCACATGAACAAGTTCAACAAACGCGGAATACCAAAACATGTTAACAAGGAAAGGGTCATGGGTAACCCTTCGTCTTACGCTACCCCAAAGCCTACATACTCATACTATTTCTTCTCCCCATACCCAGAATAGAGATCACGATTCAAAAGAGAGAAAGAAGATCAACTTGGGTCCCGTCACACTAGCGCTTGTCTACAACCTCAAGAACGACAAAGAGACACTTTGGTTCAACTCTAAGATCAAGAAATCTAAAGGAAAAGATCAAGAACTTGAAAGAAAGAACACAAGGGACAAGGTGCACAAATTTTACCCAAACAGCAAGGACAACGAACCCTTATTCGTAGCAATGTTCCCCTATCAAGAAGTGGTAAAGAACGGGTTCCTTAGAGAGAGTTGTAGGGAGAAAAATCATAAGGATTCAAAGAGGAAGGAGGGAGGCAGTTTTCTGAGTGTTGGGGTCGTGGAAACTAGGTTTAGGTCGAGTCTAATGGTATATATATGAGGTTGGGTCATTAAGGGCTATTTAGAATCCCAAAATCACATTTCTGGTGGGCGTCGATTCGCGGGGCGAATCCGAGAGTACCAAAAATTGTCTATCAGGTTCGTAGGGCGAACAAACGCTTATAGGGTGAGGCTTAAAAAGCTGAATTGGGAAAAAACACTTGAAATAAGACTTGTAGATAATTTTCATAGCTTTCCAACGCGACAAAGATCACCTCGATCGGACATCTAGAACTCTAGATATGGCCAAAACGGTGAAACAGGTAACTAGGACTCTAACAGGATTGAACCTTTCTAAGGCTAAACTTCCCCAAACATAAACTTAGGCATCAAAAACAAACCTAACAAGCATATGCAAACATATATATAACACATATAAATTCATTAAGCTTATTTAAGAAAAACAGGATGTTACAATTCCACCCCCTTTATTTACTATGTTGGCGGAATCTCTGTTCATGTAGACAAAATGAGTTTTCTTCAATATTTAATTGGATAATGATTTGTATGAACTATCTAAGGTGTGTAGGTTCTAGATCCAAGAGTATGTGAGCAATAGGAATTTCTAGCCTATTTTACTCTTTATGGCCGAAACCCTAACCAAGTGGTTAGAGGATTTTGTTTCATATTTTTTACTTGTAACAATTTATCTATGCTAGTTAAGACTATAGTAACTAGGATCCAAAAGATGGAGTTGAGAAAATAACCCTAGCCTATTTTTGATATGTTGGCCGAACCCTAGTCCTTGTGACTCTAGGTGGATTTTGTTTGATTAATTTATTTTTATGTGATTTGGTTGAAGGTTAACTGATAACCGTGGTGTAGTAACGAGGATCATAAAGTTCGTGAATCCGGAGATAAGTTCAGCTAGGAGAAAGAACCATTCCATTGTAGGAACGGATAAGTAGTATATAATTTATAATAATTTTGTAGGGCAGCCTAAATCCTACTAGTGGTCGAGTAATCGACAATACCAAAATCATATTGGAAACTACTTTGTAGTTCCAATGATGATTTGGGGATTGTAGGTTTATCGCCGTTAGGATAATTTTAGAATATTCGATGATGTCTGACTTTATTATTATTGAACTATTTATATATGATGTGGTGGTTGAGGTAATCTACTGTGTGTGACGTTTCATTTTGTCTAAAAATTTTATGATTAGTATATTATGTATGATCTTCCTGGTTTAATAACATGCTTAGCCGGGTTTTAGGCAAGGATATGTGTTATTCGGGAGATATTCGTGTGGGTGAGAGAATGAATGTAATTTAGAGGTGCCTAGCCTAATTAAAGTGTTTAATAGAAGAAATGTGACATGGAATGTGTGTTGAGATTGTGATGGAAAGTTGAGGCACTAGGTAGTATCCGATGTGAGTCAGTGAGATTCATATATATGCATATTTGTTCGCAGTCGTGTGAGTGGAACACACGAGGTCAGGATATCCTATTTTGATACCGGATATTGTGGGTGAGCACCCTACGGATGTTGATGTCGAGGTAGACTACCGTAATACTCTTTTAGTCTTTGACGCGTTGTTCTGATTATCCTATCAATGATAGAGGTACTATGTATTCTGTACTTATTGTGCTATTTCCGATGGGGTAATAGTGACGCACACTGTACTGAATGCACTATTCCTTATGAGAGATAAGGGAATAGGGGCGCACTGAGTTCTTGGCACCGAATCATCGGGACTACTGACTAATGTGACAAGAGTAGAGATGGCCGCGTCAGAATAAAAGGTTTAGTTGCATGAGATTAAGGGTAGAGGATAATGTTGTAAATGAAGGGTGATTGTTAGTTATGTGTGATGCATGTCTTTGACTGTTATTATATTTATATGCTATGATTTGTTTCCGCTTATGATGATAGAACTGTTTCTTATCTCCCTTTTTCTATATTTTGGTGTATGTCCACTTTATTCCATTAGAAGACTCTATGGAGGAACCCGTTGTTGAGGAGTTGGATGGAACTCCAAATGAACCAGATGCTGGCGGACGAGCTGTGGATTCTAACGATATAGTGTAGTGAGCTTAGGGCCAGTGAGTCTTATAAGACGTTTTATTTTTCGCTAGTTATAAAAAGTTCATATAATTAAGTACATGTGAGGGATCCTACTGATAGGATACGCTAAGCAGTGTTTTGTATTGTAAACATGGGTGTATTTATATATTATAACGATGGTGTGTTTAACTTTCAGAAGAGTATGTGTTGTATTTAAGTTTTTAATTTCTTCGTACTTTTGGGTTATGTTTAACGTTAAGTATGTGAGTAATTATAAATAAATAATTATTGGCACAACGGGGTGTCTCATTTGGTATCAGAGAAGTTTGATTATGATCAGACTATGAGGTTTAGGATATTGTTACCGGCCGTGTCTAGTTGAATCCATATCGGATATGGACTATGCTTAGAAGTTGGGTAATGAGTCCGAACGCGAGAACAAACATTTATATGACATATAGTATTTATATTCCAGCTTAATGTGGTATTCTATGTCATATTGATGTGAGCTGATCATTTCCTTAACAGGATCATGGCAAGAGGTAGAGGATGTTGTACAAATGGTGGTGATGGATCACCTGAGAGAATTGCTGGAGGTAACAATGTTGAAACTGATCCTATCGGAGGTGGAGGAGAGTCAGCTGAGACTCTCAAGACCATCAGGGATTTAGCTACTGCTATGTTACAGCAGACACGGCAGAACACAGAGGAGCAAAAAATGACTAAAGAGCAGCAAGAACTGCAGAATCAGAGGAAAGCTGCAGAAGCCGAGGATGCAGGAATGAATACCTTCTTGAAAGGGAAGCCACCACAGTTTCGAGGAGATTATAACCCAGAGAATGCAGAGTGGTGGGTGAAGAGTTAGAGAAGATATTCTGTACCATGCGCTGCAGAGAGGATATGAAAGTGACTTATGCAGCCATCATCTTTGGGGAGGAGCAGAGTCTTGGTGGATGGGCAAGAGAAGACTATTAGAGGCAGAGGGCAGACTGATCAGTTGGCAGTTATTTCGTGACTGTTTCCTCGAGAAATATTTTTCGCGACTAGTCCGACAAGAGAAAGAGAGGGAGTTCATGAATCTGAAACAGGGCAACATGATTATTGGGGATTATACGTCACGTTTTGAGGCTCTGATTCAATTTTCAGAGTTCTACCAGAGATTTCCATATGAAGATTGGCAGTGTAGAAGGTTTGAAGAGGGATTGCGACATGAGCTACAGAGAGCAGTAGTGTCTCTCGATATCCCGAATTTTCCGGAGCTGGTTGAGAGATGCAATGCCATAGAAAGCATAGATCTGGGGCAAGCTGCTGAGCAGCGACAACAGAGGAGTAAAGGCCCTATTCGATCAGGTCTTCAGAGGAGAGAAGGTAGTGGTTCTCAGGAGAGACAGGGACCATATAGCAGACGAGTGCAGGCAGTTACATCAGCACCAGTTTCTACAAACAAATGGTTAGAGCGGGCCAGCAGCAGCAAGCTTAGTTTGTTTTAGATGTGGAGGACCACGTTATCAGTGGGATTTCAGGGAGATACCTTGTAACATCCCCGACTGCTTTATGGATTGACGACTGTCCCCACAAACCAACACGGTTCTTTTCAGCATGCTTTGTCCTGACTCACGCGCTTCCTGGGAAAACTTCACAGCATGTCACCCATCCCAGAATTGCTCCAAATCAAGCACGCTTAACTGTGGAGTTCTTAAGTGATGGGCTCCTAAAAAGAAGATGCATCTTGTTAGTATAGGTAATACCAATCAATTCATATAAGCCATCATCAACTATATAGTCCCATAACAACTGTATTGTAACACCCCGTTTTTTTGTCAATAAGCTTAATGATTTTATATATGTTATATGTGTGTGTGTGTGTGTGTGTGTGTGTGTGTGTGTGTGTGTTTGTATATGCTTGTTATATTTGTTTTTAATGCCTAAGTTCATGTTTGGGGAAGTTTAGCCTTAGAAAGGTTCAATCCTTTGAGTCCAAGTAACCTGTTTCACCGTTTTGGCCATATCATGAGTTATAGATGTCTGATCGAGGTGATATTTGTGGTGTTGGAAAGCTAAGAGGATTATATATAAGTCTTATTTTATGTGTTTTGGCCAATTCGATCGTTTATATGGCCTCTAAGTGGAATATCTGAGCGCCCCGTGCTCAGGAATTGAGCACGGTCGTGCTCAACAGGGAGAGGCTGTGCTCAGTTCTCAGAGTCTATAAATAGAGCAGTTTCGTGAGGGTTATATATGTTTTATATGCTTGTTATATATATGTTATATATATGGGTTATAGGGTTATAAACAGGTTATATATGTTATATATATGTGCTCAGTTCTTTTATATATGTTATATATATGTTTTATATGCTTGTTATGTTTATTTTTAATGCCTAAGTTCACGTTTGGGGAAGTTTAGCCTTAGAAAGGTCCAATCCTTTGAGTCCAAGTAACCTGTTTCACCGTTTTGGCCATATTATGAGTTCTAGATGTCTGGTCGAGGTGATCTTTGTGGTGTTGGAAATCTAAGAGGATTATCTACAAGTCTTATTTTATGTGTTTTGGCAAATTCAATCGTTTAGATGGCCTCTAAGTGGAATATTTGAGCGCTTGAGCACGATCATGCTCAACAGGGAGCAAGACTGTTCTCAGAGTCTATAAATAGAGCAGTTTCGTGAGGGTTGCGACCCAAACCCTCTTTTTGGTACTTTGGGCAATCCTAGTGCGACAAAAACTTCTTCCCTTCCCCCCCTTGAACCCCTTGAAGTTCTTGGTGTTCTTGCTCTAGTTGTGGGAGAGAAGTAGTGCGATAGTGTCGTTTAAGGTAACGTTGTCTTCCCTCTCTCTTAGTCTCTTTTCTATTATTAGATCTAGAGACTAATTGGTTATCCTCTTCTTGTTTGGCCACGGACCTCGTCGAGCCGCTCGAGGGAACGTGTCTAGTATGTCAAATGTATCGTTTAGGGAATCTTCATACCAGGTATGGGGAGAAGAAATAGTATGAGTATGTAGGCTTGTGGGTAGCATAAGACGGAGGGTTACACATGACCCTTTCCTTGTTAACATGTTTATATGTTTACATGATTAATTGTTATTTTATGATTATCTGTTGTGATGATAATATTGGTATTAATGTTCTTACTATTAATTGATGTTGTCTGTCATGAATATGTTAATGTTGTGATGCCATGATTATGATGAGTATGATGCTATTGACTTTTGTTTGTGTTGTACTCTTTATGAGTTTTGATTGTTGAGGATGTTAATGCCAACAATGATGTTAAGACGTTAAAATACGTTAATGATAATAACGAGAATTAAGGGATGTTTCTCCCAGTTGTTCATAAGACATGAATATAGTGTGAGAGTTAAGGTTATGTTCATAGGGCTTAGTTAAAGACCCTAGGATTGATTAGTGAGTGTTCTAGGAACATTAATAACGAAGCAATGATTAAAGGATTAATTATCCATGATGATAAGACATGAATGTTAATGAAGTTGATGATCAATGGATTAGTAAAACCCAATAGGTTGAATCTGTGAACTGTCACAAGGATTTGGGAAAGGGTTTTTGACCCTTTCTGTCCAGAACCGTACGGCCACGCTCCATTGAGCACTGTCGTCCTTAACAATGAGCACGCACGTGCTCCAGTTTGAAACCCAGAGCAGGGCACACATATGAGCACGTCCGTGCTCAGCAGGCAGCACGGTCGTGCTTGCGTGCAGGTCCAGCACGCCCGTGCTGAGGGTGAGCACGCTCGTGCTCACCTGACCAGAACAGAACCAGAATGCATGAAATAGGGATTTTCACCCCAAACTCTTAAAAGACTTAATAAGATACCAACGGAACATGAAGACCAAAAGACAAGTGATAAGATGTTGTACCTTGGTAGCCTAGTGTCCGCACCAAGTGTTAAGATGTTGTACCTTGGTAGCCCAGTGTCCTCTCCAAGTGCTAAGATGTTATACCTTGGTAGCCTAGTGTCCGCTCCAAGGGGGACCTTGATGCTTGATGGTCAAGGTGTTGAGCTCTGGTGCTTAATGGCCAGAGTGTTGTTGATGCTTAAAAGACTTAAAGATGAAACGTTAAACGATAATTCTCGATATCCTAGTGGTCGAGGTGTTGATGGTGATAAAACTTAGGTAGACTATGGGCCCAAGCGGAGGTGATGGTTTATGGTTGTGTGTTGTTTGCCATGCATTCACGCATCGGAGATGTTGATGGGAGGTTGTGCAACATAGGGGAGGTTGTCCGAGAGTAAGATGATCTGGCCATCCACGATGATTCATCCGAGACTATGGGGTCATGTACAACCAAGGTGGTACACCCGCGAGTAAGGTGAATCAACTATCCTAGTGTTGGGAATTTGCGTATAAAACAAAAAGAAACGCAGCGGAAAAAATCCCATCGAAGGATCCTTGCGAATGGTCATGATTCATGATTAGAAGGTTTACCTCTTGATGCAATGGCTGTTGGTTGAAATTCGCCTATCATGAACACCGCACGAACAGTGTCTCTAAGGTATCCACACGAGCAGATTCCGTGAACGTCCAACGTCACGAACCCGAAGCGTCTCTGTCTTACAGTGCTAGCTTCAAAACCGAGACCTACTGTTCACTTTTACTCTCTATGTGCGGCTAGGGTATCAACCGTGTGGGCACAACAACTTAAGTGGTCTACTTATAGTAGCGCCTCCTTAAGTGAGTTAGTGAGCAGCATTTGACCTAAGCCCATGTACTATGCGCTAGGCCCAATAGGAAAGTCCAACTCTCCTTTTAATGCTTCTTTTAATCCGCTCTTATGTGTGTGACCCTATAGGTTCCCAAAACGTTAGTAGTAATATTAAATCCCATTTAATATTACAAAAACGATGTGGTATCTAGCAATACATCACTGCTACCTAAGTAGTGAGAAAGTCAGTGATTTGACGAAACCTTTCTGTGACAAATATTCATGTGCATTATTATCCCTTTTTCCATATATCTATATTGAACACAAGACATAGAATGTGTCACCCTTGTATGGTTCAATATCATGTTCCCTGATACCCGAGTAGACTTAACAACAAATGAGGTCAATATCTCATATTGACTCATTTCAGCACGGTCATGCATTTTACAGTCTCACTCTATCAGGGGCCCCACAGATATTACTCCTGTTATGTAGGAGGGACAAATTCCATCTAGGTCACTCACATCCCTCTGCATGGCTCGTGGTATGCCCAATGACCGTCTTTATAATCATCCTATTACAGATGACGTTTGACGATATTAAAGCACACGACTCCTCATGTAGGGATCGTAGTGATTTCAGGTCGAAGGATTGCATACACCATTGTCACTATGAGAACTACTTATGACACTCACATAACGCTCCATGTAGTGTTCTCAAGGTGGGTCAATCCAGTACATCATTACCTTAATGTGTACCTATGTGGCAACTCGATATCTCATATGCATGACCCGTGAGATATGGTCATCAGTCTGCACGCATAATAGTCTCAATTGTATTATTATTGTCCTTATTAATAAAATACTTGACTACGGATATTTAAGAATTGGATTTCATTGTTCAATAGTGTCTCACGATCAAGTCATATACTTGATATTCTATTAAACTGAAATTTCCATTCTAAGGACTTTATTATGTTTAAACAAGTAACACAATAAACTGGAATGCCTCATATCATATATATATATATATATATGAAATAGCAAGATACAAATGTAAGTCTAAAGAAATACATTGGCCTCTAGGTCTTACAACAAAAATCTCCCACTAGCACTAGAGCCAATCAGGCATAAATCTAATGCCCATCGATCTAGTGTGACCTTCATGCTTCTGTTGAGCAAGAAGTTTCGTAAGTGGGTCAGCAATGTTATCAAGTGTTGGTACTCTGCATATTTTCACATCTCCTCTATCGATAATCTCTCGAATGAGATGGAAGCGCCTAAGTATATGTTTGGATCGCTAATGAGATCTAGGTTCCTTAGCTTGTGCAATGGCCTCATTGTTATCACAATAGAGATCAATGGGGTCCACAATACTAGGAACCGTACCAAGCTTAGTAATGAACTTCCTGATCCAAACAGCCTCCTTTGCTGCATTGGAGGCGGCAATATACTCAGCCTCTGTAGTAGAATCGGCAACCGTTGTCTCTGCTTCGAACTCTTCCAGCTCACGGACCCGCCATTCGGGCGAGAACACATAACCAGATTGCGATCTGGAATCATCCTTATCGGTCTGGAAGCTAGCATCGGTGTAACCTATTACAGCAAGCTCTTCCTCGCCTCCATATACCAAGAACGAATCCTTAGTTCTTCTCAAGTACTTAAGGATGTTCTTGACAGCAGACCGGTGACTCTCACGGGGATCAGACTGGTACCTGCTCGTTATGTTTAAAGCATACGATACATCTGGTCGAGTACATAACATGGCATACATGATAGATCCAATTGCGGATGCATATGGAGTCTTACTCATGCGATCCCTTTCTTCTTGAGTGGAAGGGGATTGTGCCTTTGATAGGCATATACCATGTGACATAGGCAAGAGTCCTTTCTTGGATTCATGCATGTTAAAGCGTCTCAACACTTTGTCTATGTATGTGCTCTGACTTAGGCCAAGCAATTTCAGCGATCTATCCCTATAGATCCTGATTCCCAATACATAGATAGCCTCACCCAAATCTTTCATAGAGAAGCAATTCCCTAACCATGTCTTTACATTTTGTAGTGTAGGGATGTCATTTCCAATGAGTAATATGTCATCTACATATAACACCAGAAAAACAACAATGCTCCCACTAACCTTCTTGTAGACACAAGGTTCATCTTCATTTTTGATGAATCCGTACTGTCTTACAGCATCATCAAAACGACGGTTCCAACTTCTGGAAGCTTGCTTCAATCCATAGATTGACCGCTGCAATTTACATACCTTTCGGGCATCCTCTGAAATGTCAAAGCCTTCAGGTTGTGTCATGTACACATCCTCAAGAAGTTTTCCATTAAGGAAAGCAGTTTTGACATCCATCTGCCATATCTCATAATCATGGTATGCAGCGATAGCAAGTAAGATTCGGACGGATTTAAGCATCGCAACAGGCGAAAAGGTCTCATCATAGTCGACACCATGAATTTACTTGAAACCCTTAGCGACCAATCACGCCTTAAAGGTGTGTACCTTACCATCCATGTCAGTTTTCTTTTTGAAAACCCACTTGCACCCTATGGGTTTTACCCCTTCAGGTGGCTCTACCAAGGTCCATACCTGGTTGGTGTACATGAAATCCATCTCAGATTTCATGGCCTCAAGCCACTTCTCAGATTCTGGGTCAGTGATGTCCTCCTGGTAGGTCACAGGCTCATCTTGATCCATGAGCAATACATCACCTTGTGGAGTCATGAGAAATCCATATCTCTCAGGCTGGTGACGTATCCTGTTAGACCTACGCTGGTCTTGTGCTACTGGAGCGGGTTGTTCCTCCACAGCATTCTGTGAAGGTTGCTCCTGTTCCACCAATGGTAGGTCACTACTCTGTGATTCTTGAATTTCTTCAAGTTCTATCTTCCTCCCACTGGTTCCTATGGAGATAAATTCCTTTTCTAGGAATACACCAGTCCGTGCGACAAACACTTTGCCTTTAGAAGGATTATAGAAATAGTATCCCTTGGTTTCTTTGGGATACCCCACAAAAAAGCATTTATCAGATTTGGGATCAAGCTTATTAGAAACTTGACGTTTTACATATGCTTCACAACCCCAAATCTTCATAAAAGACATGCTGGGTCGTCTACCAGTCCATATCTCATATGGTGTCTTTTCTACCGTTTTGGATGGAACACGGTTAAGAGTAAAAGCTGCTGTTAATAGAGAATGTCCCCAGAAAGAGTTTGGAAGGTTTGCATGACTCATCATAGACCGAACCATGTCCAACGAGGTTCGATTTCTCCTCTCAGAAACACCATTCCATTGTGGTGTTCCAGGTGGAGTGGGTTGAGATAAAATCCCACACTCTCTCAGATGATCATCAATCTCTAGGCTCAAATATTCACCACCTCGATCTGATCGAAGAGTTTTAATATTTTTACCAAGTTGGTTTTGTACCTCATTTTTGAATTCCTTGAACTTTTCAAAGGATTCCGATTTATGTTTCATAAGATACACAAATCCATATCTACTGAAATCATCAGTAAATGTGATGAAGTACTGAAAACCACCTCTAGCTAATGTGTTTAGGGGTCCGCATACATCGCTATGTATAAGACCCAACAGATCGTTAGCTCTTTCACCTTTTCTGGTGAATGGAGCTTTAGTCATCTTTCCCAATAAACAAGACTCATATATCTCATATGATTCATAATCAAATGAGTCCAAGAGTCCATCTTTATGGAGCTTCGAAATGCGCTTCTCATTTATATGGCCTAAACGACAATGCCAAAGATAAGACGGGTTTAACTCATTTGGTTTGAACCTCTTAGCATTTATGTTATAGATGGGCATTTCGAGATCAAGGACATAAAGCCCATTACTCATGTGTGCACTAGCATAGAAAATATCATCCAAATAAATAGAACAACTTTTGTTCTTTATTATAAAAGAAAAACCAATCTTGTCCAAACAAGAAACGGAAATGATATTCCTGCTAATTGCAGGCACAAAATAACAGTTCTCTAACTGAATAGTAAGCCCAGTGGGCAAAGTCAATACATAAGTCCCTACAGCTAAAGCAGCAACCTTTGCTCCATTTCCAACTTGTAGATCGACTTCGCCCTTTGTCAATGGTCTACTCCTGTTTAGATCCTGCACATTTGTACAAATGTGAGAACCACATCCAGTATCTAATACCCATGATGCAGAAGTAGATAAATTGACTTCTATAACAAACATACCTGAAGCGAAAGTCTCACTTCCCTTCTTTTTCTTGATTTCTTCCAGGTATTTTGGGCAGTTCCTCTTCCAATGTCCGGTCCGACCACAGTGGAAGAAATTGCCTTCCTTAGCCACACCACCCACAGGCTTCAAGCCGAAATCACCGGGCTTGATCTTGTTGATGGCCTTGCCCTTGCCCTTTTGTTTGTTCTTGGGCTTCTTGGGATGCTTCTTGCTATTTCCAGCCTGGACCATCAAAATGGCCTTCCCCTTTCCTTTGTTAATATTTTGTTCAGCAGTTCTCAACATGCTCAACAATTCTGGCAAAGGTTTGTCAAGATCATTCATATTGAAGTTCATGACAAACCGACTATAGCTCTCGAGCAACGATTGCAGAACCAAGTCGGTGGCCAACTCTTGGCCTAAAGGAAATCCCAGTCTCTCGAGATTCTCGATGTACCCGATCATCTGGAGTACATGAGGACTCACAGGGCTCCCTTCTGCCAATTTACACTGGAAAAGGGCTCTGGAAACTTCGAACCGCTCATGCCTTGCTTGCTCTTGGTAGAGCAGCTTGAGGTGCACGATCATATCGTACGCCTCCATGGTCTCATGTTACTTTTGCAGCTCAGAGGTCATGGTAGCAAGCATAAGACAGCCGACGTCTAAGGCGTCGTCCTGATGCTTCTTATAAGCATCCCTGTCAGCCCTAGGAGCACTTGAAGCCGGTGGCTCCTCAGGAATAGGCTCCTCAAGAACATACAACTTTTTCTCATGTTTGAGGACAATCCTCAAGTTTTTGTACCAGTCCAGAAAATTTGTTCCGGATAGTTTGTCCTTCTCAAGGACAGATCGCAATGACAGGTTACTTGATGTGTTTGATGCCATGGTAATCTACAGAGATAAATATGCAAAATATAAGTATCATGCCATGAAGTTATTTAATAAGGTCTTTAATTAAATACGCCTCCCACTATTTTATTCAAAACAATGACCCTCATCATTGATTCGGAAAATCCCGTTGGAAGATTTTCTAGTGGGCCAAGATCCATATTTCACCTAGCTTTAAGTCAGCTTTGGCTGATCACTTAAAATTCGGTTATTTAGGTAGGAAACACTTTCCGATTGCATCTCATGAAATCTTGGATAGTTGGGTGAATAACTCTTATTCTAATCCATCACATGGACTAAAGCCCAACTTATGAGCCTCTAAGCCTTTCAATCCTATTGAAGTTGGCTTAGTTAAGTCAGACCCAATGGATAGCAGTTGAACATTACATTTGTCCCATCGCGTCTTACTATTATAGATAAAGGTACCCCGCTTTGGCGGACCCACACTTAATCGATCATAGTCTTGACGAGTGCCATGCATCGGAAGGCCTTTAAATGTGACTTAATATTTCCTTTTGAGGAATTTTGATTAAAACTTGATCTCATCATTTGTTAAACTCTTTAACTTAATATTTACATACATGCATCTCATACATATATTAGTTAAACACCTTTTAACATACTATATACATACATGCATCTCATACATATATAAGGCAAATAAATGTGATATGGTTATGGCCCCTAACGCATTGATTCTCCCAAGCCAATGAGAGAATCTAAACTTAAAACCTAGGAGCGTCCAAGCTTCTCCAAGCAAGATCTCCCACGTGATAACGTCTTCTTGTCTCCGTCATTACATTACATAAACAGAAACCTCATTTTACATGTGAGGGGAGTGAGATGAGAAAAGAATATACATATGGAATATAAGAGAAAGGCACGGCACGCAGGCCGTATTTCAAAGATTAAAGGACTAAGGCCATAACCATTTACCATACATCACCAAATAAATAGTAACAACCAATAATAATACACAATTATTATTATTATTAATTTCATTAATTAGAGATTTCAAAATCTGAATTTTGAAAACGTAACATATATATAATAAATCACATTTATTATAATTGATGTTACTATAAATCACATTTATTGCATTTGATGTTACCACAAATCACATTTATTGTAATTGATATAAATCACATTTATTGCATTTGATGTTACCACAAATCACATTTGTTGTAATTGATGTTATTATTAAATGGTGACATAAAAATTTCAAAATTTGAATTTCGAAATAACACACTACGCAGAGGTAGCACGGGGGTCCCGCAACATGTCTGAAACCCCTTAACGCCACCAATAGAGAACTGAAACCGATCATGTTTAACATCAACACTTGACGCCATCGCAGAACATAATAAGGATTCCAGAACCAATGTACATATCGCATACATACATAAACATGCAATAGACGCATATATCATATACATACGAAAATTACAGAAACAAGGTTTTGCAAACGATTTTCAAAAAAAACAATTTTTCAGAAAAACGATTCACATTATAAACATGTTATCATACATAACAGGTAAACCACGTAACAGAATCATGGTTTCGCAAGCAGCTCTGATACCACTGTTGGGAATTTGCGTATAAAACAAAAAGAAACGCAGCGGAAAAATTCCCATCGAAGGATCCTTGCGAATGGTCATTATTCATGATTAGAAGGTTTACCTCTTGATGCGATGGTTGTTTGAAATTCTTCTATCACGAACACCGCACGAACGGTGTCTCTAAGGTATCCACATGAGCAGATTCCGTGAACGTCCAACGTCACGAACCCGAAGCGTCTCTGTCTTACAATGCTAGCTTCAAAACCGAGACCTACTGGTCACTCTTACTCTCTATGTGCGGCTAGGGTATCAACCGTGTGGGCACAACAACTTAAGTGGTCTACTTATAGTAGCGCCTCCTTAAGTGAGTTAGTGAGCAGCATTTGACCTAAGCCCATGTACTATGCGCTAGGCCCAATAGGAAAGTCCAACTCTCCTTTTAATGCTTCTTTTAATCCGCTCTTATGTGTGTGACCCTATAGGTTCCCAAAACGTTAGTAGTAATATTAAATCCCATTTAATATTACAAACAGATGAGTGATATCTAGCAATACATCACTTGCTACCTAAGTAGTGAGAAAGTCGATGATTTGACGAAACCTTTTCGTGACAAATATTCATGTGCATTATTATCCCTTTTTCCATATATCTATATTGAACACAAGACATAGAATGTGTCACCCTTGTATGGTTCAATATCATGTTCCCTGATACCCGAGTAGACTTAACAACAAATGAGGTCAATATCTCATATTGACTCATTTCAAAGATGGTCATGCATTTCTAGTCTCACTCTATCGGGGGCCCCACAGATATTACTCCTGTTATGTAGGAGGGACAAATTCCATCTAGGTCACTCACATCCCTCTCGCATGGCTCGTGGTATGCCCAATGACCGTCTTTATAATCATCCTATTACAGATGACGTTTGACGATATTAAAGCACACGACTCCTCATGTAGGGATCGTAGTGATTTCAGGTCGAAGGATTGCATACACCATTGTCACTATGAGAACTACTTATGACACTCACATAACGCTCCATGTAGTGTTCTCATGGTGGGTCAATCCAGTACATCATTACCTTAATGTGTACCTATGTGGTGACTCGATATCTCATATGCATGACCCGTGAGATATGGTCATCAGTCTGCACACATAATAGTCTCAATTGTATTATTATTGTCCTTATTAATAAAATACTTGACTACGGATATTTAAGAATAGGATTTCATTGTTCAATAGTGTCTCACGATCAAGTCATATACTTGATATTCTATTAAACTGAAATTTCCATTCTAAGGACTTTATTATGTTTAAACAAGTAACACAATAAACTGGAATGCCTCATATCATATATATATATGAAATAGCAAGATACAAATGTAAGTCTAAAGAAATACATTGGCATCTAGGGCTTACACCAACACCTAGGGTCCACCCATGGTTGGTGGATTGTCCCGACGTTGGTGCCTTTTTGGCCAATGTGGAGATGTAACCCCAAAGTTGGCATCCTGAGCTAGTTTGGATCCAAGTGCATAATAGAGGAGTGGAGCAGAACTGCATTGCATAGCATACACATTGTATGATGATGATTGTTATGATATTGCTGTTTGATATAACATGCTTGTTTGATGTATGCTCGGCTTGCTAACTGCTTCCTTGCCGTTATATTCATACATATGTTTCTTACTCCCTATCTTTATGTTTCTTGTTTTGTCGCATGTATCTTTTATACCGAGGTCAATGTGCTTCCAGTTGAGGAGTGAATCTGAGGAGCCGCGACTCGTAGATAGGATTTCCCGTTTTCAGTAGTTGTTAGTTTGTTTCCAATTGTATCCGATTTGTTTTATCGGATTGGTTATACCAACTCTGTAGTGTGACATCGGGGTTGGGTTCGTTTATGTTTCAGTTATGTTATGCTTCCTTTATAAACATGTTTTGGTTATTTCTGTGTTATGTTACAATGTGACAGTCTCTGCCCGGTTTTGATATTATATATATATATATATATATATATATATATATATATATATATATGCATGTGTTCTCTCTCCTTTTGAATGCATGTGGGGTAGAGGGTGTCATTAGTGGTATCAGAGCAGTTCGGCCCTGACTGGACGTGGTATGAGTCTGTTGCGAGTCTTCCGTGTGCTTTTGTTTGAATTATCTATATTTATTATAGATAATGATGCTTAGTATTAAGAACCTTTAGTTCTTCCTGCTTGGTTAGAGCCTCCGAGTCCAAGGACTTAACCCAAGTTATGTTCCTAATTGGTTAAAGTTTAACCAAGATGATGAGTTTTCAGGGCCCCACGTTTCGTTGGATATTACGCCCGACATAATTGTTAATTCTCTGGCAGACGTATCTGGGGATGGGAAAGAAGTTGAAAGAGAGTTAATGGATCAATCTGAGTTGGACGAATCTAGCGAAGGCACATTCCGATCAAGTGAGACGGAGAGTGAATGTGAATTTAGTGATACATATTCGACTTAGGTAATTTATGTAGTATTCATTGTGTTGTGTTTATTCATTTTTTAAAATTGTTGATTAATTAGTTAATATTTATACTGTGATGTATACATTTTATCATTTTTTTAAACAGGTGGTTGATTCCTCTAGAGGTAGAGGGCAGCGTGGTGGTCGTGGTAGAGGTCGCGCTGGGAGAGATCCTCCCACCACCGACTCACCAACTTATGATCGAGTCACCCCTACCAATAAATCTGTGGACGGGCCTCAGGGTAATGGATCGGCACCCATTACGCCGCCCTCAGATGTCGGGACATAGGCTGTACCGTAATCATCCACACCCGTGCCACGACCAACATCATCAGCGGCGTAGGAGAGCCTTGATTCATCTGACTGGAGGATTCTTCTTATCCCCAGGAGCGATAAAGAGTAAGCTAATTTAATTTTTTTATTTAAAATTATCATTAATTTCCATATTGTTTAATTATTCATAACAATATTGCTTTAATTTTCCTGTGACTTTGCCCCACGAATGGCCCTTCTGATTCGATCTCCAAAATTTGGAGAAAGAGTATCGGTGGGATCCACGTTTGGAGAACATCATTAGGGTCAGCTTTGAGCATAAAGGTTCATTGGCTATGAAGAACGCAATGAACAAGTTCAGAAAAGGTAAGGATAAGGGGAACTAGTTGGATCCTCAGATCAGGCAGGGCCTGGAACAGTACTGGGTTACTGAGAAGTTCCAGGAGAAGGCCACCACAAATTTGTTTTATGATGTCAAGAATACTTTGATTAGCCATATTAGGAATTCTTTTTTTTTGGACTAATTTTTTTTTAGTCCCATATTTTTATTCTTTGTTTTTTTGTTTTTTGTGTTCTTTTATTTTGCTGTTTGGAGCTTATATGTGAGTGTCTTGAGCTTATATATTTATATCATATTGATGGTATTTCACATTGTGATTGTCGTGGCTGTGAATCTTAGTACTTCCCATGTATAATTATATGCAAAATTATATGCCTAATGTTGATTATGAACCATCATGCATATATTATCCTCAAACCGATTTTGCTCGTTTTGCAAGAGGTTATATAGATTCAAGTGTGTCTGCATCAATGGATAATTATATGCTTCATAGCACTTTGAGAGATTTTGCTACATCTTATGAACCACCATGCATACATTATGTAGATAAAGAGGTTGAGCCATCATGCATATATTATCCTGACTTTATTGGTGATTATGAGTTTAGTAGTGATTTTGGCATGATTGGAGTGAATGAGGTGCAATTTTCCTATTTTGACCAACATGGCGAGGAACATGGCATCTTCGATGAGTTAGCTTCTTTGGTGCATCAATTGACAATAAGCCAACAACAATATCAGCCTAACCCCACACATGTCCAACCAAGTCTGGAAGAATTGGTGCAACAAATGGCAGAGCACACTCTTGAATTCCAACAGAGGACTAAAGCAAGTCTTCAGAATTTGGCCACTCAAATTGGTCACATTGCCTCCACCTTGACTGCGCTGCAATCACAACATCTCCTTGAAGAGCATTCATATTCACAGATAGATATTCTTGACAATGCTTCTTCTGAGCATAATTTTGATAATGATGTCAAGAATACTATTATTGATGAACTTTGTGTTGAATTTCCAGATATTCAAGATTTTCCTGATTCTATTTTATGTACTTCATGTTTTGATTTTAATGGCACTATTTTGTGTGCAGCATGTGTTGAAATTTCATCTTTTTTAGGGTATGAGGAGCAAAAAGTGCATATGGAACATGAGACACATGAGGTTGAGGACCCTGTTCAGTCAAGAAATGTAGAAAATGGGGATCGTGTGGACATGCTACCCACATAAAGAATCCCCATAAAAGATTGTGATCATGTCATGATGGATGATGCAAGACTACTTATGTTAGAGACAACAACTAAGGCTTTCATGGTTGATAAAGACTGGCTCAAGTAATTTGGTGATAAATTCCCAGAGCATGCATTGGAGAAGCGTTTGAGCCTCAATGAGACTTGCTGCACTATATTCTATAAGGCTATTTCTCCCCCTTTCTATTTTATTTTTCGTGTCCTCTATGTGAATGAATTTGTTCTTATTCTTGATTTTAGCATGTTCTACATTGAGGACAGTGTAGACTATGTCATGATGTTTTTAAATTGTGTGTTGAACTTTGTTGGCATCTCTTTCTTTTGTTGTTTATGTTATTTTTATCTATTTTTAAAATAAAACGTAAAAAAATTGTATTGTTTTTTTTATTGGTGCTTTAGTGTATTAGTATTTTATTTTTTTATTTTGTTTGCTGTTTTTAGGGTCTAAATAATATATATATAAAAAAAATATAAAAATATTTGTCTTTGAGTCTTGTTGCATGCTTTTTAGTGGATTTTTAAGTTTGTATGAGTTGTGAGTGATTTGCATCATTCTTGGTTGACTTGATATGGAGAAATTCTTGTGTTTCTAGTGTAATAAGTGGGCATTGAAAATTAATTTGTGAATCATTTGTGGTAGACTTAACCCTTGTGAGTTTTTGAGCCCTATACATGGATGGATTGCATTGTTCCATGGTTTTCATTTCTTGTGTGATTACACTCATGATTGTTAATTACTCTAGAACTTCACTTGACTCTTTGAAAACCCCCTTTCTCTAACATTCTTGATTGGCTAATAATTTTAAAGATCCTCGTGAGACGACCAAGGTTGTTTTTCCTTGTACTATAGTTTTTAATTACTATTATTTTGACCCGTGTACGGCCTCGGATCAAATTTGGCGCGGTCACAACTCGGCGTAATCGAGCTGCTAATAGTGGCACATGTGCCTACACCGATGGCTCTGAATCGGCGATCGTCACTACGATCGGTGGTAAGTTTAAACTTGATTATTTTAGCGTACTACTTATTTAGTTTTCATTTATTACTATTATTATGAATTTAACTTTATTTTTGTATATGCAGATTGCACAGTTCCAGCGCGCCCCCACCGCTATGGAGTTGGTGGAGAAGATGAAGAAGTTGAAGTCGGGGGAATGGGTCAACGACAAGGCCCGTAACTATGCGGTAAGTAAAAAAACCATTTTAGTTAAAACTAGTAATTTATTATTAGTTGTTAATTTGTTAAATTAATTAAAAGTGTAAATAAATCCCTTTAACTAGACTTTGTAGGTCAACTTTAACGAAAATAAGGACGATGCCGTATCACGTGCCTCATAGGATGAGGGTTTGCCTGGTGAGGGCCCCCACTCCCCTGCCTCTGTCAACGACAATGCCATATATTTGGAGGTCGTCGGGGGTAGGAACAAGAAGGGGCACGTGTATGGCATCGCCCACTTGGACAGCGAGTTTATGGCTTCTTCGTCCGGCACGCATGCTCCTTCCTACGCGGCTACCGTCCCTCCGGAGCAGTTCAATCAGATGCAGGACACCATCACCCAGCTTAACACAGAACTTAGGGAGAAGAGGGAGACAGGGTGGTTGATGGCAGAGCAAATTGCACAGTTGATGCAGACGACCATGAAGCAGGGCCTGACTCTGCGGGTGGTGTTAGAGCAGATGATGATCTAGCCTCCAGTTGCTCAGGGTGATGCTTCTACAGTTGTGCCGCCTGCTGCTCCTCCAGTTCCGCTGCCTCCTGCTACTGATGATGTTGCTCCAGAGGATGAGGACATTACAGACGCCGGCGCCACCGATGGTGAGGACGATTGGTCGCCTCCGCCTCCGCATCATCATTGACATTCATTTGTATTTATACATTTTTAAGAGTTTTCAGATTTTTATTGTTTACTCGACTTTTATATGACATATTTATATTTATTTATATGATTAATGCCATTTATATTTTATCTGGTTTTTTAATAGTAATTTATAATAATAAATTGAAAAAAGTTATCTTAAAGTAAAAAAAAATTAAAATAAAACCCAAAAAATAAAAATAAAAAACATTAGCGACCGAAATAGCCACCAACAAATCGGCCACTAGGTGCAAATCTGAATTCATTTTAAATAATATTTTAAATTAAATAATATTTTAAATTAAATAATATTTTAAATTAAATAATATTCGGTCGCTAATTTGGTTAATATAACCAAAGATAACGACAGAACTTGCGACCAAAATATCAGTCACTATTTTCGGTTAACCAAGGCAGGTGACCAAACTACCAGTGATCGATTTACTATATTCGGTGACCGAAATATCGGTTGTTATTTGCGACCGAAAAAAAATTCTTCACTAAATTCTTAGTGACCAGGATTTCTGCTACACCTAAGTTTCGGTCGCTAAACTACATAGCGACCGATTTCTTCGGTCGCTAAACAGCTTTTTTTGTAGTGTTTGAGTCGTGAGCCTTACCCTGACCTTGTTGAGCCATTGGGACCAAACTCACCTAAATTTTACTATATAAATAATTATTTTTTGCATACAAACTAAAACTTTTAATTAATAAATAATTATTAAAATTTTTATATTTAAAAACTAGTTAATAAAAAAAAATTTACTTGAGCCAATTGTAAAAAGAAATGTTACAATCAATAGTCAAAAGTCAAAAGAACAAAACTGAAACCGTTCAATTAATTCAACTAAGATACTTGATGATTTTTTATTTGAGAATAAAAAATATGAACACTTCAGTTTTTTATTAAAAAAATGTATGCTCATTTAATTATATACTGTTGATTATTTGGCAAGTGCACCAAATCGCAACAAGTAATAGATAGAAAGTAGAGTATCGTCCCACGAAGATTGTGATTAAGTAGCAACGTAGACTAAGTGATTGTTATTTGAACCATGACAAATCATAGTTCCAAAAGAGTAATTGAATTTTTTTTTTGTCCAAAATGTGTTACAAAAATGAAAGAATTAGGTTTTCTTCTTTATCACACAAGCAAGTAACTGAAAGAATGAACAATTATGATGGGATCAAGTGCTTAAGACGGTTAGGAGTCGGAATTCTTCTATTTTCACTTAATGCAACCTTGTTAAACCCTAACTTCAATTCAATTCATTCAATTAACATTCAAATCACTAATGTAGGTTTATCCCTAATTCCTTAGGTGATATCCTTTTGTTACTAATCAAGAACCCTAATTCCTTAGGTGATTCAAGAATTATCACAAACATTAAGCATGAGAATCATAGAAATGTATTGCAATGAGATTCTACTTCTAGAACCAACATAACAATAGTAATCTACTTCAGATCTAACATGAACACAAATTTTCCAATTGTGCACTCATGCTTGTAATCAACTTCATAGATGGCCAATCAAATAAATGCATTAAGCATAAGAGAGATTACCTAATTGAATGAATTTGAATTGAAATCGAAGGTGAAACGAACTTACATCAAGATCCAAATGAGTTCATCCTATCCTAACCCTAAAGATTTAGAAACTCATGGTAAGAATCTAAAAAATGGGAGAAATGGATGAAGGTTGAGATAGAGAAGCCATGGAGTCTTCGATTCTTATTTCCAAAAGATCTTGGACAAACACGAATCTTGAAAACGCTCTCAAATGGAACTGCTTCCCACCAGAAAATGATCCAAAAGTCCTTTAAAATAACTGTCAAACGAAATTTATAGTGTCCGGAACGAAACCAGCGTTGGGTGCTGAGGTTAGGGCGCTGGGCACCAGGCTTGGACCATGTCTGATGCTTTCTGTCTTCTTTCCAGTGCTAGGTACTGGAAATTCCAGCTTCTGTCCCAGCTGAGCGCTGACTCTGGAACTGAGCATTGGAAATCATACTTTCTGTCCTAGCTGATCGATAGGAATTAGGCTGAGCGCTGGGACTGAATTTCCTCTTTTCCTGCACATTTCAAACCAATTTTTAAGTGTGTTTCTTTCAAACAATGAAATCTAGGAGTCAAACTCAAAGAAGAAGAATTTGTGTATTTTTTCTATCCATTTGCCTTTAGTCCCTAAGATTATATACATTTTTTACACTTATTTTCTATATGAATCTGCACATGTTGCAGATTTATCATATACTCTTAGAAGATTTGAAATCAAATTTGATAGATGAAAAAGGAAAATTTGATAAAGATTTAGAAAGAAGATAACTAAGTTCAAATCTTGGTGCCACTATTGTACTAGGAACAAAAATTAGGAAAGCCAGCAAGGAATACATAACTTGATGGAGGTTGATAGCTCGAGCGGTTTTGGGTTCTCTGCTGTAGCACACGATAAGCCACCCGATGGTGGAGGCAGTAACTATATTCCTATCAAGCAGTCAAAAGCTTCGTTCAGGGATATGGTTATAGGGTAAAAGGAGGCTCCAGCTCCTAGGAAAAAGATGTACTTGATAAAGGAAAAATTAGCAAAGATTAAGTATGAAGATGGAAACCCACTTAAGCCTATGGTACATATTGCACCATCGGTTCTAGAGGGCTTGAATATCCCATGGCAGGATGCTTTAATCATTAGTCTTTTGGGGAAGAGAATAGGCTTCCATACCTTGAAAGACAGATTACACAAGACAAGGAAGCTTATTGCAGGCTTTGAACTGATGGTTATTGGGAATGGTTGCTATATGGTGAAGTTTGATGAACTGGCTGATAGGTCTAAAGTCATGGATGGAGGACCATGGATGATATTTGACCACTATCTAACAATGCAATGTTGGTCACCTGAGTTTGTCTCTCCATTGGCAAAACTTGAAAAAACGATGGTGTGGATTCATTTCCTTGGTCTAAATCTATATACTACTACAATGAAAGCATACTGCTAGCCCTTGCAGCGGCTATGGGAACACCGATCAAGGTGGATAGAAATTATTAGCTTTCACAACTGATTCCTGTTTCTATGCAAAGGACCTAGCTAACAATCCAAGAAAATAAAGAAGTGATCTATTCTAACTGATATAACAGAAGTGATCTATTCTAACTGATGTAACAGATTTGCATAGAAACAGGAATCAGTTGTGAAAGCTAATAGCCCCCCTCAAGCTGGAGAGTGGATAGCTTTCATTCCCAGCTTGTTGATAAGTTGTTGAAAGGGTGCGTGGTCAAGGGCCTTGGTTAAGACATCAGCTAATTGATTGCTACTAGCAACTGGAAGAAGATGAAATAAGCGCGCCTGAAGTTTTTCTCGGACCAAATGGCAGTCCAGTTCGATATGTTTTGTGCGATCGTGAAAGGAGTTGTTGGTTGCAATGTAACGAGCTAACTGATTGTCACAATATAATAGTGCAGGCTGCTGGAATGGAAGATGAAAATCTCTGAGCAGAAAGGTGAGCCACTATAACTCACATGTTGTTGATGCTAAAGCTCGGTATTCGGCTTCAGAAGAGGATCGTGAAACAGTGGCTTGCTTTTTGGACTTCCATGAAATTAATGAGTCTCCAAGAAATATGCAAGAAGGATTCTGAGATCTTCTGGAATCAGGACAGCTAGCCCAATCTGAATCACTAAAGACTTTTAGTTGAAGGCTAGAGCTGTAGGGGAAGAAAAATCCGTGTGCTGGAGTGTGCTTGAGATACTTCAGGACGCGAATGGCTGCCTCATGATGCAGAGAGGTTGGATGCCCCATGAATTGACTGAGCTGTTGAACACAAAAGGAGATATCAGGTCGAGTTTGAGACAGATATAACAGTTTTCCTATTAATCGTCTATAGGAGGCAGGATCAACAAGAGGATTGCCTCCTTGGTGTGTGAGCCGAGTTCCTTTTGTCATGGGGGTGGTGACGGGCTTGGAGGCCAGCAAACCACACTCAGATAACATATCCAAAGTATATTTCCTTTGGCAAATATGGATGCCAAATTTGGACCTAGCGATTTCGAGACCAAGGAAGTACTTTAAGTATCCAAGATCTTTAATTTTAAATTTGGAATTCAATGCAGTTGTAATGGAGGAGATTTCAGTGGAATCATTGCCTGCAAGTATAAGGTCATCAACATAAATTAATAAGGCAGTGAAAGATTGGTTAGAATTTTTAATGAACAATGAAGAATCAGATGAAGATTGACTATAACCCTTAAGTATGAGAAATTGGGACAGACTTGCAAACCATTGTCTGCTGGACTGTTTAAGTCCATATATTGATTTTAAGAGTTTGCATACTTGATTGGGTTTGGTGACAGTAATCCCAGGGGGGAGAGCCATATAGACCTCTTCTTCTAATATGCCATGCAAGAATGCATTATGTACATCCAATTGGTGTAAAAACCAGTTTTGAGAAGAAGCTATTGCAAGTAGAAGTCTTATAGTGGTCATCTTGGCCACGGGTGAGTACGTGTCAAAAAATTCAATGCCCTCTATTTGAGTAAATCCTTTGGCAACTAATCGTGCCTTATGTCTTTCAATGCTGCCATCAGCATTGTATTTTATTTTGAAAACCCATTTACAACCAATAGGGGATTTCCCTTGTGGCAAATCGGTGATGATCCAAGTATGATTAAGTTTTAATGCGTCCAATTCAGAGTTCATGGCTGAAACCCATTGAGGGTGTTGTACAGCTTGTTTATAAGTTCTAGGCTCATCATTAACGAAAATAGAAAGGGTATAATGCAAATGAGAAGGTGAAAGATTAGAATAACCTATAACAACCTATAACAGAAGGTAAAGGATAGGATACACCTGTAGAGTTGTTATGAATGGTGGATACTGTATTGCAGTGGAAGTCCTTCAAGTAAGAAGGAATTTTAGGGATCCTGGAGGATTTCCTCAAAGTGGCAGCCTCTGGTTGTGGAGTAGGAGAGAAAGAATGAGTGGGAGAAGGAGGCCCTGAATTAGAATGAGTTGTGTGCTTTGGAGACTGATGTTGCTGTATGGTGTGAGGCAAGAAGGATGGTTGTTCAAATAGAAATATAGAATCATCATAAGATGTAGTGGCAGCTTCATCTGCATGGTTAGTACTGATAGGAGAATTATATGGAAAATGAGATTCATAAAAAATCACATGTCTAGAAATAAAAGTATTTTTCAATTGTAAGTCATACAAAAGATACCCTTTGGTTCCCGGTTTGAAGCCAAGAAACACACACTTTTGAGCCCTAGCATCAAGCTTTTGTCTATTGTTAACTAAAGTGCTAGCATAAGATAGACATCCAAAGACTTTTAAGTCAAGAAAAGTTGGAGGTGAGTTAAAAAGCAATTCATAAGGTGTTCTGCTTTGAAGAACAGGAGTGGGTAGGCGATTTATAATGTGAACTGAATGACAGAGAGCATAAGACCAGAATGATTTAGGCAAATGTGAATGAAAAAGTAAATCTCTAGTGACATTTAACAAGTGCCTATGTTTCCTCTCTACAATAGAGTTTTATTGTGGTGTTTCCAGACATGATGTTTGATGTAATATACCAAGAGGGGAATAAAAGGTAGGCATATTAAATTACATTCCATTATCAGTTCTAATGATCTTTACTTTGACATAAAATTGATTAAAAATGTAAGTAAGAAAGTTAGAAATACAGGTTCTTGTTTCATGCTTGCCTGTCATCAAGAAAACCCAAGTGAAACGACTAAAATCATCAACAATAGTTAGAAAGTACCTATGTCCTTGAGAAGAAGGAATGCTGATAGGTCCCCATATATCCATATGAAGTAATTCAAAGATGTGAGAAGACTTGGTAACAGTAGTAGGGAAAGGAAGTTTGCTGCTAAATGGCAGCAATCGCATACCAAGTTTTTATTAGTGGCAATATATGGAAAAAAAGTGTACATAAATGTTGTATAACAGTATTAGAAGGGTGGCCTAGCCTAAAGAGCCACAAATCAAAAGAAGAATTATGTTTTTGAATACTAGAAGCATTGTTTACATGAGTGTTTGTATCAAGAATACTAAAAGAATGTGTACAAGGTATGATTAGAGGCTGTTGTCTTAGAATGTAGAGGTTGTTTTGTATCTTAGCAAGCCCATTCGTCCTCAGGGTAGGGAGTGCTTGTATAACACAAGCATTAGGTGAGAAAAGTAACTGACAATTCAAGGAATTAGTGAGTTTATGTATGGAAATTAGATTAAAATGAAAGTTAGCAATATGCAACACATCTTGAAGGCAAAAATCAGTTGTAAAGTAAATGGTCCCTGAATATTATGCAAGAATAATGTCCCCATTCGGTAGTTTAACAGAAATAGATGGTATTTTCCTTATTGAAGAAAAATATGATAGATGAGGACATACATGGTCACTAGAACCCGAATCTAAAATCCAAGAAGAGGATAAAGAAGGAAGGATACCTGATTTAGTGACACTAGAAATCACATATGAATTGGGATCAGGCTTACTGTTTGGAATGACAGAATTGCCAGAATCAACTTTAGAGGCATGAAGCAAGGTGATGAGGTGCTGGTAGTCCTCACGGGTAAGTGTTAAAGCTGAATCCTGAGGAGTTGGTTTATTGGAACCTGTTGACGAGTCAGGTTTGTGAACAGAATCATCAGTATTGGATCCAATATGAAGAGTGGTGCCTTGGTTTCTGGTTCTATAGCCAGGTGGAAAGCCATGCTTGAAATAGCAATTGTCAATAGTATGATTGGATCGATTGCAATAAATGCAAAGCATTAGAGAACGATTGTTGGACCGTCCTCTGCCCCTTCCTTGTGAGAAGCCACCTCGGCTTTGAGTAGAATTTGGTGTAGAATGAGAGGCAAAGGCTGTGGAATCAACAATGGGAGTGGCAGGATGGGGTCTTTCTTACTGAAGGACCATAGCATACGCCTGACTAATGCTGGGTAGGGGATTCATGATCAAGATTTGACTCAGAACAAGTTGGAAGGAGTCATTCAGGCCTTTAAGGAAACAGATGACGTGCTCTTTATCCTTATATGATTTCACAGATTTGCTGAGATCACAAGTGCAAGCTTGGGGGCATGTGCAAGCAGGGGTGGGATTCAAGAATTCTAACTCATCCCAGATAATCTTCATGTCAGTGAAGAAAGTTGATAAAGATCTCTCACCTTGTCGCATGGAATGGAGTTCTTGAAGCAAGTCAGACATCCGAAAGTGATTGCCCTTTGTGAAGCGATCTTGAAGGTCCAACCACAAATTAGAGGCGCGATCAAAATTGGCCGAGCTTTGGGAGATATGAGGGGAGAGAGTGCGAGTGATCCAAGATACCACCGTGTTGTTACATCTCTCCCAAGAATCAAAAAGAGGGTCCGATTCTGGAGGTTGGGGAAGGGTTCCAGTGATGAACTTAATCTTGTTCTTGGAAGAAAGGGACCGTTTCATAGCACGGCTCCAATGATAGTAATTATCACCATTCAATGGTGGGGCGACGAGAACGGCACCGGGGTTCTCACCGGGATGGAGGTAATAAGGGCTTGCTGGATTTTGAGATGGATCAGATGATGGTTGCTTGGAGGAAGCATCAGCTGATGATTCGTCTTTGGTAGAGCTTGAAGGGCTGGAGGTAACGGTGTCGTCAGCCATTGAAGGGAAGCAAGGAATTTGGGCGGAAGCTATTTAGAAGGAAAGGAATAAAACTGATACCATAATATGATTGGAAATCTATGATTTGCAATGAATGGAAAATACTGAATAATACTTTTCTGATTGTATTCACAATCATGAGATTTACATAAGGGATGTTTATATAGGAAGCTGTAAGCTTCAGGACCTAGCTAACAATCCAAGAAAATAAAGAAGTGATCTATTCTAACTGATATAACAGAAGTGATCTATTCTAACTGATATAACATATTTGCATAGAAACGGGAATCAGTTGTGAAAGCTAATAGCAATACAGTTGATGTGCGTAGAGGCAAGTTTGCACGGGTTTGTGTTGAAGTTAACTTGAACAAGTCAGTGGTGGAACTGATAATCAACTATCCCCGGCTATTGAGGAGGAGCAGCTGCATGGGGACTGGATAATTGCAAAAAAGAATAACAGAAGATCTAGGGGTGTAAATGCTGTTAAAGGTGAGGCTAAACTAAAAGGAAAGAATCATTCTAATGTTAAAGACAGTAATCCCAAATCCCATGCAATACGAGATTCATCCCATGCACACGCCGTACCCAATAATGGGACCCAGAAGCCACGTCAACCTATGTATGCTAACGAGAAAAGCAAAAGGCAGTATACGGATCCTGAGTTTCCCACTTGGATTGATCCGCAGGTAACCTCGGCTAAGCCTGCTTCTATCAGAAAGTCGGGCAAACCTTTGCATGCTTCTCATAAACATAACAAAGAGAATGATGGGAAGTCAGGTGTGAAGATTTATGACTTGGTACATGGTTCAAAATCAATCGTTAAGCTGAAGGATGTGTCCAACAAAAGGTTTCAAATGATCTTTGATGAGGAACCAGAAACTAATAACCAGAAATTTGGTGTTAATGGCAAACCAGATGTGGAAGAGGCTAATGTTCAGGGAGCAAGCTATGAAATGGTCCCAGAGACTCAACCTTTACCCACTGCTATGTCTCATCCAGATTATGAAACCTTAGTGCATAACACTTGGAGCAATTCTAACGGTAAGCAATGCTGAAACTTGACGGAATAAAAGAGCAACCCATCACCTTCAATAAGGAAGTCTTCGGAAATATTTTTAGAAGGAAAAGACAATTGGAAAGCAGAATTAGAGGAGTGCACCACCAATTGGATCTTATCTTATCCTCAGATCTTATCAAACTGGAAAAGGATATGCAAGCTCAATCTAATGAAGTCTTAGCTCAAGAAGAGCTTCTTTGGTATCAAAAGTCAAGAGAGAATTGGGTTAAGTTTGGGAATAAAAATTCAAAAAAAATTCACACTCAAACTATAATCCGTAGAAGAAGGAACAAAATTGCTGGGCTTATGATTAATGATACTGGGTGCTCTGATGAAGATTTGATGAAATCTGAGGCCCTACATTTCTTCAAGAAGTTGTTTCAAGTCAATGATCTTTGTATTCCAAATAGCTTGCAGCTACAGTGTGTACCTAAAATCAGCCAGCAGTTACATGATCTCCTCCTCAAACCTATCTCTTTTATTGAGGTTAAAGATGCTCTCTTCAGTATGTCTCCTTATAAGGCTCCAGGGCCTGATGGCTTCCAACCAGTTTTCTTCAGAAACTATTTGCATATTGTAGGAAGGGATGTTCTGGACTTAGCTGCTAAAGCCTTCTCATCAGGGTCGATTGATCCAAATCTTGCTGAAACACTCATTGTCCCCATCCCAAAAATCGATGAGCCTGTCAGTTTCAAAGACTTTAGACCTATTAGCCTTTGCAATGTGTTACTCAAGATCATTTCCAAAAATCTGGTTAAAAGAATTAGACCTCACCTTGATGACATCATAGGACCTCTACAAAGTAGCTTCATTCCAAATAGAGGAACCTCTGACAATGCACTGATAGCTCAAGAAATTGTCCATAATATTGCACAAGAAGAAAGGCAAGTATGGCTTTATAATGTACAAAATTGATTTTGAGAAGGCTTATGACCGAGTCGATTGGAACTTTCTTAATTTGACTCTATCTGAGTTTGGCTTTCCTAAGCAAACCATTGATCTTATTATGAGCTAAAAAACTTCCTCAACCTTGTCCCTTAAATGGAACAATTAGAAACTTGATAGTTTTACTCTCACTAGAGGCTTAAGACAAGGTGATCCAATGAGCCCTTACCTTTTTGTGAGATGTATGGAGAAACTTGCAATTCTCATACAAGAAAAAATTACCTCTAGGGAGTGGTTACATGTCAAAATTACTAGCAATGGTCCTGCAATTTCTCACTTATTCTTCGCAGACGATTACTTGTTATTCACTAAGGCTAAAGCATCTCAAGTTAGATTAGTGCAAAATGTGCTCAACTCCTTCTGGTTGGCTTCTGGAATGAAGGTTAACATTCAAAAATCAAGGTTCCTTCCCTCCAAGAATATCCCCAGAACTAAGGATGCTAAGTTTGAAGGAATCTTGGAATTTCATCACACCTACAACATTGGAAAGTACCTTGGTTACCCTTTGCTATCAAGCAGAGTTAAAAAATCAGATTTTGCTTTCATCCTTGACAAGATCAATAGTAGGTTGAAGTTGACACAAGGAAACACAAGAAGGGGGGTTGAATTGTGTTTCTTAACAGTTTTTCGAAAAAGCCTTTTCTCAAACACTTTTACAAGCAAACCAAAATAATCAACACACAAACAGGAAAACGTTTTTAAAAGAGTTAACAAACTCAGATTCAAAACCCCACAGTTAGTATAATCAAAAACTGTAAAAGATAAGGGTTAGAAGATTCACACAAGTATTTTATCCTGGTTAACTCTCTTCCAACCAAGAGCTGTGTCCAGTCCCTTCTACCTGAAGGTTTTATCCACTATTCTCCAAATAGATTACAAGTATTCAACACCTCTTCAGGCTACAAGTATTCTTTCTCTACCAAGCCTCTTCAGGCTTAACTCTAATAATGAGATTAACTGGTTTGATCTAAGAACTCACTATGTGTGAGGATTTGAAAGTTTAAGATCAGCAAGTTTTACGAGTAAACTTGTTTTACAATTTCGACAGAGTTTTTGCACTTTTATATCAGAGCTTGTGTATATGTTCTTGTATATATATATTTATGTATGTATGTATATCACTTCTGTTGAAGTTCTTCAAGTATTTATAGATGAAGTGCTTCTCTGTCTTGATCTTCTTTAATGGTCTTCAAATGTATCCGTTTAGACATATCATTAAATGCTTGGATCCGTTGAGACTGATAACTTGATATGTTTCTTGGAGAAGTGCTCTTGTTTATTAGAGGAATGCTCAAAGAAGAGCTGTCGCTTCCCTGTTGTACCGAAAGTTGCTTTCTGACTTTCCTTCTTTGTACTTGACTTGAGCTTTTCAGCAGTGTAGATGACAGAGTACAAAGGTTTATGTTTTCAATGGTACTATGTTTCTATTCTCAAGAAACAAAGAGTTAACAATATAAGCATCAAGGGTAAAGAGACATATATTCTCTTGAATTAAATAAGCAATCATATGAAATAAATACGCTTAAGTCTAGATGGGTTCGCGTTTTAAAACAAGTGGACGTGCAGGTCTTTGGACGTGCAGATTAACTTACCAGTGAGTCTGGCTCGTCTACTGATATTGCGTCTATAGACTTTTGACTAGTTCCAAGTATTGGACTCGCTATACTCAATAGCTCGTTTACTGACGTGGCGTCTAGTGAGACTACTCACCTACCAAGTCTTTGGACTGATTATTTTTCTGAAAATTGTTTTAAAGCCTCGTCTACTTGACTTTTCTTTTTAGACTTGGTAACTCTTCTACCTTAGTTAATTTTAAGATCTCGTCTAGCATAAAATTAATAGACTCGGAATTTTACCAAAAGTTACAAACTTGTCTAGAGGATCAAAATAGAATCAGATAAGATTCCATACTTTATGTTAAGTTCCTCTAACTAGTATAATTCAAACAGTTCATGCAATCTTACAACAAACAAGTTAGATCTTTGACAACAATTTGTCATAAAAATTTAAATTTTTTTATTAACATCAAAACTTAAGAGATTATTTAATCCAAAACCACTTTGGTTCTAACACAGGTTAGCTGGTTGGAAGGGCAAACTTCTTAGCAGAGCTGGAAGAGTGACACTTGCTAAATCAGTGTTGAGCTCTATGCCTATTTAATCTATGCAGAATCTTTGGTTGCCTGAAGGCTTATGTGATCAATTGGACTCAGGTATTAGACAGTTTATTTGGGGAGGGAAGTCCAATCACTGGGTGAAGTGGAACATCATTACTCAACCAAGGAATAAAGGTGGTCTTGGCATCCACAAGAGTAGATAATCTAATGTTTCATTGCTAGGTAAACATGTTTGTGAGCTTATCCATAACCCTGACAAGTTGTGGGTACAGCTGCTAGCTTCTAAATACCTCTAACACTCTCACATTCTTAATAAACCTTCTGTTAAGGGTGCTTCCTATTCCTGGATATCGATTGTCAAGGCTGCTAAGGTGCTTCATGATGGCTACATTACTAGGATTGGCAAAGGTGAGGCCTCGGTTTGGTATGACACATGGCTAGACACAGGCCAACTATGTGAGAGACTCCCCTTTTTTATCATCCAAGATATCCAGCTCAGAATTAAAGATGTGTTCTTTGATGGCTTCTGGCACTTTGATATGATGGCAACTCATATTCCTGTTGATATTCGTATGGAGATGCAGGGATTATTCATTAATGATGACTCTGATGATATGTTGATATGGACAGGATCAAACTCGGGTGAATATACTGCCATCGAGCAAGAAATATTTGGTCCTTGCTGGGTTTTTCCTCTATGGCTAATTTCCTCGATATTGATTGTTATATGTGGTTCAAACAGTTTGCTACTCAAGATAAAGGGATTCTCTTTGTCATCACTTGCTTGATTGTGTGGAGGTCTAGAAATGTTGAGATCTTCTCGGACATTAAATGGGAAACATGGACCATTATGAGCAAGATCAGAATGTTATTGGATTCTATTACTAAGGCTTTTGGTCAGACAAATACAACAAAGGATCCGAGGCTGGTTTCTTGGTACACTCCCAAAGGCAACTATATTAAATTAAATGTTGATGGATCTAGTCTTGGAAATCCAGGTAAATCAAGATTTGGAGGTCTCTTTCGAAATTAACATGGTAAATGGCTTTCTGGATTTTCAGGTTTCTGTGGTATTTCTTCTAATCTCAAGGCTGAATTAATGGCTATTTTCCATGGCATTGATTTAGCGTGGAAAGCTGGGTATAGGGACATCATCTGTGAATCTGATTCTAAAGTTGCATTGTCTTTGATTGAGGATGGAGTCACTCCAGTCCACCCTTATGTGCCTATCATTGATCATATCAGAAGGTTTATGCAATGGATCGTCCTTGGCAATTGATCTTTCAACACACATTGAGGAAAGGGAATGTTTGTGCGGATTGGCTTGCCAAATTTGGAGCTAACTTGGATCATCATTTGTTCATCTGTAACTCTTGCCCGCACCAGTTATCCAGCATGCTTGTTGCTGATGTTGTTGGTGTTCTTCACACCAGATTGTAGTTTCTTTTTGTTGTCTCTTATTTCTGTTTGATAAAAAAAAAAAATAACTAATTGGATAGTGACTACATACCCACCAGAGATTGGTCGCAGTTAAGTGGACTGTAATTCTAGGCGACTTTTTACCTAAAATGTTAGAGTTCAAATTTTGGAGTCGTCAATATGGGAAGGACTTTACATATCCATCATCTCCGATCCGAAGGTTAGTCTCACAACTTGTTTCGTGTTGTGTTTAAGGGGAAAAAATAAAAGCTCGAATATATTATGGAGTTTAGTTATATTCTTTTACAAAATACTCCAAATAATTTATGTGAGTGATGTGATAAGTAATTTATTTTTTTGTATTGTTATTATTGTTTAGGTTCCAACTATTTAGTTTTATAATATATAAAGTTAGGCTGATGTAAGATTGTCACATCAATATTTTGATACTTTCATATTCTAGCTTTCACGTGATTATGATTAAATACTATCAAATATTATATATAGTTTAACCACCATAAATTAATAATCAGAGATATTTATTATATCAGATTAACTCGACCAACCTGATATTCCAAAAATAAAAATAAATCACTTAAATTGTTTCAGAATGGTTGGGATAATTGATTTATTTCACTTCAAATCTGAACCAACTAATTATAATCGGTTCAGTTCTCGGATATACCTCTATTTTAATGTAATTAAATCTATATTCGTTGAATCGTGAAAGCATTCTTTTAATTAATAAATTATTGATTAATTGATACCTCTCTAAATTAATAAAATTTCATGGTCCATACATTATTAATTTATAGAGGTGTAACTGTATAAGATATATATATATATATATATATATATATATATATATATATATATATATATCATATGAAGACGTGAGCTACTAGTCAAATCTATTAGAGTTCAATTTTAATACATTGTTAGTGTAAAGTTTTTTAATTGTGATATATCAATCACAAATCATCCTGTGTGTGACTTTTAAGGTAGTTACGATAAGAGTCAAATATTTTAATGATATCACATTTGATGATTGATTAACAGTCTACACCTAGGATATACACCAATTAAATCCAATCTATTAATACAAATAAGAGAATTCTACTATAAATTAGATGAACATGAGATCAATTGGACAACAACAACTTCTATGGGCTGGACATATAGACATCAAAAGCTTCACAACTTTCAAAATTAAGTCATGGATAAGTCTTCCTTCATGCTAGCTTTCTTGGTTTCTTTTCTTGCTGTAACTGCTTTTCATGGTAAGATCTCTCCTTCTATATGTGCCTGACTATGAAGTATGCAAATTCTCTTATATTTTAATCAATTGAAATTTCATGCAATTTTGTTGGTCTTCCAATTTCAAAAGTTTCAGTAAGCGGTCCTCAACCTTGCAAGGTTGACAGTGATTGCGCTAACTATGACTGTTCAGGAGCGGAGACTATTAATCCTCCACCCAAGGGGCCTCGGTATTGTCATATAATTCGCAAATTTTGCTTTAATAATAGAGTATGTTTGTGTAGAAGTGTCTCTGTGATGCCAGAAACAAGTCATCAAACAAAGATGCAGGGTCGTGTAGAGTGCAAGCCCATAAGGCCATTGCTTTAGGCCCCACTTTTTTTTAATATATATATATATATATATATATATATATATATATATATATATATATATATGTATGTATGTATGTATGTATGCAACACCTCGGCTTGTTACATTACATACAACAGTTATACGCGTCTAATTATTATATGTGTATTAGAATAAACTAGACAAACCACAAAAGTAGCAAAACTTATAAATTTGAAAACTCAATAAAACTTTATTTACATGATCATTATCCTTTTTTTATTCAAAAAATGGTACGCAAAAGCATTGCTGTAGCTAAAGACGTCTTAACTAGGTTAGCACCCCAGAAGCTACCAATCATCTGCAGCATACCATGATTTTATTAAAAAAAATATAAAAAAGAATACAAAGAAAGCAAGGGGGACATAAACCAAAACCCTTGCAACAAAGTTATTTAAACCTGTAATTAGGGAGTCCTACCCTATTACGAAAAAATCATCCCTAATCACTACAAAAAAAAGGTTATTTAGCGACCGAAAATAGCGACCGAATTTGGTGGTTGCTGTTTGCGACCGAAATAGCGACCGATTGTAGGATCTAAATCAAACACTGAATAGAGTTGATATTGCGACCGAAATAGCGACCGAAATAGAGCGTAGCAGAGTTATCGGTCTCTATTTCGGTCGCAAAATAAAGGAAAGTAAAAGTCATAAATTTTTGATTTTTTAGCGACCGAAATGGCGACCGAGTTAAATGCAACGGTTAAAATTAAGTTATCTTTTGCGACCGATATTAAATCGGTCGCTAAACGACGCGTAAAAAATTAAAATAGAGCGTTTTAGCGACCGATTTAGCCACCGAATAATTCGGTCGCTAAAATTATGAATTCAAATTTTAAATTAACTATTTTAGCGACCGATTTAGCGATCGATTAATTCGGTCGCTAAAATTATGAATTCAAATTTCAAATTAACCATTTTAGCGACTGATTTAGCGACCGATTAATTCGGTCGCTAAAACTAAAATCCCTAAAACTAATATTTTGGTCTCGACGCCCTCTCCCTCACTTTCTCTTCTCTTTCTCTGCTCCTTCTTCTTCCACACTTCTTCTTCCTTCTCCCCAACTTCATCTTCTACCTTCTTCCTTCCTTCTTCTCAGTCGCGCGACCACCGCCCTGAGGCCGCCGTTCGGTCACCGCACGGCGAGGGCAGATGACCCGCGACTCGCCACCGCCCTCCTGGCACGCACAGCTGCGGTTGCGCCGTCCTCCGCCACGGTAAGGTGGTTTGACTTCCATTCCTGGGGGTTTCTCACCTCTCTTTGTTAGTTTAAGTTCCTTCCTTCATCTCCTAGACTTACCTTCAAGTTTTGAGTACATGGCTGTTACAGGAACACTGTCACCGCTGCTGGACACCGTGCCATCGCCGTCTGCCGCCGCGAGGAGCCCCACCACACCACCCCAACTTCTTCTTCTTCCTTGGGTGAGTCAAAACCCTCTCTTGTGTCTCAGATTCAAAACCCCCAAATTGATTTTGAAACCCTAACCCTAACCCTTTGATTTCAGATTTTAATCTTAAAATTAAAGCTTGCTTTATGAAATTGGGACTGTGAAACTGGTTTTATTGTCCTATGAATTCTAGTTCTATGTGAATCAACTTGTTAGATTGAACATAATCTGTTTGAGAAAATGCTTGAATCAATTGCTCGATGTGTTATTGAATTTTATTTGTTGTATGAGATGTAAATTGGTTTTGAACTCCAATATGTTGATTTTAGATTTTTGTATGATAAAAATGGTTGAACTCTTGTTAATGGGTATAAGCATGCAAGTATCTTTGAACTTTTGGTTATATGTGGTTTCAAGATATGTAACAATTGAATAATATTGGTTGAGTTTGAGTTTGCATTGAAATATCATATAGTGTGATTTCTATGTGTGAAATGCAAAAATTAAAATGAATTGGATTCAGTTGGGTATCTAATGGTGTTGTTGTTTCTCCAGCTTTTGAAGCGTATGATCAAGGTTTGTTATGTTTGTCAAGATAATATTTGTGCTTTAGGGAACATCATTTTTTGGAATTATATCATGTATATTATTTTCTTATTCGCAGGGTATGATGTATTTCTGGGTAATTTTTGTGGTTTGGTTTCTAGCGAACATGTCAACAAGAACATCTCTTCACGTGAGTAAGTCCACAAAGCATATCTCTTAGACTTTGTGTGGAAACTTTTAGAAAGAATGAAATGTAAAGAAAAGGGAAGAAATGAATCCTACCCATTTCTTTTAGACTTTGTATGATATGCTTTCTCTTTCTCTTATTGATAAGACAACTTGATAGAAAAGGATTATAGCCTACAAGGTTGTTGAAGATTTTGAAGATTGTGAATTTGTGGATACATTTTATATCCAATTTTCCATTCAATCATCTGTGTTTCATTATATTCTTGTATAAGGGAAGCATTATATTTTTGTCTCATTATATTCTTATGCAAAGTTGGGAAGACAATTACTTTTTAAGGGACAATGGAGGCGATGAACTCCACAAAGGTCTAAAAGTTGGATTCAAACAGTTCCTTAGTGAACTCCACAAAGATCCCCATAATTTGGTGTTTTGCTGGATGTAAAGGTTCAAAGGGCTTTTTCTCTTTTGCTGCAATTATCCCTAATAAGCTTTTAGGCACTAAATTGCCAATAGCTGGGCGGTGGATTGGTTTTAGATATTAGGTGCCGATGAATTCTTTTTGGTCGACGATTAGTTAGTATATCAACCATTATTGTCTTCTCCGACTTTGGTTGAATCTCTACCTTATCCCTCTTGTATTTGGTTCTTTTGTTTATGAGTTTAGAGTACCCATTATACTCTTTCAATACACTTTAGCTTATAAAAAAAAATTATATTTGGTTTGTTATATGTTTTTTAAAGAAATCGGTCACTAAATTGGTCCCTAGAACAAGTTTTGGGGACACATTTAGTGACTGATTTTTTTTAATTTAGTGGCCAATTTAGCGACCGAATTAGCGACCGAATTTTCGGTCGCTAAAATTGGTCACATAGCTGATTTTAGGAGACCAATTTAGTGACCGATTTTTATAAATTAGCAACCGAATTATTCGGTCGCTAATAGCGACCGATTACAAATTCGGTCGCTAAATGATTTAGCGACCAGGGTTTTAGCAACCGTCATTATTCGGTCGCCAATTCGGTCGTTAACCTATTTAGCGACCGAATTTTGATGAATAGCGACCGATTTCTTCGGTCGCTAAACACCCTTTTTTTTGTAGTGAATAAAACTAGGAATGGTATACCACCAACAAAAACCATGAATACTAATACCATGTGAGGTAAGCTTATCTGCACAATGGTTGGCCTCAAGAAAAATATGTGTAAATCTAAAGCTCTTCCTATTAGTAAGCTCTATACAATTTCTCCACCTATTTCTTAGGCTCCAAGTTACAATAGAAATAGAATTAAAAACAAGAATTATAAGTTTAGAATCACACTCTAGCCAAAGGTTATGCCAGCCTTTTCTATAGGCTATCTCAATTGCCATCATAGCTCCAATTAATTATGTATGAAGAGCAAAATTATTGCCGAATTTGGCAGCAAAACATCCCAGTGTAGCTGCACTCCGATCTCTGAAAATACCACCACAAGATGCTAATCCAGTTCTACCTCTAGCAGCTCCATCTGTGTTAGCCTTAATCCAGTAACATGGTGGAGGTTCCCAGCATACTTCCTTGATTGAAGGAGCGCTACTACCTCTGCCTTTGACCGAAAAAGCATGAAGGATAGAAAATTCAGTAATTGAAGAAGACATGAAACCCTTACTTAGATTACCAGAGATGTGTTTGCAATAACTAAGTTGATTGCAGCCTTGATATGTCTTTCTTTGTTTTCAAATCTAAGTTTCTTCCTGCAATGCGACACAACCCAAAACACATTTACAATAGAAGCCACAACCACATCCTTCACTCGACTAGACCAATTTCTGTCACAAATGAACAATATGCTAGAATAGGTTGATGAATCAATGACTATGTTAAAAAATGATCCTAGGCATAACCAAATTTGCTTCACAAAACTGCAATCACAGAACAAATGAGTTGTTGATTCATATGCAGCTTGACAAAGACCACACATGGAGACAAACCCATAACCTTTACTCCCTAAACTTGCATCTGTTGGCAGCTTATTATGTAAACATCTGCAAACCAATAGAGACTTATAAGGAGGAATAATTTTGGACCAAATTAGCTTGCGCAAACCCAAAGATTGACCAAGAGGTTTTTAAAATAGATAGGCATCTTTAAATGAAAGCTCACCAGAATTTAAATTCTTCCAAATCATTGAATCATTACATTCAAATGTAGGAATGATAGTTTGCTACATGATTGACATTAAAACAGGATACTTCTGAATTAAGTAGCTTGGAATAATCCACTTTCCATCACTGATAAAATCCTCAACCTTTTTTTTTACAAGATAAAATCCTAAACCATAGCTTTTAGGAAAGGATGTATGCTTTCATGACTGTTCAAGAGACTCACTAAAGGATCTGCTGACCAATTGTCCAACCAAAATAAAATGTTGCTACCATAACCAATCTGGCAAACCAAGTTATCTAGAACAGTAGATACTTTATCCTTCAATCCTGACCAAACTGAGGAGAAGATGTGATAGGGAATTTGTGAATCATTCTTAAAGACTCTTGCACCAAGCAGAACATCCCACTGACTTTGTGAAGTTACTAGTTCCCAGCATAATCTCAGCATTGCAGCCTTATTCACCTATCTCAATGATCTGATTCCAAGCCCTCCCTCCAATGTAGGACTACAAACCTTGTGCCAAGCCACAGTAATCACTTTTTTCTGTTCAACATCCCCTGACCATATAAAATTCATGATCCATTTCTCCACAGTTTTTAACAAACCAATAGACCAGGCATAAACCAAAAAACTATAGAGCATCATGCCATAAACCACACTCTTGACCAATTGGACCCTTCCAGCAATTAAAAGGAGTGAAGCTTTCCAGGTAGATAGCTTACAAATTATTCTATCAGCTATAGGTTCCAAGTACATCCTTTTAGGCTTACCTTGAAAAATAGGAATTCCAAGATAAGTGAATGGAATCTGCCTAAAAGAGAAACCAAGCAAATCAACAATGCTAGCCCTTCTCCTTGTAGAAATTGACCCTATATAAAAATTTGATTTTACAGGGTTAATTATTTGTCCAGAGGTTGCACCATATTTCTGAAAAGGATCCAAAAGAGCCTGCAAGTTCCTTTTAGTTCCTCTACAAAAAATCATCACATCATCTGCATAAAGCACATGACAAGGAACATTGATACCCTTAGGACCTGTCATCAAACTCAACTTGCCATCAATCACTAACTTAGATATTGCACGACTTAGCACCTCCTCAGTCAAACAGAATAACAAAGGAGAAAGGGGATCACCCTGTCTAACTCTCCTCTTACAGCAAAAATATCCAGATGCTTTACCATCAATTGCAATTGAAAGCTTAGCCGAGTGTAAAATAACATTGATCCAGCTACAAAACTTTTGATTAAAACCAAAAGTTTGTATAACTTTCAGCTCGAACTTCCAATCCAGGGTATCAAAAGCTTTCATAATGTCTATCTTCATGGCCAAATTCCCACCAAAAGTTCTCTTACTAAGAAGATTTATTCCCTCAGATGTCAAACAGATACAATCAGTTATTTTTCTGCCTTGGATGAAACCTCTTTGATAAGGAGAAATAAAATTGGGAGCTATCTTGGCTAACCTATCAGCCAATATTTTGGTGTAACATCCTTGGCTGCTCTATGGATTGACAACTATCCCCACAAACTAACACGGGTCTTTTCAGAATGCTTTGTCCTCACTCACACGCTTCCTGGGAAAATATCCTAGGAGGGTCACCCATCCCAGAATTGCTCCAAGTTAAGCACGATTAATTGTGGAGTTCTTAAGTGATGAGCTCTCGAAAAGAATATGCATCTTGTTGGTATAGGTAGTATCAATCAATTCATATAAGTCATCATCAACTGTATAGTCCCATACCTACACAGTCTCAAGATCCCTCTCATTCCGGTGTGTAATCGGTTCATTCATGTGTCCCTCCACCTAGAAGCCTGCCAGGAGCCGTCCCTTGTCCGTGCCTTCTTGCACCGGCGACCACTCCCCGCCCTCGTCAGTCCCGGGTGTCACATGCCCACCATCTTCCACTTGGTTCGTCCCTGAACCACACCGTACTGGGAGAGGTGCCACTCTGATACCATTTGTAACATCCCTGGCTACTCTGTGGATTGAGGACTGCCCCAACAAACCAACACGGGTCTTTTCAGCGTGCTTTATCCTCACTCACACGCTTCTTGGGAAAACTTTCCAGGAGGTCACCCATCCCATAATTTCTCTAAGCCAAGCATGCTTAACTGTGGAGTTCTTAAGTGATAGGCTCCCGAAAATAAGATGCATCTTGTTGGTATAGGTAGTACCAATCAATTCATAAAAGCCATCATCAACTGTATAGTCCCATACCTACACAGTCTCAAGATCCCTCTCATTCCGGTGTGTAATCAGTTCATTCATGTGTCCCTCAGCCTAGATGCCTCACAGGAGCCGCTCCTTGTCCGTGCTTTCTTGCACCGGCGACCACTCCCCGCCCTCGTCGACCTCGGGTGTCACAGTGATTATCTTGAACTTGAAATTAGCCACTTTAAATGGCCAAAAATGCTCTATTCTGTCTGCACACTCCACTTTAGGAATAAGAACCACCAAATTAGCATTCAAATTAGGGAGTAACAACCATTACACAAGAATTGCAGCACAACTTTAACAACATCCTCAGCTAAGCAATCCCAATACTTTTGGAAAAAGAAAGCATTAAATCCATCAGGTCCAGGTGCACTATCTTGATTCATTGAAAAAACAGCTTGCCTTACTTCATTAGCAGATGGAATACTAGTTAACATGTCATTCTCAGCATCATAAACCAAATTAGGAATCAACTCCTCAATTAGACCATTATCCATACATGTGTTTTCAGAACTGGAGATATTTTCAAAATAACTGATCACAGTATGTTCTTCAATTTCCTTTTGAGAATTGAATAGAATATAATCCTTCTTAAGTGAGCTGATTTGCTTAGCAACATTCCTTATCTTGGCCATTTTGTGAAATAAATAGGTGTTTCTATCCCATGAATCTGCCAATTGAGCCTAGACTTCTCAAGCCAAAATTGCTCTTGATAAAACAAATCCTATTCCAGTTCAACTTGAGCAACCTTTTCATTATCAAACAACACATCAGAGAATCCATTACTCTCTAACTCACTGAATCTGATCCAGTTTTTACATAGCTTCCCTTACTTTAAAGTTCACATCACCAAAGACATTTTTGTTCCAGTCTTTGAGTTTCAACTTAAGCAACTTCAATTTTTCAAATAAGAGAAACATTGGGCATCCTACCACATTTTCTTTCCAAACCTACTGCACAATTTTAATACAATCCGGGTGGCTAGATCACATTTTCATAAATTTAAAAGAAGAACAATGAGGGTTGCTATCTTTCTTTAGATCCAATAATAAGGGATAATGGTCAGAACCAATTCTAGTTAATGTGCAACATGAGATAGATGTCCAGAAATTTAAACAAGCATCATTACAAATGGCCCTATCTAATCTTCTTTCGGTTAGAGCATTACCTCTCCTACCATTTGAACAGGATTGAAGGCAAGCTTTTTCCTCTGCACTCATGAGAACCTAAAACTGAATTCCAATCTTCAATGAAGCACTAAGGAATTTCATTGGTCTGCTGTATAGAATTCAACTCCTGCCACAAAGATCTCCTACTTATATAACTGGTTGATGCATAAACTGCTGAAAAACCAATTGCTTGACCCTCAATCATAATTGAAAAATATATATGTTGATCTAAGTTAGCTATAATAGTGGGATCCAAATTCACAGCACAAGCACACCATAGATTGGGCCTCTTATTATTTCTATTATTAACCTCAAAACTATGAGATTTAATTTGCTCTAGAACCATGATGGAAGCTTATCAACAAACATCCAATGCTGAAAGATAAAAACAAGATCCGACTTGTGTAAGACACAGCTTCTTTAAAGCCAACCTAGAGGAGGGGTTGGCTAATCCTCTCACATTCCAGTATAAGCACTTCATTGATAAGTTCCTTTTAGGCCTGCATTAGACCTAGTATAAACCTCAACCTCAGCTAAAGCTGCCTTGTTTTTCTGCCTTAGTTTTTTCCTATGAGATCTTGATAAGACCTTTTCAAATTTTCCAGCATCAGCACAGTCTTCATTATGAGTCTGAACTACCACATCATATGATCAGCCTCTTGTTCCACTATATCAGCCCATTGCTGACTAATAACTCTTGTGTCTTCTGATGAATGTGCAATATATGTTAGTTTGGAAGTGTAATTAGGAAAACGTTTGTAAATAATCTTAGGAATTATGAATGAAAGTGATATGAAAATATGCACATTCATTGGATTAGAGTTTTGATCTTTTTATGTGAAAAATATACTCAAAAGATGTTGAAAATGTGTAGGATTGAAGGCCGAGCGCTCAGCTCTGGAACCAGGTGCTCAGCTCTGGCAGAAAATTGAATCAGCAGGTGCAGGAAGCTGCCCAGCGCCCAGCGCAAGTCCCGGGAGCCCAGCATGGACAGAAGCTGAACAGCCAGCACCCAGCGCTGGTTTTGACAGCAAAGTGCAGGTTCACGCGAAAGCCAGTGTTGTAACACCCCGATTTTCGGATACGCTGTATTAACAATAAAGATATATTTATTTATATTTTTATCTGACACCTAGGAAATGATTTTTGGAGAAAAGAAAATCATATCTAGAACCTACTCTATGGTAGGAAACTCTTGTTAAAATTTGGGTTTAAAACTCAGACGGAAATCGGTCTGCGTTTTTAGTGACAGTATAATTTTATACCGGCGAAAAACTCTAATTTGACCCGAAACTTAAATTTGTACATTTTTTATATTATGTCCGTGAGGAATCCTACTTTCCAAATTTCTGATCAGAAATGAAATATTATGTTTATTCGGACGAATTTTGGTAAAAGTTCGGACGGAAAACAGACGGTGTTTTCACTGACAGTAAGATTTTAATGATCGGAAAACCAAATTTTGACTCGTGAAAGAAATGATTTATGTTTAAATCATGTTTCCAACGAGTTTGGTTATTTTGAAAATTTTCGACCAAAAAACAGACAGAAACCCTAATCGAGAAACCAACGGAGTCGAAAACGGAACTGCAGAGACACATCAAGAGATCGGGACAACGAGTCATACATGATGACTCATGGAGGATGAGTCACCAAGCATTTATGAGCATTAAATGCTAGTCATCATGACTTTTTGGTAAAATGACCAAAACACCCCCCAAGCTTTCGCAGTTATTAACAAGACACATCTACGCACTCTTAACCACTCATTTTACGTGGTTATAAACCTCCCACATCTCCTAAATTTCGTGCAGCCATATATAATAAACCATACCTATTTCATTTTGCTTTCGTTTCATCATTTTCCTCTCAAAGACCGAAATCGGGTAAATGACGGAGCTGCGTATGGGATTTCCGGGAACCGCTAATGGATGTGATCAATGAGTCATGGATGACTCGTGAGATGTGGCCCAAAATCAGTCACACCTCCCTTCATTCTCCACCACATCTTTTAACCAAACCATGATTACAAATTAACTCTAGTTAGGTTATTTTAACCATAGTTAAGTTATTATATTATTTTCTAAACTTAACCTATGTCAGTTAACCTAACCTTGGTTCATTTAGACATTAAACAACTCACTCCCTCACTCAATTTCGTGGCTCCTTATCTCCTCTTCATCACTTCATTCATCCATTAATTCATTTCATAAAATTCTCTAAGTTATTTCTCTCAAAAACCTAAGACTCCATGATGGCAAAGCTTACATCTTGGATCATTCTTTTCTTCATTTCAATGGAGGATTGATAAGCCTCTGGCTCATCTAGTTTTATGGCTAGTATGACCAGGGTTTTGTGCAAATTATATCCTATTTTCACCCAAATTAGATTAGATTGTCCTCAAGCAAGGTTTTGAGTCTCTAAAGTAGTTTTAGGTTAATTTAGCCAGTTTTGAGTCAAATAATGCACTTATAGCTGTGTCTTTGTTTTCAGGTTAAGTTGGAAGTTGAGGGAATAAAGAAACAGGGGATTCACCTCGCGAGAGTATTCTCGCCTCGCGAACCTGAAAGCCAGCAGAACAGTGAAAATGTCATCCTCTCTGGTTCGCCCCGCGAATAACACCTCGCCCCGCGACCCTGAAGGCTGACTGTTCCAGGAAAATGCAAGGTTTCTGTGTCGCCTCGCGAACACTTGACTCGCCTCGCGAGTAATCCAACCCTGGAAGACCAGAAGCTATCACGGTTTAACCATGCTGAAGGTCACGGCTGTGACAGTTTGGAATTTGAAGAGTCTCGCCTCCCGAGTAGTCCTTCGCCCCGCGAGAAGACCAAACGTTGCTGACTTTTCACAATATTCGCCTCGCGAAGGTGTGCTTGCCTCGCGAGTGGACTTAATTTCTGAATAGTATAAATTGTTGTTCTGAACAGCTTGGAAGAACTTTTGCTTCTCCATAGTTTTACATATTTTCTGTGTTTTTTCGTTATTGTCATGGAGAACTAATTTCTTAGATTAATCTACTGTATGAGAATTCCATATACTTGAGGTTTTGTAATTCCTACTTTACTTGCTTTTCCCTTTTCAATACCATATTATACATTTCTGTTTGTTATTTCAGGAGTGTATAGTGTTGTATTGATTCATTTCGGTGATGTTATGTTCCTATACTTAATCGCGTTTGTTATTTCGCGTGCGTTCATTCATGTTCGTTAGTTCATGAGGGCTTAACCCGTTTGTTATTTCGGAAATAGGAACATATATCCGTAGTAGCGATTTCGTTGTTAATTGTTGCTACAACCGAAAGGGGATTAGAATCTGCTTAGGGCTTGGAATTACATGAACCAATGATAGTTGGGAATTCGAGAACAGTAGATTAATCGTTGTTTGCTATTTGATAATCTCTTTGAATTGCCTTGTTTTAATTGCTTTGTTTTGCTTGTTACTTATTTGCATCCCAATCCAAACCCCCCCCCCCCCCCCCAACTGATTTTTGTGAAAAATAACACTTTAAAAGTCCTTGTGAGACGACATCCGAGTTGTCGCCCTAAACTACAGTTTTAAAACCCGCTCGTTCTTTTTGGTGGTGCGCGACAGCGCGACCAAAAATTGGCGCCGTTGCCGGGGACTCTGGTTTGTTATTTTTCGCATTTTGTTTTCTTCTTTTCTTTCTTTTATTTTCGTTTTTGTATTGAATTGGTCTGACTACTAGGTCTAATTGCCCTAAATTGTGGGATTTTGACCCGGAAATTGAAAGAACACTGCACACACTCCGTAGAGAATTTCGGGTTAGCACTAGTAGTGATTTTAATTCTAAAACTGTTTTTGAAAACATGGGAGACCAAAGGACATTAAGACATCTTGCTGCCCCTGATGTAAGTTACAATGGATTGTGTATTTCATATCCTGGTGCTGATACTCCTTTTGAATTGAAATCTGGTTTCATTCACTTGTTGCCAAAGTTTAATGGTCTTGCAGGTGAGGATCCACACAAGCACTTGAAGGAATTCCAGGTTGTCTGCTCCACAACCTCGAGATCAGAGGGAGTAACTGAGGATAGCATCAAGTTGAAAGCTTTTCCGTTCTCACTCCAGGGAGCTGCAAAGGATTGGCTGTTATATCTTGAGCCAAACTCTATCACCACTTGGAATGATTTGAAGAGGGTTTTCTTAGAGAGATATTTTCCTGCTTCCAGAGCTGCGTCAATAAGGAAGGAAATATGTGGCATCAGGCAAGGGAATGAGTCATTAGCTGAATATTGGGAAAGATTCAAGCATTTGGTATCCGATTGCCCCAAAGATCAGATTTACGAACAACTCCTTATCCGATTACTTTTATGAAGGATTACCTGTAGATGGATAGGAATCTTTTGGATCTTGCTAGTGGGGGAGCACTTGTTGATAAAACCCCATTCTTGCCAAGCAACTCATTGAGAATATGTCACTGAATTCCCAGCGAGTTTACAACCGGAAGAAATTCATTGAGACAAGAGGTGTGTATGAGGTCCATAGTTCTTCTTCTTACCAGGCCCTTGAAAATAGATTGGATGAGCTCACTTCTTTTGTAAGGCAATTGGCAATAGACAGGGTTCAGCCTGCAAGGTTGTGTAGCATGTGCAACTCTCCTGAGCACCCTTATGATGCATGCCCCATTCTGAAGGAAGGGTCATTTTCTGATTTGTCTCAAGCCTATGCAGTCCATCCCTATAATCCAGGCAACAGTCAGAACCAATACAGCACTCCCGACCTCTCAACGAATAGGTACCATCCCAATTGGAGGAATCATCCTAATCTTCGGTATGGGAACTCATCCCAACAACAACCGATGACAGCACCACAGAATCCTCTCCAAGTGACTACTTCTGCACCTTCTGGACCTTCCCTAGAGGATATGCTCAAGCAATTGGCCGCAAACAACCTCCAGCTTCAGCAGCAGGTTGGACAGTTGCGGCCATGAGCACGAGCCAAAGAGAGGACGGATGCTAGTATTCAGGCCTTGCATACACAGGTTGGACAGCTTGCCACTTCCATAAATAACATACAGCAAGCTCAAGGACCAAGTCAACTACCTGCACAGCCAGTGATAAATCCCAATGCATCCAATCCTAATGTAAGTGCCATTTCTCTGAGATCTGGAAAAGTTGTTGAGGCCACCTCTGGAAAAGATGAAGAAACTATTGAGGTAACTCCTGAGCCTTCAGTCGATGTTGAAGCTGAGAAAGTATACAGACCACCAATCCCATTCCCACACAGATTGTGGAATAATAAGAAGATTGGTGGTGAAGATAAGGAGAAGGAAATTCTTGATGTGTTCAGAAAGGTGGTTGTAAATATTCCTCTTCTAGATATGATCAAGCAGGTGCCCAAGTATGCGAAATTTCTCAAGGATCTATGCACCAACAAGAGGAAGTTGAAGAATAATGAGAGAGTTGATTTGGGAAGAAATGTCTCAGCTCTTATCCAGTCTAAGCCTGCACCAGACAGAGTTGCTGTTTTAGCCCCTACTCAGGCATTACCACAGAAGTGCAAGGATCCAGGCACTTTCACTATTCCATGCACTATTGGGGACAGGAAATTTGAAAATTGCATGTTGGATTTGGGAGCCCCCATAAATGTCATGCCCACTTCTATTTTCAATAACCTTGATCTTGGGCCTTTGCAGTATACAGGTATCACCATCCAGTTGGCCAATAGGACCAGTGCCCGCCCCATGGGAATGGTAGAAGATGTGCTGGTGCAAGTTGATGAGCTAATTTTTCCTGCTGACTTCTACATCCTGGACATGGCAGGAGAGACACATTCCAGTAGATCACCTATAATCTTGGGCAGACCATTCATGAAGACAGCTAAGACTAAAATTGATGTTAATGATGGGACCATGTCTATGGAGTTTGGTGATATAGTGGCAAGGTTTAAAATCTTTGATACTATGAAGCAGCCCCTGGAAGAGCACTCTGTTTTCCAAATGGAGTTGCTCTCTGAGCTTATTGATGAGACCTGTGATGACTTGGTTTCTGAATTTCCATTTAATTCTGGCTTTGATGATATTTTTTCTTGTCCTGATTGTACTAACACTAACCATTGTGTGGTGTGTGCTGAGATTGCAGCATGTTTAGAAGGTGATGGATTAGTCAATGAAGTGAATGAGGAACGTGCAGAAGATGAAGCAGCACCGGAGGCCCTCCCTACCTATCTGCCACCTCCCCCTTCGAAACCACCAGAGGGACTGGATTTTGCACCATGGCCGGACCAAGGGGTTGAACCCCAATTTTATTGGGAGGACTTTGTTGAGAAAGCTGTCATCTTTGATCCAAGAGGAAGTGTTGAGTCCGCCGCATTGGGCAAGGTCACCAACATAGTCAAGTGCTCACTCATATATCAAGGATGCAAGTTATGGGACCATGAAATGAACTCTATCTCTTTGGCCTTAGGCTACAAGCAATGGGATCCAGGTGGCAGCTCCCGCATACACTGCACTTGATTAGGGAGTACCCTTTCCTTTCCCTCACTCTGATTTTATAGTCATGATTGTTTCATTGGGGACAATGCATGTTTTAAGTGTGGGGGAGGGAACTAGTTGTAGTTTTGTTGTGTCTTGTTTTTTTTCCTTTTCTTTTAATAAAGCTCCTGAATAATTTGAGAAGCTCAGGAGTTGTGTTGAGTCTTTTGTTGGCAAGTTTGCTGGATTTTGATTGATTTTGCACAGATTGATTGCATGATTTATGTGATGATTTATTCCCCCTAGGTTGAAAAAAAATTTTGTTTTTGAAAAGTGATTCCCATGTGATTGAAAACTGAACTTTGAGATTTTGTTATGATGGCATGATTTATGATAAGTTTGGGGTGATAGGAAGCACACACTAGGGATAGAATCTCTGTCAAACAATTTGCAAAAATGTCCAGGTGAGGATTTGAGCCTCCAACATGTTTTTGACTGTGAGAATCACTTTCAAGTTGCACTTTCCTGAATTTGCTTGAATCTCTTTATGGTTTGCATGTTTATGTGTTTGCTTCAAATGATTTAGGCATTTTCTTTGTAAATAACTACTTAGCCTAAAAGAACCAATTCCTAATGCATGTTCCCTAGTTAGCCCCATTGAGCCTGATTAGCCTGTTAATTCTTGATAACCTAATGTTATGAGCTCAAAATCTGGAAAACCATGTTAACATGATCTTAGGATTAGGAGAGCATGGAATCTTAGAAAGAGAATGGGTGCAAGAAACTAAGTTTGGGGTGGCTACAAGGATATGATGTGCTGCTTGGGATTGAGAAAAAAAATAAAATAATAAAAAGGTTGGAGCCAAAGGCATATAAAAAAATGATAAAAATAAAAGTATTAGAAGAAATGGCTGTAGTCACCCAAGGCAAGTGAAAAATGAGAAAAGGAACTTGAGTGGAATTTCAATGTTTTGAAGTGTTTCATGCTCTCTTAGTTCCTAGGGTCTTCAGCCTAGTACCTTTGTATATCCTACCCTTAGCCAGACCCCATTACAACCCATAAAAGACCTTTTGATGTTGCATGCATGTTTTCTGTGGGAATCATTTGGAGATGAAAATCAAATTTATGGGAAGTGTTCTTGAAAAGTGAAACTGAGTGCAATGTTGATAGCCTGACACAAACTGAGCGATTGAGTGAACACTAAATGCCCTTGTGAGGAAGGCAGTTGTTTGAATTTGGTGATCTCCCTCTTGTGTGTAACTTGGATCCCCTGCTTAGATTAATGATTGTTTGAATGATGAAATTCTCAATTGTTTAGAATGAATGATTGTGGGGATTGCTTTGTTTGAAAGGGGGGACATTGAAGAAAACTGTTTTGATGTATTGCTTGAATTTGTGCAAGGTTGATTGAATCTTTTAAAGCTTGCCAGGTCTTGAGTCTTTTTGATTTTTGAGTTGTAGTTTGCTTGGGGACAAGCAAAGTTTAAGTTTGGGGTATTTTGATAAGCCTCTGGCTCATCTAGTTTTATGGCTAGTATGACCAGGGTTTTGTGCAAATTATATCCTATTTTCACCCAAATTAGATTAGATTGTCCTCAAGCAAGGTTTTGAGTCTCTAAAGTAGTTTTAGGTTAATTTAGCCAGTTTTGAGTCAAATAATGAACTTATAGCTGTGTCTTTGTTTTCAGGTTAAGTTGGAAGTTGAGGGAATAAAGAAACAGGGGATTCACCTCGCGAGAGTATTCTCGCCTCGCGAACCTGAAAGCCAGCAGAACAGTGAAAATGCCATCCTCTCTGGTTCGCCCCGCGAATAACACCTCGCCCCGCGACCCTGAAGGCTGACTGTTCCAGGAAAATGCAAGGTTTCTGTGTCGCCTCGCGAACACTTGACTCGCCTCGCGAGTAATCCAACCCTGGAATACCAGAAGCTATCACGGTTTAACCATGCTGAAGGTCACGGCTGTGACAGTTTGGAATTTGAAGAGTCTCGCCTCGCGAGTAGTCCTTCGCCCCGCGAAAAGACCAAACGTTGCTGACTTTTCACAATATTCGCCTCGCGAAGGTGTGCTCGCCTCGCGAGTGGACTTAATTTCTGAATAGTATAAATTGTTGTTCTGAACAGCTTGGAAGAACTTTTGCTTCTCCATAGTTTTACATATTTTCTGTGTTTTTTCGTTATTGTCATGGAGAACTAATTTCTTAGATTAATCTACTGTATGAGAATTCCATATACTTGAGGTTTTGTAATTCCTACTTTACTTGCTTTTCCCTTTTCAATACCATATTATACATTTCTGTTTGTTATTTCAGGAGTGTATAGTGTTGTATTGATTCATTTCGATGATGTTATGTTCCTATACTTAATCGCGTTTGTTATTTCGCGTGTGTTCATTCATGTTCATTGGTTCATGAAGGCTTAACCCCGTTTGTTATTTCGGGAATAGGAACATATATCCGTAGTAGCGATTTCGTTGTTAATTGTTGCTACAACCGAAAGGGGATTAGAATCTGCTTAGGGCTTGGAATTACATGAACCAATGATAGTTGGGAATTCGAGAACAGTAGATTAATCGTTGTTTGCTATTTGATAATCTCTTTGAACTGCCTTATTTTAATTGCTTTGTTTTGCTTGTTACTTATTTGCATCCCAATCCAAACCCCCCCACCCCCCCCCCCCCCCCCCCAACTGATTTTTGTGAAAAATAATACTTTAAGAGTCCTTGTGAGACGACATCCGAGTTGTCGCCCTAAACTACAGTTTTAAAACCCGCTCGTTCTTTTTGGCGCGTGCGCGACATCGTGACCAAGGATCCTCTTCCTCATCCCCTTAACTCTCTTTATCAACCACTACTTCTGATTAGAGGAGAAGAATTGAGAGAGAAACCTCAATAGTTGCAAGAAGCCTTTGTTGGATGCTTTGAAACCAAGTTGGAGCAGTCTCAGTGAGGGAGTCTCCATACACTCTTCAACCGTTGGATCATTCCCAAATTTTATAACAAGGTTCCAGACTTGTGGTTCTTCATATCCAACGGTCAGAATTTGGAAACAACCTCCAGAGTGTGAGATATGAAGCTCGTACACTAGGCCTAGGAGGTGAGAAACTCAACCCGTATACCATCTAACATGTCATCATAGAATTGCGATCTGAGTTTCATTAACCGTTGGATCGGGCAGAACCTTTGAGAAGGTTTATGAAGGATAGTTCTTCATTGTCACCTTTAATTTTTTTAAACAAAGATCTGTGGCTAGAGATATGGATCTCGAACAGTAGCTCTGTTTGTGTAGCTTTTCCATAGGATTCATGAGCTTATTTTGAATCCGATTTCCCCTAAGTCCAGTCGTTGTTCTTGTAAGTTTTTCCATCGATTTTGTCTCTTGATTCGAATAGATTTATTTATTTGAAACCCTATTGTTGATTCGGTTGGTATTTGGTGTTTCCGACGAATTGTGATACTCATACGTGTAATCGGGACGGAAAGCGGAACGGTGGATGTGTAAGGATGGATGGTAGCAGATTTGTGAATGTTGTTGGACAACATTGATGAGTGTGATTTCACCTCATATTTCCATGACATTTTGCATGCGTTTTCATATAGTTTAGGCTTATTTTATTCGATTATTAGTTAATTTTGCCTTGGAACAAGTAAGGTGGTTTTGTGGTGCTTGTGTGCAGGAATCGGGAACTAAATTGCTCAGGATCAGTCACATTGGAGTTGGCATGAAGATGGGAGCTTGGAAGGCAAGAAAATGGTGCAAACATAGCTGATAACGGCCAGGCCGTGATGCCCATCACGGTCGTGATCAAGGGAAGCTGAAAGAGAAGAAGGAAAAATTCAGAAGCTGTCACGGCCAGGCCGTGATATCCATCACGGCCGTGACAGGAAAATTGAGCCAGACCCCTTGTAGGAAGAATCTGTCACGGCCGTGACAGATCATTTATTGAAGCAGCGTGCTAGGCAGAAGTCATCACGGCCAGGCCGTGACGGCCATCACGGCCGTGATGCGCATTCCTTGGATCTGAAGCAATTGATTTTACCTGGTTTTTGTATTGGTTTAGGATTCAAACTGCCCAATCTTATAAATAGGACCTAGGGGCTCAAGTCTGGTACGAACTTTGTGTGGGCTGTTACCTTAGATTGATTGAGAAATTCTCTTCTTCTTCTCCTCCTTTTCTCTTAGGGATTTTTTTTTTCTGTTCATGTTATTGTAATCAAGCTTGTCGTCACCATGACAAGGCTTGAGTAGTAGTCTAGTTTCTAGGAATTGGGGCTATGCCCAGAACTTGTTTATGGTGATGTATTGATTTTGATTTCTTGTGAATTCAGATTTGTTTTTGATTCGATCCCTATTGCTTTAATTACTCGCGAATTCGGTGGCCACTTGTTTGCCTGCCATAGATACACTAAGGACGAACCTAGCGGTGAACTTAGGTATCGGATCTATAGGAGTCGAACTTAGGACTGAAATCACGAGAGTTAGAAGCCGTCCTTCGAGGATTCACGAATCGTCACAAAACTCAAGGGGTCCGATTTAAATTCAATTACCACGAGAGTATGGATTAATTTAATCGGGTACGACTTTTGTAACCCGAGAGGGAGCATTAGCTAATTTAGGACAGATTCGCCTTCAAAACAAATTTTGGCAATTAACAAGGAGAGAAGTCGATTCGGTAACATAGACAGTTTTGTGGCATCCCAATTCCTGGGAACCTATTTGAATTTGAAAACCCCCAATTTGAATTGCTTTCTGTTCTGTTTAATTGCAAAATTTAAATTTGATTGTTACTTGATCCTATTTCAAAAATCAAAACCTTTTCAAAATCTTAGTCCAGTTTTATCGATTTACTAATTAGTTGTGATTTGAGACCACGGTCCCTGTGGGATCGATCTTTTTATAACTTGGCAACGAATCCGGTACATTTGCCGGAATCTATCACATCAAGTTTTTGGCGCCGTTGCCGGGAACTGTGTTTCCTTGAATTTCAACTTAATTTTTAAATTGATTTTTCTGGACATTTTCTTTTTTTTTATTTTTTTTTTATTTTATTTCTTTTTATCTAGAGTATCTATCTCTCTACCATAGGTATTTTTTCTCTTTTATGCAAAGATCCCTAAGTCTTGGAGACCTTATTGAAGCCGACCCCGAGATCGAAAGGACCTTTCATAGGCGTAGGAGACTACAAAGAGAGAGAGAGAAGTTGATTCCCATTCCACTCATGGCAAATCTACCAGATACGAAGCCATTGAAGGACTATGCAGCCCCAAATGCTAGGGTTCTGCGAACTGGGATTGCAAGGCCGGAAATTGAGGCGGAAAACTACACTATACCGCCTCACTTAATTAGCATGATTAGGCAACATCAGTTTGGAGGATTACCCTCGGAGGACCCGACGGATCATGTGGAGACATTCTTGGAATTCACCGATGCGATAAGGATTCAAGGTGCCTCGATCGATGCTATACGCCTGAGGTTATTCCCCTCCTATCTGACAGGAAAAGCGAAAGCTTGGTTGAAGCAAGTGCCCGCTAACACGTTGACAACTTGGGACCAATTAGAGCAAGCATTCTTGGAGAAATTCTTCCCTCCATCCAAGACTGCTTACCTAAGGACTCAGATCACCAGCTTCTTCCAAAAAGATGGAGAATGCTTATCAGAAGCTTGGGATCGCTACAAGGGATTGTTGGAGTCTTGCCCACATCATGGACTCGAGAGGTGATTATTAGTGCGCACCTTCTACAACAGATTGGATTATTCGTCAAAGGTGTCACTCGACTCCGCAGCTGGTGGAGCCTTCATGAACAGACCCCTGACTGAAGCATTCAACATCATTGAGAACGTGACCACCAATTATCACCAATGGGGTTCAGAAAGAGGTAATAACCTGAAAAAGATTTCGGGGGGTATGTTTGAAATGAATAGCACAGATCTTATAATGTCTAAAATTGACTCACTGAATAAACGTTTTGATCAGCTCGAAAGGGCTAATGTGAGTGCAATAGGTGCTACTAACATTGTGTGTGAGATTTGTGGAATGCAGGGACATGATATCATGGAGTGCCCGCGTGGTATTGCCGCTGGATCTGGTGCCTCGGGGGAGCAAGTGAACGCTTGTCACAACTTCTATGACACGAACCCGAAGCTGCCAAACTACGCTCCCCCAAATCCCTACAACCAGAGGAAGAACAACCCTTACCTCTCCTACGGGAACTACAGCAACACTCTGAACCATGAGTTCCAACAAGGCCAAGGTAATAGGAAACCCGCTCCGGGGTATCCTCAGGTACAGAAGTCTAAACTCGAGTCTCTATTGGAAAGTTTTGTTGAAACTCAAACAAAACAAAATGAAGAGTTTAGACAACAAGGTAGGGAAGTTAATAAGGCAATAAAAGAACTAACATCTAAGGTAGATAACTTAGTCATCCATAACAAGATGTTAGAAACTCAAATTACCCAACAAGCTGGAAATTCGATGAGGCAACCGGGCAAATTTCCTGGACAACCTGAGGTGAACCCAAATAATGAACAATGTAAAGACGTGAGTCTACGGAGTGGTAGGAAACTTGAAAATCCCGAAGCTAAAGGGGAGGGCGATAACAAGAGTGTAGCTGAGGAGGAGGAACCTACTGAGACACAACCTTCAGGAGAGGAAAAGCCTAGTGAAATAGTGTCTAAGTATGTCCCTCCGCCACCTTATCAGCCTCCGATACCTTTTCCTCAAAGGTTGCCTAAGGCCAAATTGGATAAGCAATTTGGAAAATTTCTAGAGGTCCTTAAGAAATTGTACATTAATGTACCCTTCACTGAGGCATTACAACAAATGCCGACATATGCTAAATTTCTTAAGGATATCTTGTCAAATAAGAGAAAGCTAGAGGACTATGAAACAGTGGCTTTAACTGAGGAGTGCAGCGCTCTAATTCAAAATAAATTGCCTCCTAAATTGAAAGATTCAGGTAGTTTCTCTATTCCATGCTTAATCGGTAACACTAGTTTTGATAAAGCTCTTTGTGATTTGGGGGCTAGTGTTAGTTAGTCTTATGCCCCTCTCTGTTTGCAAGAAGTTGGAGATGGGTGAACTAAAACCCACAACAATCTCCCTTAAATTGGCGGACCGGTCCGTCAAATTCCCAGTGGGCATCTTGGAGGATGTTCCTATTAGAGTGGGTAAATTTTTCATTCCTGCGGATTTTGTGGTACTTGAAATGGAAGAGGATTCCTAAATCCCCATTATTCTTGGTAGGCCTTTCTTGGCTACCGCAGGAGCCATCATTGATGTTAAAAACGGGAATTTAACCTTAACCGTGGGTGATGATAAAGTTGAATTTGATTTAGCTAAATCTATTAAACACCCTTCTTTTGAAGATTCTTGTTGCAGGATTGACTTAATGCACCAAGTGGTGAAAGAAGAATCTACACAAGCTTGTGTTGATGACCCGCTGGAAATGTGTTTGATTGGTGGAGACTTAAACACTCATGGAGGATAAGTAAGGGATTACCCCCGCTTTCTGGAGGCTAGTCCAGAAATTCCTCCCAACAAAACAAAGAAAGAGAAACTTGAGTTGACACCATAGAAAAAGAATCTGAAAAATGAAGAAGCCCCTAAGGTAGAACTAAAACCCCTTCCCTCCACATTGAGGTATGAATTTCTCGGTCCTAACTCTTCCTATCCGGTAATTGTGAATGCTAGCTTGAATGATTTGGAAACTGAGAAATTACTTAGAGAGCTTAGAATGCATAGGAAAGTGATAGGATATACAATTGATGATATTAAAGGCATAAATCCTTCCTTTTGTATGCATCGCATTCTAATGGAAGATGAGCATAAACCATCCATTGAGCATCAACGTAGGTTGAACCCTAATATGAAAGAGGTGGTTAAGAAGGAAGTGCTTAAGCTGTTAGATGCGGGGGTTATTTATCCGATCTCCGATAGTGAATGGGTTAGTCCGGTGCATGTGGTTCCTCAGAAAGGGGGATGACTATTATTCAAAATGAAAATAATGAACTAATCCCTACTAGGACAATAACCGGTTGGAGAATGTGCATCGATTATAGGAAACTAAATAAGGCAACAAGGAAAGATCACTTCCCTCTCCCATTCATTGATCAAATGCTTGAAAGGTTAGCTAGGCATTCATACTTTTGTTACTTGGATGGATATTCTAGTTTTCATCAAATTCCTATACATCCTAGTGATCAAGAAAAGACCACGTTTGCTTGTCCCTATGGCACTTTTGCCTATAGAAGAATGCCTTTTGGTCTATGTAATGCACCGGCTACCTTTCAAAGATGCATGACTGCAATCTTCTCTGAATTTATTGAAAACATCACGGAGGTTTTTATGGATGATTTTTCTGTATATGGAACTACCTTTGATGATTGTTTAACAAATTTGTCTAAGATTTTGCAGCGATGTGAAAAAACCAATCTGGTATTGAATTGGGAGAAATGCCATTTTATGGTAAAAGAAGGTATAGTGCTTGGGCACTTGATTTCTGGTAGAGGTATTGAGGTGGACAGGGCCAAAATAGATGTTATTGAAAATTTGCCCCCACCAATAAATGTGAAAGGAGTTAGAAGTTTTTTGGGACACGTCGGATTTTACCGGCGTTTCATCAAAGATTTTTCGAAAATTTCTAAACCTTTATCTAACCTCTTAATGAAAGATGCTCCATTTGATTTTAATGAAGAATGTTTGAGTGCATTTTGTAGGTTGAAGGAAGCTCTGACCACCGCTCCCATTCTGCAAACACCAAATTGGGATGAGCCATTCGAAGTAATGTGTGATGCTAGTAACTATGCCGTGGGAGGAGTATTGGGACAGAGGAGAGACAAGAAGGTCCATGCAATATACTATGCAAGCAAAACTCTAGATGGAGCTCAAGAGAATTATACCACAACTGAGAAAGAGTTGCTTGCGGTTGTCTTTGCTTTCGAGAAATTCAGATCTTACCTTGTGGGGTCTAAAGTCATAGTGTACACCGACCACTCCACACTAAGGTACCTCATGACTAAGAAGGAAGCAAAGCCGAGACTCATCCGATGGATTCTACTTCTGCAAGAATTCGATTTGGAGATTCGAGACCGGAAAGGGACGGAGAACTTAGTTGCGGACCACTTATCCAGACTTGAACCATCTGAACATGAGAAGGACAATCTGCCGATAGATGATTCTTTCCCCGATGAGCAACTGTTTGCCATCTTGGGAGAGGAAGCTCCATGGTATGCGGACTTTGTGAATTACTTTGCATGCGGGATTCTACCACCGGAGCTCAATTATCAACAAAAGAAGAAGTTCTTTTCTGATCTCAAGAACTACGTATGGGATGAGCCCTACATTTTCCGCAAGTGTACGGATAACATATACAGAAGGTGCATTTCGGAAGTTGAGGTTCCAAGTATCTTGAGTTGTTGTCATTCCTCATCTTATGGGGGACATGCTAGTGCCTCGAAGACAGCAGCGAAGGTGCTTCAGGCTGGTTTCTATTGGCCTCATATTTTCAGAGATGCCCGGATGTTCGTGCTTGCTTGTGATCCATGTCAAAGAACGGGAAACATCTCTAAGAAGCATGAAATGCCACTCAACACCATGCTAGAAGTGGAGATATTTAATGTTTGGGGAATTGACTACATGGGACCCTTTCCTTCATCTTGCAATAATAAGTTCATTCTTGTAGTTGTTGATTACGTCTCTAAATGGGTGGAGGCCGTCCCTTCCCCAACAAGTGGTGCAAGAACCGTAATCAAACTATTCAAGAAGGTGATTTTTCCAAGGTTTGGGGTTCCGAGGGCAGTCATTAGTGATGGAGGATCGCACTTCATTGAAAGACAATTTGAGAAACTCCTACTCAAGTATGGAGTCACTCATAAGATCGCCACACCTTACCACCCTCAGACGAGTGGACAAGTCGAAGTTTCCAATTGAGAGATAAAGAGCATTCTTGAAAAGACTGTTTCAGGTTCGAGAAAGGATTGGTTCTTAAAGCTTGATGACGCTCTTTGGGCCTACCGTACGGCTTACAAGACTCCTATCGGGATGACACCCTTTAGACTTATTTACGGTAAGCCATGTCACTTACCCGTCGAGCTTGAGCATAAAGCTTTGTGGGATATTAAGATGCTAAACTTTGATATGAAAGCCGCTGGGGAAAAGAGAATCCTTCAACTTCAGGAACTTGATGAGCTAAGGTTGGATGCCTATGAGTCCACACGATCTTACAAGGAGAGAACAAAGAAGTGGCATGATAAGCATATCCTTCGTAGAGAATTCCATGAAGGAGAACTAGTGCTACTTTATAACTCAAGGTTGCGGTTATTCCCAGGGAAGCTCAAGTCTAGATGGTCCGGACCATTTAAAGTATTGAAAGTATTCCCATATGGTGCCGTCGAGGTCTGGAGCCAAGAACGTGGAACATTCAAGGTCAATGGACAGAGACTGAAACACTACCTTGGAGAACATCCACTTGAGCAGGAGGGTGCGATTCCCCTCCTAGATCCAACAACAAATGACTGAAAGGACTATGGTCAAGCTTAAGACCATAAATAAGCGCTTCTTGGGAGGCAACCCAAGTTTTCTTTCCCTTTTTCCATTTGTTTTTGAACTAACTCTTGAATAATTTGAGAAGATCAAGAGTAAAAAAATAAAAAAAAAATCATAAATTAATAGATTTGCCAGTGTTTTCAGGTTAGGAAGTGATGGAAAGTGAAGAGAGGATGGAAAAGAAAAGTCAGCAACCATCACGGCCAGGTCGTGATGTCCATCACGGCCGTGATGGCCAAAAGCTAAAAGTCAGAGACCATCACGGCCAAGCCATGATGTATATCACGGGTGTGACAAGTAATCCCCAAAGAGCAGAAGCCATCACGGCCAGGGCGTGATACTGATCACGGCCGTGATGTGAAGAACAGAAAGGGACATAAAGGATCGCGGCCAGGGCGTGATACTGATCACGGCCGTGATGTGAAGAACAGAAAGGGACAGAAAGGATCACGGCTAGGCCGTGATATAGGTAACGGCCGTGACAGGAATCCTGAGCAGGACAGAGACCATCACGGCCAGGCCGTGATACGTATCACGGCCGTAATGGCCATTTTTACCAGACACAGAACTTGTCACGGCCAGCCCGTGATGTGGGTCACGGCCGTGACGCGTGATTTCCTCTGCTTTTTAAAACCTAAAAACGCCTTTTCTGCCATATACTCCCTCACTCCCTTCATCTTCTCCACTGCTCCCCACCTCCATAGCCCACCCAACCTTCTTCCCAACTCCTCCTTCTTCTGAAATCACACATCACGCACACTTCTCCCCAACACCATCACGCTCCTCTGCATCCCACCCTTTTCTTCTTCTTCCCCTCGCACTGACCTCCATAGCCAAAAGCTCGAAAATCACCTCCCCATTGCACCCACAAGCAACCAACACCACTCATTTCCTCCCTAGACCTCCCCCAATCAACACCCACAAGGAAAACCCTTCAATTTTGGGAAGATTCAAAATCCCCAAAATTTGGAACCCTAACCAACCCAGCGCAGAAGCAGAAAAGGGGACTAAGATTTTTTTGGGGTACTCTCTAGGATCATGGCAACCAAAAGGCAAAGGGCAGCTCAGGCTTCACGCACTCGCAGTAGAGCAGGTAACCACTCCGACTCTAACTCTTCAAATTCCAAGACTGATGGATATGGGTTTGGGATAGTTTTTAAGGATATTGCTCAATAGGATAGGTTTAACGCTTTAAAAAATAGAAAAATAATACAAACCAAATATCTTGATGATGCATGTTTGGATACCCTAGGATTGACTGTGGACGTCAATTGGATGTTGCAAAACATAGGGTGGAGCGAGTTCGCTCGCACCAGATACCCTGCATATGCTGGCCCTACTGTGGAGTTCCTGAGTTCCCTGAACGCAGAAATCCTCCAAGGGCAGCATTGTCGAGAAGGGTGGATCACATTACGCCTCTTCAACCAGGACTTCGTACTAACCCTGGCCGAATTTAATGAGATTTTTGGATTGCCAGTAGGGGGTGACCGAAGATACCCCTAGGGTTTAGTGCGCATGATTTCTGGTCAGTGATAGACTACGAGGGCAGGCGTTTTGACCCTCGGACATCCAAGTCCACAGCCTTTGCTAACCCTAGCATCAGGTACATGCATAGGGTTATAGCCAATACCCTGTTTGGCCGTGGCGAGAGTGATGGATCCGTCCGCCAGGACGAGGTCCTTATATTATAGGCCATGCTCCACCCTGAGAGCAATGTGGACACAGGGTCCTATTTGGCTAGGCACCTCTTAAAGGTTGCCAAGAGTGCGAGTGGCACTATTGTCATTGGTGGCCTCTTCACCACCATATGCAACCACTTCAACTTTGATCTGGATGGTTTTGAGGCCGCCCCTGGACGGACCCGTATCTCCTTATAGGCTTGTGAGGCTATGGGGATGATCGTCCAGGAGGATGACATATACTGCCTAAAACACCCCAGGTTGAGGCACCCAATTCCTCTCCCTAACCCCACACTTTTAGATGTATCAAACCCGGCCAACTGGAAAGTGCCGGTGGGAGAGGAGCCTCAGCCCATTAGAGTAGAGAGGTCGTTACGCCCGCCACCGCAGGCCAGGCCGACTGGGCACCCGTCTTCTTCCGCTGCAGGTTCATCATCTGATGACCCCTATGCGCGGTTCGCATCCATTTTCGACACCATTTTATCGAACCAGGAGCACATTATGGAGGAGCAGCGAGAGCATAGAGCTATGCTCCAGCAGCTCTACGACTGGCATTTGAGCCAGAACCCCCCGCCTCAGTGAGATACTCTGTTCCTTTCCTTTTTTTATTTTTTATCTTATTTGCATTTTTATCCTCCCTACGGCTTAATTATTTACATTAGGGACAATGTAAGTTTTTAAGCTTGGGGTAGGGGCATCATTTTTGCATCCTCGCATGTTGCATTCACTTAGGATTAGTTTGCATAAATCACATGATTAAACTGCCCCCTGCTTAGGATATGCCCCAATAGCGAAAAACTTTGTGCCAATCGAAATAGGACAGCCAATTGAATTATGACAGTGGATTTTTTAACTCAATTTTTGAATTCTTGTGATAGGCTAAAAATGAAAAATGCTTGAGACAATCTTTTGAATGTTAATAATTAGCAAATGGTTCCTTAGATTTAGGTTTCTCATCGATTCTAAACCACTAAATGAGAGATTTTGAGCCAAAAAGGGGTACTCACTAAATCTACCCCATTCCTTGATGATCGAGTGATTTATTTCCTCTTGGATTGTGCCATCTAGAACTTGACTTGAAACCGTTTCGAAGCTTAAAAATTTTTGAAAACACATTTGAAAATGATTGAGGCACTAGGTATTTTTCTGGTCTTCTGAGCTTTGACTGATAAATTGCCCCTTAGTTGTCCAATTTTGAGCCTAAAAGAATAAATACTTTTCTTGGTACCATTGATCTATTTTAATGAACAATGCTTAGTATGGCACCTCTTAAAGTGTTGCAAAGGTCAAGAAGGGTAGTTTAAAGGATAAAGTGTGAGATAAAAAGTTAGAAAAATTTATCGAAAAGTTGAAAATCTCCCCTTCTCCAAATAAAAATAAATAAAAATAAAAAAAAAAATGGAGAAGGGGATAAGAAAAATAAAGCGAGAAATAAGGAAAAAAAAGATGAGAAAAAGAAGGTGGAAAACTGAAGCCCAAAAAAGGAATTTTAGGAGGTGTCATGCTTCGCACTGGTCGATTTTGTTTAGCCTCTAGAATTTCCCTTTTTTTTATTTCCCCACCTAACAATAAATCCCATGGCCCCGTTACAACCGAAATAAAAGACCTCTTGATTCTTGTGTGCTTTCATTAATAAAGTAGAGATTTGGTTAATAGTCAAGCTTATGGTAGGGCACCTTACTTGAGGAAACTGAGCGAATTGTCACATACCCTCAAACACATGAGTGAGGTAAGAAGAGTACCCGAATTGGTGAGAGATGTGAGTCTGGGAACCTAAGCTCCTAAATGGACTTAAAATCGATTGTCTCTTGGTTTCTTATGGAATATGCCAATTGCTTGAATTCATGACTCGGGTTCTAGATTCACTGTCCATGCTTCGATTGGTTAACTTTTCTGGTCTTAGTTATTGCTTAAGGACAAGCAAAATCTTAAGCTTGGGGTAGTTTGATGAGTGTGATTTCACCTCATATTTCCACGACATTTTGCATGCGTTTTCATATAGTTTAGGCTTATTTTATTCGATTATTAGTTAATTTTGCCTTGGAACAAGTAAGGTGGTTTTGTGGTGCTTGTGTGCAGGAATCGGGGACTAAATTGCTCAGGATCAGTCACATTGGAGCCGGCATGAAGATGGGAGCTTGGAAGGCAAGAAAATGGTGTAAACAGAGCTGATCACGGTCGGGCCATGATGCCCATCACGGTCGTGATCAAGGGAAGCTGAAAGAGAATAAGGAAAAAGTCAGAAGCTGTCACGGCCAGGCCGTGATGCCCATCATGACCGTGACGGGAAAATTGAGCCAGACCCCTTGTAGGCAGAATCTGTCACGGCCAGGCCGTGATGACCATCACGGCCGTGACAGACCATTTATTGAAGCAGCGTGCTAGGCAGAAGCCATCACGGCCAGGCCGTGACGGCCATCATGGCTGTGATGCGCATTCCTTGGATCTGAAGCAACTGATTTTACCAGGTTTTTGTATTGGTTTAGGATTCAAACTGCCCAATCTTATAAATAGGACCTAGGGGCTCAAGTCTGGTACGAACTTTGTGTGGGTTGTTACCTTAGATTGATTGAGAAATTCTCTTCTTCTTCTCCTCCTTTTCTCTTAGGGATTTTTTTTTTCTGTTCATGTTATTGTAATCAAGCTTGTCGTCACCATGACAAGGCTTGAGTAGTAGTCTAGTTTCTAGGAATTGGGGCTATGCCCAGAACTTGTTTATAGTGATGTATTGATTTTGATTTCTTGTTAATTCAGATTTGTTTTTGATTCGATCCCTATTGCTTTAATTACTCGTGAATTCGGTGGCCACTTGTTTGCCTGCCATAGATACACTAAGGACGAACCTAGCGATGAACTTAGGTATCGGATCTATAGGAGTCGAACTTAGGACTGAAATCACGAGAGTTAGAAGCCGTCCTTCGAGGATTCACGAATCGTCACAAAACTCAAGGGGTCCGATTTAAATTCAATTACCACGAGAGTATGGATTAATTTAATCGGGCACGGCTTTTGTAACCCGAGAGGGAGCATTAGCTAATTTAGGACAGATTCGCCTTCAAAAAAAATTTTGGCAATTAACAAGGAGAGAAGTTGATTCGGTAACATAGACAGTTTTGTGGCATCCCAATTCCTGGGAACCCATTTGAATTTGAAAACCTCCAATTTGAATTGCTTTATGTTTTGTTTAATTGCGAAATTTAAATTTGATTGTTACTTGATCCTATTTCAAAAATCAAAACCTTTTCAAAATCTTAGTCCAGTTTTATCGATTTACTAATTAGTTGTGATTTGAGACCACGGTCCCTGTGGCGACGAATACGGTATCTATCACATCAAGCATGCTGAGGTTCGTGGCAGTAACGTGGACGCATTCGGAGCTTGTACGGGAAAGTACGTGTGTCAATCAGGTGGGGGAAAGAATCATCTTGTCGTCGGAATCGATAAGTAGTATATTTTATAATAATGGTGTAGGGCAACCTAAACCTTACTTGTGGTTGAGTAATCGACAAGACCAAAATCGCATTGGAATCTTTTCCGTAAAAAAGAATGGTGATTCAGGGATTGTAGGTTTCTCACCGTTATGATAATTTTATAATATTCGAGGATGTCTGATTTTATCACTATTGAATTGTTTGTGATTTGCTGGTTGTGGTAAACTGCTTGATGTGATTTTTTTTGATATCTGAATATTTATTATTATTTTACTGTGCATAATATGTTTTGTCTGATAATCTGCAATATATGTTGATTTATGCTTAGTTGGCTTTTAGGCAAGGATATATATTGTTCGGGAGATATGTATGTGTGTGAGAGAATGATTATGGTTTAGAAGTGAGCCTAAATTAATTATTTTATAGATGAGATGTGACATGGAATGTATGTTGAGACTGTGGTGAAAGGTTGAGGCACTAGGTTGTTATAGATGCGGGTTAGTGAGATTCATATATATATGCGTTGTTATTCACAACTGTGTGTTGGGAACACACGAGGTCTGAAGTTCTCGCGGGATAGTCCCAACTTAGATTTAAAATGTGTAGCTATTCCCTAACGGGAATGGGGGAATAGTATCATTCTTGGAATGAGCATCCTAACGGGAATGGGGGTGTGCACCAGTTTTTGGGGACGCGTCGCTTGGACGACTGACTAACATCCCTAACGGGAATGGGGATGTGTGACAGGATTAGTGGTAGCCACGTTAGCATACAGGATCCGTTGCTTGAGCGCGAAGGGTAGAGGATGTTAATATACTTCGAGGATGAATGTTATTGATATGTGATGAGTGTCTGTGACTATTATTATATTGTATGCTATGTATTCCATTTCCACTTATGATGATAGAACTGTTTCTTATCCCCTATATCTTTCTGTATTTGGTATATTTATTATGTGATCATGCGAGAAGACCCTATGGAGGAACCAGTTGCTGAGGAGCTAGATGGGATTCCGTATAAACCGAATGCGGGAGGACGAGCTGTGTATTCCTGTGATGTAGTTTAGTATCTAGGACCAGTGAGTCTTATAATATGTTTATTTTTCGTTATCTATAATAGGTTGTGTAAGTATGTACCTGCAAGGGATCCTACTGATAGGATACCCTAGACAGTGTTTAAATACTCTGATGCATAAATAAATGGTATGTATGTATGTGTTATATAATAGTGTGATGCTTTAAATTGTCCAACGTTGTATGTTTTATAAGTTAAGTTTTAATTTTTATGCATTCTAACGTTAAGTACGTGATTAAGATTAATAAATAATTAATGGCACAACGGGGTGTCCAACTGAACCGCTTTTACCTACATTGAATTCGTTCTTTACTTTTACTTAATTCATTCATTTTGTTGTGACAACTTGTAAACAAAAATTCTTAAAATCTCTTGAAATATGAAATTCATTTGTTCAAATAGCTATTGCATATGATACGTTGATACTTGATCACAATCCTCGTTGGGAACGATACTTTACTTTCACTTTATTACTTGTACGATTTGTTACACTTGCCAATCAACCAACAAGTTTTTGGCGCTGTTGCCGGGGCTTGTTGATTTCAATATCAACAAGGCTAAAGCATTGTTAATTTGAACATTTTTTCTTTGTTAATTTTCTGTTTTTGTTAAACAATTGATATATTGGATACTCTCATCTTGTTTTGAGATTTTTGTGTAGTGTATGCGAGGTAAAGCAACAAGTGGACTGTTATTTGATCACGAAATTGAAAAGACAACAAAGAAGAATCAAAAGAATCAAAAGAAAGGAAGTAGCGAAGCAAGGAAAAAGCAAATTCTTCTACATCACAAGTTCAACAAGAAGAAATCATGACTGAAAATGTGCAAGGTATCCGAAGGACATTGGGAGAATATTCTAATGGTCCAATCAACCGAAATCATTCAAGTGTTGTAAGACCATGGTAGCCACAAATAATTTTGATATCAAGCCGGCATTGCTCCATATTATGGAACAAAATCAATTTGGAGGAAGTGATGCCGAAGATCCAAATAGTCATGTCTCAAATTTTATAGAGATATATGAGACTTTCAAGATTAATGGAGTTGCGGATGATGCGAAAAGGTTGCGGTTGTTCCCGTTTTCATTGAGAGATAGAGCCAAGGCCTGGCTTCAATCTCAACCAAGAGGAAGTATCACTACTTGGGATGACTTGGAAGAAAAATTCTTAGCAAGGTATTTTCCACCGTCGAAGTTTGTGAAGATGAGAGAAGATATTTCAAGCTTTATGCAACGTGATGGTGAGACTTTATATGATGCTTGGGAACGCTTCAAGGAACTCCTAATGAAGTGTCCTAATCATGGCTTTAATGAACTTCAACAAATGCAAATCTTTTGTAATGGATTGAGACCTCGGACAAAGCTCATGTTAGATGCCTCAACGGGAGGTTCTATGAATTGAAAAACCGCGGATGAAGCTTTGAGGTTGGTTGAAGCTATGGCTTCCAATGATTATCTCATGAATCATGATAGAGGAGGTCCATCAACAAAGGGGATGTTGGAGCTTAATTCTCAAAATGCACTTTTGGCTCAAAACAAACTCATCACTCATCAGTTGGAGGCAATCACAAAGCAACTAAATGCTATGAGTTTAGGGACAATGCAAGCACAACAAGGAATGAGTTGTGATTTTTGTGGTGGAGAGCATGAGAATGGAAAATGTGAAGCATCCATAGGCTCTCAAGAGGAAGCAAAGTACATGAGGAATTTTCCAAGACAAGGGCAGAATTCTTATTCGAATTCATACAATCAAAATTGGAAGAAGAACCCTAACTTTCCTTGGACACAAGAAGCTCCGCAAGACAACACATCTTCACAACAACCACTACTCCAAAATCAACCACATCGTGATACCGATGAGAGAATGAATAAGTTGGAGAGAACTCTTGCACAATTCATTCAAGTCACACAATCTAATTCCAAAAATGTTGATGCATCAATCAAGAACCTTGAAGTACAGATTGGACAACTTTCTAAATAAGTTTCTAGTGCATTAAGTGCAGGATTTTCTGGAAATACTACTAATAATCCAAAGGATGAATTCAAAGCTATCATGTTGCGAAGTGGAAAGTTAGTAGAGCCAGTTGTTTATCATGTCATAAGCCAAAATGCTGAAAATTCTTAATTGAGCAAGAAGATGGTTGAGATTAGTGAGAAAGAAGAGAGTTCAAAGAGGAAAGAATAAGTGGAACCTCAAGATGATAGGAAGGAAAAGAAGCTGAAATTAGTTGATGAAAATTCTATATTGAGGAAGATGAAGAGTCAACTATTGAAGGAAAGGGGCAAGCCACAAGAAATTTCTTCTTATGTGAAAGTGCCATATTCGACTGAGAAGGTGAGGAAAGAGAAAGAAAAACAGTTTGATCGGTTCTTGGATATCTTCAAACAACTGCAAATAAATATTCCATTTCCCGAAGCATTAGAGAGCATGCCATCATATGCACAATCCATGAAGGAATGGCTTACAAAGAAGAGAAAATTTACACCAAGTGAGGTAGTGGCCTTGACTGAAAATTGTAGTTCTATCCTCCAACAAAAGCTTCCACCTAAGTTGAAGGATCCAGGATCCTTTACTATACCATGTGTCCTTGGAGAAGTAATAAATGCTAGAGCCCTATGCGACCTTAGAGCAAGTATCAATCTTATGCCATTATCCATGATGAAGAGACTTGGTATTCATGATGTAGAACCAACCATGATTTCCTTGCAACTTGTGGATAGATCAATTAGGAGACCATATGGTTTGGTGGAGGACTTGCTTGTGAAAGTAGGAAAGTTCATATGAAAGTTCATTAGGACTTGCTTGGTTTAGCGCTGAGCGCGAACCCGTAAAAAAAAGAATTTTTTTTTTACAGATGCCTCACCTATGCACAAAAGAAAGGGGGTGTTTTTAACTCTTATTTTTCTACCCTCTTTCCTTTAGAATTCAAATTTGTATAAATTGCACAAACTAGTCACTAGGAATGGAAATTTGTTTCGATTTCATTGTAAGCATGACACTTTTGCTTGGCTGAAATTTCTAGCATCATGCATTGTGTACTAGCTGAGCATATGATTTCATTGAGACCTTTGATCCTTATGACTTGTTTGTTGACAATCTTTCATACTATGAATGTGCAATGTTGGATGCATGGATTTTCTCTTGCACATGATCCTAAACTGTGAGCTTTTGAGCCCAAACGCTCTTAAACATAATCCATGTGACATATCCTTTCATGTGTGATTGTCCATCACTTGCATGTTCTCACTTTTTCTTGCCTTGATGCTTGTCACTATTGCAATGTTTTTGCATATACATATATGATTGAGGCAGTATTTCTTTGCTTAAACTTAGAGCCATAATTGCTATCCTATCATTTGCTGCTATGCCCAATTGAGCCTTGGCCTATTTTTCTTGTCACGGTAGCACATTATAAGCCAAAAATTGAAAAAAACAATTTTGTCCCACTACTTTGGCTTAGAGGAATGTTTGGACTTAAGTTTGGGGTTGTTCTCTTGCTTAGGGACAAGCAAGCAAATTAAGTTTGGGGTGTGAGTAGGCCACTAAAGATGCCTACTATGAAAAAAAACTTTTTGGAAAAAAAAAATTTTGAAATAAAGAAAAATAAAAATAAAAATAGAAAAAGCCAAAAAGAGGAAAAGAAAAAAAAAAGTATACAAAAGTGAGAAAAAGGCAAAAATAGAAGTGATGGAAAGAAAAAAAGAGAAGAATGAAACAAGATGAAACAAAAGAAAAAAAAAGAAACAAAAGAGTTGTAAATAAATAAAAGGGGAAATAATACAAATTATGTGATTATGTACTTGATGTCCAATGGAGCAATTGAAGCCCCAAAAGTCCATATCCCTTGAAGCCAAAGTAGATTAGCCTATATCCTTGATTTTATCCACCCCCACCTTAGCCCCATTACATCCAAATAAAAGACCTCATGATATGTGTTGCATTGACATGTGTGATATATGTTCTTAGCATCTTGTCAAGATTAGGATTGGGGAGTACATTGTGATTGGGATTGAGAGCAAATAACACCCAAGTGAGGATGAGTGAAACACTTGATAGAGAGGTTGCAAGGGATTTTCTTGTGCATTCAATGGAGCTAATTTTGTGGTATGTTTGGTTGTCTCAAAACATGAAGCATGTGATCAATTGGAATTAATGCTTGTGCATTTTGCAAAAGTGTTAGAAAGTTGAAGTCTTGCATGAGTAATGTGCTTCACAAGAGAATTGAACATGAACATCCATTCCTCAAACCCTTTATGTGAATTTAATTGTTTGCTTGAGGACAAGTAAAATCTCTAAGTTTGGGGTTGTGATGAATATGCATTATATGTTAGTTTGGAAGTGTAATTAGGAAAAGGTTTGTAAATAATCTTAGGAATTATGAATGAAAGTGATATGAAAATATGCACATTCATTGGATTAGAGTTTTGATCTTTTTATGTGAAAAATATACTCAAAAGATGTTGAAAATGTGTAGGATTGAAGGTCAAGCGCTCAGCTCGGGAACCGTTCGCTCAGCTCTGGCGGAAAATTGAATCAGCAGGTGCAGGAGGCTGCCCAGTGCCCAGTTCAAGTCCCGGGCGCCCAACATGGACAGAAGCTGGACAGCCAACGCCCAGCGCAAGCTGCGGAGCACCCAGCACTGGTTTTGACAGGAAAGTGCAGGTTCGAGCGGAAGCCAGTACCCAGCGCTGGTCAGGGGCTCTCGGCACTGGGCGACGCACGGAATCAGTATAAAAGCACATTTGAACAACTTTTGAATGGTCTTTGACTCACTTTGGTGCGATTTCACCTTGGTTCGTCACTTTCTCTCTTCTTCCATTGGAGATTCAAGCTTGAGAACAAGATTTGAAGCTTCCATGGCTTCCTCCACTCATTCCTACTCAAGTTCTTCCTTTTCTTCTCTTTTTACCATGAGTTTCTAGATTTCTTAGGTTGGTTTAGGATGAACTTGATTGAATCTTGATGTAATGAAGTTAAATCTGTGATTTCAATTCAGTTTCGTTCAGTTTGATTAATCTCTTCTATGCTTAATGCTTTTCTTGGATTGATCAACCTTGAAATGATGTTAGATTCAATTTCACAATTGGAAAATTGGTTGTTGAATTGGAAACGAAGTTGATTACTATTGTGATGTTGATTCTAGGAATATAACTTCATTGCAATACGTTCTTGTGAATCCAATGCTTAATGTTTGTTCTAATATTGCATCACCTAAGGAATTAGGGTTCTTGATTTGTAACAAAAGGATTATCACCTAAGGAATTAAGGATAAATCTAAGTTAGTGATTTGAATGTCAATTGAATGAATTGGATTGAGATTAGGATTGAACAAAGTTACATTACGTGAAAATTGGGGGATTCCGCTACCTAACCGTTTTTACCTACATTGAATTCGTTCTTTACTTTTACTTAATTCATTCATTTTGTTGTGACAACTTATAAACAAAAATTCATAAAATCTCTTGAAATATGAAATTCATTCGTTCAAATAGCTATTGCATATGCTACGTTGATACTTGATCACAATCCTCGTTGGAAACGATACTTTACTTTCACTTTATTACTTGTACGATTTGGTACACTTGCCAATCGACCAACATCTTCTCTAATATATTTGGTGCTTGAGGTAAATCAGGCTGTGAATCTCTAACCAAAATTTGATCGGGAGAATCCTGAATAGCTGTCGGACTTTTCAGAGATATATCATTAACCACATTGTGAACAGGACTATGCAGATTAACATTTCCATCTGCATCAATCTCTTCAACATCAGTATGACAATGTAAGTCATTTGTAACATTCAAATCAACATCTAGCACATTAACATTAGTCTACTGATGACCATTGATAAACCTCAAAATAGGAGGTTCAGGATTATCGTCAATTTTTTCATGATCAATGGATTTACTTGACCCTTCATTGATTGTTGTCTCCTTTGCTTGCAAATCAACATCTTCTCTCATTTCAGTACCATCTGACAACAAGATAGTTGCATCATTCCCTTCAACATTAACATGTTGTTTCGGGATATATTTAGTCATCACAGTACCCTGCTTCTTTCCTTTATTAATCACTGTCATACCAGTTGACTTATTATGCAAATTTTCATCAATCTTTGCATTCTTTTTTCTGCAGTTTACTAACAAATGTCCTGTATATGATTGACAGAATTCCAGTAAATTCTCATATTGTATACCAACAAAGAAAGCAAAATGCTCTCATTCAACAAGAATTTGATTCCTAAAATCTCCATTCAAGTCCACTTCCACCAACACACGAGCAAAGTGTCCAAAAGATCTATCCATCGTACTTTTACCTGTTGCTTCATCAAGACAAATAGGTGTACCAATGCTTCCTGCTATAGCAAATAACATTCGTGGTCTGCAGTATTCTTGAGCCAATCCCAAAATTCTAATCCAACAATGTGCAGTGGATTGCCTTTGAACATATGGATTAAAATTTGGGGTCCAAGAAAACAATTTAAGGAATCCTGGCTTAAGATTCCAAGAACTACTTGATCGGATCCTTCTTAAGTCTTCAACAGAGGCAAATGTGAATCCATAATAACCCTTTCCCAATGAAATTACACCCCACTTTCATACAAGATTCCATAACATTGATAGCTTGGATCGTAAGTCACCCACTTTGACTGGGGCATCATCTTTAGAAAGAATTAAGCGGCCATGTAAGTGATTCCTACACTCTTCAAGACCCGCCTTATACTCCTCTTCTGGGATCTTGATAGAGATTCCTTCTCCCTTTATGCATGGTTTAGGCAACCGACTATACGATATGTCGCACACATTCTTGAATGCTTGAGCAAAGAAATTTGTAAATGTGTTTAATATAGTTACTATGAGATGATTTGAATATTATGAAATGGCCTGAAGTTGTTCCAGAATTATAGAATATATAAAGAAATGTCTTAAGATGAAATACTTTTGAATAACGAAGTTTTGTCTCAACCCGTAGATCGAGCATTTACCAAGGTGAATTTCTGTCTAACAAGTTATAAAGAACTAGTTCTTAATAGACTCGTGATAAATTCTATCTATTGAGTACACCACTATAGTTCGGTAGCTCAATGTGAAGAAGATAACGAATATATTGGTCCTGAAGACCATATCTTATTGTTATAGAAGCACACACACATATTGCTAAATATTACATGGCTTGATATAATAATTTTTCCATGAGGCTTATTGTCAATTGATCTTGCAAAAGTATGAGGTATTTCTCTGATCCGAATGAAGTCGTTAATGTTTCTGGTTGAAGTTATGATTCACCTCGTCCAAGAATGTTGTGATTCCAATTGAAGAAACTATTGTCATGCAAAGCTCAATTGAAATGAGGATGTGTCAAAGGTGTTAAAGAGAAGAACATTGCTACAAAATGCTTCAACGGGAGATATCAGAATGTTGGAATTCATATTCTTAAGTGATGCTTCTAACAGGAGGAGAAAACTGTACTCTTTTTCCCTTAATCAAGGTTTTGTCCTACATGGTTTTCCTTAATAAGGTTTTTAATGAGGTAGTTCTCATGTAAAGAGGACATTGTACTCTTTTTCCTTCACTAGGATTTTTTCCCACTGGGTTTTTTCCTAGTAAGGTTTTAACGAGACATATCCTTAATGGACATCCAAGGAGGAGTGTTACGAATATATATTTAGTTGTGGACATCCAAGGCATATCCTTAATGGACATCATAAGTTACAACTCTTAATTTCATATGCAAATAACTCATTATGCTTATGTTTTCAATAGTCTTATAGGTTATAAGACTTATGTCCTATAAATATGACTCATGTAACATTGTAAAGTTTGCACCTTTGTAGAGCATAATGCAAAGACCTTCTTCTTGTTTCTCTCTTCTCTCTTTCTCCTATCTCTCCATTCTTCTATAGTTTATAATATCTTGCTCTTGTTTCGGTTAATTTCATAACACACACACACACACACACATATATATATATTGAATAACAAGGCTTAATTCCACATACATTGTATCCATTATTGAGATTAAAAAAAAAATCACAAGTAGTGCAATCTGCAACATTAGTCACATTCCAGAGGCCTTTATGCTTTTATTACTCTTTCATGTACATTGTCATAGTTAGTTGTCATTGAAGTAATCTGCATAATTAATAATTGTGAAATGTGAATGCTACTATGCAAAAGGATAAAATAGTCGTTGGAGGTAATTAGTTAAGATTTAATTACAATTCGATATTTCCAAAATTTAATTGTTATTTTACTATATATATTATAAAATTTTAATATTTTTACTTCAAATTTTTTTAGCTCTCTTATTTTTCTCCTCATTTTCATATTCTATTGAGAGTGAAATATTAAAATTGCTTAATTATGAAATTTTGATAAATAATTTCACAACTCAAAAAACTAAATGATTAATAAAAAAATTGATGATTTATAAAATATTAAGTCTAGAATAAGCCTCAAAATTCCTATGGACCTGCCCATCTGGTATCACATGTTAAAACAATTAAAGTGATAATGCTGTAACTTAATAAAACCACTATCTTTTTTATCAAAAAAAACCACTATCTTTTTATGGGATATCACAGAATTTCAAACCATGAAACGCTTGTGCGAGCCTGCTAGGAATCATAATTGAGGTGTAAGGAAGAACGGAAGAGAAGTCCAAATATTCGTGGTTGCTCCAGGAAATAAGTCACCCCAGCTAAGCCATGTGCAGAGGAATTAATGCTAGCATTAAGTCATCATGGTTCACTATTATTCCCATTATTAATCACGGTCAACGGATAGCGTACCTCATCCTTCCTTCTACTTAAATAAAAAATAAATAAATAATCCTTAACTTGTCTGAAAAAATTATATGTTTCAATTTCCAAAACCTAAAAATTATATATGAAAATACTAACGAATGTCCTTAGAGCACTCGTTAAGAAATCAAGAAAAAAAATTTGTATAAAAAATTAATATATTTAATATTTGAAAATATGAAATACTATGTTTTCTCATGAAAACTTATTTTCTTGATTTCTTAATCAGTACACTAAAAATACTCATTAGCATGATATATATATATATATATATATATATATATATATAAATAAAAGAATGTTAATTAATATCCTAACATTGGTTATATATCGGGGAAAAAAATGACATTGAAATTTAATGAATTTTATATTTGGAACAGCAATAAACTTATTTTTTTAATAAATTTTAATTTTTTTTGTTTTGGATTTTTTTAAGCAATGACATTAGAGCACTGTTCTGTTTAGCATGACACACAGAGATATTATATACAGGTTAAAGTAATACTTTGGTCTCTATATGTGACACGAATTCTCGATTTGATCTATATACATAAAAAATTATTAAAATGGTCCCTATACGTACAAAAAGTCTCAATTTAGTCCCTGCCATACAAAATATTAGGGACTGATTTAATAATTTTTTGCTCGTATAGGGACCAAACGGATAATTTATAGGAACCAAATGGAGACTTTTTGTACGTATAGGGACCATTTTAATAACTTTTTATGTATAAAGACCAAATCGAGAATTAGTGTCTGTATAGGGACCAAAGTATTACTTTAACCTTTTATATATATATATATATATATATATATATATATATATATATATGTCATGTCATTCCTCAAAGTGTCTAGAGAAGAGAACGCATCCATTTGAGCCTTGGGATCTGTGTAGCAAATGGAGCCAGAGCTTGGATGCTCACTTTCGTTTCCTTCGGTGAAAGAACTAGCAAAGGAGGCACTAACCAGAGTCCCGGAGAAATATGTTCATCCAGATATCGACCCTCCAGTGGTATCTAATTTCACAGATTCTTTGCCACAAATCCCTGTTATCGACCTCAATAAGTTGTTGTCTGAAGAAGTTAAGGGTCCTGAAATGGAGAAGCTTGACCTTGCATGCAAAGAATGGGGTTTCTTCCAGGTTTGCATCTACATGATCTCCACCTTCTTTATTATATTTCTACTTCATTGATATTTGTCTTTCTAGCTAGCTGTTATTGCTTTGCTTTGAAAAACGTTAAGAAATTATCTAATTTCAAGGTTAAGAATTCCTATCTTCAAAATGAATAAAAATCAAGCAAACAGTAATTCAACTACCCACACTTATTATATGTATCCTTTTAAATTTTAATAGCATCAAATTGTGAATTGTGACCTGATTCTTGTTATAATCAAATTATACGACTAGTTTGTTTAGATGGGAAGTTCGTGCATTCTTATTTATTTTTTTATATTATATATGAGTTAAATTTTAATATATTATTAGCATAAACTTTTTTTATATTATAAATTTATTATAAAAAATATATATTATTACGATATAATTATTTTGAAAATGAGATTGTTTTTATTTTATAATACACCAGGAGATAGAGTGATTATGTAGGGTTGCAAGTAATTAATTAATGGAACTCTCTATCCAACCGTGGTTATGTATAACAGCTGATTAATCATGGGGTTAGCCTCGCATTGGTTGAAGATGTAAAAATAGGTGCACGAGAGCTCTTCAATCTTCCAATAGAAGAGAAGAGTAAGCTTTGGCAGAAACCAGGAGAAATGGAGGGGTTTGGTCCAATGTTTGATGCATCTAAAACGGAGGGACTAAATTGGGTGGATTTGTTCTATGTTTTCACTCTTCCATCCCACTTAAGGAAGCCCCACATATTCCCTAATATACCACTGCCATTCAGGTGCTCTTTCTATCTTCTTTTTCCTTCCCTTTTTCAATAAATTTTTGTTTATTAATTACAAATAAATTATTCTATTTGGTACCTCTTCATGTCAAAGACTCAAAATATCCCTCGATGATAGACAATATATAAATTCTACTATAAATCATCGTTGAGGTCAGTAGTATACAAAGTTTAACTTGTATTTAATGTAAAATTAAAAGTTTGTACTATATAATAAAATACTATTATAAGACAAGAGTGGTCCGACTCGACACCATAGGTGTAGACCACATCAATGGACCTGATGGGAGAACTATGGGCCTCATCCTAAGGTGAAGCTTCCCATATAGATCCAAAAAATGTATGAGTTGTGTTATTTGACACAAATTTTACAAATCCTATGTGATATTATATATGTTTTTTTTTTATCTCTCACTTATTTTTTATTATTTTTATATACACACATCTCAAAAATATATCAAAAAATAAAGGGATACTATTTTGTGTTCAAAAAACATTTCTCAATGTATATAGATCTCTCCTTTTTAGTTAGAGAAAGACTAGCAACACACTCTAACACTATTTTCAGCACACTCCTTCCTATTGGTTGAAATTCATATGAGTCCTACAAGATTCAAGTGATATCCACATGAATTAATGGGTCACAATTCCAAAATAGTTTCAACCAATAAAAAAGAATGTGTTAAAAAAAGTACGTTAGAGATTGTATTGCTGACTCTCTTCTTTTAGTTATTCTGTTATCACTGCTATGAGAGGGAAGAAATTATTATGAGTTATTCATGAAGAGGCCGAGTTTGTATTCTTATAAAATGGTTAAATATGATGTGAAAATGTTTATTGAGTTTAATTGTTATATATTCACAGTATAATTTTTTTTTACAGTATCAACTAATTAGAAATCATGACACATATAACTTTTAAGATAGATAGGATATAAGAGTCAAACATTTTTTATGATTTGTTGCTTTATGATTGACAGTGTAAAAAAAATTTTACACTCATAATGTATAGAAATTAAATCAATATTTATTTGACCTGAATTAAGAAATGTTATTATATTTCCTCCAGCACTGTTATGACTAACCTTCCGTGATTGTCACCATTAAGAGCTCCTTTCAACAATTGTTTTCTTTATGATTTGAACTTTGATCATCTTCTTATGGGATACAGATCACATGTCTCATTATGGTGTATTACATTCTGTCTCCACCAATAATATCTTGTCACATAAATTAAAATTTTATATAATATTAAAAGGGTAGAATACGTGATAAAATATTATTGGTGGGAACAGGGTGTGATATACCAAAATGAGTGTAGATCACTTACCATTGTCCTTAATCCTTGTTGGTATATTCTTTCTTTTAATGTATATATAAATGGAAATAAACCTATGAGAAGAAACAACATGGTTTTGGGAGAGTTAGTAACGTGACGCTCCCCATGAAAAGAATCCGGGTTCAATTCCTGAAGTCGCCCATTTGGGAGACAGTCCAACCCCGTGTGTAAAAACCGGACATCCTGCTGCCGACTCGAGAATTAGTCTCATTGCGAATCCAAATGACCTAAGCTGGGACTTCCACTGAGGAGTCAAGGACCCTAATTACGGTGGGTTAAAAAAATAAAAGTAAACCGATGCTAAGATTATTCATTTGAAAATTTATTTTGTCTATCATTTGTATTAATCGTATTTTTCAATTTTCACGTAAAGATTGTGCCCTTAAATTTACAAAATCTCGCCTCTAACGAACATTGCAAGCATATGAAGTTAGAATATTGCTATGAGTTTAATTTCTATCTACGGTCGGTGTAAAAGAGTTTTATACTGATATCCAATAATATCTTGACAAATCAGTTTGTTATTTCTCTCTCTTGATTATTAAAATAAAAAAAACGTGTCATAATATTAGTGGATGTCTCTGTAAAACCTTTTATACCAATAGTGTATATCACTTTAATCCTATTGCTATTGCCTTCTTGTCTTTAAAAATCACATAGATAATAAGTTAGTATTGGCTACTGCTGTGATAATTCTCTTTTTTCTTTTTTCACTAAAAAAAAAAGTGTTTACCGACCACCAAATTCGGTTGTTAAATATGGAAATTCTTTCGTTAAACCATATAGCGACCGATTTAGTGATCATCGGACATCGTAGTAGATTGTCTAGTCGCTAAATCGTTTGGTGGTCACTAAATCGGTCGCTAAATAGTTTAGTGACCGATTTAGCAACCAATTTTTTTTATTTAGCGATCGAATTCCATATTTAACGATCGATTAAGTGTATTTGCTAAATAACTGGTCACTGTTTTTTTTTTTTTTTAGTGTTTATAGACAAAGAATTTATATATTAACTAAAAGGACCACTGCAGGGATAATTTAGAGGCTTACTCTATACAGATGAGAGACCTTGCGATCCACATTTTTGTTCTTGTGGGAAAAGCTCTTGGTATAGAACCAAACGATATTAAAGAGTCACTAGGAGAAGGAGGCCAATCAATAGGGATCAATTACTACCCTCCTTGTCCCCAACCAGAAAGTGTCCTTGGCCTCAAGCCTCACACTGATGGTTCTGCCCTCACCATCCTTCTCCAAGCCAATGAAGTGGAAGGCCTTCACATTAGAAAAGATGGAAAGTGGGTTCCTGTTAAACCCCTCCCCAATGCTTTCATCATTAGTCTCGGAGATGTTATGGAGGTAAGCGATTAAAAATTACGACTAATGATAGTTTGACAATTTTAATTGTGCAATTTGGGATTCTCTCATGTTAAAATCCTTTCCCTTAAAACATTCATCTCCCCGCATTTTTCTATTTTCAAGTTTCTTTCTATTCTTTATTTTGTTGGCTCAAATTTAACTTAACCCTCATATGAATGTCACATGAGAGAACTCATTCCCATGCAATTTTTAATTTGGTCGTCATTTAAAAGTATCATGCATAATCACAATAGTCATGTTGTATATCATATTGATCCACCTCATAGATTAAATGGTGCCCGCTGCAAGCCTGCAAGCCTTTTGAAACTATAAACTTTCAATAAATTCATTTTAGGAACTTTTTGTAATAATTTCATCTGAAGTTTATATTAAGTCCTTTTCTATTTCTTTTCATTGGAATGTCTTCCATTTTATTCATTTTATCATATTGAAGCACCTTTTGATCTTCTTATCAGAAGATAAGATACGCTTGACCATGTTTCAATGATAAAATTAATAAAAAGAAATTTCTAAACTTCAGAGTAAAGAATATAATGTGTCATCAAAATTACTATAAGATTATACATTTACCTAATGAAGAATTTTCTTGCCTTTGAATACTTAAAATTTGGTTATAAATGGTCATATTGGTTTGACAGGTAATGACAAATGGGATGTACAGGAGCACCATGCATCGAGCAATAGTTAACTCACACAAAGAAAGGCTGAGCATAGCCACATTTTATGGCCCAGAATGGAGTGGAAATATAGGTCCAGCACCAAGTCTTGTTACTCCAGAAAATCCAGCATTGTTCAAAACAATTAGTGTAGCAGATTTCTACAAGGGATACCTTTCACCTGAGCATCGTGGGAAATCATACATAAATGATGTTCTGAGGATCCAAAAAGAGAACATCAAAGGCTCCTAGAGTTGAAATTGCATGTAAAGGAAACATAATAATTAAGTAAACCATGAAGAAATAAATAGTGACTTTTGTTTCAAATAACCTGATCCATACCCAAGAGTGTTTGAATCCTGACTCTGGGAATGCAGACGTGCTTCTATCCGGTTCGAGTGATTAGTCTCCGTAGTTATGCGTAGAGACCTTAGGAAAACAAAAAAAAAATTAACTTGTTCCATACAAATACCTAGGTTATGTAGCCAAAATGTGATCTAGTCTCCTTTTCCCCATTTAATCCGATGTAGGATGAGCAGAGGTATCTGCAAAGACGCTCAAGTTAGCTATCAATAGGCTAATGCTAAACGAACACAAACCTCCGATACTTGACATCGTATATAGTATAAAACTATTACAAAAACATTATTTTAATAATGAATAGAATTTTAACAATAAAACAAAGTATTTACGAGTTAAGAAAATACTTAAAAATATTAGAAAAATTAGAACAAAATAACCATGTTATTCACCAACAAGAATTGGTTAGAAAAAGAATAAAAACATTAAAACAAAAATTAGAAAAATACATAGGATAATGGGACTATCCGAAGAAATAGAATTATTATTCAAGGAATTAGAAAAAACTAATGAAAGAGATAAATAGAAATATTATTTAACTAATAGAAAATACAGAAAAAATTGCAAATTATACTTGCAATAGAATACAAAAAGGACAAAATGAAATAGACAACATTAAAGAAACATTATATAATATAAGCAGAGGAAAAGAAATAGATGAAAATGAAGATATTATTAGAATAAAAATTATTCTAGAACAACTAGAAACCCTTTTAAAATATGAAGAAAATAATAGATGTATAACAAAAAGGGAATTAGAAGAAATTTTAGAAACAAAGGACTTAAATAAAATAATAGTTAAGCAAGAGCTAAACCAAGAATCATCAAGAATACCTACACTGTATCTTCATGGAGAGGATAAAGGATGAATATATGGAAACATTAAGAAAATCAAATGATTTAGAAGAAATTCAACAATTACTAGAACAACTAAAAATAGTTGAAGAAGAAAATAATCAAATATACAAAATTGAAAAGACCGATAAAAAGGATATAGAAAACAATGAGAATGAAGAAATAATCTTGAATTATAGTTCATCTTCATAATCTGAAGAAAACCAAATAAGAATGGAAAAAGGAGAATATAGCGGAAAAAGCCCTAAAAGAAAATGGGAAGAATATAAATATACACCCGAAGGAGCTTGAGATAAATATGAAGAAGAAACTATGTATAATAAAGGATATGCAAGAAAAAATAATAATAAATGGACAAAAATTCAAGAAGAATTTAAACCTCGATATAATAATATTGGAAATATACTTGACCTTGATTGTATAAGAAATAAAGAAGAAGTCCTATTAAAATGGACTAATGAAATAATATTAATGATCTTGACTGATGAAAGATTTAAACAGTTAAACTTTTTAGAAACTAAGAACTTTGTAACATTTAAAACATCTGGAAATGTATAAAAGTTTTTAGTAGGAATTAAAGACGAAGACTGGATTAGATTTGGAAGAATGGTTGACACCACCTCAGACTATGTTAAATTAATAATGACACTAATACATCAAGAATTTTTAGGATATAATCTAATGGAACAAAGAGAAAAGACAAACAAAACTCTACTTGAAAATGCTAAATCACATTGCAAGTGTACCGAGTTGTTGCAAGTAATAAAACGGTAAGAACCGGATATCGTCCTCAGGGATCGTGGACAAGTACCACTTCGCAAATTGAACTACTATCTAGGCGATCAAGTTTGGAATGAAGGTAGCTCTAATATCTAACGAAACAAACAAGAATAAAAATGTTTTTGTTCTTTTAGGTATTTTATCAAACACTTAATAGGCAAACAGAAATGTGAACAACAAATGGATAGAATTGTTAGGGTTAGACTATGCTAATCCTCCCTTGGTGCTATGAAATGGTAAATAACACAATTCCTAATTTAATTATGACAATCAAATCTTCTTCAATTACTCAAACCCTAATGTCTTAGGTGGAATTAGCCTAAAATCCCAAATTAAACCCTAATGTCTTAGGTGGATTAACATGAGAAATTGCATTAAGAATCAAGATTCATAGATTGCAAGCATCCCAAGACCTATGTCTAGGTTCATGAACTACTTGGCATTTGATTCATGAGCATGTCTTAACATCAATCTTTCAATTGTCTATCAAAGCAACTAATCATTCTTAGGATGATCAAACCAAGGAAAGCATTAAGCATGGAATCAAACACTCATAAAGAAATAGGAAATTATATTACTACCACATCATATTACAACCAAGTTCAAAGAAGCAATCATCTAACCCCAACAAGGGGGAGTTTAGCTACACATATTCAAAGAGAAAAACAAAGAGAAAAGATACAGAGATGAAGGAAGGAAGGAACTCCATGGAATGTTGCCCGGTAAAAGCCACAGTTGCAGAGTGTGTGTTTTTAGGGTTCTTGGTCGCCTCCTAGCTTTCTGCCCCTTCAATTTTGCCCTAAAACAGCTTATAAACAGGGGTTCTGAGTTTCGCGCGCTCGCGGGGCGAGACCTGGCTCGCGAGGCAAATGTTAAAAATCTGATCTTCAGAGATTGGTTCTCTCGCGAGGCGAGAAGGTAGCTCGTGAGGCGAGGCAGAAAGTGTGAAGTTTCTGGCACAGTCAGGCCTTCAGGCTCGCGAGGCGAGATGTTGATTCGCGAGGCGAGACAGAAGAGCCTGACTGTTGCTGTTCAGGCTGGCTTCGGGCTCGCGAGGCGAGAACCAGTCTCGCGAGGTGAAGCCTCCAGAATTCTGCTTGGCTCAACTTCTTCTCTTTTCAGGCTCTATCTTCATCCAAGCTTCATCATGGCCAAATTCTTGGGCAATTAATCATAAATTCCTGTAAAACAACACACAACCACCTTATCCGTTCCAAAGGAGAAACTAACCAAAATCAAACTAAAATGGCCTAACTATATGCAAATGCATGCAGGAATGTACATGGAAAATGAGGTGAAATCACACTCATCAAATCACCCCAAGCTTAAGACTTTGCTTGTCCTCAAGTAAAAACCAAGGCCAGAAGATGAAAACAAACAGAGTAATGATAGTGAACTAAGAACCCGAGTAAATGATCCAAGTAATAGGCATTTCAAATAATTCAGCAAGAGACAATCAATTCAAGTCCAATTAGAAGCTTAAGTTCCCTAGACTCATATTCTCACTGATTCGGGCACTCTTGCTCACTTGAGAATCACCCCAAGCTTGTTCATTTGCTTGGCTCTCTTTCTCACCTCACTCAAATGTTTAAGGATATATGACAATTCACTCCATTTTCCTCAAGGAATGATTTCTACCATAGGCTTGACTATCAACCAAATCTCTACTTTATTAATGAAAACATCTAAGAATCAAGAGGTCTTTTGTTTTGGTTGTAACGGGGCCATGGGATTTATCGTTAGGTGGGGAAATCAAGAAAAGGACATTTCAAAAGGCTACATAAAACATCAAGCATTACAAATCATGACACCTTCTAAAATACCCTTTTGGGTTTCGATTTACTTTTGCCACCTTTCTTTGTTTCATTTTGTTTTATTTCTCATTCCTTTTTGTCATCCCCTTCTCTATTTTTATTTCTCTTTCTTTTATTTTTCTTTTATTTGGAGAAGGGAAGATTTTTCAGCTCAAGAGAAATATTTTTCTGATTTTCTCATCCCATACTTTTTCCACTACCTTTTTACCCTTTTGTTGTAATACTTTAAAAGGTGCCCTATCAAGCATGTTCATCAAAGTAATTCAAGGTACCAAGAAAAGCATTTTATTCTTTCAAGCTCAAAATTGGGCAACTAAGGGTGTAGCATTTATTCATTCAAAGCTCAGAAGGCCGGAAAAATACCTAATGCCTCAATCATTTTCAAAAAATGTTTTCAAAAAATGTTTAAGGTTCAAAAAGGTTTCAAGTCAAGTTCTAGAGAAATACAATCCAAGAGGAATAACACTCTAACACAAAGAATGGGGTAGATTTAGTGAGTACCCCTTAATGGCTCAAAAGCTCACATTTAGCAGTTCAGAAATCAGTGAAAACACAAATCTATAGAAACACATGCTAATTATCAACTATCCAAGATCATCTCAAGAATTTTGTATTTGAAGCCTTATCACAAGGATAATAAAAAAATAGGGTTCAAAAATTCACTATCACAAATAAATTGGCACTTAGTTCTCACAATCAGATGCTCAATCTAAGCGGGGGTAACCGAATCATGCGACCATGCAAAACTATGCCTACATGAATGCAATATGAACAATGCAAAAATTCAAAAATTTACAAAAGTACCCATACCCCAAGCTTAAAGACTTACATTGTCCCCAATGTAAATAATTAAGTCAGAGAGGGGAGAAAAAAATTGTAACGACTCACCGAGGTAGTAGCGGGCTGGTTCACATGCTTTCTGGCTTTGTTTCTCCCTGCCCCTTTTTGTTTTTCCTTCCTTCTTGCCCTGAAAATACTTAGCAAACCCATTAACAAATCTCTTGATCTTCTCAAATTATTCAAGAGATGAAAATCAAAAACAAATGAGAAAGGTAAAAGAAAACTTGGGTTGCCTCCCAATAAGAGCTTCTTTAATGTCACTAGCTTGACGGGTGATTTCTAAGATGGTGCCTTAAGAGGGACGGAGACTGCTTGACGATCAAAATCTCCTCCAAGGTAGTGCTTGAGCCTTTGCCCATTAACTGTAAAAGTATCTCCGGATGATGGGTCTTCCAATTCAACTACACCAAATGGAGAAACTGACTTGACATAGAATGGACCCGACCATCTTGATATCAGCTTGCCTGGAAACAGCTTGAGACATGAATTAAAGAGCAAAACTGATTGGCCTTCTTCAAAATGCTTTGGAAGGATGTACTTATCATGCCAAAATTTTGTTCTTTCCTTGTAGATCCTTGCACTCTCATAAGTCAAGAGTCGGAATTCATCCAATTCATTCAATCGCTGTGATCTCTTATCCATGGCCAGCCTTGTATCAAAGTTCAGGGCCTTCACTGCCCAAAAAGCACAATGTTGGAGCTCTACCGGAAGGTAACATGATTTTCCAAACACTAATTGGTAAGGTGACATACCAATAGGTGTTTTATATGCAGTCTGATAGGCCCAAAGTGCATCATCTAGTTTCTTTGCCCAATCCTTCCTAGCATTGTTCACAGTTTTCTCCAAAATCCTCTTCAATTCCCGATTGGACAATTTCACTTGCCCACCTGGTTTGAGGGTGGTATGGTGTGGCAACTTTATGGTTGACCCCAAACTTGGCAAGCACTCGCATTAACCTATTTGTTGCAAAAATGAGTACCCCCATCATTAATAATAGTTCTAGGGGTTCCAAATCGGGTGAAGATGTTCTTCCTCACAAAATTAATCACCGCTTTTGCATCATCCTTCACAGTTGGGACAGCATCTACCCATTTGCTCACATAGTCCACCGCAACAAGAATATATTTGTTGTTGTATGATGATGGGAAAGGACCCATGAAGTCGATCCCCCACACGTCAAAGAGCTCCACCTCTAAAATACCCTTCAAGGGCATCTCATTTCGCTTGGATATACTTCCGGTTCTTTGACATTTATCACACTTCATCACCCAAGCTCTGGAGTCTTTGAAAATGGTGGGCCAAAATAACCCGCTTTGCAAGATCTTCATGGCGGTTCTCTCACCACCAAAGTGTCCTCCATACGGTGAGTTGTGGCAATGAGTCAACACCCCATCAATCTCTTCCTCCGGAATGCATCTTCTCAGAATTCCATCCGAACCTCTTTTGAAAAGGTAAGGCTCATCCCATACATAGTATTTCGCATCATGGATGAGCTTCTTCCTTTATTGTGCATTGAAGTCCTTCGGAATTTTGTTGGCGGCCTTATAATTTGCAATGTCTGCAAACCAAGGTGCCACTTGTACCATAAACATCTTTTCATCTGGGAATTCCTCTTGAATTGGCAACTCAGCTTTTACTTGAACATCTGCTTGTGGAAGCCTAGACAAATGGTCGGCTACCACATTCTCCACTCCTCTCTTGTCCTTTATATCCAAATCAAACTCTTGGAGCAGTAGTATCCACCTAATGAGCCTTGGCTTGGCATCCTGTTTAGTCATAAGATACTTCAAAGCAGAATGATCAGTGTAGACAGTAGTTTTAGAGCCAATCAAGTAGGATCTAAATTTATCAAACGCAAACACCACAGCAAGCAATTCTTTTTCAGTCGTGGTATAGTTCAATTGAGCATCATTCAGCACACGACTGGCATAGTAAATGACACGCAACACTTTATTTTTTCTTTGGCCCAAAATGGCTCCCACCGCATAGTCGCTTGCATCACACATTAACTCAAATGATAAACTCAAATCTGGAGGTGCAATGACCGGTGCGGTGGTGAGTTTTTCTTTCAAAAGTTGGAAGGCATGCATGCAATCATCATCAAATACAAAAGGAGTATCAACTACCAAGAGCTTGCATAAGGGTTTCACAATCTTTGAAAAATCTTTTATAAATCTCCTATAGAAACCCGCATGCCCTAGGAAGCTTCTAACACCTTTCACATTTATGGGAGGGGGAAGTTTTTCAATCACTTCAATTTTTGCTTTATCAACTTCCATCCCCCGTGATGAAATTTTATGACCAAGAACTATACCTTCTCTAACCATGAAATGACATTTTTCCCAATTTAAAACAAGGTTAGTTTCTTGGCATCTTTTTAGAACACATGCAAGATTATTCAGACAATTATCAAAAGAATTACCAAACACAGAAAAATCATCCATAAATACTTCAATGAATTTTTCAGTCATGTCAGAGAATATGGAAAGCATGCACCTTTGAAAAGTGGCGGGTGCATTACACAACCCGAATGGCATCCTCCGGTATGCATAGACGCCATAGGGACAAGTGAAAGCGGTCTTCTCTTGGTCCTTTGGGTCAACCACAATCTGGTTATACCCTGAGTATCCATCAAGGAAGCAATAAAAAGCATGGCCCGCCATCCTCTCTAACATCTGATCAATGAAGGGCGAGGGAAAATGATCTTTTCTGGTGGCCTCATTCAGTCTTCTGTAATCAATACATACTCTCCATCCAGAAACGGTCCTTGAGGGGATAAGTTCATTTTTTTCATTTGCAACCACCGTCATCCCCCCTTTCTTAGGGACAACTTGGACCGGACTCACCCAAGGACTATCGGAGATTGGATAAATTATCCCCTCATCCAGAAGCTTCACAACCTCCTTCCTTACCACTTCCTTCATGTTTGGGTTGAGTCTTCTTTGGGGTTGTCTGACCGGTTTGAAGTTTTCCTCCAAAAGGATTTTGTGCATACAGAATGAGGGACTTATCCCCTTCAAGTCGGACATAGACCACCCAATTGCAGATTTGTGCTCCCTGAGCACCCTTAACAGTTTCTCTTCCTCTAAAGAGTTCAATTCACTACTAATGATAACCGGGAATGAAGAATTTATCCCAAGGAAAGCATAACGGAGATGGGATGGAAGTTCTTTCAACTCTAGCACAGATGGTTCACCCTTGTCTTCAATCCGCACATCTTCCACAACTTTGTCTTCAACATTATTCACCACCAGACAAGCCTCAAGGGATTTAACCATGAAATCAACTTCTTCCGCACATACCTCTCCTTCTACATCCTCCACCATAAGAGCCGCTTCCAATGAATCTTCAAAAGTTTGTTGCACACTCTTGTCAGTAAATGAATCAACAAGGTCCACACTCATACACGTTTCTTTGTCGCTTGGATGCCTCATTGCTTCAAAAACATTAAAGGTGACCTTTTCATCTTGGACTCTAAGAACCAATTCCCCTTGATTCACATCGATCAAAGCTCTACCCGTGGCTAGGAATGGTCTTCCAAGAATCAACGAAGTCTCACTATCCTCCGCTATATCCAACACCACAAAATCTGCCGGAAAGATGAATTTGTCTACTTTAACCAATAAATCCTCCACTACACCATAAGGATATGTAATGGATCGATCCGACAATTGGAGAGAAATCCCGGTTGGCTTGACTTCACCAATTCCCAGCTTCTTGAAAATGGAGAAAGGCATAAGGTTGATACTTGCACCGAGATCACACAAGGCTCTTCCAATATTCAAATGACCAATTGTACATGGGATAGTAAAGCTACCTGGATCCTTCATCTTTACCGGTAACTTCCTTTGGAGTATGGCACTGCATTCTTCAGTGAGCATGACCGTCTCCTCCTTCCACCTCCTCTTGTTAGTAAGAATCTCCTTCATAAACTTGGCATAGGAAGGCATTTATTGAAGAGCTTCGGCAAAAGGGATGTTAATCTGTAACTTTTTAAACACATCCAAGAACTTGGAGAATTGTTGATCCTTTGCCTCCTTCTTCAACCTTTGAGGATAGGGTATCTTGAAATACGGTGGCAACTCCTTAGGATTGTCAACTTCTTCAAGAATTTGCCTTCTAGTCTTCTTTCTTGCAAATTCTTCATCCACCAAATTTTCTCTCTGTGGTTTTTCAGCTTCAACAACAATGGGACTAGAGGTAGTGGCTTGGGAAGTCTCGGGTTCTTCATTGGTTACATCTTCAACAGACACTTCATCAACTTCCTTACCTACTATCTTTTCTTCTCTCTCTTTTTCAGGTGGAACTAACACTCTCCCACTTCTTATAGTAATTGCCTTGCAATCCTCCCTTGGATTCTTCTCGGTATCTCCCGGCAATTGTCCTTGAGGTCTCTCCATCATTTGCTTTGCCAATTGGCCTATTTGGTGTTCAAGATTCTTGATGGAGGCATTTTGATTCTTCATGTTATCTTGAGTTGCTTGCATGAATTGGGCTAGAATATTCTCCAACTTGCTTGAACTCTCTTGAGGTGGCTTTGCTTGAGAACTTGAGCCTTGCCCTTGTCTCCAACCAAAGTTAGGATGGCTACGCCACCCCGGATTGTAGGTGTTAGAGTAGGGATCATTCTTAGGCCCTTGGTTCCCCAAGTAGTTCACTTCTTCTTGCCCAGAACTTCCAACCACATTAATCTCACAATTGTCATTTGCATGGTTACCTCCACAGAAATCACATACTGAGGCAGCTTGAACTTGGACAACTTGTAACTGAGAATTCTGCAGTTGAACGGACCCCAATTGCTTGGTAAGAATGGCCATTTGCACCTTAAGAGCACCAATTTCATTAAGCTCCAAAACACCTCTCTTGACCAATGATAGAGAACTAGGCATTTGATAATCATTATTAGCCATAGTTTCAATCAAGTCCTTTGCCTCTTCGAGTGGCTTTTGGCTCAATGATCCACCTGCAACCGCTTCAATCATACTTCTGGAATTTCGGTTGAGCCCATTGACAAAGGTTGCCACTTGCTGCCATGTTTCTAACTCATGATTTGGACAAGCTGTGAGCAAAGACTTGAACCTCTCCCATGCTTCATAAAGTGATTCACCATCCCTTTGTGCAAAGGCATTAATCTCGGATCTCAACTTGATCATTCTTGACGGAGGGAAGAAGCGAGATAAGAACTTGCTCACCAAATCATTCCAAGTGATGATGCTTCCATGAGGATGGGATTGAAGCCATGACTTAGCTCTATCCCTCAAAGAGAAAGGGAGGAGCCTTAAACGAATGGCCTCATCGGAAGCTCCATTTAGATTGATGGTGTCACACAATTCAATGAATGTGCCAATGTGAGCATGAGGGTCTTCACTCTCCAAACCTCCAAACGGATTTTGCTACACAAGATTGAGAGGTGATGCCTTGATTTCAAAATTGTTGCAAGCCACTGTTGGTCTAACGATTGGAGTTCCACATCTATCGACTCTAGGGGAAGTATAATCCCCCATTGTCCTCCTTGGTGCATTGTCTTCATCCATGGTGACAGTTGCTACTTCAACTAGCAGTTCTTGCCCCCTTGGTAACTCAACTTGTGGCTCTTGTATACTAGAAGATGCTCTTTCTCTGTTTTTCCTTCCTTTGGCTTCCTTTATATTCTGTCTACAAAACCTCTCGATCTCAGGGTCAAATTGAAGTTCACCTGGGTCGATTGTACCTCGCATACAAGGAACAAATAGAGCAGAACAGAAAAACAGAAAAACAACAGTAGAATAGCAACGAAACAACACGTACAAGCTAAGCAACTAATGGACAATTATGTAGCTTCAACGAAAACAGAAAAGAAACAAAAAATAAAAAACAATGAAAAATGCCTAAATTAGGAGTCCCCTTTGGTACTCGTGATATTGGCACACCGATCCCCGGCAACGGCGCCAAAAACTTGACACGAACTCGGCAAGTGTACCGGGTCGTTGCAAATAATAAAACGGTAAGAATCGGATATCGTCCTCAGGGATCGTGGACAAGTACCACTTCGCAAATTGAACTACTATCTAGGCGATCAAGTTTGGAATGAAGGTAGTTCTAACATCTAACGAAACAAACAAGAATAAAAATGTTTTTGTTCTTTTAGGTATTTTATCAAATACTTAATAGGCAAACAGAAATGTGAACAACAAATAGATAGAATTGTTAGGGTTAGACTATGCTAATCCTCCCTTGGTGCTATAAAATGGTAAATAAAACAATTCCTAATTTAATTATGACAATCAAATCTTCTTCAAATACTCAAACCCTAATGTCTTAGGTGGAATGAGCCTAAAATCCCAAATTAAACCCTAATGTCTTAGGTGGATTAACATGAGAAATCGCATTAAGAATCAAGATTCATAGATTGCAAGCACCCCAAGACCTATGTCTAGGTTCATGAACTACTTGGCATTTGATTCATGAGCATGCCTTAACATCAATCTTTCAATTGTCTATCAAAGAAACTAATCATTCCTAGGATGATCAAACCAAGGAAAGCATTAACCATGGAATCAAACACTCATAAAGAATTAGGAAATTATATTACTACCACATCATATTACAACCAAGTTCAAAGAAGCAATCATCTAACCCCAACAAAGGGGAGTTTAGTTACACATATTCAAAGAGAAAAACAAAGAGAAAAGATACAGAGATGAAGGAAGGAAGCAACTTCATGGAATGTTTCCCAGCAAAAGCCACAGCTGCAGAGTGTGTGTTTTTAGGGTTCTTGGCCACCTCCTTTCTTCCCCTTCAATTCTGCCCTAAAACAGCTTATAAACAGGGGTTGAGTTTCGCGCTCTCGCGGGGCGAGACCTGGCTCGCGAGGCGAATGTTAAAAATCTGATCTTCAGAGATTGGTTCTCTCACGAGGCGAGAAGGTATCTCGAGAGGCGTGGCAGAAAGGGTGAAGTTTCTGGCACAGTCATGCCTTCAGGCTCGCGAGGCGAGATGTTGATTCGCGAGGAGAGACAGAAGGGCCTGACTGTTGCTGTTCAAGCTGGCTTCAGGCTCGCGAGGCGAGATCCAGTCTCGCGAGGCGAAGCCTCCAGAATTCTGCTTGGCTCAACTTCTTCTCTTTTCAGGCTCTATCTTCATCCAAGCTTCATCATGGCCAAATTCTTGGGCAATTAATCAAAAATTTCTGCAAAACAACACACACAACCACCTTATCAGTTCCAAAGGAGAAACTAACCAAAATCAAACTAAAATGGCCTAACTATATGCAAATGCATGCAGGAATGTACATGGAAAATGAGGTGAAATCACACTCATCAATTGTATAAGAAATAAAGAAGAAGTCCTATTAAAAGGGACTAATGAAATAATATTAATGATCTTGACTGATGAAAGATTTAAACAGTTAAACTTTTTAGAAACTAAGAACTTTGTAACATTTAAAACATCTGGAAATGTACAAAAGTTTTTAGTAGGAATTAAAGATGAAGACTGGATTAGATTTGGAAGAATGGTTGACACCAGCTCAGACTATGTTAAATTAATAATGACACTAATACATCAAGAATTTTTAGGATATAATCTAATGGAACAAAGAGAAAAGACAAACAAAACTCTACTTGAAAATGCTAAATCACATTTAAATAGAATGCAGATTTGTGATATGTGCCAGATTGAAAGTTTCATCTGCGAATATCAAAAATACTATTATCAATTGGATGAAGAAACTAAGGAAATATATAAATATATCTTTAAAGATAAATTACCATATCCACTTAATTCGAAGATTAATAGATTATGGGAATTAAGACCAGAAGAAACCGCAAATACTTCAGGAGGAGTTATTAAACTCTTATACCAAGAGTTAAGAGAACAGTGTCTGAATAGAGAAACAATTAGACAATTAAATAGAGGAAGTACTGTCATTTGTTGTGATATCCCAGAAATAGAAAAACCAGGGAAATATGGTTGTGATAAAACAATAAGAAAAAGAAAAAATTATAAGAAATCAAACTTACGAAAAACCTATCCTAGAAAAAAGAATTATTATAAAAATAATAAAAAGAAATATTTTAGGAGAAATAAATCAACACCAAGAAAATACTGCCCGAAGGGGAAAAAGAAATGTGTTTGTTGGATATGTAATGTCGAAGGACATTATGCCAATGAATGCCCTCAAAGAAAGGAAAAAGATTTTAAAGAAAAATCAAAATTAATAAAACAAGTTTTCCAGATATATGAACTGGAACCACTAGAAGAAGAACTCAGTGATTCAGAGATAAGTATATATGAATACTCAGAAGATGAATTATCTTTAGAAGAAAGAGAATCCGAATAATACATATATAAAAATATTGATAGAAAAAGGTAATAAAGAAACAGAAGCCTATATAGATACTGGAGCAAGTCTTTGCCTTGCAACAGAAGCCCTTATAGATAATTGGGAAAGACTAGAAAAGCCATTAAAAATACAAATTGCAGATGGATCAATACATCCTCTGTATTGGATAGCAAAAAGAATTACTTTGGTAATACAAGAAAAGATATTTATTGTACCAACAATATATAAACAAGAAACTGGAATAGATATAATTATTGGAAATAATTTCTTAAGACTTTATGGACCATTTTGCCAACATCTGAAATATATCACTCTGAAAACACCATATATTTATCAAAAAAAAAAACGCGAAATCATAAAAATTCCAATTATTCATTTTTCTGCTTGTACTTATTCATCAAAGTTTCAACAGCTGAAACGTGGTGAGATTATTAGCTTAATTTGCACAAAAATTCGCCATGCACTAATAAATTTAGAACCAAATAGAATAATTCCAGCTCATATAGAAGAACTTTTAGACAAGGTTTGTAGTGAAAACCCTTTAGATCCAAAAATAAACAAAAATACGGAATTAGTCGAACTAAAATTAAAAGACCCTACAAAGGAAGTAAAATGTAAACCAATGATTTATTGAAAGAATTAGAAATATGGATTGGTTTAGCACCTTTGATTGCAAATCGGGATTTTATCAAATAAGATTGACTGAAGAATCAAAAGCTTTAACAACATTTAGTTGTCCCAAAGGTCAATATGAATGGAATGTATTACCGATGGGATTAAAGCAATCACCAGGAATCTTCCAGTGAAGGATTGATTCAATTCTTAAAGAATTTAAAGACTTTTGTCTTATTTATATTGATGATATATTAATCTTTTCTAACAAAGGATTAAATGATTATTTTGAAAAAATAGAATTAGTTCTCAATAAATGTTATGAACATGGAATAGTTTTAAGTAAAAAGAAAGTTGTTTTAGCCCAAAACAGAATTAATTACTTAGGATTAGAAATTGATAAGGGAAAAATAATAAAGCAACGACATGTATTAGAAAAACTTCAGAACTTTCCAACAAAATTAAAGGATAAAAAGGATTTACTAAGATTTCTTGGACTATTAACATATATTTCAAATGAAGGTTTCATCAAGAATCTTGCAGCGGAGAGAAGAATCCTCCAACAAAAGCTGAAGAAAGATGTCCCTTGGACATGGACTGATGAAGACGATAGACTTATTATAAAAATGAAAGACTTGTGTCAGGAACTCCCTGAGCTTTATCATCCATCGGATGATGATATAATAATTATTGAGACTGATGCCTCAAATGACTGTTGGGGAGGTGTTATGAAAGCAAAACCCCCTGGATACAAAAATGTCGATACATGTCTGGAACTTTTTCAGACAGTGAAATTAATTATCCTACTCATGAAAAAGAAACACTGGCATTAATCCGTATGTTAGAAAAACATCGGATTTATATACTGGATAAGGACTTCATTGTCCGAACCGATTCTACTTATGTTGCAGGTTTTAAGAACTTAAATCATAAAGGCACTTACAAACAAGGATGATTGATTAGATGGCAAATGAAACTTGCCGAATACAATTATTCAATCTCTCACATTAAGGGAGATAATAATGTTCTTGCAGATATATTATCAAGAGAATGGAGCAGCAAACAACTGAAGATATAAAGAAGCAGATTCAATATCAAAGAATGCTTGAGAAGCAGAAAATAATGGAGCTAGATCTGATCAAGGCCAACATTGAAGTATTAGAGTTTCAATTACAAGCAAAAGGAGAATCTGTCAAAGAAGATCCTATGAAGAATATAAAACAACAGATACAGGAAAATACTAAAGAAAAATGGTACACCATTTTTAATGGACCACACCCAGGTGTATACGATGAATGGCACAAAGCAGCCCCTCACTGCATTGGACTCTCAGGAGTTCATCACAAAGGATTTCGTACCAAGGAAGAAGCTGAAAAAGCTTTGATAGACTATCAAAAAGAACATGACAAGGGCAAAGAAGATTATTTTGGCCCAAGAACTTTTTCTGAAACCATAAAGACTCCACCAGCCCAAAAAACTTCATTAAGGATACTCGGAAGAGCTCCTTCCTCCATTGATGACTACCAAATTACATCAAGAAAAGACCATGAACTACAAGTCCAATTTTCCAAAGAAAAATTTTATGAAAACCTAAAAAGACTAGCCAACTGGTCCGAAAAGGAGAAAAGTAATTGTTTTTATATGGTTAACCGAAATATTTTCGGAGTTAAGGCCATAATTACTCCCGGAGCAACATCGATTCTTACATTTAATAAGTTCCAATTTGGACTTATTGAATGTCTCTACTTAAGTCAAGACTTGGAAGAAATCAAATTATTCCCATATAGTTTGAAAGAGGCCATCCAAAACTACAAAAGAAATGTCGCAAAGGATAGAACTATCTTCTTGAAGTTCTATTCGACTTATCCAGACTTTGCCACCAAACAACCCACGAAGAATTTAATCTTTATTGGAGTAAGCAACAATAGCTTTTCCATGAGAGATGAACCTACTGGAGAAGATTACAATGAAGAAAAGATTGTCACAATCCTAGCAAATCAACTGGCGAGTATCTTTACTCAATGCCAAATTATTGGTAAAGATTCCTTCATAAAAGCCATGTACAAAGGACCACATACTTTGCTTCTCAGCAAGACTAGTGGAAAATTGATTAGAGAAAGGGACTTGACACTATTGACGAACTTTGAACTACCTTTCTATACACTCCAAGGACTTTCGATAAATTATCAGCCAGCTGTCCTCGATTTGATGTGCTCAATGATTAAGGAAAATGGCAATCACGCGTGTGAAAGATGCGTAAAGAAAGAAGACTGTCGGCAAGAAGATAAGGATTCAGACGAAGCCATTATTGAAGAATGACGTAAGCACTGATGTCATCAAGCAATAATAGGGGAATGACGTAGGCAATGACGTCATTATAAATTATTGAGAAGTCTGATAGATTGTAATAATGGAGGGACTTTCTGGTAAATTACCTAGCCTTTTACGCATATAAATAAGACCTCCTATGCTGAGGCAAGGGGCAGGTTTTAGAATTTCAATTCTCACCTCACCTCTCTTCTCTCTGAGAAGTTCTAGCTTTGCTAGCGAATCCTTGAGAGTGGATTCAAACAAGTTCTATGTACTTCATTACTGATCATAAATAAACACCACTTTCATATATTTCTCTACTTCTTACTACTTCTTATTACTTTCATTACTTCGACTACTTGCTGTGATTAGACTTCAATTTGACGGAAGCAGCGGTGGACCAAAGAACTCAGAAGAAATTTCAAAAAGCACCAAATCAAGTATGACTCATCACCTATCTCATTTAGTTCTTATTAGAAATTAATCATGTCTGAAATAGAAAGAGAAAAGATTGATAACACTAATGTCGAACATATACAAATCACTGAAGAAGACGGAAATTATGAAGGAAGTATTTTGATAGATCCAAAACTATTTCAAAAAATACAAAAAGAAGACTTAAATTTAGCTAAAGATGCAAACATGAAGAAATTAGGAGGAATAATGAAACGATTTAATCAAAAGGAAAATATAATATACTATGAAAAGATAATTAACGAAACTCCGATAGATATATCAGAGACACAAGGAAATACCTGTATACAATTATTGAACAAAAAGAAATTAATTGATTTAAAAAGAAGCTTAAAAAGAGAAGCACACAGGAAGAAAATAGGGTATATCCATATAGGAGCAATACAAGTTTTAATTAAGGCAACTTTTCAAGAAGGAATAAATTCACTAATAGAATTAGTTTTAAAGGACGATAGAATAACAGATCCAAAGGATAAAATACTAGGAGTGATTGAAGGAAACTTAGCTTATGTTAAGCTAAAATTTGAAATACACCCAAACATTGGAATACCATTAGATACTCAAAGATTGGATCAATCTTTAACTATGGAACATAGATTTTTAAGAAATAATTTAATGAGACCAGGAGATAAAATCTTCTCAATTACTTATTATGTTAATTATGCACTAACAAATTCTCATCATAGTATTACTTTCAGAAATAATGATAGAATAGATATACCAAGACTTTTCGAAGAAATAGGAAAAATTTATTATCCAAAAAGAAATGAATTAACTGAACTAGGAATTTCTATAAGAAATCCAAAATCACTAAGTTTTAGACAGATCCCGAAACCAATTACTTTTCTTGAAACAGAAAAGGAAGATGAAAGCATAAATAAATTATCAAATCAAGTAAGAGATTTAGCACAATATTTGAGAAATAGAATATGAATAAAGGAAAGGAATTAAGAGATATTTATGAAAAATCTTATAATAAAATAAATCAAGATAATTGGAATATAAAAGAATTTATGGATATTTATGATAATCATATTAAAAGAAATAAAGAGAACAAAAATCGAAAACAAATAGAAGAATATATTAGAGAAAAAGAAAAAGAACTTATTAATATAAGAAATAAAAGAAAAGAACATAAAAGACAAATAATAGAAAAAATAGAAAAAATAGAAAAAAATGATATCAACAAAAACTTATCAATCATCATCTGGTTATTTTAGAATAACAGCACCACCTTTTGAAGATGTCGAATAAAGTAATGGAAATATACTCCGAGTTTGATAATCAAACAGAAAATGAAATAATAAGTGTATTAGTTATGAATTTACCTACTGATTGTAAACAATTAATAATTGAAAAAATAAAAGCCCAAGTCAGGCAAGAAGATTATTATCTTACATCTATTTCATTAGATATAGAATGGAACTATATGGAAGAAATAGGATTAACTTTTGAATATGATAGACTATCGTTATCTGACATATATGAAGATTGGGACTTATTAGATGACTAAATGAATCAGAAAATATTAAGTATTTTAGTTATGAAAATACCAAAAGATTGTAAGCAAATAATAATTAACAAAATAAAACACCAACATTGGCAAGAAAAACTTTATCTAAAACAAATACAACAAAGAGTACAATTAGCATTTTGTGAAGAAGAAAGAAACCAGATAATTCAAGAATTAATAGAAATAGATGAATCCATAATGGATTATGGGTATGAATTATTAGTAACATAAATTATGCATGAAAATTACCCAAACTATGTTTAAATACTATCACTACCTGGAAAAAATAGAGTGGTATCAAACTGGTATCAGAGCTAAGTACTAGCTAATTACTAATGAATTCTCGAAACATAGAAAAATTTGTTCACCATTTAAGTATGATAGATTTAACAAATCAAGACAGACTACAAGAATTAATACAAGAATTAAAAGATGAAGCAACTGATACATGTAATAAATACATGGAATATCAATGTGAATATTGCGATTGTAGAGAATACGAAAGAAGAATAGATTTAATAAAAATTATAATTAATAAACTAAGTTTATAGATAGATCAAGAGGAACAATAGATCCAACGGCTCAAAAATTATATGCACTGTAGAAGTGTCAAATATGGTGTGCAAAAATCTGTGTCCGGATGGCACAACTCCTATCAATATAGGAGAGAGAGAGAGGGTGAATGAGTTAAAAAATAATTTACCTACTGTACATCTCCTTATTTAAAGTGTAGGTGCGTAGTTTATTGGTATTAGGATGCTATGTGGATAAGTCCAAATTCCTTGTCCGGTTGGAGAGATTCTCGGGCAAGTCTTCAATCCTCCAACTTAGATGATGAGGATCAATACTCCTTATTTTTACCGGATATAATAGGTTATCAGGTTAACATCTCTTTCCGGCGCCCTCTCTTTCCCCACTCTAACACTCTCTTTCTCTGAATCTCTCTCCACCCTCTCTCTCTTTTACCTTCACCTTCTCCGTATAAATGATTTAAGGTGACTCCGTCAATTTAGTTAAGAAATGATTCTCCATGATCCTAATTCTCCAGTGCTGATTATATAGCTTTAACAGTTCAATACTTTCAAAGTGTTGTATTTGTAATACCGAGCGGCGGCGGGAACCCATTGTTGGAGAATATACTTGGAAGAGATTAATGAAACCCATGAATCGTGATCCCAGTTCATAAACTCATAAACTCATGATTAATAAAGCTTTAAATAAATCAAAATTTTTCCGAGGCTATTTCCAAAACTTTGATTTGATGGTTATAGGTGGATTTACATGGTATTATCATCTATTTTCCAGCTCTGCCTTGCAAGCTTTTTTTTCTTTTTATATGTATTTTTTTTGTGGATTTCTTTTCTCTTTATATATTTATCATTATACCTGAATGTTTTAGGAACTGAAGAAACTGGAACGGCAGGGGCTGATGCCGGCAAGGAAGACCCAGATGCCGAAACCGCCTGACAATGTACCGGAGGAGTCACCGGAGTGGGTCGTTTTGCCGATGACGACAATGCTGTTGATTTGGGTGGAGAACAGAGCAAGAACGATGAGTGGAAGCTGAGTATTTCCAAGCCAGTAACCTGTTATTCCAGTTGCCAAAACTCATCTCATCCGTTTGTTTTTTTTAATAATAAATCAACGGCTTAAACTCTTTGGAGGATGGATCCTCCGACTTTAGTCGTGAGGATTGAAGACAGCGCCGAGATTCTCGGTAACTTTTGTTATGTCAATTGATAGGCGTTGGCTTCAATCCTTCATGCCAAAGTCGGAGGATTCGTCCTCTTTGATTTTCTACCGTTGATATACTAATATAAAAAATGAAGGGACAAGATTAAAACTCCGGAAAAGTGTTGTAGCCGGTTGAACATTAGATGTGAGAAATAGGAAATCGGACAAAAGGGTAAAAGTTTTAAACAATTATCAAGGTACAGTGAGAGAGAGTATGAGCTCGTCCTCCGTACCATATGTGGAACCCACCTTCACTGTTCATCTGCAATAACCCATCCCCTTCTCTCTCACACACAAATAATATCATAAGAGTCATAAAAAATAATAGCAATAACAATTTACACCAATAAATATCCATCAATTATTACAGTAGAAATTTTTTTTTACCTTGTAAGCAAGGTTTTGAAAATCGGACCGGACCGGCCGGTCCGACCGGGAACCGGGACCTTGGTCGGTCCGGTCAGATAGGAAAACCGGCCATATAGTGAACCGGTGAAAAACCCGTTGAACCGGTTAAAAACCGGCGAAACCGGCCAAAACCGGTTACGGACCGGTCTGGTCCGGTTCTCGAAATGTGTAGATTTGTTTAAAAAAAAAAAAACTCTGCATGCCAAAACGACGTCGTTTCCTGTTTCCAACCCTAAAATTTTAAGGGTTTGATTTCACGATCTCAGAGACTCAGACTCATCTCTTCCTTCCTCTTCGACGTTCGACCCTTCCTGTCTCTGCTTCTGCAGTTCTGCTAAACGCCTAAACCAAACCTGCCTGGCTGCTTCTGCTTCTGCTAAACGCCTAAACCAAACCTGCCTGGCTGCCTCTGCTTCGGTGCTTCCTTGTTCGCCATCGCCAGTACGTACGAGTTCTGACGGTGCAGCGTCCCTGTGTTCTCCGGTGAGGTTGCTGCGTTCTCCGGCTGAGGTCTCCGACGCGAGGTTCCTGCGTTCTCCGGTCGAGTTCTCCGCGCGAGGTTGCTTCGTTCTCGAGTCGAGTTCTCCGGTTCTCCCTACTCCAATAGTCCAATACTCCAATGTCGAACTCGACCCAGGTATTTCTTCTTCTCCAAGTTTTGTATTCTCCAAAAATACTTGTTCAATGATGAATACTTGTTCAATGATGAATACTTGTACTGCGTTCTCCAAGTTTTGTATTCTGATTTCTGACTGTTCTCCAAAAATACTTGTACTCTTCTTGTTGGCTTGTTGCTGACTTGCTGCAAAAAAAATTAATTTTTCACTGAACATGTTCCTATTGTAGGAATTACCAAGTGGGAATGCTCCTGAAAATAATCCTAATTTATCTACCAATGCCCCTAATACACAATCATCACATGGTGAATCAGCAGAAGGCTCCACTGCATTTCGTGGGAAAAGTGATCCTGCTTGGGAGCATTTTACATTTAGAAAAAAAGGGAGAACTAATGTATACACTTGCATTCATTGTGGAATAAGTTACAGAGGAGGAGGCATAAACAGAATGAAGCACCATCTTGCGGGTATATCTGGTCAAATAAGCTCTTGTAAGAAAGTTCCTCACGATGTTCGTCACCAAATGATTGAGTTATTGAAAGGTATTAAAGAAAAAAAGAAGACTAACGACCTCAATGATGCATATGATGGTAGTAATGAGGGGGAAGTACAAGAAGTTCAACCTTCCCCAAATATTGCATCTGTTTCTACTCCCAACAAAGGAAAAAGAAAAGCTGATGTTCAAATTGGTGGTTCTTTTGCTCCAAGGACAACTCCTGGCTCTCAACCAATTATAAAAAGTGTAATATCTGGCAAGGCTGCATGTTACAAAGCTGGGATGGTAATTGCTAGATGGTTTTTTGATGCTAACATTCCATTTTATGCAACAAAGTCACCATATTTTCAAGAAGTTGCGGATGCAATTGCTGCTATTGGCCCCGGTTATAAAGTTCCGTCTTATCATGATCTACGGGTTAACTTGTTGGGAGATTGCAAGAAAGAATGTCAATTGCTTGTGCAAAGTTATCGAGCCAATTGGGCTAAGAGTGGATGTACAATCATGGCTGATGGATGGACTGACCAAAGACAAAGGACGTTGATAAACTTTCTAGTTTATTGTCCTAAAGGTACAACATTTGTGAAATTTTGAGATTCCTTAATAAACATGATAGTCCATTTAATTTTTATTTGATAAGATTTTTACTTTATTATTCCATAGGGATAGCAAATGTGAAGTCTATTGATGCATCGGATGTTGTGAAAGATGTCGCGACTTTGTGCAATATGTTTTCCGAAGTTATTGAATGGGTTGGAGTTGAACATGTTGTTCATATAGTGACAGATAATGCATCTAACTATGTAGCTGCTGGTAAATTGGTGCATGAAAAATATGAAACCATTTTTTGGTCTCCTTGTGCTGCCCACTGCTTGAATCTCCTTTTGAAGGATATTGCTAGTATGCCTCATGTTGCAGAGCTTGCCAAAAAAGCTTTAAAGGTAACTGTGTTTCTATACAATCATATAGTATTCTTATCTTGGCTAAGAAAAAGAGAAGGTTGGAAGGAAATCGTACGTCCAGGAATGACTCGATTTGCTACTACTTTTATCACATTGAAAAATATTCATGATCATAAGCATGATTTGCAAGCATTGGTTGTGGACAAACACTTTACTAGCCATAAGTTAGCAAAGGGTACAGCAGGAAAAGCTGTCAGTGCTATCATTTTGGATAATAAATTTTGGAATGAATGTTTTATGATTGCCAAACTTATGGCTCCCATCATTAGATTACTAAGAATTGTAGATGGGGATGAAAAACCTTCTATTGGTTATGTTTATGAGGGCATGCAAAGGGCAAAAAATGCAATAAAGGAAATGTTTAAGCATAGAAAGAACTTGTATAAGCCATACACGGATATTCTTAAGACTTGATGGGATAAGCACTTGAAGCGCAATCTTCATGCAGCTGCATACTTTTTAAACCCCGCATTCATTTACGATGACAAGTATTGTGATAAGAGTAGGGTCATGCAAGCACTTCTTGATTTATTTGATATACAAGCTTTTTGTCCCGATGTGGCCGAAGCCATTAAAGAGTTGCAAGTGTATCGTGAAAGACAAGGATCTTTTAGTTGTGAAAGTGGTCTTAAAGTGGCAAAGGATATACAACCTGGTGAGTACCGATTTATAGTTTTAATTTTTAAATAATGTTTTAAACTTACATAGTTATGTATATTTCTTGTTTTATTTAACTAAATATGTGTTTTGTAGATGAATGGTGGAGAATGTATGGGGGTAGTGCTCCAATATTGCAAAAGTTGGCAATTCATCTTCTTAGTCAAACTTGTTCTTCTTCAGGGTGTGAGAGAAATTGGAGTGTCTTTGAACGCATCCATACAAAGAGAGGAAATAGACTTGAACATCAGAGACTGAATGATATTGTTTATGTTACTTATAACTTGCGTTTGAGGAATAGGTATAAAAATTTCATTATGTCAAAAGTTGAAACATTACTTTTAGTTTTTTTGAAAAGCATAATAATTCTGCTTTTTGCTATTGTAATGTTTTGTTATAGGGGACACTACAAGAAGGCATGTCGTGATCCCGTTGATTATGAATCCATTGATGAAGTTGATTTTTGGGTGATTGATGAAGAACCCTCTCCTGAACTTGATATTGATGAGATTGAAAATGTTCTTTATCATGATAGTGGTGCTATTCCGATAGTTGGTGATTCATCAAGAAGCAACGAAGGTTAATGTTTAATTATATCGAACATGTTTTGTATGTAACTTGATTATTTTAGTGCTGAAATTTTATTTTTCTACTTGTTTGTTGTTTAATTAGGTGATGAAGAACTTGATGCTCTAGAGATTCAACTTCAAAGTGGTGGTGGTGGTGGTGAAGATATTACTCAAATTAGTGAAAATGCTATGACTGACGTGTTTGAATATGAAGGAGTCAACCTCAATGAATATTATGATGTTTGATGTATCTGTTATTTAGTTTCCACTTTCCAATAAACATTGTCCACTTTTGTTGAACTTAAATGTTATGACTTATGGTTTGATGACTTTGATGACATATTTGATTTGGTTTTGTCATTTTGAATGTTATATATGTTGAGTTATGACATTTGTATGTGAAGTATATATAACCGGTTCAACCACGATTCAACCTCGGTTGGACCATTGAACCTTGAACCGCTGCCTTCACCGGTTCGATGGTCGGTCCGGTTTTGTAAACCTTGCTTGTAAGAATTAAAAGAAAGTTACCTGTAATTTAGAAGGAACGCTGCTACAAAAAAAATTATACCATAAGTATAGGAGTAACGATGACATTAATGCTAAAGTATCTATTTAAAACAACAAGAGGCAATAAAAAAATCCCCAAATAACAAGTAGCAAATAATATAACAAGAGTCATAAAAAAATAATAGCAATAACATTTTACACCAATAAATATTCATCAATTATTACAGTAGTAAAAAATAATTTACCTTGTAAGAATTAAAAGAAAGTTATCTGCAATTCAGAAGGAACACTGCTACAAAAAAAATTATACTATAAGTATAGGGAGTAACGATGACATTAATGCTAAAGTATCTATTTAAAACAACAAGAAATAATAAAAAAACCCCTAATAACACGTAGCAAATAATATCACAAGAGTTATAAAAAAATAATAGTAATAACAATTTACACCATTAAATATTCATCAATTATTACAGTAGTAAAAAAAAATTTACCTTGTAAGAATTAAAAGAAAGTTACCAGCAATTTTAAAGGAACACTGCTAAAAAAAATTATACTATAAGTATAGGGAGTAACGATGACATTAATGCTATTACAAGGTAAAAAAAATTTTACTACTGTAATAATTGATGAATATTTATCGGTGTAAATTGTTATTACAATTATTTTTTATATCTCTTATTATTGCTATCAATTGTTTTATTTTTATTTTTTTTAATACCGGTAGGCGCCAGTCTGACTGGCGCCTTTGACCAGTTAGAATGAAAAAAATAAAATATGTCACGTGTCCAAAAGGATCCCCAATTGATAAATAGTTTCAGAACAATCTTAAACTGATAAATAGTTTCTAAAAGGAACCCACTTTGATCAAAAAGCCTATTGTCATTCTTGTCACTGTAACAAAATATAGTAACTGGAAAGAAACAGGAAGAAAAGGAGAGTAACCAGATAAATAAAAAAGTAAATGAGTTGTATTTACTGGCAACCGGACTGACCGGGTAAATAAGAAGTGAGTATCAAAACTCAACTCCTAAGATGGAGTAATGAAGACGCGCCCTGATTGATAGGATTTCTAAGTGAGGTCTCTATGGGCCCGCTCCTCAACTTAACTGGGGATAGGTCAAACTAAGACGTGGGGTCGGCCCAAGGGGCAGGTCGGTCCATTATAAAGGTTTCAATGGGCTTCCTCAGTCTGCGGGGACTGGGGAATACATAAGCCCCTTAGCTGCATAGTTGAATCAAAAGAGCTTAAGAAGCCTTCTTCTTCACCAAATATTGGTTGGGTTTGTATAAAGTTGATTGGACATCCCTACATTGCTATCGAGATCACTCTTATACGATCTTTTGAAACCTCCCCTTTTGGACTTCTAAGCTTAAGGTTGGGGTCACCCCTTAACCCTTGTGTGTGTTGCGATATCCGAGTTCATGGATCAAGGCTGTCTGTTGAGCTGTCCGGTCCATGGAGAGCCTAGAGATGAGATAATTGTATTGAGGATATAAAAATTTAATTGAGAAAATATTAAAACAGAATCTTTGAGATTGATAGGAATGCAAAATAGATGATTTCGTCGAAAAATTTAGAAATAAAAGAAAATAAAGTCAAGAGATAGGAATTAGGGGGAGTGTAGGACGGGTTGGGACGGGTTATGCTTGTCCCTTACCCTGCCTTAAATATTGATAGGACCAAATTTTTGAACCCAAACTCGTTCCTAGACCCAAAGCAATCGATCATATGCAGGTTGGTTTAAGATCGGGTCTAAATGAGACGAGACCGGGTTGACCCAGATTTATATAGATTCTTTGTAAACAAAATTTCTATGAGTGGAAAAATATTAATTTTTTTGATAAGGCAAAATATGCTATTTAAAAGTCACCGATTGATCCAAAATTAGATATTGCAACATATCAACAAATAAATCATTTTGCTAGATGTTTCCTTGATGTTCATGTTACCAAACCCATATTGTTAAAAACAAAATACTCTCATCAAACAAGATTCTTTCAATGTCATAAAAACCACAAAATACTTCCTAAAAGCCACAAATTGGGCTATTGTGAGACGTGAGATGTGAGAGTAGAAGTTTGGTAATTTACATCATACTTATTTCTTAATGACCGTACGTGAAACGTATTCTAGGAATGTATAAAAGTATATTTTTATTATATGGGACGGATTGGATAATTTGAAGGTCAACCCGGACCCACCCCTAACCCGATGTCGGGTCACAAAGTGGGATACGAATTCGTCCCTTCTCTTCTGCGGGTCAGGGTCAGACCTGACCCGAATATCATGGATTGGGATGGGTTCTAGGATCAGACCGGGTTTTGCACACCCCTGACAGGAATAAGAAAAATAGTAACATTTTTTTAGGATGTTTATCTTAATAGAGCTTATCTTTTACTATCATTATCCTATAAATAAAGCTTTGGCTTACAGAAGACTCAAATATGGGGGAATGCGTAATTTCCTTTTTGCCGTGGGAAGTCATCTCTTTCCTTTTTTTTTTTTTTTAAAGAAAAGTCACCTCTTTCCTAACTTGCATCTGACCTGTAATTTTATTTTATTTTTTTATACAAGAGAGGTTCTCAATGGTATAAAAAAAAGATTCCATTTAAAAGGTGGCTTGCAAGGAACCAACTTCTCTTGTTCCAAAAGGGGAAAAAAAGTAACATATCTGAAGTTGTGGATTCCATTGTTAAGCTTGTATTTTTGGGTACATCAGTGTAGATATTATTTTTCATGTAAAACCCTCTTTTTATCCTCTTCATTAACATTTTCTCAATCCTTCATCACCACCCACCGACCATCACCACCACCCGCACCCCACCTTACCCCCACCTCTCTGTCCCTCTGCCACCACTAGTAGTTGGACCACCATGGCGTCGCAAACCAGACTCACTTCGAATCGCCGCGAACTCATATATGAGTTTTTAGCAAGGTCACTGCCCACCGTCAACAATGGGTTAGCATGGTTTGAGTTGTTAACAAGGTCATTGCCCCACTCCTCCGGATCGGAACCACCTCCCTCACTGTCAAGTCTCTAAAATGTCCGATGTGCATTTCTCTAAGTTTTGATGAGAACTAAACATTGGTTAATGATTCACTACAAGAAAAAATGAATTTAGCGAGGGCCAAAGGCCGTCGCAAAAAGCTTAAATCCGTCGCAAAACACATGTTTCTGACGGATTTGCGACGGCCATAAATCCGTCACATGTTGGGTCGTCGCAAAAGTTTTCTGACGGTTTTTTAAATGACCGTCGCTAATTAGCGACGGCTTATTCCGTCGCTAACTTATGTTGATAAGCCGTCGCAAATTATGAGAAATTAGCGACGGCATAACCGTCGCAAATTATACAAATTAGCGACGGCCTAACCGTCGCAAATCAACGTAAATTAGTGACGGAATAGCCGTCGCAAATTGCAACACATTTTTATAAAACTAAATATTTTAATTAACTAATTTTTTATTAATTAATTATTTAAAATATGAAGTATTTTTAATTAATTATTTAATATTTAATATAAAATTCAAAATTAATATAAACATTAGTTATTTTGTATATTAATTAGAATTTAGACTATATTATGATAAATGAATAATAATTTTAAACAATAAATAAAATTCATAAATAAAAGCAAATTGTTTTGACAGAGTGCATACATCATACAAAATAAAATATAATATCAAAGAAACTAATAACCCTCTCTATAGCCCCGCATTAACAAATCTGTAAAGGATTGATCATCCTCGTCACTGGTCTGCTGATGACCCTCAGGCTGGGACGGTGGGTGGGCGTGGGTGTGGGGTCTTGTGAAGGTGTTGGTCCTGCCGCGATTGTGGTGAGGGGTCTTTGGTTCCTAAACGTAACATGAGCTCTCTGTGTAGCCGACATCATCTCTATCTCGCTCCATCATCTGTGTTTGTTGAGTAAGGCATTGCCGATTGATCTCATCCTCGAGCCGCCGTTTATGTCGCATCTTGACCATCTCTGCAGACTCATGAGATCGGCGGGGCCTAGTCTTCGGACGATGCTCGACCTGCTGAGTGAAGATGCTTTGGAGCACCCGCGTCGATAGTTCACGGCTAGGTCTCCCATATCGTATATGCGACCCTTGTTCTTACCGCCAACAACCTCGACCCATGCCCGCAACTCCAATTGGGCTTCCACCTCGGGTCAAGTGTGGTGGAAGAAGGGGAAGATGAGGCTGCTCGAGACCGAACTCCGAGATAACTTATCACGATAGTCCTCCTGTCATTAAAATTGATACACATAATCATACAAAATGACCATAATTATTAAATATAAAATAAAAATAATTTCCAACAAAGAGACATGTAAATCACCCGAGTGCGTCTAGAACGCTCATCTACATACTCGGTACCCTTCCTAGTATGAGTTCGGGCATGAAGCTCAACCCGGCTTGACGCTACGGCCAAGCTCCCTAGCCTGCACCAAAAAAAAACTTGTTCATATTTGAAGTTACACTACCTTAATAGCCGGACATCTAATGAATTAACAAAATATGATGTTGGAACTTACAAGGCGTCGAGCATGCTCCACGATCACGATGTCGCCGGTGTGCAGGCTCCCACCCTTTTCCGAGGCCCTGTTGAGCTTTGCCCAGGCGGATTTTTTCTTAAATTCAGGTGTAGCCCAAGAAGCACATAGCTCCTCCCAAATGGGTGGGAAACACCATTTTGGACGCTGTCCCTTTTTCCAATATCTAGTCAACAACTCGGAAAGGCGTTTGCTCGCTTTTTGATGAAAAATTATCTCTACATCAGCGGAATGCTCTACTCTCCAAGCAGCCTTCTCCTGTAAATAAGGAGAATATAATATTTTTTAGGATAATAATAAACTAAAGAAACATTAAAAGTAACTAAAAAATGGAAGTAAATTCAAAAGTACAAAATACCTTAAAAGCCGCAAAGAATCGATCCCGATCCTGATCCTCAAGCTCACTCCAATGCTTCCAGGCCCGATCAAACTGAGATGTAATCGCATACGTGGCCTCTGCAGATTTTCTCGACGGAAGGAACCTTATCAATAGAACATGAGAACAATCAATACACATACATATAAAATATGCACTCAACAATAAAATAACAATATTTGAGATCTTTCTTACCCTTTACCGGTCGGGGTAACAATAACTCGGCCATCTGACATAACCTCGATCTCCTCATCATCTGATGATATAGGCGAGGAATATCCATAAGTCTCCTCGTCGTCACCATGAGACTGATGATTACCGTCCATGGGTAAATCCACCCCTGATGCATCTGGTTGTCTGGAATTGTCTGCATGGGTCTGAGTCGGAATTCTTGGGGTGGGCATCATCGTGATCCCAATGGAGGTGTCCATGAACTGAGTGGTTGGAGCAACAGGTCGGTAGGGAGGTATCAGAACATGTGTAGGCACGGGTATGGGCGATGGACATGGTGTAGGAGCAACAGGTGGGGGTGCCGGTGCCATATCATGTGGAGGCATGGGTGTGGGCGGTGGGCGTAGTGTAACAGATGTAGATGGGAGGGACACGAATCTGTCCTCGACTGTCCGTGTCACAAAGCGAGGTCGACCACGAAGACGTGCCCCTCCAGCAGGTGCCTTACCCTTTCCCTTACCATCAGCCATGTCTATAGTGAAAAATGATGCTAATAATAATTAATTAAAAGTAACCAAAACACAAATTTGCAAATAATGGAAATTGATGGTGATAATAATTAACTTAAAGTAAGCACAAACACACATTTGTAAATAATGGAAAATGATGCTAATCATAATGAACTTAAAGTTATGACAATGACAATACTACCTAATACAAAATACATCACTAAAATAAATAAAGTAATTGTTATTCAGAATTTGAGCCAGTGTCATATTCATGGCCATCTTCATCTTTTTCATCTTCTGTTGATTCTGCTTCTTCAACATCTTCATCCGGAATGACTTGATTTGATGTCAAGTCGAGGTATCCACTTCTTCCCCTACAACTTGTGTGTCTTGTAAACATGAGATTGGTTCTACTTCAATGACCTCATTTGCATGTGACATTTCATCCGTTTGATATGGCTCATCCAACTCTGAAACATCTATTTCAATGCGACCCCTTGGTTTTGTCTTGATTGCAACACACCAACCTCGTTTTTCTGTTTGAGTTGCTGGATAAGGAACGTAATATACTTGTCTCACATTATGTGCCATGATAAACGGATCAAACATATGATATCTTCTACTCATTTGGATGTCCACAATATTATATTTTTATTCAAATTAGTGCCTCTACTAGATGGATCGAACCAATTACAATAAAACAACACTATTCTCTTAGGGTAGTCTAAATAACGATATGACAACTCATATATGTGTTGTATGACACCATAAAAGTCATCCTGCAACTCCTTTGGCTCACCCTTTACGTAAACACCACTATTTATTGTTGTTTTGTCTTCTCGTCCATGATTGAGTATGAAATTTGTACCCATTCACGAAGTATGTGTGCCATTCTTTGACTTGTGTCGAGGACCGTCATCCAAGTTTCGTAAATGTTGATTAATGACGTGAGGTGCCTCATTGTAAACCTATTCACAAAGTTTAACGATATATGTTTTTATCCGCATACATTATAGTGAATAATGAGAATGATAAATGGGGAGATACTTACTTGTTGCTTAAACCATTTTTGAAAATCTTCATGAGTACGAGCAGATGCATCACGAGAAGACAAGAATGAACCGAACATATATGGATAACATCAATGAAAATTGACATATGCTATCGAAGGAATAAAAATTATAAGCTCATACTTACTCATGGTATGGTTTAACCTCGGCGCAATTGATCAATACATGAACATGAGCTGAGTTCCACTCTGCCTCCGTTAAATAATGTGTCAACTCCTTTCCGGAATGACGACCGGGAAGACAAAAAATTGATAAGGTTCCAGGTAGTCTTCCACTTTCATTTTCCGTTTCGTTCCTTCTAGTTGTTGGAGACAAAACCATGTGTTTGAAATAATGAGAGCAGAAATGAATTGTCTCACGGTGTAAGTAAGACGCACATATCGAACCTTCAACCCTAGCCTTATTTTTCACTGATCGTTTTGACTCGCCCATGAATCTATTAAAAAATGACGAGGTTATTATTAATTAACTAATATGCATGAAAGAGGATCAATAACTGTGATACTTAAATTACCTTTCAAATGGATACATCCACCTATGTTGAACTGGACCACCAAGTCTGGCTTCATATGCAAGATGAATCGGAAGATGCTCCATTGAATCAAAGAAGCCAGGGGGGAAGAATAACCATCAGGCATCCTGAGCCCCTTTATCCATTGGTAAACTAACCTTGCTTCCTGGATAGTAAAGGTATAATTGGCCTTTGGCTTGTACATCTTCCCATTATCCTGATGTCTCAGCTCCAAATCCGGTCTCCTGCAGTACAACTGTAAGTCCATTCTAGCCTTATCGTTGTCTTTGGTCTTGCCATGCACGTTCATCACAGTGTTGAAAATGTTGTCAAAGAAATTTTTTTCAATGTGCATTACATCAATATTGTGCCTCAATAAATTATCTTTCCAATAAGGAAGATCCCAAAAAATACTCCTCTTTGTCCAATTATGCCACTGCCCGTAACCATCTAATTTGGAAACCCCGGCTTCAGTCACTTTTGGCAAGTCCCTGATTCTACTCCAAATTTGTTCTGGTGTTAACCTCGGAGGCGGTCCATCCATTTCAACAACCCCCTTCTTGAAGGCATTCTTATTCCTTCTAAATTGATGATCGTTCGGTAAGAACCTGCGATGGGAATCAAACCAGGACGACTTCCCCCCATATTTTAAGGTAAATGCCTTTGTATGCTCCATACAATGCGGGCATGCAAGCTTCCCATGCGTCCCCCAACCAGACAACATGCCATACGCAGGGAAGTCATTAATTGTCCACATCAACGCTGCCTTCATTTTAAAATTTTGTTTTCGAGAAATATCGTACGTCATAACACCATTCCACAACCTCTTCAAATCATCAATCAAAGGTTGCAAGTATACATCAATGCCTGCCTTTGGATTAGATGGACCCGGAATCAGGCAAGTCAAGAACATATATGGCTTTGACATACACATTTCGGGAGGAAGATTGTAAGGGGGTAACAACAACGGGCCAACATGAATAAGGTGATGCCGAGGCTTGGATATATGGGGTAAAGCCATCTGAGCATAACCCAAGTCGTACATTACGAGGATCAACGGCAAAATCCGGATGCACCCGATCAAAGTGCTTCCATGCTTCACCATCAGAAGGATGGCGTAACACTCCTGCATTCCTCCTATTCTCATGGTGCCATGTCATTTTTCCTGCGATCGCATCGATGCAAACATCCTCTGTAATCTAGGAATGATTGACAAGTAGAACATCGACTTTACCGGAACTGATTTTAGATTACTTCTACTTGCGTTGCGCTGACGATACCTTGGTGCGTGACAAAACCTGCACTCAACCAATGCGCCATCATTTTTGTCGAATTCATTATCGTAAAAGAGCATGCACCCATTCTGACAATAGTCAATCCTCTTGGACTCCAATCCTAACTTGGACATTAACCTCTTCGCATCATAATAATTGTTGGGTAATCCTCCTTTGAAAGGCGTCCCGGCCAAAACCATTTTGGCAATGAAATCCAAACCTAACTCGGGTATGCTCCAATTGGACTTGGCAGACAACAAGAGAACACACATCGATAACGTCGAGTCGGGGACCCTTCCCACAAAGGCTTATTTGCCTCTCGTTAGGAGATTATAAAATTTTTGTGCATCTGCATTAGGAGGCTCTTCCGTATTATTGGACTCAAACGACCCGGACATCATAAGAGCGTCACACACCATCTCCTCCATGGAAACAATATGATCTCCATATCCAGCTTCACGCACCACTACTTGAACCACCTGTGCAGTCTGGTCAATGCCAAAATCAAATTGCGGCATTTCTTCTCCATGATTTGTCCAAATCCAGTAATTAGGCCTAAACCCAACTTTATACAGGTCGACCCTCACATCGTCTACATTCTTAATTCGGGTACAGTCACACTTCACACAAGGACATCTAATCAACCCCCCATTGTTATAAGTATCTTGCTGACTTGCCTTGGTAATAAATTCTTCAACACCATCTAAGAAAGATTGTTTTAATCCCCCTCTACGCGGATAAACCCTATCATACATCCAAGTAAGATTCAAAGGAACAAATTCCATCCTCTACATTTGCGCCAAAAAAAAGATAACTATAATGAAATTCCAAATAGAGGAAGTATCCTCTTCAAAAATTAAATTCAACGGTTATATTCAAGAGAGCATCACATGCACACATTATTTATCATAAAAAAAAGATACAACATACACTTGCATTGCCATTAAATCAGAGCAATGGTTTGATAGCAATGAAAGAAAAATAAACCAAATAGAATAGTCATTGTCTATATAATTTATCAATTATATATTTTATAGGTAAATCACATAGTTTATTGCAAGCTACTAACCATATAGTGAATAAGGAAAAAACAAAGCACATGGTGTAGTTTATAAACGATAGCACAATCATAAAAAAATTGTCAGGTTACATGCATAGTTGATTGTGTAATATTCTTATCATGATCATGTTTATCCTTATTTATCTTATTTGTTAATGTTACATAATAGTTCATTTTTAAAGAGCAAAGACAGCATCAACAGTAACCACTTAATAGACTACATAAAACCACAAGGAAAAAGTAATTAAAATCACTTACCAATTAGAATGAGAGCAACACTAGCACAACTAGAAATGTATATAACTTTCACAAATCAAGAACCTGCCCAACAGAAAATTGAATATAATCATAAATATAAAGCCGTAAGAATCTATATATAAAAAGAACTTAAAAGCTAGACAGTACTCAACAGGGAAATCATATATGGACATAACATAGCGAGACTGAGAAGTTCAAATCATTTTACAATACACTCAAAAACAGATTTCATCAACCTGGGGATTGCTTCTTGGCACCCTAGAAGCCTACATTGACAACCAACAAAGATTCTTCCTGTAAATTTAATACACTCAAAAAGTGATTTCATCAACCTCCTAGGTTTTCTAGGGGTTGCTTCTTGGAATCCAAGAATCACATCTAGACAACCAAAATGTCACATTTTAACATTTTCTGGGTTCACAAAACTACATGAGGCTCGTTTCATTGACAAAATAAAAACACACATCACCTAAATCACATACAGACTAACACAATTATTCAACACTAAATCCCTAAATATGGTGGAAGAAGCACATAAAACATGACTACATAACTGCATGGTAGAAACATACATACAAAGGAAAGGTTATTTATGACTTAAACAAAAGAGAATTTGGTCTTGGAAATTTTCTTGTCGGCTAACAACTTCTCAATTGCATTTTGAGCAGTTTAATAGAACACGATGAATAGTCAGTCACCCTATCACTTACACCACAATGTAAGGCTCTATGAATGGACTTAATAAATTGAGGACTTATACTATGAAACCATTGGACTTAATAAATTGAGGACTAATACTATGAAACCATTTCACATGCTCTAAATTTGTGGGCAATATAACTTCAAGGCATAAATGGATAGGCTTTATAATATATAACTTCAGAGTAGCCTTAGAGCAACTTTTAGAAGCTTATAGATTTTGCACTGTCACCAGTTCATGGCTATTACAAAAAGACACAAACTTTTTTATTTACATTTTTATTACATATCCAGAAAACTACAAACCTGCCAAGTAGGAAAAGAATGTTGATCTGTTGAGCAAAACAATCACGCAGAGAAAGCACAACAGGAATTTCCCATCAAGAGTCAATATATTATATATCTGCTGGTAACAATTATCCTTGACCCTGTTAAAACATGGATATGAAAACCCATTACATAGGGCCATCTTCTAACTAAAATGAAACATATTTATTGATATAAATTTCTAAATCAGTTGTCATTTTTATCCCCATATTGTGCAAATGATGTTCTAAAACTCAGACAAATCACAGTAATACACATGCAAATCGGCTTATACAGTGATGCAAAGGCAAGTTTTTCATCCTAATAGTGTCTTTTTCTCGAAGTTCTGGACCAAAGTGACTTTTTCAAAATGGTAGCATTTGCTCAGAAAGTGGTTGTTGATAGAACAAAACAACAAAACAAATTTTAAATGACCAAGACGCGAGGGATAGAAGAAAGTGCTGTGAAAGGGGTAGTAGAAAAAACAAAGCGAAATAAAGGAAGTATAATAATGCGACAGAGACTTGTATGTTCTGACCTGAATGAGCTTTTCACAAGCTAAACAGTATTCATGTTTACAATTCCAATGGGGGAAAGGGTATGCATGAAGTAAACAAATTTGAATTCAAATCTCAAATGAAGGGCAATCTTAAAAGAAACTATTAATCAAATGAAAAAGACTTCACTTGGATAAATGAAATCAAGCATGAACACCTAAATGGTTCTCGGGATGGCGAGTCAGGTCCCACCACCATGTTCTTAATTGGGGACATGTAGACACTGTTAGTGGCCTCAACCGAAGATTGAGGACCATTTCAAACCGAAAAGTATAATCTTTGAAATTACCACCATAATTGCAGGCCTAACTTTAATTTAATTATATTGTATAAAAATAAAAATAAAAACATTCAACCTATCTTACAGATTCCCTGCTCTTCGCGGATGTTTCAATTGCACGTAAAGGTATTAGTATATTATCAATAATTTTACCAATAGATCATTACATTCTGCAAAGCCAATGGATTCTGATAAAATAAATTTTTTGCTAAAACCACATTAACACAGAGTCACAAACGTGGTAATGGGAGTTCCCAACTACACAGGCATGTCAATAGACAGATTAGATTAGACCATTCCTCTGAAAGGTGCAAAGATAAAAGCATATAATCGTGTATCATGGGAGAAATATAAAGTTTCATATTAACCACCCTTTCATGACTCAGATATATGACGGATACACAGATGAAGAACGTTAATGCAGATTGATTGGCATGTGAATAAAAAAACTACACTAACATTCTCATAGCAGAGACAGTTTGGAGACAGTGATAAGAGAAAGGAATTACCTCAATTCAGAAAATCAATACAGGTGAAATGTTCATAAATTATACTATAAGCTGCAATGCAAAAGTAACAGAATTTAAAAAAATAAAATAAAATAAAAGTATGATATATGAGAGACATAACAATAACACCACAAACAAGCAGCAGCAGCAGTAGCAGATAAGTGCTACTGTCTTCGCAGCCCTAGAGGATTACAGCAGGAACAACGAAAAAGGAAAACAAAAAGAGGAGTTGTCATTCAAATTTATTTAAATAGGAAAATTTTGAAAAAACCTTTTTTATACGGAGGACTGATGAAAATGAGGTTGAGCACGAGAATAAAAAAAAATTAGCGTCATACACCATTCACGTAGTTGTGCAAAACTTTTAACTTCAAAACTATCTATTTTACTTTTTGATATTTGCAAAAAAAAGACAACATAAAAAAAACGATGGATTTTCATTTGTGATTTTTTTATTTTTATAGCCTTAAAAATATTTATATTGCCTACTTTAATATTTACCAGAATATAAAAGGCTATGAATTAAGAGTAAACAGAATTCTAAAAAAGGGGGGGGGGGGGGGAATTGATTTTTGTTTTGTTAATACACTAGAATCAAAGAATATGACCATTTAACCACAAATATAAATCAAACACTGCAAGAAATAAACAATAGATATACTTGTTCACTATCATCATTCTTTTTTAAATCAAATACATCTACAAGACGCCTAAAAAATTGCAGTATGTAAAGATTAGTACATTAAGGAAAGCGTGAAAAAGGAAACGAATTCCTTCGGTGCAACATGGACATGTACACGGATTTACATCAACTAAAGGTTGTGCCTCCACCTAAAAAGGGGGTTATACCGCTAATGTTTACAGGAACTCGGGGTATTTGTATTTTGAAATGGAAAATGAACAAAGTATGAATAATATTGTATGAATAATATTCGGAAAAGTTGTCAAAACTTGTTGTATGAATAATATTTCACACCTGTTCCGGAGCTATCCAATTGTAATGTGAAGCATAAGTAACAATCCTTAGTATTTTACGCCTGCAATCGTAAAGAGAAGATGAACAAATTCGAAAGAAGAAATGACAGAAGGTAGTGTAATATTTTGAAAGAAAAATGAACAAAGTAGAAAGAAGAAGTGAACAAACTCGCCATTTTTTTTGCGTCCAGAGCTGCAGAAGTGAACAAACGCGCGGCGAAGATGACAACTGAGGGAGGAAGAAAACTGTTCGAGTTACTTATTGGAAATTAGCGACGGCCTTTTAATATTAGCGACGGCTAGGCCGTCGCAAATTACGATTCCGTTGCAAATTGTGAATGACCGTCTCAAAATTACCATCCGTCGCAAACCAATATGGCCGTTGCAAATGACCTTGGACAAACATTTGCACATTAGCGACGGCCATGCCCGTCGCAAATTGGCGCCAACATTTCGCGTAAAATGGCGGGAACGTTACTGACAGATTTGCGACGGAACTTCCGTCAGTAATTTCCTCTACCATTTGCGACAGCTTAAGCCATCGCAAAACATAAAATTAGCGACGGATTTGAGGCCGTCGCAAAATTTCCGTCGCTAATTAACCTTATTCTTGTAGTGATTTAACTAACCTTCATATCGGTTGCTAACTTGTCAATCTAGTGTGCAGATTAAAACTGTAAGAATCATCCGTCCAACGCAAATAATAGAATCATCCGTCCAACGCAAGTGACAGAATCATCCGTCCAACACTGTAGTGATAGAAGCTCACGTCCAACACTGAAGTGATTGAAGCTCACGTCCAACGCAAGTGATAGAATCTCACGTCCAATACTAAAGTGATAAAAGTCAGCGTCCACTAAATTGATAAAAGCCAGCGTCCACTAAAGTGACAGAAGCGCTCGTCTACTGAAGCGATAGAAGCGCTCGTCTACAGAAGTGATAGAAGCGCTCGTCCGCACAAGTTTTTGGACTTCTTGAGTCCTTAATATGGAGCTCGTCTACTAGGTTACTATCGTGACCGTCCAGTCCGGGAGCCGCGAAAAGAGAAAATTAAACAGAGGAGTCGCCACTAAAATTTTTTATTGGGAAAATCTTAGAAAACCCAATTATTTAAAGGTAAACTGGTCTTTAAAAAATAGAGAGAGATGAGTTCGGGAGTCGGTTACGAGTAGGGAAGGTGTTAGCACCCCACATCGGCCGTTTAAAAAACGGTACCTCAAGTTAATTGTGCAAAAAAAAAAATTAACAACTTTTAAATATTTATTTTACCCAAAAATATTTAAAGAAAGAATTATCTTTAATTTTTAATATTTTAAATTTTTATTAATTTTTACATTTTTAAATTTATTGTTTATAAAAACTAAATGAGGTTGAACATGGCACATGAGTCCACAGGGCATCCTCAAATCTAAGGGACTGAACATGGCACCGTGTCCATAGAGTATCCCTAAAAATAGACAAGTTTTATTTATTCTAATTATATTTTTATATTTTGTATTATATTGATTTTTGCATTTTTGAAATTTATTGTTTATAGAACCTAGATAAGGTTGAACATGGCACATGAGTCCACAGGGCAACCTCAAATCTAAGGGACTGAACATGGCACCGTGTCCATAGAACATCCCTAAAAATAAACAAGTTTAATTATTTTGATTAATTATTTTAACATAAAAAGAGACACAAAAAAAGGGAAAATTTAGTTTTGGCTTGACAAGATGATTTATCTTGCTCCTACGTATTCTTGGGTGCGATGGGAAACTCAAAACCACGTAGTTCTTTTGGAAAATGTTTGGTTGGTTGATTTTAATTTTTTGAAAAGGATTTGAATTTTGAAAAGACCATTTTTATTTTTTTGAAATTTTTTATTTTTGTTAAAGATAATTTTATATTATTTTTTTTTTTTAAATTTTGACCTTTGAGAAATGATTTTACCCTTTTTGTTTTAAAAAAAAATTAGAATCTAAGCCTAAGAAAAAAACTGATCCAAGATAATAAAAAGATTTGATTTTTTTTAGAAGAGTTTTGATTAAGAAACAAGGAACTGAGAATCATCAAAAGATTTATTTCATTTTTCATTTTTCTATTTTTCCTTATTTTAAGACTTAAATTTAGAAAAGGATTTTTTATTTTTATTTAAACGAAACAAAATTTGTTAATATATATATTTTTTGAGACAGATTACTTGGCCCAACATTCTAACATAACAATAAATGGCTAAAACCAAACAAACAAATGTATGTTTGGACCCCATGCAACAAACACAAGCCCAAGTAAACAAACCATCAGAACCATTGGGCCATGAATAAATAATAAAACAGAAGAAGGAAATTTGAAGGAAGCTTTAGCTTCATCGTTACGAAACGTGACAGAGGAGCAAAGAGTTCAGTGGACGTCGCGGTGGCAGATACGAGATGGTTGGACATCGACAGGGACGACGGCGCGGCAGCGGTGGGTCGGAGGGACCGTGCACGGCGAGGCAGAGGGGCAGAGGGTGCGAATCGTGCATGGATCCGAGCCTGAGATCTGCATTTTGCAACGGCGGCGAAGGTCCGAGGTGGTGACGCAGCAGTGAGTGAGTCTGGTGCAATGGTGGGTCTGAGATCTGCGATTCGGACTTCGATCCGAGGCGCCTCGACGGCGTTGTGTGGAGCTGACCCGGCGAAGCGACGGAGCCGTTTTGGTGGTGGTCAGTGATGAAGACGGCGACAGCGACGCGAGGTGGAGGTGCTATGATGTGATCGTGGCGGAGCTGAGTTGCGGTGAAGATGGTGGCGGGTGACACCGCGGAGCTGTGTCTACTGCAGTGATGGGTCCGAAAATGGCGGTGAGCGGTTGGAGAGAGGAATCGTGACGGAAGGAGCTGCAAAGGTGGCGGAGGTCGCGCGCCTGGTGGTGAAGCTTGAAATAGACAACTATAAACACGAGAATGGGAGTTGAATTGTGTTTATCAGAATTTAAGCAAATTTGAAATCTTTTCGCAAACATAAGCTAAATTTGGACGAGTGGAAGAATACAGGATGGACGGGTGACTTTTACAAACACACCACTTGATAGACGTAAGAAAACTAAAGCAATTAAAGAGTTTAAGGAAAGAGAGATTGACATGGTTATTTATCCTGGTCCACTCTTCAAAGCAAAGAGCTACGTCCAGTCCTTGGCAGCACCAAGATTTATCCACTATAACTGATTAGGTTACAGACACAAGTATTATTTGCACACCTAGCTTCTTCAGGCTCAAAGACAAGTATTCTTTGCACACCTAGCCTCTTCAGGCTCAAAACAAGTATTGTTTGCACACCTAGCCTCTTCAAGCTCAAAGACAAGTATTGTTTAAACACCTAGCCTCTTCAGGCTCAAAGACAAGTATTCTTTACACACTTAGCCTCTTCAGGCTCACTCAGGTTTATTTGAGAGATTTGGTTTGTAATGAATACAACTTAGACAGACAGAACTTTCACTAACACTCAGAGAGTGGTTTAAATGTAAAGCTTAGGAAAGTCTGTGTAATAACTTCAAATGATTGAAGAATACAGAATGAAAGAATGAAGAAATTAATGCGCAGAGTAATGGCTTTTTAATGCAATGTGTATTCTCTTCTTCTTCATCTTCAATGACTTCTGTATTTATGGTCTTCAAGCATTTAGGATCCATTAGAGACATACCCTCAGATGTTGGCTTCAAGAAGAACTTCATTAAATACAATACAGTCGTTTTGGGCAGCCATTAACGCAATAGAGTCGTTCTGGGTAGTCATTAATGCAATAGAGTCGTTGGTTGTGCTCTAACATGAAGGATCATGGCTTTATGCATCGTGATACAGCCATATCAGAGTTATGCAGAGAGCTTTTTGTACTTTACTGAGTACACTTCCCTTTTCGTGTAAGGACCAGAGGTACTAGGGAATAAAGCATGTTGGAAGCATTCTTTAACTGGTCTTTGGTTCTGATTATCCAAGGTTGCTTGAGAGAGTAACTTCTGACTTTTCTTGATAAGCGTGAAACTGAGTAGGAGAGAAGGCTTCAAGTCTCTTTATGGTTCTTGAAATACGATTCTGATAATCCTTATAGAATTCGCGTTTATAAGATAAGTGCTTCCATCTTGAAAATATCCGCGTCTATCTAGCCATTTGAGTTTTCATTCGGGCTAGTAGACGAGCTCCATATTAAGGACTCAGCAAGTCCAAAGACTAGTGTGGATGAGGGCCTCTTGCACTTTAGTGGACGATAGCCTCTGTTACTCTAGTGGACGAGAGCCTCTGTTACTCTAGTGGACGAGAGCCTCTTGCCACATCATTGGACCATTCTAAATGGACGAGCTTCAAATGACACGTCATTGGATGGACCATTCTGATACCTCAATGGACGAGCTCCATCTACCACGTCATTGGACGAGCCATTCTGATTCCTTAATGGACGAGCTCCATCTGCCACGTCACTGGACTAACAATTCTGATACCTTAATGGACGGGCTCCAAATGCCACGTCATTGGACGAGCCATTCTGATACTTTAATGGACGGGCTATTCTGATACTTTAATGGACGGGCTCCAATTGCTTGTGTTGGACGTACGTTTCAATTACTACGGTGCTAGACGTTTGTTTCAATCACTTGTGTGTTGGACGTGAGCTTCTATCACTTATTTAATCTACACATTCGATAGACAAGTTAGCAACCAATATGAAGGTTAATTAAATCATTAACCAATGTTTAGTTCTCATCAAAACTTAGGGAAATGCACATCAGACATTTTAGAGACTTAACAATCTCCCCCTTTTTTATGATGACAGACATTGAGATGATTTAATGAACCTCAGAAAATATCAACAAAGAAAATAGCATATATAGACAGGTTGAAATTTTCTTAAGTGAACAGGTCATATCATATTCATTCTCCCATTCTATTTCTCCTATTCTCCCATTCTCCCTATTCATTTCTCCCTTTCTCCCCCTTTTGTCAACATCAAAAAGGGTTACCAAGTTTTATTTATGAGATATGTTAAAGGCAAGATAACATGTTAAGAAAATCATAGTAATGCAGCAAGCATAGTAGACATACTCCACTTAAACTATTGTATCATTACTCCCCCTGAACTAATGTTTAGTTAAAAGAACATGTATATAGGAGTAATGATAGATTTAGCATAGACTCGTTAACATTCATACATGTCATTCAACAATGCAATGCATGTTTAGATTATCTCTAATAAATAAAAACCTTTCTTCTGCGAGGGGTTTAGTGAAAATATCAGCCCATTGATTTTCAGTTTTAACAAACTTAATATCAAAGATGCATTTCTGAACATAATCCCTAATGAAATGATGTTTGATTCCAATATGCTTAGCCTTAGAATGCTGAATTGGATTTTTAGTTAAGCATAAAGCACTGGAATTATCACACCATACAGATATATTGTGTTCATAAATAGAGTAATCCTCAAGTTGATGTTTTACCCATAAGAGTTGAGAGCAGCAACTAGCAGCAGAGATGTATTCTGCTTCAGCAGTAGACAGGGCAATGGTTGTCTGGCTCTTGCTTGACCATGAGACTAAACTTGCTCCAATGAAGTGACATCCTCCACTGGTGTTTTTTCTTTCTATTCTGTCTCCAGCAAAGTCAGCATCACAATATCCCACTAATCTGTATTCTTTTGATCTTAAATACAGCAAACCAAGATTAGTAGTTCCAAGCAAATATCTAAATATTCTTTTAACAGCCTTAAGATGAGATTCTCTAGGATCAGATTGGAATCTAGCATACATACAGACACTTAATTGAATGTCAGGTCTGCTTGAAGTTAAGTACAGTAGAGAGCCAATCATACCTCTGTAGGCAGTTTGATCTACCTTTTAACCTTCATCATCTTTGCTTAGTTTTGCATTGGGTTGCATAGGGGTTTTCATGAGCTTTGTATTTTTCATTTTTTATTTCTTGAGTATCTCCTCGGTATATTTTTGTTGATGAATGTAAATTCCATCACTTGTTTGCTTGATTTGTAATCCAAGGAAGAACTTTAATTCTCCCATCATGCTTATCTCAAATTCAGCTTGCATTAGATTTGAAAATTCCTTGCACAGCTTTTCATTAGTTGCTCCAAAAATAATATCATCAACATATATTTGAACTATAATAAAGTTCTCTTTAGAGCATTTTTTGAATAGAGTAGTGTCTACTTGTCCTCTAGTAAAACCATTATGCATGAGAAAAGAACTGAGTCTATCATACCATGCCCTAGGTGCTTGTTTCAAACCATATAATGCTTTTTTAAGTTTGAAAACGTGATCTGGTTTATCAGTATCCTCAAAATCAGGAGGTTGTTTAACATACACTTCTTCTTCAATTATACCATTTAGAAAAACACTTTTTACATCCATTTGAAACAGGGTAATTTGGTGTTGTGCAGCATATGACATTAAAATGTGTATGGCTTCTATTCTAGCTACAGGTGCAAAGGTTTCAGTATAATCAATACCTTCTTGTTGGTTATAACCTTGAGCTACTAACCTTGTCTTATTTCTGACAACTTTACCATCTTCATCCAATTTGTTTCTGAAGACCCATCTTGTTCCAATAACCGACTTGTTTTTAGGCTTAGAGACAAGAGTCCAGACATCATTTCTGGTGAACTGGTTAAGTTCTTCTTGCATAGCAAGAATCCAGCTTTCATCCTCAAGAGCTTCTTCAATGCGTTTTGGCTCCAAATTTGAAATAAAGGCCACATTGCTTGATTCTCTTAATGTGGATCCGGTTCTTACTCTTTCAGAAGGATTTCCAATAATAAGATCCTTAGGATGATGATTATTGAAATTCCAATCCCTTTTGAGATCATCATGAAGATCTTGACTTGTCTGCTGACTCGTTTTTTCCACTTGTCTTTCAACCTCGAGCCACGATTATGTTTTGGTTAGACCAGGTTGTTGACTTTCTGGCTTGTTTATATCAAGACCTGCAAGATCATCTTCTAGATATGATAGTTCTTTATCAGTCTTTAATCCATCATTGAATTTAACATGAACAGATTCTTCAATAATACAAGTTCTTGAATTGTAAACTCTAAAAGCCTTAGACTTTTCAGAATATCCTACGAAAATACCTTTGTCTACCTTAGAATCAAACTTTCCAAGATTATCTCTGGTATTCAGAATAAAACATTCACATCCAAAAACATGAAAATAAGATATGTTGGGGATTTTTCCTTTCCACGATTCATAAGGAGTCCTTTTTAGAAAGGGCCTAATAAGTATTCTGTTTTGTACATAACAAGCAGTGTTTTGACTTCTGCCCAGAAGTACTTAGGGAGATTATTTTCATTGAGCATAGATCTAGCCATCTCTTGCAGAGATCTGTTCTTTCTCTAACCACTCCATTTTGCTGTGGAGTTCTAGGTGCAAAGAAATTGTGAGAGATTCCATTCTCCTCACGTAACCTGTCTAAGTCGCTCATTTTCAAATTCTCCCCCATGATCACTTTTAAGGGTAGAAATACGAAACCCTGCTCATTTTGTACTCTTTTTGCAGAATCTGAGAGAGCCTTAAAAGACTCATCCTTGTGTGTTAGGAAGAGTACCCATGTGTATCTAGAATAGTTATCAACTATGACAAATCCATATTTTCTTCCGCCCATGCCGGTACTAATCTGGTCCAATCGGATCCATGTGTAACAATGAAGAGGTCTAGAGGTTGATACTTGATTTTTAGATTTGAAACTTGATTTTATCTGTTTACCTCTCTGACATGCATCACACAAGACATCTTTCTTAAAGCTAATATCAGGCAATCCTCTCACGAGATTATTCCTTTTTAATTCAGAAATTAGTTTCATACTAGCATGTCCTAGCTTCTTATGCCATAAACATCTCTCATCCTCTTTAGACATCAGACAGGTTACACTTTGATCTGAGAGATCAGACAGTTCAATCTTATAAAGCTTTTGTTGCCTTTTAGCTGAAAAGAGGGTTTTGCCACAAGTCTTTAACTATGCATACATCCTTGGTAAAGGAAACGTCAAAACCACTATCACATAATTGACTTATGCTAAGCAAATTGTGTCTTAATCCTTTAACCATAAGAACATTAGATATAGAGGGAAGAGGGGGTTTACCACCAATAGTACCAATTCCTATAACTTTCCCTTTCTGATTCCCTCCGAAAGCAACGTGTCCTTCTTTCTTAAGTTGGAGGTCTAGGAACATAGACCTTTCTCCTGTCATATGACGCGAGCAGCCACTGTCCATGTACCAGCAATGGTGTTTTCTTTGTCCTGTTGAGGACATCTGCAACAAAAATTATTTGATCTTTAGGTACCCATATTTTTCTGGATCCTTTTCTGTTAGTTCTAGGAGTCTGTGAAGACTTCCTTCTCTTCTTATGGATACACTTAGACATAACATGCCCAGTTTTTCCACGAAGTTACAAAGAGGTTTAGCTTTGTTTACAGTTGACTTAACAGATACTGTAGAAGCTTTAGTTGATACTTTTTTATTTGTCCGATGTACATATCCAATACCTTCTTTGTTAAGAGAGTGCTTCGACTACCAAGTAGCTTAGTCGATTGTCTCTACCATTAACAAATTTGGCAAGATCGAAGTGAGCTCTTCCACTTTCTCGTTGAAGTTTTTCAACTTCTTCGGATGGTGATGTTTCACTTGAGATCTTAGCTTCATTAGACTTTTCAGTCTTCCGCTCATTATTTTCTTTAGTCGACTTCTCGCACTCTTGAGATGTCTTTTTATGCTCTCACTGGTGAGCTTTACGTACTCTCTCTTGAGGGATTTGAAGGCTTTAGATAAGCGGTTGGATTCCTCCATCAACTCCTCATATGCATAAAGTAATTCCTCATAGTCGGGATGTACCTCATAGTCGAGTCCGAGTCGGTGTTGGCCAATGGCCTTCAAACGAGATTGGCTTCTTCCTCTGTTTCTTCATCGGAAGATGTTGACTCCAGATCCTCCCAAGTATCCATCATTCCTTCATGTGTGTGATGACTAAAGTGTCCCATATTTCTTTGGCAGAGTCACAAGCACATACCTTCTCAAACTCCTCCGGGACCGAGAGCACAAATGATGTTATATCTAGCTTTGTGGTTCAGCTCCCATTTTGTCTTTTCGTGAGTCCCACGGAGCTTTTCGTTTGTCAGTGTTATCATCATTCTTGGGAATGAATGGACCATCTGTAATGACATCCCAAAGATCAGAGTTTGTAGATAGAATGAATCATTGAAATCTATCTTTCCAATAGTTGTAGTTTTCTCCAATGAAGTAAGGAGGTCTGGTTAGGGAAGCTCCTTCAGTCTGATGACTTCCACTTGAACTAGCTCCAGCAGTCATGTCTATTCTTCAGGACCTTTTACCTCTACACTGTTAGATGCTCAACCCAGAGGCTGAGCTCTAATACCAACTGAAATAGACAACTATAAACACGAGAAGGGGGGTTGAATTGTGTTTATCAGAATTTAAGCAAAGTTGAAATCTTTTCGCAAACAGAAGCTAAATTTGGACGAGTGGAAGAATACAGGATGGACGGGTGACTTTTGCAAACACACCACTTGATAGACGTAAGAAAACTAAAGCAATTAAATAGTTTAAGGAAAGAGAGATTGACACAGTTATTTATCCTGGTTCACTCTTCAAAGCAAAGAGTTACGTCCAGTCCTTGGCAGCACCAAGATTTATCCACTATAACTGATTAGGTTACAGATACAAGTATTATTTGCACACCTAGCCTCTTCAGGCTCAAAGACAAGTATTCCTTGAACACCTAGCCTCTTCAGGCTCAAGACAAGTATTGTTTGCACACCTAGCCTCTTTAGGCTCAAAGACAAGTATTGTTTGTACACCTAGTTTGCACACCTAGCCTCTTCAGGCTCAAAGACAAGTATTCTTTGCACACTTAGCCTCTTCAGGCTCACTCAGGTTTGTTTGAGAAATTTGGTTTGTAATGAATACAACTTAGACAGACATAACTTTTACTAACACTCAGAGAGTTGTTTAAATGTAAAGCTTAGGAAAGTATGTGTAATAACTTCAAATGATTGAAGAATACAGAATAAAAGAATGAAGAAATTAATGCGCAGAGTAATGGTTTTTTAATGCAATGTGTATTCTCTTCTTCTTCATCTTCAATGACTTCTGTATTTATGGTCTTCAAGCATTTAGGATCCGTTAGAGACATCCCCTCAGATTATCCAAGGTTGCTTGAGAGAGTAACTTCTGACTTTTCTTGATAAGTGTGAAACTGAGTAGGAGAGAAGGCTTCAAGTCTCTTTATGGTTCTTGAAATACGATTCTGATAATCCTTATAGAATTCGCTTTTATAAGATAAGTGCTTCCATCTTGAAAATATCCGCGTCTATCTAGCCATTTGAGTTTTCATTCGGGCTAGTAGACGAGCTCCATATTAAGGACTCAGCAAGTCCAAAGACTTGTGTGGATGAGGGCCTCTTGCACTTTAGTGGACGAGAGCCTTTGTTACTCTAGTGGACGAGAGCCTCTGTTACTCTAGTGGACGAGAGCCTCTTGCCACGTCATTGGACCATTCTAAATGGAAGAGCTCCAAATGCCACGTCATTGGACGGACCATTCTGATACCTCAATGGATGAGCTCCATCTACCACGTCATTGGACAGGCCATTCTGATTCCTTAATGGACGAGCTCCATCTGCCACATCATTGGACTAGCAATTCTGATACCTTAATGGACAGGCTCAAAATGCCATGTCATTGGACGAGCCATTCTGATACTTTAATGGACGAGCTATTCTGATACTTTAATAGACGGGCTCCAATTGCTTGTGTTGGACGTACGTTTCAATTACTGCAGTGCTGGACGTTTGTTTCAATCACTTGTGTGTTGGACGTGAGCTTCTATCACTTATTTAATCTGCACATTCGATAGACAGGTTAGCAACCAATATGAAGGTTAATTAAATCATTAAGCAATGTTTAGTTCTCATCAAAACTTAGGGAAATGCACATCAGACATTTTAGAGACTTAACAAAGCTGTCAAGGCGGAGGATGTCTCCTCCCTTCTCTGTTTGCTGATGTGATTATGTGTGTGGTCTTTTTTTTTCTGCTTTTATTCTTTTTATTTTTTTATTTTGTTGGAGAAGATGGACTAGTTGTTACAGAGAGTAGAAGGAATGGGGGGAAGATGGAGGTTTGAAGAATGGAGTTTTTGGATTGAAGGTGGAAAGGCTTAAGATTGTGGTTGAAGATGAAGGCTAGTCATGGGTTGATGCTGTAAACATGGAGAGAAATGATGAAAAATAAAGAATGGAGGGTTCAGTAGCAACAATGCAGTGGACTATGATGAACGAAAATAACAGCGCCCCCCCCCCCCCCCCTGTTCTACTCTGTTGAGTGCCCAATATATAGCCAAACAATTGGAGGATGATGCCAAAATTTGTTATTGCTTCATTGGGAGGTAAGGACGAAGGAATTTGTACCAATGGTAGTGCCATGGTGTGGTGCTACCACTACTCTGCTGGGTTGGTACAAGGGGCTGAGGTGGTATACCACCATTTTTAAGGAAAAAGCACAAGAAAACAAAAATGGGAAAATAAAACAAAGCTGATTCATACCTTAAAGGGATTTACTTTTATTATTTATTTTTATTTTATAAAATAGAAAGCATTTTTGGTTTTGTTTTGTTTTTATTTAATTTTTCTTTTTTTTTTTTGAATTTTTTGATTTGGATTATTTGGATAATGGGCTTGCAACAAAAAAATAAAATTCGGCTACATCTAATTCTACCAAAAACATTTATAGTTTTTTTTTTTCATTTTTGTATTTTTTATTTTTGTTTTCAAAAATATTAATTAAGAGAAAAAATACCCGGATAAAATTAGGCGTTCACAGTTACGTTCAACCAGTTAAAGGAGTATCCGTCCAATGACATAGCATTTGGAGCTCGTCTACTAGCCCGAATGTAAAATCTTAAATGGTTAGATGGACACAGCTATTTTCAAGATGGACGCGCTTATCCTATGAACGCGAATTCTCTTAGAATTATCAGAATCTTATTTCAAGAACCAGAATCAAGAAAAGTCAGAAATTACTCTCTCAAGCAACCTCGAATATCAGTACCAACGACCAGTTAAAGAATGCTTCCAACATGCTTTATTCCCTAGTACTTCTGGTCCTTACACGAAAAGGGAATTGTACTCAGCAAAGTACAAAAAGCTCTCTGCACAACTCTGATATGACTGTATCACAATGCATAAAGTCATGATCCTTCATGTTAGAGTACAACCAACATTCCTATTGCATTAATGGCTGCCCAGAACGACTCTATTGCATTTAATGAAGTTCTGCTTGAAGCCAACATCCGAGGGAATGTCTCTAACGGGTCATAAATGCTTGAAGACCATAAATACAGAAGTCATTGAAGATGAAGCACAAAGAATAGAGAATACACATAGCATCAAAGAGCCATTACTCTGCGCATTAATATCTTCACTCTTTCATTCTGTATTCTTCAATCATTTGAAGTTATTACGCAGACTTTCCTAAGCTTTACATTTAAACCACTCTCTGAGTGTTAGTGAAAGATCTGTCTGTGAAAAGTTGTATTTAATACAAACCAAATCTCTCAAACAAACCTGAGTGAGTCTGAAGAGGCTAAGTGTGCAAAGAATACTTGTCTTGAGCCTGAAGAGGCTAGGTGTGCAAAGAATACTTGTATTCGAGCCTGAAGAGGCTAGGTGTACAAACAATACTTGAGTCTATAACCTGATCAATTATAGTGGATAAATCTTGGTGCTGCCAAGGACTGGACGTAGCTCTTTGCTTTGAAGAGTGAACCAGGATAAATAACTGTGTCAATCACTCTTTCCTTAAACTCTTTAGTTGCTCTAGTTTTCTTACGTCTATCAAGTGGTGTGTTTGCCAAAAGTCACCCGTCCATCCTGTATCCTTCCACTCGTCCAAACCTAGCTTCTGTATGCGAAAAGATTTTAACTTTGTTTAAATTCTGATAAACATAATTCAACCCCCCCTTCTCGTGTTTATAGTTATCTATTTCAGTTGGTATCAGAGCTCAGCCTCTGGGTTGAGCATCTAACAGTGTAGAGGTAAAAGGCCCTGAAGAATAGACATGACTGCCGGAACTAGTTCAAGTGGAAGTCACTAGACAGAAGGAGCTTCCCTAACCAGACCTACTTACTTCAATGGAGAAAACTACAACTATTGGAAAGATAGATTTCAATGGTTCATTCTATCTACAAACTCTGATCTTTGGGATGTCATTACAGATGGTCCATTCATTCCCAAGAATGATGATAACACTGACAAACGAAAAGCTCAGTGGACTACTGCAGAAAAGACAAAATGGGAGCTGAACCACAAAGCTAGATATAACATCATGTGTGATCTCAGTCCGAAGGAGTTTGAGAAGGTATGTGCTTGTGACTCTGCCAAAGAAATATGGGACACTTTAGCTGTTACATATGAAGTAACAACCAAAGTCAAAGATTCAAAGATTGCCATACTTGTTAGAAAGTATGAACTGTTTGTCATGTAGGAAGGAGAACCTGTTGCTCAAATGATAGAAAGATTTCAAACTATAGTCAACAATTTAAAATCTCTTGGCAAAGTCTCTACCAATGCTGAGAAGGTTGGAAAGATTATGAGAAGTCTACCTAAACAGTGGAAACCTTTGGTCACTACTATATCTCAAGCCAAGGATCTCACTACCTTGACTATGGATGAACTTCTGAGAACACTCACTGTTCATGAGCAAGAACTTGGAGATGAAGTTGCACCAAAGAAGGGCAAGTCAATTGCTCTGAAAGCTTATCAAAAGTCAGCAAAAGTTTCCAAGGCTCTGAAGGCAGATGAGTCATCCAGTGATGCTACCCTATCAGAACTCGAGGATTCTGAGAGTGATGAAGAATTGTCTCTCCTGACCAGGAAGATAAAGCTTCTCCTACAGAAAAAGAAGTTCAAGAGGGATAAGCCATTCATAAGGTTCAACAAGGACAAGAACTTCAAAGAATCCACCTTAACAGACAAAAGTCCAATTGTTTGTTATGAGTGCAAGAAGCCTAGTCACATCAAGGCTGAATGTCCTCAACTCAAGAAGGCCCCTTTTAAGAAATTCTTCAAGAAGAAGAAGAAAGGAATAATGGTTACTTGGGAGGATCTGGAGTCAACATCTTCTGATGAAGAAACAGAGGAAGAAGCCAATCTCTGTTTGATGGCCAACACTGACTCAGACTCTGACGATGAGGTACATCCTGACTATGAGGAATTACTTTATGCCTATGAGGAGTTGATGGAGGAATCCAACTGCTTATCTAAAGCCTTCAAATCCCTCAAGAGAGAGTATGTAAAGCTCACCAGTGAGCATAAACAGAAATCTCAAGAGTGCGAGAAGTTAGCTAAAGAGAACAGTGAGCTGAAGACTGAAAAGCCTAATGAAGTTAAGATCTCAAGTGAAACATCACCATGTGAAGAAGTTGAAAAACTTCAACAGAAAGTGGAAGAGCTCACTTCTGATCTTGCCAAATTTGTTAATGGTAGAGACAATCTGACTAAGCTACTTGGCAGTTAGAGGCACTCTCTTAACAAAGAAGGTATTGGATATGTCCATCAGACACATCATAAAATATCAACTAAAGCTTCTAAAGTATCTGTTAAGTCAACTGTAACCAAATCTACACCTGTTTGTAACTTCTGTGGAAAAACTGGACATGTTATGTCTAAGTGATTCCAATAAGAAGAGAAAGAAGTCTTCACAGACTCCTAGAACTAACAGAAAAGGACCCAGAAAAATATGGGTACCTAAAGATCAAATAATTTTTGTTGCAGATGTCCTCAACAGGACAAAGAAAACACCACTGCTGGTACCTGGACAGTAGCTGCTCGCGTCATATGACAGGAGAAAGGTATATGTTCCTAGACCTCCAACTTAAGAAAGGAGGACATGTTACCTTCGGAGGGAATCAGAAAGGGAAAGTTATAGGAATTGGTACTATTGGTGGTAAACCCTCTCTTCCCTCTATATCTAATGTTCTTATGGTTAAAGGATTAAGACACAATTTGCTTAGCATAAGTCAATTATGTGATAGTGGTTTTGATGTTTCCTTTACCAAGGATGTATGCATAGTTAAAGACTGTTGTGGCAAAACCCTCTTTTCAGCTAAAAGGCAACAAAATCTTTATAAGATTGAACTATCTGATCTCTCAGATCAAAGTGTAACCTGTCTGATGTCTAAAGAGGATGAGAGATGGTTATTGCATAAGAAATTAGGACATGCTAGTATGAAACTAATTTCTGAATTAAAAAGGAATAATCTCGTGAGAGGATTGCCTGATATTAATTTTAAGAAAGATGTCTTGTGTGATGCATGTCAGAGAGGTAAACAGATAAAATCAAGTTTCAAATCTAAAAACCAAGTATCAACCTCTAGACCTCTTCAGTTGTTACACATGGATCTGTTTGGACCAGTTAGTGTTGCTAGCCTGGCTGGAAGAAAATATGGATTTGTCATAGTTGATAACTATTCTAGATACACATGGGTACTCTTCCTAACACACAAGGATGAGTCTTTTAAGGCTTTCTCAGTATTCTGCAAAAGAGTACAAAATGAGCAGGGTTTCTGTATTTCTACCCTTAGAAGTGATCGTGGGGGAGAATTTGAAAATGAGCAGTTTAGACAGTTCTGTGAGGAGAATGAAATCTCTGACAATTTCTTTGCACCTAGAACTCCACCTCAAAATGGAGTGGTTGAGAGAAAGAACAGATCTCTACAAGAGATGGCCAGATCTATGCTCAATGAAAATAATCTCCCTAAGTACTTATGGGCAGAAGCTGTAAACACTGCTTGTGGTGTACAAAACAGAATACTTATTAGGCCTTTTCTAAAAAGGACTCCTTATGAATTGTGGAAAGGAAAAAGCCCCAACATATCTTATTTTCATGCTTTTGGATGTGAATGTTTTATTCTGAATACCAGAGATAATCTTGAAAAGTTTGATTCTAAGGTAGATAAAGGTATTTTCGTAGGATATTCTGAAAAGTCTAAGGCTTTTAGAGTATATAATTCAAGAACTTGTATTATTGAAGAATCTGTTCATGTTAAATTCAATGATGGATTAGAGATTGATAAAGAACTATCAGATCTAGGAGATGATCTTGCAGGTCTTGATATAAACAAGTCAGAAAATCAACAGCCCGATCTAACCAAAACAGAACCTCGTGCTCGAAGGTGAAAGACAAGTGGAACAGACGAGTCAGCAGACAAGTCAAGATCTTCTTTATGATCTCAAAAGGGATTGGAAGTTCAACACTCACCATCCTAAGGATCTTATTATTGGAAATCCTTCTGATGGAGTAAGAACCAGATCCACATTAAGAGAATCAAACAATGTGGCCTTTATTTCAGATTTGGAGCCTAAACGCATTGAAGAAGCTCTTGAGGATGAAAGCTGGATTCTTGCTATGCAAGAAGAACTTAATCAGTTCACCAGAAATGATGTCTGGACTCTTGTCTCTAAGCCTAAAATCAAGTCGGTTATTGGAACAAGTTGGGTCTTCAGAAACAAATTGGATGAAGATGGTAAAGTTGTCAGAAATAAGGCAAGGTTAGTAGCTTAAGGCTATAACCAACAAGAAGGTATTGATTATACTGAAACCTTTGCACATGTAGCTAGAATAGAAGCCATACGTATTTTAATGTCATATGCTGCACAACACCAGATTACCCTGTTTCAAATGGATGTAAAAAATGTTTTTCTAAATGGTATAATTGAAGAAGAAGTGTATGTTAAACAACCCCCTGGTTTTGAGGATACTGATAAACCAGATCACGTTTTCAAACTTAAAAAGGCATTATATGGTTTGAAACAAGCACCTAGAGCATGGTATGATAGACTCAGTTCTTTTCTCATGCATAATGGTTTTACTAGAGGACAAGTAGACACTACTCTGTTCAAAAAATGCTCTAAAGAGAACTTTATTATAGTTCAAATATATGTTGATGATATTATTTTTGGAGCAACTAATGAAAAGCTGTGCAAGGAATTTTCAAATCTAATGCAAGCTGAATTTGAGATGAGCAAGATGGGAGAATTGATGTTCTTCCTTGGATTACAAATCAAGCAGACAAGTGATGGAATTTACATTCATCAACAAAAACATACCAAGGAGATACTCAAGAAATACAAAATGAAAAATGCAAAGCTCATGAAAACCCTTATGCAACCCAATGCAAAACTAAGCAAAGATGATGAAGGTAAAAAGGTAGATCAAACAGTCTACAGAGGTATGATTGGCTCTCTACTGTACTTAACTTCAAGCAGACCTGACATTCAATTTAGTGTATGTATGTGTGCTAGATTCCAATCTGATCCTAGAGAATCTCATCTTAAGGCTGTTAAAAGAATATTTAGATATTTGCTTGGAACTACTAATCTTGGTTTGCTGTATTTAAGATCAAAAAATACAGATTAGTGGGATATTGTGATGCTGATTTTGCTGGAGACAGAATAGAAAGAAAAAGTACCAGTGGATGTCACTTCATTGGAGCAAGTTTAGTCTCATGGTCAAGCATGAGGCAGACAACCATTGCCCTGTCTCTCTTTGCTGGCGAGAATACATCTCTTTGCTAGTTCTTTGCTCTTAACTCTTATGGGTAAAACATCAACTTGAGGATTGCTCTATTTATGAATATAATATATCTGTATGGTGTGATAATTTCAGTGCTATATGCTTAACTAAAAATCCAATTCAACATTCTAAGGCTAAGCATATTGAAATCAAACATCATTTCATTAGGGATTATGTTCAGAAAGGCATCTTTGATGTTAAGTTTGTTAAAACTGAAAATCAATGGGCTGATATTTTCACTAAACCCCTCGCAGAAGAAAGGTTTTTATTTATTAGAGATAATCTAAACATGCATTGCATTGTTGAATGACATGTCTGAATGTTAATCTGTTTGTGCTTTATCACCTGTCTATGCTAAATCTATCATTACTCCTATATACATGTTCTTTTAACTAAGCATTAGTTCAGGGGGAGTGATGATACAATAGTTTAAGCGAGGTATGTCTCATATGCTTGTTGCATTACTATGATTTTCTTAACATGTTATCTTGCCCTTTAACATATCTCATAAATAAAACTTGATAACCCTTTTTGATGTTGACAAAAGGGGGAGAATGGGAGAAATGAGAAATGAGAAATATGATAGAAATGTGTTATAGAATAATGAATATGAATGAATATGATATGAATCTTAAATAATACATGGACATGAGTATGCTCTGATAGTTGCCATAATTGCTCAGATAAATCTTAAGTAAGATTGCTCTGATAATAATTTCAAAGTAAAACAAGTCAAACTTAATGTCCGATCTAGCATCTGCATGACCTGTTCGCTTAAGAAAATTTCAACCTAATATATGCTATTTTTTTGTTGATATTTTGAGGTTCATTAAATCATCTCAATGTTTGTCATCATCAAAAAGGGGGAGATTGTTAAGTCTCTAAAATGTCTGATGTGCATTTCCCTAAGTTTTGATGAGAACTAAACATTGGTTAATGATTTAATTAACCTTCATATTGGTTGCTAACCTGTCAATCTAGTGTGCAGATTAAAACTGTAAGAATCATCCGTCCAACACAAATCATAGAATCATCCATCCAACGCAAGTGATAGAATCATCCGTCCAACACAATAGTGATAGAAGCTCATGTCCAACACAAGTGATAGAAGCTCACGTCCAACACTGAAGTGATTGAAGCTCACGTCCAACGCAAGTGATAGAATCTCACGTCCAATACTAAAGTGATAAAATTTAGCGTCCACTAAAGTGATAAAAGCCAGCGTCCACTAAAGTGATAAAAGCCAACATCCACTAAAGTGACAGAAGCGCTCGTCTACTGAAGCGATAGAAGCGCTCGTCTACTGAAGTGATAGAAGTGCTCGTCCACTAAGGTAACAGAAGCACTCGTCCACACAAGTCTTTGGACTTGCTGAGTCCTTAATATGGAGCTCGTCTACTAGGTTACGTTCAACCAGTTAAAGGAGTTTCCGTCCAATGACATAGCATTTGGAGCTTGTCTACTAGCCCGAATGTAAAATCTTAAATGGCTAGATGGACGCAGCTATTTTTAAGATGGACGCGCTTATCCTATGAACGCGAATTCTCTTAGAATTATCAGAATCTTATTTCAAGAACTAGAATCAAGAAAAGTCAGAAGTTACTCTCTCAAGCAACCTCGGACATCAGTACCAAAGACTAGTTAAAGAATGCTTCCAACATGCTTTATTCCCTAGTACCTCTAGTCCTTACACGAAAAGGGAATTGTACTCAGCAAAGTACAAAAAGCTCTCTGCACAACTCTGATATGACTGTATCACGATGCATAAAGCCATGATCCTTCATGTTAGAGTACAACCAACGTTCCTATTGCATTAATGGCTGCTCAGAACGACTTTATTGCATTTAATGAAGTTCTGCTTGAAGCCAACATCGGAGAGAATGTCTCTAACGGATCCTAAATGCTTGAAGACCATAAATACATAAGTCATTGAAGATGAAGCACAGAGAATAGAGAATACACATAGCATCAAAGAGCCATTAATCTGCACATTAATATCTTTACTCTTTCATTCTGTATTCTTCAATCATTTGAAGTTATTACGCAAACTTTCCTAAGGTTTACATTTAAACCACTCTCTGAGTGTCAGCGAAAGATCTGTCCATGAGAAGTTGTATTTATTACAAACCAAATCTCTCAAACAAACCTGAGTGAGCCTGAAGAGGCTAGTGTGCAAAGAATACTCGTCTTGAGCCTGAAGAGGCTAGGTGTGCAAAGAATACTTATCTTTGAGCCTGAAGAGGCTAGGTGTGCAAACAATACTTGAGTTTGTAACCTGATCAGTTATAGTGGATAAATCTTGGTGCTGCCAAGGACTGGACCTAGCTCTTTGCTTGGAATAGTGAACCAAGATAAATAACCGTGTCAATCTCTCTTTCCTTAAACTCTTTAGTTGCTTTAGTTTTCTTACGTCTATCAAGTGGTGTGTTTTCCAAAAGTCACACGTCCATCCTGTATCCTTCCACTCGTCCAGACCTAGCTTCTGTATGCGAAAAGATTTCAACTTTGTTTAAATTCTGATAAACACAATTCAACCCTCCTTCTCGTGTTTATAGTTGTCTATTTCACTCACCATGAACTGTCCTGTCTTGCTTCGGTCCGCCGTAGCTCCCACTTGTGTCGTCCACCGCCGCAAGCCCTATCGTGAACTAGTGCAGCCACGCATGGTGCTATGGAGAGCATGACGTCGTTCTGGTCTAGCCTCCGTGCCCTATGTCCCCATTGTGTTCAACGAACGATGGTCGTGTGACCACTGGCTTCTGCTTCGTCTTGTTCTTGTGGTAAAACATAGGTGTGGGGGTGGTTATTGCAGGTAGGTGATGGGGAGGGAGGGGGGGTAGGGATGAAGACAGTGGTGGCAGGTGGTTGGAAGGGGGTGGAGAATGGTTGGAAGGCTGGCTAGTTGGACGGTAGGGAGGGAGGGGTGAACTACAAAGTGGTATTTTTCAATTTTTTTTTTGTTTTCAAATTTTGTTTTGGACCAATAAATTTGAACCGTCCATTATTTAATTATTATACCCAACATTCCAAAATCATCCACAATGAAAAAATAATGCCTACACCGATGTACCCCAAAATGTAAACTTCATCGTAGAATCCACCATGAGAAGTTGGTAGGGGAAGTACCAAATTCCTAAAGGCCTAGTATCAAAATGGCTTAGAATGGTAATAACATGAGAAGTACCATATTTTGGTATTTTTTTAATCAATATTTAAATATTTTAGTTGATTAGAGAAGGATTTTACTTCTCTTTCCGATTTTTCCCTCTCTAATACCTTAAAGATATTTGTGGGGCCTAGACGTAGATCACATTGGTTGTGATCAAACTAAGATAAATCTAGATTTGAAAGCTCTTCTACTTAATCCTTATCACTCTTTACTTATTGTACTTTTCATTTTAACATCTCTTCATTAAGTCTGTTTGTTGATCTTTATAAAAGAAGTTTAAAAAATACATGATGACCCAATTTACCTCCTCTCATGGGTAATGATTGCCACGACCAACAAACCAATCGTGGTTTGAAATAATGATTAGCCATCTTTTCGTATCTTGAAAAAATTATTAATATCACTTGTCATACCATTTGAACATGGAATTCTCTTCTTTCAAATGAACCTTCATGAATCACCCCCCACCAATTGGGATGCTAATATAGAATGTATGATGAACCTTGCTGATCCCCCCAATTGGGATGCTAATATAGAATGTATGATGAACCTTGCTGATGTGGAATGTGACATAAATTTATTTTTTCCCTCCAAATTTATATCTAGGGTTTTAGGAGACCCAAATGGTGAACGAGTTGACTAAAACGTGACATGTGACTGCTTCTAATCCATCTTGTGCTGCTCCTGCCTTCCTTCCCCAATCTCTGTTTCGTGAAATAACACACCCTCACTCGAAATAGTTGTCCAAAATAGCTCTTCCACCTACAACTTTCTGCATCTCACTTCATCTTGCTATACATTAATTATCATGACAATGTCTCAAGAGTTATCGTTCATCCAATCAACTAGTAGAAGGGAGACAAGTTGCACTTCAGTATGACGTGCATGTGCAAAATGTTCAAGTCGGTGTAGATCAGTGCAAGTCAATACAGATCAATGTACAACTAAGATGAAACTAGTAGTATTTCGTCCATTTTAATGGTTCAATAAGGCCCTGTTTACGAGTTTGGAGGGGAAGCAAATGGAGGGGATCAAAGGAGAAGGAAATGAGAGGGAGTGGAGGAGAATGAGAGTATGTCCCTCTCCTTGTTTGGGAGGGAAATGAAAAGAGTGGGTTGAAAAAAAGGATGTGGGATTCATTAAAATACCCCAAAACCTTTCCCTCCAATTAATAGAACTCACAAACAAGAGGGGAAGAAAATCAACCTCTCATTTTCTTCGTTTCTTCTCTAAAAAATAACTCACAAACATAACCTAAAAGAATTTTCTACTTTGGAAACCCAATTAAAAATTTAATATAAATTTTAAAGCTTAATTAAAATCTTTTTTTAATTTAGGAATTTATTTAAAAATTCCTACACAGTTCGGGATCAAGTTAGTATATTACATTCATGAAAAAAAATCAGTTTTTTTTTAAAGTAAAAAATCATTGTGTCTTCCTTTTCATCCTCCAATTAACATTTCTTACACACTCATACATTTTGTTTCTTAGAGTGTGCATCGGAGGAGGGAGTATTACCAATCCCCCCACCCAGTAGTGATTTTCGTCCTTAACAACAACATTCATTCGCTGCGCGTGTGCTTAAGAAACCGTCGATTCGATGGGTGGCGACAACGGCGTGCCGGCGGCGACGGTGGCGGCGCTCGAGCTGACGGAATCGTCCAGCTGGTGGAACGACATCGACGAGTCTCCGGCGTGGCAGGATCACATCTTCTACACTCTCTCTGTTCTCTACGGCATTGTTGCCGTCATAGCTCTCGTATGATCCTAACCTCTTTCTATAATTAGGTTTCTTTAATTTTTAAATTTTAAATTTTAAATTTTTGAGATTTTAGGTTCAATTAGTTCGAATCCAATTGAGAGTGCCAGAGTATGGCTGGACAACGCAGAAGGTCTTTCACTTTCTCAATTTTTTGGTGAATGGGGGTTTGTATCATTCACTCACACCTTTATTTTTCTTTTAAAAATTCTATTTATATTTATTTAATAATTGTTCATTAATGTAACATTTTTATTGAGTGATATACACTCTTTCTGGTTTTGCAGTTCGATGTTTCGTTTTCATCTTCTATAGGAATGTGCAGACGATACAGCCAGAGGTAGATGGAAATGAACCATTTGATTTAATTTGATTTATTTTATTTATTTTATTTTCCAGCTTAATATGAATTTTTTCCTAATCATAAAACACTTGATATGGTCACATTGCCCGTGTTTATGTGTGTAGATTGCAAAACATATCTTACTTGACATGCCGAGTCTCGCTTTCTTTACAACGTATGCGCTTTTGGTCCTGTTCTGGGCTGAGATTTATTACCAGGCAAGGTTAATTTGTGGTACATTTTGTGTGCTATGTTTGCCATCATGTGATTTTCTTCTTTAACTATAGTGTATTTTGTTGTTTCCATGGCATTAAATGCTTTTACAGGCACGCGCTGTGTCTACTGATGGACTGAAACCAAGTTTCTATGCAATTAATGCTGTGGTTTATGCTATTCAGGTGAAAATTCTGGCCCAAGTTTCCACTTGTCATCACCCACCACTGTTGGCTGAATATATTTTTTTGATGCCGTAGATGTTGCTTGCAGTCTGTGTCCATATTTACTTTTGTATTTCTTAGTTTGTACTTTATATAGAAAATAGATTTAACATAATCTCCATAAAATCAAACAGCTGGATGATATATGGTATAACGGAGTCTTGCATATCTGGCAATATGTTAGATACTGTAAAGATACGAAGAGGCTTTAGACATTGTATGTATCTGTATCTGCAATATAGAAATCTGAATAGTGAACACAATCACATGCCAACTGGAAAATTTTGTTTAGTTCCATAAAATTTGGAATTTCATATGCAATTGCATTTATTTATTGTCTTAAGTGATATAAAGTAGTTTGGCTCTAAAGTTATTGATTAGATAAAGAAAGCCAAAGGGTGTTTCCATGAGTGGATGAATTGAAGGAGGTATTATTTCATCACACACCAATCTCATTGGTATGACTTAATTGGAATTTTAACTTTTAAGTGCCACCCTAAACTTTTAAGTTAATTAAATATTAAAATTGATTAATTGGATAAAAATAGATAATATAATATAAATATAATTTTTGTGATGCTTCCTTTTTGAGGATTCCAATCAGGGTAGTTAATAGCGCGAGATCGCGGCGCTATAGCGGAGGGGCGGGGCGGAGCAGCCGGTGGCCGCTACTCGGATGGCATGGCGGAGCGTTTTTCAGTCGCGGCGGTCGCGGCTGCTTCCACGGCAGAAATAGCGATGAAAAGCGGTGGAGCGGGCGCTTTTGGGCCACTCCTCTATCATGGGTCGATGTTCCGTCCAGATTCGCCTCCGATGAGCCATTTCCGGCCGAACCTAGTCGTCGGCGCCGCTGTTGGAGGTGTCACGCAGGCTCTCCTGCGGCGGCTGCAATTAGATCTAGGGTTTACACTATGCGGCTGCTGCAAACAGAAGATGGGTCACACTCTTTTCTCTCTCCTGCGGCTAGATCTAGGGTTTACACCATGCGGCTGCTGCACAAGCAGAAGTTAGGTCACACTCTTTTCTCTTCTCTTCTCTTCCTATTTTACCCTCTCTTTAACACTTAAATTTCTATTTTACCCTCACTTATACTTAGTAAATCTCTATTTTACCCTTATTTTGTTCTGTTTCTTCCTCCCACTCTCTCCCTCCCCCCCTTTCTCACGTCCTTTTCTGTTATGTTATGTTTAGATCTGCACTTCTCCCTCGCTTCTCCCCTCGCTTCTCTCCCGCTCCTTCCTCCCCTATCACTTCTCCCCACTTGCCTAAAATAGCGGCCGTCCCGCTATGCGCTATCCCGCAATAGCGTTTTCGGGGTCAGCCGCTTCGTGCCGCTATCCGGGATTGATAACCCTGATTCCAATTAACATCTCGTGTTTTAAGATGCTGAAAGTGTCAAGAAAACTTGAAAATACTTTTTTTAATATGTCCAATTAACATGTCCACCTTACACTTTTTTTTTAATATCTATTTGTATCAAATGTATATCACCATTTAGATGACATAAGGACAACAATTTCACGTTTTTTTCCCCCTTTTATTCTCTTCATTTCAACATATTAACTAGGGATGGCAAAATGATCCATTTGTCCACCATCATCCAGTCCATCCATGAGAAAATCCATTCAATCCATTCATTTATAAAAAAATAATATAAATGGATTGGATTATTTTTTTAGTGGATGGTTTATGATCCATCCAATATTTTTTAAAATCCATTGGACCAACAATAAAATATGTAATGGATCAACTTTTATACATTCCAAAACCAATTTATTTTTTTCATATTATTTTTCACCAAATAAAAAAAACCTCCATTTGTAACAAAAAAAAAAACATTCCATCTAATTTTCTGTTCTGTTCCTTATTATTTTTTCTTCACTATTTTTTATTTTATTTATCTACTTTTTTATTTTATTTTTTTTGTTATATTAAGTATTAACTAATTAATTGTTCTCAAGCACCAGTAGTAGTCCATGTTATCATGTACGTTTTCTTTTTTCGTTGTCTGTTTTTTTTTTTGCTGAGAAACTTAAAAAAAAAAGTATTAACTAATTGAAAGCACAGAAAGTCGTGACAAGTTTCGTAAAACAATGTCATGGAACGTTGTGGCAAAACAACCTCTGTAGATGCACATAATCAATAACTCCCATATAATAATAAAAAAATGACCGTGATACAAAATGGTCGTGAGATAGAGTGGAGAGAGAGTAAAGATAGAGAGAGAGTAGGAAAAAAAGGAGAGAGAGAAAGGGTAGGGAGAGGAAGAAAGAGGAGAGAGAGGGTGAGATAGAGATAATATTTTAAATTTTTTACAAATTATTTTATTTTTAAAAATATTTTATGGATGGATAAAAGAGATATAAAATTATTTAATTTCTTAAAATAAATTTTAGTGGATGGATTGGATATCCATCCATGAAAAGTTGTTAATGGATGGATCGGATGAATTTTATTTAATGGATCATGGATGGATTGGATTTTTTTAATGGATTTTTAATAGATTATAATATATTGTTTTTAATCCACCCGTTAAAATCTGAATAAAAATTTATCCGATGCATCCATTTGCCACCCTTAATATTAACTAATGACCTGATCCTAGTGATACTGTTGCTTTAAGAGCAGAATGGGTCATTTAATTCCTACATTCTTCTCCCTATATCTATGTAAGGCAAAATCAATGAACAATTAACTTGTGAGGTACAATAAAAGCTCTAGGATTAAATTTGTAGCACTTTAAAGGCACCGGAAGATCACTTACTGTTCACAAAGACTGTATATGTGATCAACTGTTGAAAGGTGTTCGACTTTAGTTGTGAGTCATTACATGGGTGGCCAGAAGGAAAAATTTGAAAGATATCCAATATAGTTCATTCACTTCATTGCAAGGTTATGGTTGTAGAGATCAGAAGGAAAAGAGAGTATTATTTATATGTTTATAACATTCATGCTTTTCGGTCTTTTCTAGCAAGCAAGATTCGAGATTTTGATTATTTGTTTTTAATCTTTGGCCATCATATAGAGGCAGCATGTTTTTACTTTCTTTCTGGTGATATCCTAGCTTTGCCGACATGCCTCATTCCATTGACAAGTGATTCCCACTCTCATAGCTTCCTCGGATTCCTCTTTCCACTTTCTAATTTTAGGTGTCTGCAACTGTTTTAGTTTTGTGAAGTTTTGAGTCTCTGCAACTGTTTTCACTACTCTCAATTGACTTACGGGGATTGTTAAATGCTTGGCCATTTTATCCTTGGTAGAGGGAGGTCGATTGAAGATTGTGGAAAAGGGAAAGGGGAAATGTTGGGGTGAACAAGTGCCTTTTGTCTATAATAGGGGAAATGCTGGGGTGAACAAGTGCCTTTTGTCTATAATGTCTACCCTTCATGAATTGGGAGAAACCTGGGTAGGCTCTTTGCTTTATCACGGTTGTAAAGAACCAAGAAGATGTTTCTTCGCCAGCAGGTTCTCCATAGCTTCCTTTGTTTCTTGTGTCAGACCTAACTGGCAATGGAAGCTGCTAAGCCATTATAGTCCCTGGAGGTTGTTTTTAGATGGTGTAATGGTGACATTTAATATTCATTATATTTATCTCTTGTGTCATTGGTTCTTATGTTCATATGTATTGAAAGATTTAAATGGTTGTTACTTTCATGTTTACTAGTTTTGAACATGTCGGGTAACCCATCTTGGTTTTTCTCACGTATGTCAGATTATTTTATGGTTGATATTATTGTGGAAACCTATCAGCGTACTGGTCATCTTGTCCAAGATGTTCTTTGCAGGTTTGTCTGTTAGAGATTCGGTTTGTCCTTTTTTTAAAAAAAATATTATTAACTTTTATTGACATGGCATTTATTAGTTTTTGCTAATGCATATTATATATGTTGCAATAGGGATCTCTTTGTTTGCGGCTCTTGGCTTTCTTCTCTATGGTGGAAGGTAATTGACAACTCGCTTTGATGAAATTTGGAACGAAATATTGCATTAGGTTACGAAATACCACTCATTGAGTTAGGAATCTTGCTTCTGAATAGAAAAAAATGAAATAGAAAACAGCTGCTTGTACTAATAGAAACAGAAGTTATGTGGCTTACATTGTAGGCTATTCCAATATGTGATGCCTTTCTGCACTAATGAAATTCAAGTAGTGCAAAGACATGGGCTTGGGTAGACATACTTGTTTTTTTTTAGATTGGTTTCTATCTGTATTCAGGCCCCTGCCTCTTGTTGGCAGATGAATTTTCCATGTCTGTGCAGAGATTTTTCTTCTTTTGTGGTAGCACTAAAATGCAAAATTTCTTATCGAATGTGGCTACACCCTTGAAACACCTATGTGCAGAATACTAAAGAGAAGATAAACTTAATTTTGTCTTAGAGCAGATTTAACGGCAAGGAGAAACCTTTGAAAATGCATGCACTCCAACCAAGAGAACCAATGGGTTGTGTATACTTTACACTGCCCCAAAATTATTGGCCTCTTTGCTTTTACTAAAATCAATAAAGTTAACCTGCAGGAACTGATGACACACTCATTGCTCAATGAGAACCCCTAATGGATTGTTCAAAGGGAAAGCAGCTGCCTTAGGGTCTACCAATTTGTAGCAAATATTTTTGTTGATCTTTTATTCAGTACCACAGTCCAAACAAAAAATTTGACCTTATAGGGGCTTTAGTTTTCCAATGGGTTTGTCAAGGAAGAAGATTTGACTTGTTCCCAAATGAGTAAAAAAAAATGTGAGAAAGCGATCAACCCAAAAACTCACCTGAAGAGTGTAGGGTCCATTTTTCTTTAAGACTTATCAAATAAGCTAGCAGAACCGAGTAAGAGCAATATAGGGGGTAGTGGGGAGGCATTTTGGTCTTCAAATTGTCTTTAGCCCTAATCTCAATTCTGTCATATAATAAAAGAATTCAGAATGTATTTGGTAGGTTGTATGTGAAAATAAAAAGAAAGTTTTGATGTGAAAATGTGGTAACCAGTATAGACAATTTTTGGCCAAATTAGAAGTTCATTGGAATTGGGATGAATAAATCTTCTTTCCAAAATAAATAAATGTGGAACCAGCATAATGACTGGAAGGGTGCTTTTTTCTTCTCTTTAGTTGGTCATGGTCTTATTTATTACCCTTATTGGGAAAGTGCTGTGAGTGGCTTCTAGGATTTAGAAAATTTCAAATGGTTTTATTTGGTTTTAATTGGGGAAGTAGAGATGAAGTTGTTAGGGCCTAGCCCAATAGGGAATAAAGATAAAAATAAGGGTTTGTTAGTTAGATTTCTGTTAGTATTGGTTTTTAGTAGATTAGGCAGTTAGTTGGATGTAAATCCTATAAACAAGACCTCTTATGATGAAGGGAGGGAGCTGTGGTAATCATTGATTTGTGAATGGGTTAATCCTAGTGTGAAAGGAGAGTGCTCCTTTGGGGTACACTTTGTTTACTTTGTCTTTTGCATTTTATATTTTCTTGTCCAATAATAATAGCAGCAAATTCAGCTTTCTTGAGTTCTTTCTCCATTCTTTTCTCTTTTTCTTTCATAATCAGAACCTAGCTTCTAAGGTTCCTAACAGAAGTGGTAATCATTGTAGTTAGGAGCTTTGTTGCAACCTCACAGGCCTATGAAGGGGTTTTCGGTTCTCTGGGAAATTTGTTAAGAAACCTTGAGTTAGTGCTAAATGGTTTGAGCTAGATGGATGAAATGGAAGAATGTTTAAGGAGTTATTTGAGATTGAAAGGCATCTATCAAGCTAAAAGTAAAATTTTACCGCATAGTCATATGACTAGCAATTATGAAAGCACAAACACTTCAAAATAGTCACCGTGTTCGTGTCGGACACATATTCATAGACACTTCATTGACACTTTCAGACACTCCTAACTATATTCTACAACTTTTTACATTTACTTTTTGAATTTTTATACCATTGTAGATAGAAATACCACAATAATTAGATAAATTTTAGAATTTTATTATGTTTACAATGACTTCTGTTACCTTTAAAGTTTAAAACATTATTCCTCTCTTTTAATTTAATATTTGTGATTTTATATTAATCTTATATCTTGTACCATAGCCTTGTCATGTCTTATAATTTTTTTAATTTGTCGTATTCCCGTGTTTGTGTCGTTTCGTATCTGTGTCCCATTTCTAATCTGTGCTTCCTTGCCCAGCAATGTTTTATGGTACTGAATGTTAGGCAGTAAAGTTTCAACAAGAACATAAGATAAGTGTGGTAAAGATGTGAATGCTACGCCAGACAACAAGAAAAGATAACATCAAGATTGAATGTATTAGACAGAAAGTAGGAGTGGCACCTATTAAGGAAAAGATGGTAGAGTCGCACCTAATTAGAAGATGCCAATAATTAGAGGTAGACGGACACCTAGGAAAACTTTGTGCGAAACCATCAGAAAGGATTTATTTAGATCTAAATGATCTCTTAGAAGATTTGGTTTATGCTGGAGAATATTAGGGTTATTACTATTAGGTTCTTAGTCTTATGTTGGTGGGCTTGGGCTAGTACTAATATTGTTAGTACTTACTCTAATTAATATTTGTATAAATTGGGGTATCTTATCATGTTAATTTTTTGTATCGCATTATTCCTATCAATAATATTCTCAATTTACAGCAGTACCATCTGCTGTGACCCTAAACCCGATTCTTTGAAATGTTATCAGAGCGGTACAATCCTCTGTGACTTGTGTCTATGTTGTCTCTGCAAGAGCTCCATCAAAATTTGTGGTCATGGCTCATTTGTTTTTGGTTAACCTTATTCTTTTTAGTAAGTGATTTCTGTATTTTGAAAAAAAAGAGAGAACTGTATTGTGACGTAAGTCAAGTTTGAGCAGCTGTCATTGCGACTGCCATCTCACTTCTTAGGCAGCCGGCGAGTGATTGTCGGTGACAGATCAGTCAAACATTGGGTGGAGTGGTGGACAGTCAATTGGGGAGCCATCAACAGCCTGCGAAGGAGCTGGGTCGTTTGTGGTTTTCAGGTAGGTTTTTGAGTTCTATTAGGGACATGCACACTGATAACGACATCCTGGAGGTTTGGGTGGCTAGCGACTATAGATTCCCTCATAGATAGGTGTGCATGGTAGTGTTTGACTGATGACGTATCTGGTGAGTGGGTTGTCTTTTGCGATGTGTTTTTAATCGTGCTTGGTTTGTTTTTTTGGCCTCTTTGGTTCTTGTTGGATCCTTCAGTAAGGGGAGTCTTGGGCCTTGGCCTTGTGGTGGAAAGGAAAGGTACTGTTTGAGGTTGCTGGGGGTATGCATGCATGATGGGCGTGTGGTTGACTTGGGTCTAGAATGGTGGATTGGTGCCCTGTTTGGTGACTTGGTGCCTGATTTGTGCTGAATCGGTCAATGGAAGCTTAGTCTCAGTGGTAATCACTAATCAATGATGTTTTGGTTTGTGGTTGATACAAGGTTGCCTATGGTTGGAGCTCCGCTGGGATATTCAGTGAGGTGTGTTTCAGGCATGACGATGTGATTTTTGATGGTTTTGCTCTATCTTTGACTAGTTTGATGGTCCTTTCTGCTACGGGGAGATTTGGCTTCTAATTTCACTGGTTTATCTTGTGATTTGTGAGGTTGAACTTTGCAAGAAATTCTGATTCTGGTTAAGGGTTCATAAGTTGCAGATCCTCTAGTGTTTTGTTGTTATGTTGACATGCTATGATGGAGGCTTGATGGCTGGGTCATGGTTATGTCCACTTACATTTTTGAAGGAGGTTATGAGTACAGTGAAGTTGCTGTTCTACCTAGATTTTGCTGTTCCTATGTAATTTTTCTTGTGATTTTCTTGGTGCATCTTGAGCTTGGAGGAAAGGGCTGTCTAATTGGAGGCAAAGAGCCACCACCGAGGTGGAGCCACCCTAGAGATGATAAAGGAAAGAGTTGCCCATTAGATAGAGCTGCTCTAGGTAGTTGGCCTATCGTAGGAGGAAAGGGCTATCAACGAGGGGGAGCTGCCTTAGATTCTCAATGATGATGGTGTTGCAAGTTTGGGAGCTGGAGTTTCCCAGTTTCTCATCTTGATTCTTCATTCTTGGACATTTGGTGGTCTAGCACATGGCCTGCCCAATGTCACATGAGGCCTTAAGCAAACATATTTTTTGTGAGTGCAACAGTCCAATAGTAGGGTGCACAAGGGTGCACAAGTGTGAATGGTTCAACATCTGCAATTGTGTCAAGTGTCTTTTTCTTCTTCTGATAGCTTTCGGATAAAGATGGGTTTTGTTATTTGTTTTATGTTTGTAGGTTTGTTACTTGTAACAAGCTAAAGCTTAGTGGCTTTAACTTTAGAGGGAGCGTTAGATAATATTAGGGTTATTACTTATTAGGTTATTAATCTTATGTTAGTGGGCTAGGGGTGGCACTAATAGTGTTAGTACTTAGCCTAAATTTTAGTATAAATAGAGGTATTATGTTAGTGTTTTGTATCGAATTATTCCTATAAGTAATAGTCTTAATTTATAGTTGTCTTTTTCTTTTCCTTTCCCTTACCCTAATTCTAACCCTTTATCAGTTTATGATAGAACACAGACATCGTTTGATCCATGTAACCAACCCCACCTAGTGGGAAAATGCTTTGGTTGTTATTGTTTAGTGCTAAAAGGTGAATAGATTTTGGCATTTCCCTTTTCAAACCACTTCATTATGATACCAGGTTCAAATCAGAACCAACTATTTTGATAACTGCTACTCATTCTCAAGGTCCTTGGAAGTTTATTATTTGTTCGGGGCATAATTCTTTTACATTATTTGTATATATTTATTTGTGTTATGACTCCTCTTGTGCTCTGCTTATGCTCTTTTAAAGGGAGAACTGTCTTGATATGCTGCAAAATAGGAAAGCTTTGTATTTTTTTTAGCTTTTGTGACTTGCTGTATTATTTTCCTTTCTCTGTTTCAGATTGTAACTTATCCTACTCTTTCTATATATCTTCTCCTTTTCTCAAACAAATTAAAAAAAATTAAGGCAGACGATGAAACCAAATCAAGCACTTTTTGGATTATGTATTTAGATTGAATTTTGAATGTTATCTACCTACTTGCATTTTCTGTACCCATTTGTAGTACCCTCTCATTCCTATCAGGGGAGGAGCTAGATTTCATTAAGGATGCCAAAGAAGAATAACACTTCATTTAAAGGAGCCAAATCAAAGAACCTATGTTTTTTCCTGAAAAAATTACATGTGAAAAACTTGACTTTTGAAAAATTTGGGGTAGTTATTTCTCACTTATCAATATATTACCTGCCACCCTTGATTCCTTCCTATCTGACTTTGCATGTTGTTTCTGTCTGTTCTTTGACAGACTATTCTTGATGCTGCAACGATTTCCCGTTGAATCCAAAGGGCGACGTAAGAAGCTGCATGAGGTATACAATTTGATGAGGAAATACTTCCAAGTTCCGTCTTCTATTCCACTTCCGCCCTCCCTTACTTTGGCATGATGTTTCTAATGTAGGTTGGCTACGTGACGACCATATGTTTTTTATGTTTCCTTGTCCGATGTATTATGGTGAGCTCCTTGTTATTTTAAAACCTCGGTGATTTCTGTTGCTTGGTTTTCAAATTGAGTTTGATTGTATTTTGTTGTGTCAGATGTGCTTTGATGCATTTGACGAAGATGCGGACCTTGATGTCTTGGACCATCCTATTCTAAATTTTATATATTACCTGGTAAGGTGGTTTGTGTTCCTTGGTCGTGGAGATTTTATTGCCATACTCTACTCTTTTTTTTTGTGTTTTTTGTTATTTTTGGCAAAGTAAGATAAGAGACCCCATTGTAATCTAGGTGGGAAATTGGGTAAATGGGGTGGGGGATCAAATCCTTCCCTTAAGAACAATTGCCCCTTTTTGACTGATGGAGACAGAGATGCCACTAGGCTATAAGGCCATTGGCTTGCTACAGTTTCTTGTTAATGTGATTTTCTAGTTATCATTTCTACGTTTGGATCTGTTCTGGTCTTATCTGATTACTTTTGCTTTGAGCTGAGTGATGAGAGTTGATATAGTCACTGGCTAAATTTTTGTCTGATCCTAACTTTCAACTTTTTTTCTTGGCATATGACAATTCCATTAGCCTAGATCCTGGTAAGATTGTTTTTACCTGTAACCTAAGCGGCGTGATAGGTTCTGAACAATAATGGACTAAATAATGTTGTAAATTGATATTGAAAACAAGGAAATAACAGGGAAAATTAGAAAGAAAAATCTGATAGAAGATATCAGCCCAAGCCAAATGGCTCCCCTCACCAGAGAAGATTCTCAGTGATCCACTCTCTTTCCTATAACAGAATTCTATGATGATCCCTCTCCCTCTATTCCTTATATAACTAACTCATTACATGTCATTCCCCTCCCCCTCTTGCCAGCTCAGTCCCTCTATTTTTATTGTTATGTTTCCTATAGTGGACTTGCCAAACATTGGGCCTATTCTCCATATTTGGTACCAGCTGGCCCAATGCTTCCTCTCAATTCCTATCACGGCGAGAGTTATTAAACTGGATAACAAGTTTCATAATGAAGATATCTCTTGAACAATTTTTCAACCACATGGGAATTTTGTTGATCGTAATAAATGGGTAATTGATGTTCTGTTGTCCATTTGGAAGGTATTGTATTGTTATTGTGAGGAATTAATAATTGTATTTTCTCCCATGCTTCTAGAAACTCTTTACTCAATAATTTACATTGATAAAACCAGCATTCTGTTGCACAAGAGTAAGCCATCAAAAAAGGGTGTTTGTATGGCTTCTACTTGTGCCAACTTTCCCCTCTATTCTTCTTCTTACCCTTTTCACATTTTTGCCGCAGTTAGTGGAGATATTGCCTTCTTCTTTGGTCCTTTTCATCCTGAGGAAGCTGCCACCCAAGCGTGGTATCACACAATATCACCCAATTCGCTGAAAAGATTGAACGTACCTAAAAGGGGGTCATCAGCGGTTCTCTAATTTCATGGATGATTCTTACAGTCCAAGGATAATTGTTAGAATAGAGACAAGCCAGTCTATTCTATTTTTGAATGACAAAGCTTGTATCATGGGTATTAAAGTTATCCCTCAAGGTTTGTAGATTTTGAAACGGACATTTCATGGATTCTCATATGTGTTGAGCTGTGTTATCATTGATATTTGCTGTCCCTAGGACAATATGGTTGATTTTGTGGTTGAGCAATTCAACACAACGAGCAACCATAATTGTGATTAGGGGATAATGATATATTGTATAAGTAGTGTGTAAGCATCTTTTAACTGCTTCAAGTTCGTAAAATGTATTGTTCCTTTGATTACTCAGTCATTGGGTAACATGATTACTGAGATACAACCAACAGCAAAAGGAGAGCAGAATGAGTGTGAATGCTAGAACATTTGAAGATCAAAATGCTCACCTGGGTCAAATTTGCTGAGATTTGACAAAGTGATTAAATGAAACCCTGCTGTTTGGTTGCTGGATCTGGTGGCCCTAGCTTTATGATGACATCATTAATCAGCTATTTTATCCAATGATTGCATCTTCAACTGGTGTTATACTATAAGCCAGCTAGTATTTGAATGCTTGGTTCGACTTGGTTCTGGGGGAATGGTAGGTTCGAATTATTGCACAAGGCATGGGAACATCGAGATATTCTTAGAGCCAAAGATCATATAATAACTAATAACTATTGTTTCCCATGTAATGATTAATTAAGGTTATGCTTTCTCCAGTGTGTGAAGATGGGAGGGATGGGAATTGGATCATCTGCAGTTTCTAAAATAAACTGCACTCGATCTTAATCTTACATATTTTTTTCTTTAATGGTAAAATGAAAAGAATTATAAATAAGTTGGGATAAGAGTCAAATATTTGTAATGATGTATCGGTTTTTGATTAGTTGATAGTGTAAAAAAATCTCTACATTGTTTGTATATTAATTAAATCCTTTTCAAATTTCAAAATTTTCACTTTCTCTTCTTCCTTCCTCTCTTCAATTCATGGCGAGTAACGGTGCGTTTAGGGTGGGTTGCCGATATCGTGACCCACTACTGCCTCCTGCCACCATCCCTGCTCATCAGTTTGCCATCCACCAACCTCTTCCACTGTCACCCACATCCCATTGGCAACTCACTGCAGTGAAAGGATTCAAGGAGGTGTAGATATAATTTCTTAGAAATGATATTTTGACATCCAAATTTGACAATAATACGGGACACCATAGCTTTCAAAGAGGTGTTGAACTAGTGGATTGAAGGGAGAAAAAGAGTAAAATAATAAACAAATATTATATCGTATATTTATACGGTGTTGAACGACAACTTGTTGTCCAAATATTAGTACTCTAATTTTTTCTTGAGTTCATTTCTTGTTTTTGCAGTGGTAGAAGCTGCAGTGGAGTGGTGGGAGAGAAGAGGAAGTTGTGGCAACAACGGGAAAGGAGGGAGCAGAAGTGGCCGTAATAGCAATGCAGTGAAAGGGGTGAAGGAGGCAGAGAGGGAAGAATAAAAAAATTGAAAACTAAAAAAAAAAAACCAAATAAAAAAAATGGCGTATAAAAAATGCAGTGTCCGATACATTGTCCATATTTTTGTGTATAAAATGATAGCACTCTTTGGGTATTTGTTATACATTTATTGTTTATTTGTTAATGATTATCACACTAAATGTCTGGAGTTTATTAAATATAATTAATAATTAATAAATATTTGGTAATTTTTAAAGATACCAACGTCATGGATTAACATCCTCTAAAGTGAGCAAAAATGTAAAGTGATAAAATAAATATGTATCTACCCTTGATTAGTTAAATTGTATTGAGATCTCAACTTACTTTAACTAATCAAGAATAGATATACTCTTATTTTTTTACTTTACATTTTTGCTCATTTTAGAGGAACGTTATCCCAGTATCAAAGCCCAAATGTACTTATCAACAAAAAAATAATATCAAAGCCCACAATGTGATTATCGGAGTAAGTAATACCTTGCATCAATTCAAAATTTCTTTGGTCTTGGAAAAAAAAACAATGGAACTGAATTAAATGGCTACAAGAGATTAACGTGGCTTTCATTGAAGCTGATGATCAGATTTTTTTCGATTGTTCCACACCACATGTCATTTTTCTAGTGGCTAATAACATGCTCCACATGTTTGAGATATCTAGTTCGGATAAAGCCACACTGTTTCTCTTCCAAACCACACTTGTTATGGCCATTTCCTGTTCTGCAGATTGGTCTCTTGCTTGCACTAATTCTTGCAGAACAACTCACGTGCATGCATTCATACCCACGTGCCACTTTCCTTCCTTTTACTCAGTTTCAGGCTTCAATCCAAGGTTGTTCCATGTAAATTTCTCAGCCTCTCCAACACCCATTTTAGAAGAAGCATCTTCTGACAATAACACCCCTTTGATCCTTGTAGATGTTAATATTGCAAATGCTCAACAATATTCCAAGCTAGGAACTGAGAACTTGAATGGATTTTTATGTGGTTTATTTGAAAATCCAAAAACTGAGGAACTTGCATTTGAGTACTATCAAAGATTGAAAGAGAGGCCAGAGTTTAGACCAGAGAGACCAACTTTAAATCATGTAATCAGGTACTTGTTGAGATTGAAGAAATGGGATTTCATTTTATCAGTTTCTGAAGACTTTAACATTTATCATGTGTTGCCAGATAGTGCTACTTGCTCTATATTGATTACTTTTTGCATTAAGCATAGAAAATTCAAGATTGCTGAGACACTACTTCATGCTTTTCAATCTGATTGTGAAGTTGCTATCTTAGCTTTTGGGTCTGCCATGAGAGGTTATAATAAGCTGCATATGTATAGGAACACTGTTTTAGTCTTTGAAAGAGTGAAATCCACTGAACTTGTTCCTGATTCCATTGTTTATTTACACATTATGGAAGCTTGCTCGAAACTTGGGGATAGCGAAAGAGTGGTTCAATTGTTTCATGAATTTGAAAGTAGAAAGTTGAGAGATTCAACAAGATATTTAGCTCAGGTATATGGGATTCTATGCGAGTCATTAGGGAAGTCTGGAAGAGCTTTTGAAGCTCTTGAGTACTTCAGAGAAATGACTAAGAGAGGGATTTCTGAATATTCTATTTACTCTACCTTGATATGCTCCTTTGCAAGATTAAGAATGGTTGATGTGGCTGAGGAGCTTGTTAGAGAGGCTAAAAGCAAAAGAGTGAATGTGATAAGGGATCCCGAGGTCTATTTAAAGCTTGTGCTTATGTATGTCGACGAAGGTTTATTGGAGAAGACTTTGGAAGTTGTTAAGGCAATGAAAGATGCAGATGTCAAGGTTTCTGATTGTGTATTATGTGCTGTTGTCAACGGTTTCAGCAAAAGAAGAGGATTTTTATCTGCAATTGTAGTTTTTGAGATGCTGATTTCTGAAGGCTATGAACCAGGTCAAGTCACCTATGCTTCAATTATAAATGCTTATTGTCGTCTCGGGCAATATAGCAAAGCGGAGAAGGTGTTTTCACAGATGGAGCAAAAAGGGTTTGATAAATGTGTTGTGGCCTATTCAAGCATGGTTGTGATGTATGGTAAAACTGGGAGGTTGAGGAATGCAATGAGGTTGGTTGCAAAGATGAAAGAAAGAGGGTGCAAACCAAATGTGTGGATTTACAATTCCTTGATAGACTTGCATGGGAGGGCAAAGAATTTGAGGCAGGTTGAGAAGCTGTGGAATGAAATGAAGAGACGAAAGGTAGCGCCGGATAAGGTTACTTACACTAGCATCATTGGTGCTTATAGTAAGGCAGGAGAGTTTGAAAAATGTGTAAAACTTTTTAATGAGTATAGGATCAACGGGGGAGTGATTGATAGGGTCCTTGCAGGTATAATGGTTGGTGTGTACTCAAAGGTTAGTCAGGTTGATGAACTGGTAAAACTTCTACAGGACATGAAAGTTGAAGGAACAGGATTAGATCAGAGGTTATATCAGTCTGCTTGGAATGCTTTGACAGAAGCTGGGATGCAACTAAGGGTGAGATGGTTGAAAGAGAGCTTTTCCATTTAACATAGTGTTCTTTCAATTGCAAACTGAAGCTGAAAATTTGAAACTGATGAGTAATTTGGTGCTTCTTGTTTCTGCTAGCACTAGGAAAAAGATCTATCAGTTACAATATCATGTATAGATTTTGGGGCTGGGAAGCTCTGGTTTGTACAATCTAGCAATCTTCCTTTCTGGTTGCCTCCATTGAATTGCAGTGTTCTTTTATCTGGTGGAACTCCATAGTAGAAGTTTCTAACTTGGAATAATACTTTAAATTCTTTACAATTTAACAGAAACTAGAACTGTAGCTGATTATGATTGCACTGACTGTGACATATTTTTTTTTTATAAGCCAAATTAGTATAGAAATAGAGTACTAGCGGTATTCTAACCCGTTTACATGAAAAATCCATCCTAAAGAACCGACCAATGTAAATAAAATATTGTTACACTTCTACTAACAGTATTGGCTTTACAACAGTCTATATCGGCCACCAACTTGAAGAACATTACTGCCTAGGCCCCCTGGAAAACAAACTCCACCTGACTGACAATATTAATTTGAAAATGCTAGAGACATATCACTTTCACACCAAATGTAATCTGATATTGAAAATCATAGAAATGTGAGATGATGCGAGTATAAATGTGTGAGTAGCTAGTATTGTTCATAATGCTGTATTAGGAAAATGCTTTAAACTTCGAAGTCTGACATCTGAATCTCAGTGCTATAGACTAATTAGATCCGGAAGAACATGATTGTAAACAGGAACATAAGGTACGAGGCTATAAGATTCCACAAAAGGGTTAGTTGTGGCAATTGTGCTTGTACCATTGAAGGGATTTTCCTTAACATCAACCACTATATCATCATCAAATACCTCCCATTGGTCAGTGATCACAGTCATCAAACCTTTCTCTGATTCCTTGTGTTCAGAAATGGTGCAATCTTTGACTAAAATGCCCTTATCCTCATTCTTCTCAAAGACCCCATTGATTATTCTTCTGAGTTCATGAATGTCTTTTTCAGGGATCCTCAATATTTTGGGGCACTCAGACACATTAAGGGCACCAAAATCTCTACAAAAATCACAATACAAAGATAGCTTATCACCTTGCATTTCAGCTTTTTGTATAATACTGAGTCCAATACTTGCTTCCACCTTCCCACCTATATCATATATCTTCAACAAAACTCTCTCAATATCTTTACAAAATTTATCATACACTTCCAAAATCTCATCCATAACACAATCCATAGCTTCAAGAATGAGAACCACATTCATGTGTTGATGCCTAGGCTTGATTTGTAGAAGCATGTCAATAAGACCTTGCAACTTCTCCAAATTTTGTAGCTCTTCCATTAATGTTTCTTCAGTTTCCTTCCCTTGTTTGCTTTGTTTCTTTGCCTTAGAGCATATAAATGTAGATTTTTGATCCAAATATGCAAAATATGAACGAACAAAAGCATTGAAACCCCAAGCCTTTTCAGGGTTTATATGCCCATCACTGAAATGTGATAGATCAAATGGCAACCTTCCCATCTTTTGCACCATTGGAAGATCAAAACAGAAAACCCCATGAATTAGCATTAACCCTTTAAGTGCCACAACCCAACTATGAGTCTTTTCCATTCTCATAGAGAGAATATACAAAATTGGTTTAAGGTACAATGGTGAGGTACGTAGCCACCTGAAAACTCTTTGAACGTTCTTGTAGTCCATGCATTGTTCATCATGGCTTGTGGCCTTGATGATCAAGGTCTCGAGATCCGGGTTCCGGCAAGGGCCGCTCGGTGAGAGCCGTGCAACCCAAATGCTGTACCTGTCCTTGAGAGCTCCGGTGGCTCTTTTCCATAGCCTCATTTTTTCTCCTTATGATGATATTGATGTAGTTTGCAACCTATACCAAAACTTTGAGAAAACCAAGGGGTTTTACCTATTTCACCTCCTTTGGAATCTGTGGAAGTTGTTGATGATTTGGAAATATGTTCAATCTCTACACTAACTAACACATGGATGCCATGGATTATTGGGTTGTTTGTCAAATCATAATGTGCTGTGTTCATTATTTCTGTTGATATTCTCTCGTCAAGTATATTTTTGGTATTGACGGGCTGGAATTCGTCGAGGGTTGTTACAGCGTGTAGGGATCCCAATGGGTAAAATTACCTATGCCCCGACCCTTACTCGTATAATCTGGGTATCTAAGTACTCGTATCCGTATCCATTATCCGCACTTTATCAGTGAAAAAGTAATAAATAACAAAAGAAAATTATAACGATTAAAAAATGATTTAGAGGTCTTTAAATCTACTAATAAATATTACACATCAAAATATTTAAATATATAAAAATATCCAAAAAGAAAATATATATGCAACTAGGTTTAGAAAGTTAATAATCTTTAGATTAATTTTGGTTTTAAAATTGATATTATAGTTAAAATTATATGCATCACTAATGTAAATAAATAAATAATTAATTAATTAATTAATTATACATACATATCCATAAGTGCGGGTATGGGACGGGGTGGGTACCACAGTACCCGTACCCGCACCCGTACCAATTCAAATTTGCGGATAATTACCCGTACCTGGATCCTTACTCATTATGCGAATAATTACCCTACTCATTATGGATAATTTTTACGGGTACCTAATGGATAAGGTATAAATTATCATCCCTAATAACGTGCAACATATTTCATATATAATATATTTATATCAACAATCTTTTTATAGAATGTAATTTTTTTTCATCAATTATAGTAAAACCAAACCAGCCACGAGAAATTGTTTCTACAGTTGATGAGTATTTTTTTTTGTGTGTGATAAAAGATATACAGTTATATATGTTCAAATTCTAGATATGTCAATTATTCAAGGATAGTTATAAGGGTGTTTTTTGGTTAATTTTTTAATATCAGTCCAGTCACTACAAGAAAACAGGGCTTATTAGCGACTGACGGTTTTGATCGCTGATGACATAAATTCGGTCACTAAAATAGTTAGAGATCGAATTAGGAACTGGTACATGTCATGTGACCAAATTTACAATGATTTTGCAATTTTTGCATTGCATTTAGAAACCACCATGTAATTCAATCGCTAAATAAGTGCCACCAAATTCACGATGTAATTTATTACTAACTGTCCATGTACCAATTTAGCAATCGAATAATAGTTGCTAATTGTTTTTTTCATAACTAAATCAAGATGAATAATATTAAATTATATTAAATAAAGATGAAATTATATAAAAGTGATATAAATTATATAAATAATATTACAATCCATGAATTTAATACATTAATCAATTTAAAAAGTAAAAACATCTAATACAATAATAAGCCAATGAGCTAGGGGAGGGGGACAATCTGCCATTGGCTTCGTCATCATCCTCAGCATCAGAATCAGCATGTGAATTGTCACTGCAGATGGCACTAGAATTGGTGGGACTGAATCCCAAGTGTCGGTACAGCTCTTGTATCACCCTCTTTGTCCTCAAAGCCGATCCCTCCAAGTTGTGGATTCTGGCCTCCTTCACCACAAGCTTAACATTGAGGTTGGGGATGACCTCTCGTACGTTTGGTGTAGGGCCAGGGTCAGATTAAGTACATGGCATTGATGAGGCCACAACTCATTCCCCACCTGGCCCAACCCATAGACATAGCCCTTCTTGTTCTTTCCTCCAACCACCTACAAGAAAAAGGCGTTGTCAAAAGTAGTAGAATGCTTCTGCCCCTGACTAATGGCCTGGTCTGGAGGCGATGGAACTCATCCTACTTAATATGTCAAACATTAACATTTATAATTAATTAAAATAATTAAATATTAATAAATATTAATATAACATAATTAAAGATAACTTACAACGATTTCTTTGGCCTTCCCCACCCACACTCCATCCTTTGTCCTCTTTGTCCTCTCCACGTCGACTTCCAATATCATGGGGGGTCTCTTCTTCTCTTTCACCTACATATATAAAAGCAGCACTTAAATTTTTCAGTAATAAACTAAAGCATAATAGGAATGAACATAAATTCAAATAGAACTTTACTTACCAACCTATCGTGATGAACAAGAATAGACACAGAGCCACCTATGTACAAAGGAGCTCAAGCTCCAGTATCTTCGGCCTGGTTTTGCTTGCCGATCGTGCTTCTTTTCTAGAAGTCCCTAATCGCCGACCCCAAAACTCCCGTAGACTGTGCAATACATCACGGGAAAACCATTCCCCCCTATCCTTGTCATACCAGATCTTATTCATAACATTCTTAATGAAATTATACCCTCTGCACTCAAATGGTTGGTGGATGACAATGTTACATTAAGACAACCACCTATAGTGTGCTTGCAAGAAAAGAAAATATTAGGAAACAAATATAGAGAAATGCAATGAACGTAGACAAATTGAAATTAAATTAAATCAAGTAAAGTGAACAAGTAAATTAAAGTGAAAGTGAAATTCGGGTTGGCTTAGTTCGGGTTACAAATTTCCTCTAAAACTCGACCCGACCGAACCCAACCAACTTTTATTGATTCGGGTGCAATTTTCCCCTAAAACTGACCCAACCCAACCCAACCCATGATCATCCCTATATGCCCAGATTAGGTATGTATACCAAAAAAAAGGGAAATACAAACCAATGGATATACAATAACTTACAATCTTAAACTATCCAATTTTGACAATTCAAGAGAAACTTGTGTATTATGCCAAAAACAATATACAAATCATTCTTGAATAGGAACTAAGATAAATCACTACAAGAAAAGGGTTGTTTTCCAACGGCTTTTTACCGACGGCCATCGACTTCGTTGGTAATTCTGAATACTGAAAGTCTCAAGAATTATCGATGGACTGTTCGTTGGTAAAGTTACAGACAACTAATCCGTCAATATGGTTACCGGGAAATGGGGAATTCTTGGCGCGAGATGTTATCAATGGCTTGTTCGTAGGAACTGTTTAACATAACTTACAGACGGACTGTTCGTCGAAAATCAGGTTTCAGTTACTATAACATCACAGGCTACTGTATGGATTGTTGAGTGTCTTCACAAACCAACATGAGTCTTTTTAGCGTGCTTTGTTGGTGGCTTCTAGCATGAAGTACCAAAATAGGTGATTCACCATGAAGCACCATTTTAGTCATTAGATTTACTATTAAAATATTTGAATGACTAGGATTAAAATTGGGTAATTGTGTAGTAGGTCACCCAAAAACTTTAAAAAACTTAAAATTGACAACTTTGTCCGTATCTTCCACTTCCCTCTTCTCCCCAACAGTAGAACATAGCTTCACCTTCCAGCCACCTTGCCGCCAGTCATCCTCTTGTTCCCGGCAGTCATCCTCCTCGCGGAACCACCAAATCGTCATCGTGTGTTACTATGCTTGCTATTGAATGTTAACTTCTTCATAGCTGAAAATCTAGTAGAAGAAGCACAACGGGGCAAACAATTTTGTGTGATGAAGGAGAACAAGGGATGAGTCGATAAAGATGTTAAGTCTCTAAAATATCTGATGTGCATTTCCCTAAGTTTTGATGAAAACTAAACATTTGTTAATGATTTAATTAACCTTCATATTGGTTGCTAACCTGTCTATCTAGTGTGCAGATCACAAAAGTCAATTCACTTTCTCACCTATCTGCCTACATAGAAGACCACCTGTCTAAAGAAGTAAAAGCCAACTTGTCTGATGACTAGGATATTGATTTAACTTGTCTATACGAAGCTCTCACACTTGTCTGTGGTTCTTCAATGGGGAACTCAAGTACAAAGAGCTTTTGGAAGCTGTCCCCTCATACAGAAGACTCTGAAGCTTTCTCTCACACTTATCAAGAAAGTCAGAAGGCCATTCTCACAAGCAACCTAGGAGATCAGAAACAAAGTCCAGTTAAAGAATGTTTCAAACATGCTTTATTCCCTAGTACTCTTGGTTATTACACGAAAAGGGAAATGTGCTCTGCAAAGTACAAAAGCATTATGCACAACTCTGATTTGGCTACTGCACTGATGTGGCTCGAATCCGCAAGTGTACGGCTTCGTCGTCAAGTAATAAAAAGATCGAATCAACAGAGACCGTGATCTTAAATAACTATCAATTTTTAAATCAATTAAAGGACTAGAAAAAAGGATTTGGAAAAGATTTAGTTTTTAAAAGATTAACTAACAAATCAAATATCTAAAACTCAATCAAACAAAATGGCAATCAAATCAAATCTGGGGGTTTTCAAATCAAAAGAGATTTCCAGGAATTGGGTTACCAATAAGACTGCTCATGTTACTAAATTGACTACCCCTCTTGTTAATTATCGAAATTTGCTTTGAAGGTGAATTTATCCTAAATAAGTTAATGTTCCCTCTTGGGATACAAGAACCGTGCCCGATTAAACCAACCCCTACAGATAACCAACACCTCCAATAACCTCACCTATCCATGAACCTTCTATCTCTGAACCACAAACTGCTGAACCACAGATTGATGAACCTCACACTTCTGAACCAAACCCTAATGCTTCAGAAGCACAAGTGTCTGAAACAGAACCCCAACTATCTAAAACTTCCACACCACAATCATCTCACCATACTAAGACTCTTCATTCTGAGGATGTCAATGAATTTGAGTACTTTGACAACCCTACTCCACCTCCACCTTCACCTAGATCACAAACACCTGACCACATTAAAAACCAATGCCAAGTCCCTCTGAGAATAGTCTTCCCTAACTTATTCTCTGAAACCATACATAACCCACTTCCTTTAGCCACTCTATCCCCTTACCAATTATCTTCCAGAACCACACCTTTTTCTATTTCAGATGACTCTTCTACATCCTTTTTGTCTGGAAAAGATTGGACCTCATTGCTTCACTTGAAGGAGAAAGGCAGCTTGTGAAGCTGGCCAAAAAATAGAAAACTGCAGGAAGATGGATGACAAATCCTTATGTCTTCATGAAGCCATCTATTGAGATCAGAGTGATGCCTGACTCAAAGGTTCTCAAAGGAAAACAAAAGATCATTAACTTGCCTGGGGAACAAAAATTTTCAATCATCAAGATGACTGACAACAAATGCAAGTTCAGAAAGAGGTTGTTCACAACTGAAACTCATCATGAGTTCCTAAAAGTTAGAGACATCTACTGGAGATGTGGCTCCAACTCTGGGTTGACAGAAGAAGATAGGAAAACCATCCCCACTACAGGTAGCCAAGCTTTTGCCCTTTATCCTTTTTCACCCTCTATTTATACCATACCTCCATTCTTTATAGTTTTCCCCTTCTTTATTCTAAATTTCCCTCCAACTACCCCTATTACTCCCATTAATCTCATTGGGAGATCTTATGAATTTCTTCTTTAAGTTGTAGATTCTCCTTTTCATCATGAAAGAATTCATGGTTTCCTTGAAAAATTCTACCCCAATAATGACTTTGTCTCTGCTCTGTCAATAAATGTCTTCTTGGACCCTCAGCCTGAGGATAACATTCAAGTTGAAGAGTTACCTCATACTCCTCCTAGTCCTAATCCTCCTTCTACACCAGCAACTGCCCTGGCTACAACAGACTCTACTGCTCCAGTGGTTGCTTATGATCCTGCTGGTCATCAAAGACTTGATGAAATGGCTTCTACTTTGCAAACTGTCATTCAAAGGCAGGATGCAGCATTAGAACAGCAAGCTTCTTTTCAAGCTCACATGCTAGCTCAGCAAGCAGCAATGCAAAAGATGATGGAAGATTTATTCAAAATCCAAGGAAGTCCTAGTTCTTAGGTCATAGGACTTAGTTTTCATTTATTCTGAGTCATGCAATGTACTTCCAGTGATGTCCCTATCACTTGTAATCTTTCTGACTCTTAATAATATGAGATGAAGTTTTGATATTACTTCTGGCTCTCTTTTATATATATGTTTTATATATTTTTTTTATTGATGCCAAAGGGGGAGAAAGTAAAAGGAGAAGAATTAAAAGATAACAGAAATGTAACTAACAAAGATATAATCTGCGTTGCATACTTCTTGCTATGTTTTAGATCTGATACCTTATTTTGCTCTGGTACATGCTTTTATCCGATGCATAAACTAAGGGAAGCATAGAATACTTTGCTTACTTATATCTATTTGTAAATCTCTGTTGTTACTTTTTGGTGTTAATAAAATCAGAAAAATTATTTGTCATCATCAAAAAGGGGGAGAATGTCGAGACCTCATAAGTCTGAGACACATTCAATGTGTAAATTCTCTAAGTTTTGATGATTCCAAATAGATTAAGTATGGTAATATTGAACCTTCTGAAATTACTAGTAAGTCTGATAGTGTATAGGAAAATAGACTTAAGGTCACTCGTCTAAAAATCTAACCCGTCTAAATTTTAGTACAATGTAGTTTTTAGACTTGTCTAAAAACTCACTCGCCTAAAATATAATCAACTCAGACTTAGACCAATTCAAAGCTTAATCAAGGTTCTGATCTAGTTGATGATGTTGCAAGAATCATAAGTCTGAAGAAGCCTCAGTGGATCACCCTTCTAAAAAATGACTCGATCACTCGTCTAAGTTTTGGCTCATATCACCCATCTAAATCAGGACTGTACAAGCACCCGTCCAAATTTCAAACATTACTACACTTGGTAAAGTGTCAGTCTGTCAGAATGTAGTCCAAGTCAACTTTATTCAAATAAGATGCCTTCCTTAAGGATCTCGAAGACCTCTGGACAAGAGCACAAAGGATAAAGAATAAAGAACATTTGTTTCAAGGTTTTAAGGAATAAACACGCAACCTCTACACCACAGCAGTCACCTTTTAGCTTTTTAGTACAAAGTAAAAGTGCTTTCCAAAAAGTGAGCAGAGTGTTGCACTGAAAGAGGAAAGCTCTCTACTGCAAGTACAAGAAGCCTGTTGCTGCAACTCTGATACAACAGCTGCTCAGAACAAAGTGTACTCTTGGAATGGCTTGTTAAAACTCAATGTCCCTAAACATTTAATGCGTACACAGAACGACTCTTTGACATTAATGGCGTTCCGAAAACTCAAATCAAAGAACACATTTTCTGAAGCTGTGCCTAAGGGATCAATTGATTGAAGTCTTTATATAGATCAAACCATGAAGATAAAGACAATAAGTTGAACAACATTAAGAGCTCTGTGCAAGAAGCATCTACTCTCTTCATTAACTTCTTCACTCTTTCATCGAATACTTCTTCAATCATTTGATATTAATTCGCAGTCTTTCACACTTCATATTTATTTCACTCTCTGAGTGTTATCTGAACGATTTGCAAGTTGTATTAATTACACAAAACCTTTACTCCTTATTGTACTGAGCCTGAAGAGGCTAGGTGATAAAAGAATACTTGTTTAAGTGTTGAGCCCAGAGAGGCTATGTGTGAAAAGAATACTTGTACTGTAATCTGATAAGTTATAGTGGAAACTTGGTGCTGCCAAGAACTAGACGTAGCCCTGTGAATTTTGGGGTGAACCAATATAAAACTATTGAGTTATATTCCTCTTTGAGACTCCTCGTTGTGCCCTATTGTGGCATTAAATTAAAACCTCATTAATTAAATTCTTAATCACGCACTTAACGTTAAACGTATATGCCGAAATACTTAAAAATTAAAACTTAACTATAAAACATACATCGTATGAAATTTAAACCATCACACCATATATAACATACATACACACCATATGTTTATGCATCAGAGTACCAAACACTGTCTAGGGTATCCCAGTAGTAGGATCCCTTGCAGGTGCATATTTAGACAAACTAATATTTGCAGAAATATAAAACGTCTTAAGACACACTGGCCATAACTTCTCAAACTCTATCACCCGAATTCACAGCCCGTCCTCCTGCATCTGGATCATATGGAGTCCCATCCAATTCCTCGGTAGCTAATTTCTCAACCAGATCTTCTCATACGATCACATAATAAAATATATACCAAATACAGAAAATAGGGGATAAGAAACAGTTCTGTCATCAAAAGCGGAAAGAACCATAATATTATAATATAACAACAGTCACAGACACACATCACACATAACTAAAAATCATCCTCAAATTACGATACCATCCTCTACCCTTACTCTCATGCAACTAAACCTTTATGCTAACATGGCCATCTTTATTCCTGTCACACATCCCTTGCCAGCTGAGGGATGTTAGTCAGCCCGTCCAAGTGACACGTTCCTAAGTCCCGGTGCACAACCTCATCCATGGTGAGAATGCTAATGCAAATCAGTGACAATATAGCTGCACATTTTGCCTGGTGCACACCCTGTCCACTCTCGAGGGTGCTCATGAATACCAATGACACTATAGCTGCACAACCTATATCTAAGTTGGAACGGGCTAGCGAGAACTTCGGACCTCGTATATTCCAAACACACGGTTGTGAACAACAATACAAACATATGAATCTCATTGACTAGCATCAATAACAACCTAGTGCCTCAAACTTCCATCATAGCCTCAACTCGCATTCTATGTCACATCTCATCTATAAAATAATAAATTTAGGCTAGGCACCTCTAAGTCACATTCAATCTCTCACCCACATACATATCTCCCGAACAACATATATCCTTGCCTAAATGCCAACTAAGCATATTATCAAAGCAGGCAGATCATGCATAATACAATACTCATAAAATATTCAAACAACAAAATAAAACGTCACATGCAGTAGAATACCTCAACCAACGTATCACAAACAATTTAATAATAAATAAGTCAGACATCCTCAAATATTAAAGAATTATTGTAATGACGATAAACCTACAATTCCCCAAATCATCATTGGTATTGCGAAAAAGTTTCCAATGTGATTTTGGTCTTGTCGATTACTCAACCACTAGTAGGATTTAGGTCTCCCTACACCATTGTTATAAAATATACTACTTATCCATTCCGACGACAGGATGATTCTTTCCCCCACCTGAACTTATCACCGGAAACATGAAGTCGAAGCTCCTCATTACCACACCACAAGTTAACAACTCAACCTTCAACCAAAACAACATAACCACAAATTAAATCAAACAAAGTTTATCCTTGACCACAAAAGAGCTAGGTTCAGTCATCTAATCAAAATAAGGCTAGGGTTATTTTCTTAACTCCATCTTTTGGATCCTAGTTACTAGAGTATTAACTAGCATAGATAAATTGTTACAAGTCAAAAATATGAAACAAAATCCTCTAACCTCTAAGGTTAGGGTTTCGGCCATAATGAATAAAATAGGCTAGAAACTCTTTTTGCTCACAAACTCTTGGATCTAAAACCTACACACCTTATATAGTTTATATAAATCATGATCTAATTAAAGATTGAAGAAAACTTATTTTGCCTACATGAACTTAGATTCAGCCAAGGCTAGAAATTAGGGATAGGAGTTTCTTTTGATTTCAAGCTTCTAGATATAACAACTAAAGGTATTAGAGAGGTAAGATCAAGTGTCATAATTTAAAAATTGAACAAAACTTCATTTGCCTAAAAATGCAAAGTTTCAGCCATCAATAGAACAATAGGGAGGAAAACTCTTTTGCTTTCATGCTCTTAGATTTTCAAAGTAGAAGTCATATAGAGATCATATAAATTAATTTCACATTAAAATGATTTTTCTACAATTTTCTAGAATTATTTGAAAATCTAGATCTAAGAATAGAAATTTGTGAAATAGTTGATGAAAATGAAGATTGATGGATGATTAATGAAGCTAAGATGATGAGGAACATGATCCTCGCCTTGGAATGAAGAAGTTTGATGAAGAAAATGAAGAGATTTGATGAACTTAGCAAGAACACAAGTGAAGTTCTTAGTGTTTTGTGAAGAACAAGCTTAGAGTTTGAACTAGGATGAAAAATGAAATTGTCCAAGTGTTAGGAGAGGGTTTGGGCCATGTACATGAGGGGATGAGTGAGTGAAAATTGTTTTGTTTATTAATTAAGAGTGAACCATAGTTAATAGTTGTTGTTTTGGCTTCAAAGACTCAAGGGGGGGGGGGGGGGGGGGGTGAATTGAGCTTTCAAAAAGCTTTTCAAATCAAAGTTACCTCAGGATCTTTTACAAAAACAGTGAAGGGCTTTTTATGAAATCTTGAATAGAAGGTGGTGAGGAAAGAAAGATTAATTCAGAAAGATAAATCAGTAATAAGATTCAAGTTCACAACTCACAGCTATCAATTAAACAGTGATTGAATCAAACAGGAAGAAGTTCAGTTCAGGGTCGTACAAGTATTAGATACAGACCATAATCAGTCAAGAACTAAAGTTACAATATATCAGTTTTAGTTTCAGTTTCACTGAACAAGAACAGTCTTAATCAACTCAATTTTGAACAATCAATAACTCAAGATTGATTGCAGTAATACTCTGGTTTTAATTCATATTAAACAGATCAAGAACTGATATCAATTGAAAACTTAGAACATCAAGATCACAGTTATATGCGCAAGACAGAAATTAAAGAGTTTGAGTTTAGAGATACCACACAATCAGATTTATCCTGGTTCAGTCACCACCACCGTGTCCTACATCCAGTCCCCACTCCACCTGTGGGTTTTCACATACTAACACAACAAGCTTTAGCCAAGTAGCTTGAAAAACCTTTACACCTCAGAGAACTCCTTCACCTCGAGATACCACACTCTTGTGAAGAGCCTCAATCAATGTTCTTCCTTAGGATTCCTCACCCTAATCATACAGAGAGACTCATTCTTTCTTTACAATCGAAAAGTACAGAAAGATTGATTCCTAACTCTCATAAGTCAAATATACAAGTTGAAGTTCTTATGAGAATTGAAACACTCTTTTTCACAATTAAGCTCAAGCAAGAAGATGAATGATTTTCACAATTGATCTCTCTAATTGATCTTTTAAACTTCTGATATTGTTAAAAGTGTTCCTTTGATCCCTCTATATATAGGAAACAAGTTATAGTCGTTGGGATCAATTAAAACAGATTTAAGTCTGATAACAGAATATGTTTTCTTGATTCTGGTTCTTGAACAGGGGTTGAGTACAGGGCTGTATTAACCAATTTCATACTGATAGTTCTGATAGTTTTTGTACACCTGTGTAATACATGGTTGTACATGTATTTCAAAAACATGAACTTGGTTAATGTCTTCCCACAAGTTCCTACACTTGTATGAAGTTCCTCGATGAAAAAACAAAGACCAAACAAGCTTTTGCTAGCTGTTCCATCATAAAGAAGACTCGAAGATTTCTCTCTTACTTAGTCTCACGCTTATCAAGAAAAGTCGGAAGTCACTCTCACAAGCAACCTCCGAAATCAGAACTGAAGTTCAGTTAAAGAATGCATCCAACATGCTTTATTCCCTAGTACTTCTAGTTATTACACAAAAAAGGGAAAAGTACTCACCAAAGTACATAAAGCACTCTGCACAACTCTGATATGGCTAGTTCACGATGCACAAAGCCATGATCCTTCATGTTAGAGTACGACCAACATTCCTATTGCATTAATGGCTGTCCAGAACGACTCTGTTGCATTTAATGAAGTTCTGTCTGAAGCCAACATTTAAAGGAATGTCTCTAACGGATCTTAAATAGCTCTATTGAAATCTCATGCCGAGAGGTGCACCTGTTTGTCTTGACATCCTTTCCCATCCGTTTGAAAACTTTAGCTTGTGATTCTATGAAAAGTTTTCAACTTTGTCTTAAATTCTGATAAACAAAATTCAAACCCCTTCTTGTGTTTATAATTATCTATTTCAGTTGGTATCAGAGTTCAGCCTCTGGGTTGAGCATCTAACAGTGTAGAGGTAAAGGTCCTGAAGACATGACTACTGGAGCTAGTTCAAGTGGAAGTCACCAGACTGAAGGAGCTTCCCTAACCAGACCTCCATTCTTCAATGGAGAGAATTACAACTATTGGAAAGACAGATTTCAATGGTTCATTCTATCTACAAACTCTGATATCTAGGATGTCATCACAGATGATCCATTCATTCCCAAGAATGATGACAACACTGACAAGCCAAAAGCTCAATGGATTGTTGCAGAAAAGACAAAATGGGAGCTGAACCACAAAGCTAGATATAATATCATTTGTGCTATCAGTCCTGAGGAATTTGAGAAGGTCTGTGCTTGTGACTCTGCCAAAGAAATATGGGATACTTTAGCTGTCACGCATGAAGGAACAACCAATGTTAAGGAATCAAAAATTGTCATACTTGTCAGAAAGTATGAACTGTTTGTCATAGAGGAAAGAGAATCTATTGCTCAAATGACTGGAAGACTCCAAACTATTGTCAACAGTTTAAAATCTCTTGGCAAAATTTACACCAATGTTGAGAAGGTTGGAAAGATTCTAAGAAGTCTACCTAAACAGTGGAGACCCTTGGTCACTGCTATCTCTCAAGCCAAGGATCTCACTACCTTAACTATGGATGAACTTCTTTGAACACTCACTATTCATGAGCAAGAACTTGGAGATGAAGTTGCACCAAATAAGGGCAAGTCAATTGCTCTAAAAGCTGATCAAAAGTCAACAAAAGCTTCCAAGGCTTTGAAGGCAGACGAGTCATCCAGTGATGCTGACCTATCGGAACCCGAGGATTTTGAAAGTGATGAAGAATTGCCTCTCCTAACCAGGAAGATAAAGCTTCTCCTACATAAAAAGAAGTTCAAAAAGGATAAACCATTCAGAAGGTTCAACAAGGACAAGAACTTCAAAGAATCCACTTCAACAGACAAGAGTTCAATTGTCTGCTACGAATGCAAGAAGCAAGGTCACATCAAAGCTGAATGTCCTCAACTCAAGAAAGCCCCTTTTAAGAAGTTCTTCAAAAAGAAGAAGAAATGAATAATGGCTACTTGGGAGGATCTGTAGTCAACATCTTGTGATGAAGAAACAGAAGAAGAAGCTAATCTTTGTTTAATGGCTAACACTGACTCAGACTCAGATGATGAGGTACATCCTGACTATGAGGAATTACTTGATGCCTATAAGGAGTTACTGGAGGAATCCAACTACTTATCTAAGACCTTCAAATCCCTCAAGAGAGAGTATGTAAAGCTCACCAGTAAGCATAAACAGAAATCTCAAGAGTATGACAAGCTGACTAAAGAGAACAGTGAGCTGAAGACTGAAAAGTCTGATGACGCTAAGATCACAAGTGAAACATCACCATCTGAGGAAGTTGAGAAACTTCAGCAGAAAGTGGAAGAGCTCACTTCTGATATTTCCAAATTTGTTAATGGCAGAGGCAATTTGACTAAGCTGCTTGGCTGTAAGAGGCACTCTCTTAACAACGAAGGTATTTGATATGTCCATCAGACACATCATAAAGTATCAAGTAAAGTCTCCAATGTGTCTGTTAAGTCAACAGTAATTAAACTTATACTTGTCTGTAACTTCTGTGGAAAAACTGGACATGTTATGTCTAAGTACATAATAAGAGAAGGAAGTCTTCACAGACTCCTAGAACTAACAGAAAAGGACCTAGAAAAATATGGGTACCTAAAGATCAAATAATTTCTGTTGCAGATGCCCTCAATAGGACAAAGAAAACACTATTGCTGGTACCTGGACAGTGGTTGCTCGCGACACATGACATGAGAAAGGTCTATGTTCCTAGACCTCCAACTTAAGAAATGAGGACATGTTGCCTTTGGAGGCAATCAGAAAGGGAAGGTTATAGGCATTGGCACTATTGGTGGTAAACCTCCTCTTCCCTCTATATCTAATGTTCTTATGGTTAAAGAATTAAGATACAATTTTCTTAGCATAAGTCAATTATGTGACAGTGGATTTGATGTTTCCTTTACCAAGGATGTATGCATAGTTAAAGACTGTAATGGCAAAACCCTCTTTTCAGCTAAAAGGTAACAAAATCTGTATAAGATTGAACTGTCTGATCTCTCAAATCAAAGTGTAACCTGTTTGATGTCTAAAGAGGATGAGAGATGGTTATGGCATAAGAAACTAGGACATTCTAGCATGAAACTAATTTCTAAATTAAAAATGAATAACCTTGTGAGAGGATTGGCTGATATTAGTTTTAAGAAAGATGTCTTGTGTAATGCATGTCAGAGAGGTAAACAGATAAAATCAAGTTTCAAATCTAAGAACCAAGTATCAACCTCTAGACCTCTTCAATTGTTACACATTGATCTGTTTGGACCAGTTAGTGTTGCCAGCCTGGTTAGAAGAAAATATGGATTTGTCATAGTTGATGACTATTCTAGATTTACATGGGTACTCTTCTTAACCCAGAAGGATGAGTCTTTTAAGGCTTTCTCGATATTCTGCAAAAGAGTACAAAATTAGCAGGGTTTCTGTATTTCTACCCTTAGAAGTGATCATGGGGAAGAATTTGAAAATGACCAGTTTAGACTGTTCTGTGAAGAGAATGGGATCTCTCACAATTTCTCTGCACCTAAAACTCCACAACAAAATGGAGTAGTTGAGAGAAAGAATAGATTTCTGCAAGAGATGGCTAGATCTATGCTCAATGAGAATAATCTCCCGAAGTACTTCTTGGCAGAAGCTGTAAACACTACTTGTTATGTACAAAACAGAATACTTATTAGACCTTTTCTAAAGAAGACTCCTTATGAATTGTGGAAAGTAAAAAGCCCCAACATATCTTATTTTCGTGCATTTGGATGTGAATGTTTTATTCTGACTACTAAAGATCAACTTGGAAAGTTTGATTCAAAGGTAGATAAAGGTATTTTCGTAGGCTATTCTGAAATGTCTAAAGCTTTTAGAGTTTATAATTCTAGAACCTATATTATTGAAGATTCCGTTCATATTAAATTTAATGACGGTCTTGATATAAACAGGCCAGAAAATCAACAACCTGATCTGATCAAGACAAAACCTATGCTTGGGCCAGATAGACAAGTGGAGCAGACAAGTCAGTAGAATAGTCAACAGACAAGTCAGCAGACAAGTTAAGATCTTCCTAATGATCTCAAAAGAGAATGGAAGTTCAACTATCATCATCTTAAGTGCGAGCGAGCGAGCAAATGGGTGAAAGAGTAAGAGGTTTTGGCGGTAAAAGAGGCTTTCGTGGTGAATGAAAATGTGGTCATAGATAAAGATTTTAATTTTAAATATAGGGATAGAGAAAAGATAGCGCTTTATGAAAAATAAGCTATTATATCGACGCTTTAATAATGCTTCACAAAGTAAATGTTGTTATAACTTAACACCTTTAACAAGGTTTCCATGGAAAAGCGTTACTAATGATTCAACCTTTAATAGCGCTTAGTCTAGAAGGGTAGGCACAAACTACCTCCAGAGGATTTGAAAATAGAGGCTCATCTAATCAATCATGTATATCTCTATCTTCTTGATAATCCTCATAGGATTAGAATAGTACAATAGTATAACATACTTGGATGCCTATAGGATAAACATAAACTACTTCCATATAGAAATACACAGTGTTTGAGCCTTCCTTTTTCTTTTCTTGGGCGCCCTCGCCTCCCATAGTAGCCTTCATTTTGTGTGGGTACTTTATTGCCCATATAAGGGAGAGATTAGGGCATTCACATATCTTCTTTTTGCCTAACATGATATTTAGGAGGACAAATGACAATAAGATATGAGAGTGTCGATCGCTTATGGATTATAATGTGGTTAACAAATTATAATAAGATCACACAGAGACGAATACAAAAGAATGAGAGTTTATAAAATTTGTAGCGTGGATATAAGAACACAAATAAAGGGTTATTTATAGGAGAAACTGACTTAGGATTTAGGTGAGTTTGTTCAATAACTATTAAGACCAAATTGGTTATAGACATTTTTCTATATTATAACACCCCGGTTTTTACTGTTTTTCACTAACAATACATAGGTGTATATGTTAGATTATTTTATTTGGACTCATTAATTTTCTAGATGTTTATTTTGATTTATTTTATGTGATTTGGTGAGAAATTTTAATTTTTCATTTTAAATTAATTTTTGAGTGCGTTAATACTGACTTATGCATTGTATGCACAATTACTAGACAATAATATTATGTGATTGTCACTAGTAGTATTTATTTAGAAAAATATTTTAAATAATATGCTTGAAAGAAAAATATTTTTCTATTTGACTCTATTTGATTTTAGATTTCAAAATATGTCGGTTTAAAATTAATCGGAGATTAAATTTTGGACCGTTAATTTTCTTAGTTGATCGGTTCAACTATCAATATTGACTATAATTTAAATTTTAAAAGTATATAATTGTCAACCGTTATTTTTAGATCCAAAAACCAAAAACATTTTTATTTTTAGGCTCAATAATTACCACTCATTTTGTACCTACTATTACTAATCAGAATTTTTCCTCCTTTTATCTCCCTCTCTCACGTGACAGCCCGTTCACTCTTCTTCTTTCTTTCTTTTTTTCTTTCTTTCTTTCCTCTCTTCTTCTTCCTTCCCCGCTCATCTTCTTCCTCCTTCCTCCACTGCTCAGACCGGTGAGACACCCCGTTGTGCCTCTTTGTGTCATTAGATTAAAACCTCATATTTAATTACTTAATCGCACGCTTAACGTGAAAATACGTAAAAATTAAAACTTAACTTATAAAGTATGCAACTTCATATAGAATGGCATATCACAATATAAGTATATTATGCATATTACAAAACACCGTTGAGGATATCCCATCAGTAGGATCCCTCACAGGCATATACTTAGACAAAAAGTTAAACAGCGAAAAACATAATAAAAATACGCCTCACGAGACGCACTGGTCATAACTAACTAGACCCTAATCACCATGGGTCACAGCTCGTTCTCCAGCCTCCGGTTCGTAGGGAGTTCCATCCAATGCCTCCTAGTTACGCTCCTCAACAGGGTCTTCTCGTACAATTCCACAAGGAGATAAAATACAACATACAGAAATATACAAGGGATAAGAAACAGTTCTATCATCAAAAAGCGGAAAAGAGTCATAGTAAAATTATACAGTAATTGTCACAGACAATCAACACACATAACTAACGAATCATCCTCAGGTTAATATATATCATCCTCTACCCTTACTCTCAGGCAATCTAATATGTTATTTAAACGTAACCTCTCTAATCCTGTCACCATGTCTTTACGTTATCGTGACCACTACCACTCCTGTCATCATCCCTCATTTGCATCAGGGCACACCCTCATTCCCGTTAGGATGTTCCACCTAGTGCACACCTCCATTCCCGTTAAGGTGTTCCACCCCCATTCCCGTTAAGGTGGAAGTGATCTTGCGAGAACTCTTGATTTTACGTGTATTATATTACCAATACACGATGTATTATATTACCAATACACAAAAGTGTTTTACGTGTATTACATTACCAATACACGGTGTATTATATTACCAATACACAGATGTCCTTATGTATTATATTACCAATACACTTTTGTCTTTGTGTATTATATTACCAATACACTTTTGTCCTTGTGTATTATATTACCAATACACGGTTGTGGACAACAACACCTGTACTTGAATCTCACCAACCCGTTTTAACATCTTAGTGCCTTAACCTTCCATTAGAACTTGACACATATTCTATGCCATAACACCTCTTTAACATTCCTCATCTAAGTTAGGCACTTCTAAATCATCGTCATCCTCACACCCAAAACAATCATCTCTTAGACAACATATATACCTTTGCTTAAAAATCCACTAAGCATAATAATAAAAAAAACCAGGCAGATCATGCATAACACAATATCAATCAAAATATTCCCATATTACCAACATAGCACAAAATCAATTCAATAAAGGTAATAAAATCAAATCAACCATCTAGAATATAAAGATCAACCTAATGTCAATAAACCTACAATCCCCGAATCGCCATTGGTTTTTCAGAAAAGGTTTCCAATGTGATTTTGGTCTTGTCAATTACTCGACTACTAGTAGGGTTTAGGTCGCCCTACACAATTATTATATAATCTACTACTTATCCATTCCGATGATAGGTTGGCTCTTTCCCCCACCTGGGTTATCACCAGACTCCCGAACTCGAAGCTCCTCATTGTCACACCACAAAGTACTAACTCCACCTTCTACGAAGGTAAGGATATTAGATGCTCGAAGAGGTATACCACGAACGTCCTCGTTTCCACCGCGATGGAAGTCTAAGGTTATGAACACAAAGTCACAAGTTAAAATCAAATAAGAACACTAAACCACAAGGTATAGGTTTGGACAAGACTAGTTCTTAGGGTTAGAGATTCCCGAAAATTATACAACTCATGGATTTATGATCCTTAAGTGTTAGAAGTTCATAAACAATGATCATTTAACACTTTTGAATTAAAATCCCACTAAGTTATACACTTAGGGTATTCGGCCAAGGCTAGTAAAATAGGCTAGCATTCACTAAACTTTCCAATCTCTTAGGTTTAGCATCCATATGTATTAAGGAGCTCAAAATCGTGATCATTTTGGAAAAATAAGAACAAAGTATCCTAGGTCCATAACCTTCTAGGTTCGGCCTTCATAGGATTTATAGGTTAGAAATCTTTAAACTTTCCAATCTCTTAGACTTAGCATCCAAATATCTTATGGAGCTCAAGTCCGTGATCATCTTGGAAAAATGAAAGTAATACATCCTAGCTTTAATAACATAGAATAAACAAGTTAGAAATCCTTAAACTTTCCAATCTCTTAGACTTAGCATCCAAATATCTTATGGAGCTTAAGTCCATGATCATTTTGGAAAAATAAAAACTCACACATCCTAGCACCTAAAAACTAAGTTTCGGCCATCATAGGATGATGAGGAAAATATTCTTTGTTGAACAATAACTCTTAGGTTTAGAATCACAAGGTATTAAGAGTTCTAAATCCATGATCATACTTGGAAATTTGAAACATAGTATCCTAGGCTTACTTATTCATATTTTCAGCCATCATAGGAACAAGCTATCAAAATTTTCAAGATTTATAGATTTAAGATCAATGGATAGTTAGAAACTCAAACACATGATCATATTCCAAAATTTGAAACAAAAACTTCCTAGGTCACAAATGTAACCTGATAGTGTGATTTTACATCATGTTTCCTGTGTACTTTTGCATGCATTTTTTATATAGATTAGGCATTCTTTATTTGATTTTTGTTAGAATTTCCCATGGAACGGGTGAAGCGGTTTCTTGGTGTTGTTTTGCAGGAATCAATGAAAAATATGGTAAACTTAGAGTCAAGGGAATGAAGAAACAGTGGAGAATGCAATTCTGGGAATGCTCGCCCCGCGAGAGGATACTCGCCCCGCGAGACTGAAGACAACCAGAAACAGCAACAGTCAGCCTTTCTGTCTCGCCACGCGAATCATACCTCGCCACGCGAACCTGAAAGCTGACTGTGCTAGAGAATGCAACCATTTCTGTGTCGCCTCGCGAACCGTGTCTCGCCTCGTGAGCCTGAGGACCAGAAGCCATCACGCCCAGGCCCTGATACTCATCACGGGCGTATTTGAGAAGGACCTTTCGGTTTCACCTCGCGATACACTCTCGCCTCGCGAGTGATCAATTCTCTGAAGACCAGATTTTTAATATTCGCCTCACGAGATACTTCTCGCCCCGCGAGCGAGCGAAACCCAGAACCCCTGTTATAAGCTGTTTTAGAGCAGAATTGAAGGGGAGATTGGATTGGGAGAAAAGGAGGTGGCCAAGAAACCCTAAAAACGCCATTTCTGCTGCTGTGGTGACTGGGTGCATCCTTCCATGGAGTGCTTCCCTTCCTTCATCTTAGTATCTTTTCTTTTCCCTTTCTCATTGATGATGTGTAGCTAAACTCCCATTGTTGGGGTTAGGGTAGCTATTTCTGAATTCTCATGTATATGACTTGAATCTTGTAATATGGTTTCTACTTCTTTATTGAGTGATTGATTTTCTTTGCTTAATGCTTGTTGTGGCTAGCAACCCCATGACTTGATTAGTGTTTTGATATGCAATTGGAAAATTCGTATTAGAATCGGAACTGAAATTAATCACCTAGTAAACCTTGTATCTAGGAATGGAACTAGGTTTATTAGCAAATCGTGTAATCCCTAATCATAATGCAAATTCATTAATCTAGGCCACCTAAGGAATTAGGGTCTATTAGTGATTTGATTGTCATAATTGAAGTAGAAACTGTTTATTAGTCATTTCATTGCATGAGGATGAAGTTTAGTGAACCTAATCCCAACATCTTTCATCATATTTGAAAACCATCTTTTATTGCCTTCCAAGTGTTTGAGAAAATTACAAAAAGAGTTTGTTTTTCTTATTTTGTTTATTTTTACTTAGGTGGGCTTGTTAATTAGTATAGAACTCTCTTCAATCCAAGAATCGCTTAGATAGTAGTTGAAGTGGTTTGTGCTAGTACTTGTCGCAGTCCTCGTGGGAACGATAAAACGGTCTCACCACCATATTACTTGCACGACTGGGTATACTTGCCCAGATTCGTCAACAAGTTTTTGGCGCCGTTGCCGAGGACTGTGTTTCAATATTGGCATATCTATTTCGGTTACTAATTTAAGCAAAAATAAAAATAAAAACAAAAATAAAAATTTCTATTATAAACGGTTCGCTGTCATTTTTTTTGTTTTGTTTTTGTTGTCATTTTTCTGGTGTATTTGCTGTTGTGTGCTAACCTTTACTGCTAACACTCTTGTTTGCTAGATTGTTTGTGTATGCGAGGTACTATTCCAGCTGACCAACTCCTATACGATCCAGAAATTGAAAGAACAACTAGGAAGAATAGGAAGCAAGCAAGACAGCAGAATTTGTTAAGACAACAAGGAGAAGAACAAGAGACTTCCACCTCTCAAGTTTGTCAAGAAGAATTCAGGATGGCAGGGAATGGTGAAGATGCTCCACCACCACGGAGGACACTTGGTGACTATGCCAATACAAATGTCAATCGGCATGTCACTAGCATAGTGAGGCCTCCAGTGAACTGCAACAATTTTGAAATCAAGCCAAATCTCATCAATATGGTTTCACAAAATCAGTTTGCTGGGTTGGAGAAGGAAGATCCTAACAGTCATGTTTCCAATTTCCTAGAGTTTTGCGATACAGTGAAGATAAATGGTGCCTCCGATGATGCAATTCGCCCGAGATTGTTTCCTTTCTCTCTAAGAGATAGAGCCAAGTCTTGGCTCCAATCACAACCAAGGGGGAGCTTCACTACATGGGACAACTTAGAGGCAAAATTTCTGGCAAGGTTCTTCCCCACCTCAAGATTTGTAAAGGCAATGGGTGACATCATAAGCTTTGCTCAACAAGAAGGTGAGACTCTTCATGACGCCTGGGAAAGGTTCAAGGAATTGCTCCGAAGATGTCCAAATCATGGTTTTGATGATCCTACTCAGATGCAAACATTCTTCAATGGACTGAGGCCGTCAACCAGGTATATGTTGGATGCCTCAGCTGGAGGATCCATGAACACAAAGACAGCAGAGGAAGCACTGATTTTGATAGAGGCTATGGCATCAAATGACTAGTTGATGCATCATGATCGAGGTCCCACATCAAGAAGGGGAGTGTTGGAGTTAGATTCACAAACTGCATTGTTGGCTCAGAACAAGCTCGTGACACAACAACTGGAGTCTCTTACCAAGCAACTAGCTCAACTTCCACAACAACTCCAAACTGTTCAAGGGACAACCATGCCACCCCAACAGGTAATGCGATGTGATTTCTGTGGAGGTGATCATGATAATGGAATATGTGAGGCGCCGCCTAGTTCCCATGAGGAAGCTAATTATATGGGGAACTATGGGCGGCAAGGCAACAACCAATTCCGTAACGACTACAACCAAGGGTGGAGGAATCAACCAAATTTTGGTTGGAAGCAAGATGCCGGACAAACAAGCAAGCCTCTTCCTACACAACCGCCTCAAGACCGGATTTCTAACTTGGAGAACACTCTCAATCAGTTCATGCAATTGACCATGTCGAATCAGAAAAACACCGATGCTTCTATAAAAAATTTGGAGTTTCAAGTTGGCCAAATTGCAAAGCACCTAGCGGAGCTATCTAGCAACAGTTTTTCAGGTAACACTCAAACTAATCCTAAGGAGCAATGCAATGCTATTGTTTTGAGGAGTGGTAAAAGTCTTGAGAATGTGGGCGGTGAGCCTTTGGTAAAGAATCAGAGAGTTGATGAAAAAACAGAAGTGGGTGTTGAGGAAAAAGAGGAAGAAGGCAAGGAGGTTGTAGTTGAGGAAGAGGAAAAAGACAATGAAAAAGACAAGAGGGAGAAGCTAGTGGATGAAAATTCAATTCCGAGGAGGACTAAAAGTCGAATTTTAAAAGATGGAGACAAGCCTCAAGTGATCCCCTCTTATGTGAAGTTGCCCTATCCTCACTTGAGCAAGAAAAAAGAGAAGGAAGAGCAGTTTGCCAAGTTCCTTGACATTTTCAAGAGGCTACATATCAACATACCCTTTGCTGAAGCACTAGAGCAGATGCCCAATTATGCAAAATTCATGAAGGAACTTCTCACGAAGAAAAGAAAGTTTAAAGAAGGCGAAACTGTTGCCTTAACTGAAGAGTGCAGTGCGATACTTCAAAGGAAGCTACCTCCGAAGCTGAAAGATCCTGGTAGTTTTACAATCCCTTGCACTATTGGGAGTGTTGCTATCAGAAAAGCCTTATGTGACTTGGGAGCGAGTATCAATTTGATGCCGCTTTCAATTTTGAATAAGCTTGGAGGTGGGGAGGTGAAACCAACAAGGATGGCATTGCAACTAGCTGATAGATCAATCAAGCATCCTGATGGTATCTTGGAAGATGTTCTGGTAAAGGTGGATAAGTTTATCTTCCCAGTGGACTTTGTGATTTTAGACATGGAGGAGGATGCAGAAGTCCCGCTCATACTGGGGAGACCTTTTCTAGCGACTGGTCGCGCTTTGATAGACGTACAAAAAGGCCAGCTGCGATTCAGAGTGCAAGACGAAGAAGTCACTTTCAATGTATTTGAAGCTATGCATCGCCCGAGCGATGAAGAGGATTGTTTCCGCATGGACATTGTGGATACAGTGGCTAAAGAAGTCGTTGCACATCAACACCGTCCCTCTACTCCTGAGAAGAAGGAAAAGCTCAACATGAAAGCAAATCTAAAGCTCTGCAAGACAAATGATGTATCAGTTGGTGATGACGTTGGATCTGCTCATCTTGTGAAAACAGAACCTCCGCCGGGAAGGAGTAAGAAAAAGGGCAAGAGGCACAGAGCGAAAAGGGCAAAGCGGAAGCGCAATTGTTGGCCTTATAAGCAAAATCAGCTATTTAAAGGAGTTCCATGGAAGAAAAGTGCTCTTGCACTTCTATGCCCAGCCAACCCTGGTTAAGTGAAAGAAGCCCGTCAAGCTAGTGACGTTAAAGAAGCGCTTATTGGGAGGCAACCCAAATTTTCTTAACCCTTCTCTTTAGTTAGATTTTGTTTTTGATTTTAACCTCTTGAATAATTTGAGAAGATCAAGAGGAAAATATCATAGATTAATAGGTTTGTTAAGTGTTTTCAGGGAAGGAGGAAGGAGAAGCATCAGGCCGTGACCCAATTTTCATGCAATCCCTCCTGACTAGACATGTGAGCCAGCACCTGCTACCGCCTCGGTAAGCCGTTCCATTTTTCTCCTCTCTCCAACTTGATTGTTTACATTGGGGACAATGTAAATTCTTAAGCTTGGGGTAGGGGTATTTTTGCATTTGTTCATATTGCATTCATATAGTTTTGCATGATAGCTTTGCATGATCACATAATTAGATTGCCCTTGTCTGAAATTTGCATCCAATTGTGAGAACTGAGTGCCAATTAAATTGAGATAGTGAATTTTTGAACCCAATTTTTTCATTCTTGTGATATGGCAACAAATGAAAATGCTTGAGATGATCTGTGATAGTTGATAATTAGCATATGGTTCTGTAGATTTGTGCTTCTCATTGATTTTTGAACTACTAAAATGTGTGATTTTGAGCCAAAAGGGGTACTCACTAAATATACCCCATTCTTTGTGTTAGAGTGTTATTCCTCTTGGATGGTATTTCTCTAGAACTTGACTTGAAACCGTTTCAAAGCTTAAAAATTTTTGAAAACATTTTTGAAAATGATTGAGGCACTAGGTATTTTTCTGGCCTTCTGAGCTTTGAATGACTAAATGCTACCCCTTAGTTGCCCAATTTTGAGCTTGAAAGAATGAAATACTTTTCTTGGTACCTTGAAATTTATTGATAAATATGCTTGATAGGATACCTTCTAAAGTATTACAAAAGGGTAAAAAGGTAGCTGAAAAAGTTTGGGATGATAGAATCAGAAAAATATTTCTCTTGAGCTGAAAAATCTCCCCTTCTCCAAGCAAAAGAAAAACAAAAGAAAAATAAAAATATATAGAGATGGGGATGACAAAAATAAATGAGAAATAAAAAGAAAAAGAAAGAAAGAAAGGTGGCGAAAGTGAATCGAAACCCAAAAGGGTATTTTAGAAGGTGTCATGTGTTGAAATGTTTGATACTTGGTTTAGCCCTTTTGAAAATTCCTTTTCTTGACTTCCCCACCTAACGATTAATCCCATGGCCACGTTACACCCAAAGTAAAAGACCTCTTGATTCTTAATTGTTTTCATTAATAAAGTAGAGATTTGGTTGATAGTCAAGCCTATGGTAGGATTCATTCCTTGAGGAAATTGAGTGAAATGTCACATACCCCTAAACACTTGAGTGAGGTAGAAAGAGAGCCAAGCAAATGAACAAGCTTGGGGTGAGCTTCAAGTGAGAAAGAGTGCCCAAATCAGTGAGAATATGAGTCTAAGGAACCTAACCCTCTAATTGGACTTGAATTGATTGTCTCTTGCTGAATTGTTTGAAATGCCTATTACTTGGATTAGTATTTACTCGGGTTCTTGGTTCACTATCTGTGTTCTGATTATCTTTTTCTTCTGGCCTTAGTGATTGCTTAAGGACAAGCAATTGAATAAGCTTGGGGTGATTTGATAGTGTGATTTTACATCATGTTTCCTGTGTACTTTTGCATGCATTTTTTTATATAGATTAGGCATTCTTTATTTGATTTTTGTTAGAATTTCCCTTGGAACGGGTGAAGCGGTTTCTTGGTGTTGTTTTGCAGGAATCAATGAAAAATCTGGTTAACTTAGAGTCAAGGGAATGAAGAAACAGTGGAGAATGCAATTCTGGGAATGCTCGCCCCGCGAGAGGATACTCAGCCCGCGAGACTGAAGACAACCAGAAACAGCAACAGTCAGCCTTTCTATCTCGTCACGCGAATCATACCTCGCCACGCGAACCTGAAAGCTGACTGTGCCAGAGAATGCAACCATTTCTTGTCGCCTCGCGAACTGTGTCTCGCCTCGCGAGCCCGAGGACCAGAAGCCATCACGCCCAGGTCCTGATACTCATCACGGGCGTATTTGAGAAGGACCTTTCGGTTTCGCCTCGCGATACACTCTCGCCTCGCGAGTGATCAATTCTCTGAAGACCAGATATTTAATATTCGCCTCGCGAGATACTTCTCACCCCGCGAGCGAGCGAAACCCAGAACCCCTGTTATAAGCTGTTTTAGAGCAGAATTGAAGGGGAGATTGGATTGGGAGAAAAGGAGGCGGTCAAGAAACCCTAAAAACGCCATTTCTGCTGCTGTGGTGGCTGGGTGCATCCTTCCATGGAGTGCTTCCCTTCCTTCATCTTAGTATCTTTTCTTTTCCCTTTCTCATTGATGATGTGTAGCTAAACTCCCATTGTTGGGGTTAGGGTAGCTATTTCTGAATTCTCATGTATATGACTTGAATCTTGTAATATGGTTTCTACTTCTTTATTGAGTGATTGATTTTCTTTGCTTAATGCTTGTTGTGGCTAGCACCCCCATGACTTGATTAGTGTTTTGATATGCAATTGGAAAATTCGTATTAGAACCGGAACTGAAATTAATCACATAGTAAACCTTGTATCTAGGAATGGAACTAGGTTTATTAGCAATCGTGTAATTCCTAATCATAATGCAAATTCATTAATCTAGGCCACCTAAGGAATTAGGGTCTATTAGTGGATTTAGGCTCTTGTCATCCGAGGAATCGGGGCTTGAGTAATTTAGTGGATTGATTGTCATAATTGAAGTAGAAACTGTTTATTAGTCATTTCATTGCATGAGGATGAAGTTTAGTGAACCTAATCCCAACATCTTTCATCATATTTGAAAACCATCTTTTATTGCCTTCCAAGTGTTTCAGAAAATTACAAAAAGAGTTTGTTTTTCTTATTTTGTTTATTTTTACTTTTGTGGGCTTGTTAATTAGTATAGAACTCTCTTCAATCCAAGAATCGCTTAGATAGTAGTTGAAGTGGTACGTGCTAGTACTTGTCGCAGTCCTCGTGGGAACGATAAAACGGTCTCACCACCGTATTACTTGCACGACTGGGTATACTTGCCAAGATTCGTCAACACAAGCATTCTGCCTTCATTGGAAGAGATAGGTAGAGATTTTTGTTTTACACAACCTCTTAGTATGTGAAAATATAAGTTAATACAAGACTATAGAAAGTGGTTTCAACTCAAAAGGAGTTTTCTACCATTTTAGAGAGATTTTAGAAGTTTAAAGCATATAAAGAACACATAAAGCAAACTAAGAAATAAAAGATGAAACTTTCAAAAAGATTCATATGAGAGCATTACCCTTAGTATAAGGAAGAACTTTAATGAAGAACTCAAGTGGAAAAGACTAATAAAAATGGAAGCTTTAAGTGTTTGAAGAAAGAAGAAATGGAAGAAGTTGAAGAAGTATGAAGATGGAGGAAGAAAATGAGAGAATGAAGATGAGTGATGATTATATAGAGGTGGGAGAGGGGAGCACGAAATTTTGGAGAGAGGATGAGCTTGGAGAGCAAGTTTTGACCTTGTGCCTTGTTTGGTTGAAGAGGAAAGAGAAAATTAGGTTTTTAGAATATAATATGATATATTTCAAAAAGTCCATCATGAGGTAGCTTGGGCCAAACCTCTTGTGAGTCACCCCACTCCCTCATGTCACCTCAAGCCTTTTATGTCTCCTATTCTGCTCCATTTCGTACTCGGTTGCATTTCCGATCGTAATTCTTCCGACGTTTTCGCCCGAATAAAATATTATATTTTATTTTTGAACAAAAATTTTCAAAATAACCAAAGTTAAAGGAAACACAATAAAAAAACTAACTATCTCGTTCATGGGTCAAAATTGGGTTTTCTGCACAGTAAACTTGTACCGGTAGTGAAAACGCAGATCGGCTTTCGTCTAAATTTTCAACCGAAAATTTTACCATAACCCTCTATCATAAAGTAGACTATGAATATGATTTTATTTTAATCAAAAACACTTTCTAACTCTCAAATTTAAAATATAATTTAATTATATTTTAACCGGTTGAACAACATAATTAAAATCAGGCTGTTACAATCGGCGCCACCCCTCCATGAAGCCGTTGTCCAGCGCGAGTCGCCACCGCAGGGATGCCGTTCAACCGCTGCTCGATGCGGAGAAGACAGCCGCGCGACCCAGCTCATCGTCCCGCGTATTCTGGATTTCGCTCCTCCATTTTTGTTGTTGGCCGTCACGGTAAATTCCTCCACCGTTGCCATGGTGGTTTCCCCCTTCTTCATGTTCAGTTGAAACTCTTCTTCCATCATTTTCGAAACTTACCTCCATTTGTGGTAATGGTTGTTGTAGAACGGAGCTCCGCAGCCGTCCTCCTCCATGTTTGGCCCCACAGCCACCGCTTGCTCTCTTCTCCTACCTTGGGTGAGTTGGGTTTCATCCTTCTTTGCTCAAAATTCAAAATCCCCAAATTTTTAAAACCCTAACTTTCTAATTAAAAACCCTAAATGTTAAATTGGAATCTAGTTGTCTAATTGATGATGTTATTCGTCAATTGGGTATGTCAATTTCAAATTTCCCATGTCAATTGCTCAATTTGCTTTTAAATTCGGATTTCTCTAATTCCACTCAAAAACCTAATTTTTCATCATACTCTAATCTTGAAATTGATTCTATTTTGGTGCAATTGAAGCTGTTTAATGATGATTTCCAATGCTAATTTTCATGTTTTTATGATCAGAACAATTTTTTCCCAAATTGTGATTAGGAACCCTAAAGCCCAATTTGATTTTAATTGAATTTCGTTCTATTTTTGTGAAATTAATTATGATTTAGTGAAATTATGACTCTTAATTGATGAGTTCTAAGTTCAATTTCGTGATCCTCTAATCAAATCTCATTTTCCCCAAATCCACTTAAAACCCTTACTTTTCATCTTGCTCCAACTATGAAATCGATTCTGGTTTTGTGCAATTGAGACTTTAAATTAGTGTTTTCTCAAATTCCTAGTGAACTCTAAAACCCCAATTGGTTTTTAAGTGAAAAACCAATATTGTTTCCTTAGTTGAACTAATTATTTAAGTTGTACAAACTTATGTTTTGTGACGATAAGTTTTGGTTTGTATTGTGTTGGATATTGGTTATGATGATGGTCGATTTTCCATCTATGTGTATGTGACTGTCATAGTTGAAGAAAAAGAGGGTAAGTGGTTGGAGCTGTTTTGGAGTTTCCTTAGTGCGTGGCCAAGTGTTAGAGTAATCCGGAGCGTCATGCCAGGGTGTCAATGGAGGTGTAATCTGATGCTACTTCGTTGTGAAGGCAACAAAATGTTGGAACGTTAAATGATTGTTCTTTAGTTCTTCTTCTATAGGTAAGGGGAGATTGCCTGAGGGATTTTCAGTAATTGCATGCTATTTGTGTGTCGTATTTGAGTTTATCCATTGTTATATGTGGTGTTAAATTAAGTTGTTATATGACTATTATGTGGTTTTAATGTTTTCTGTGAAATTATGATTATATATGTGATGTATGGAGATCTACTATGTATGGATTATCTGTTGGTTGGTTGATTAACTGAGAAGCCTGACAGTGGTCAGTGTTCAACTAATTAAAGATAAAAGCTTTGAAAAAGTTTGAGGAGGAATTTAAAGGATTTGATTTACAGAAGTGGAAGAAAAATATGACAATGATTTTACGATGATTCGAAGTAGTTTCGGAAAAAGGAGTTTCCAAGAGAAAACGGATTTGAGAAAAATGGATTTCACTATGATTTGATGGTTTTATAAATGAATTTCAAATGGAAAGGATTTTCTGTAAACGAATTTTACACGACGGTGTTATTTCGGTCAACTTAAATAAGTTGAGGAAATTTTGTTTTGTTTTGTGTTTCACAGAACGAAAATGGTTTTTGAGATGAAAATCGGACCTAGCTGTCGAGACGTCGGGATCTAGTGTTCTATGATATGGGCCAGGGGTCCAAAAGGTGAAGTTATGGATTAGATGTCTTATAAAACGGGTATAGGTTTTTGTGCGCTAAAATCTACGTATCTAAGACTGGTGCATCGGTCTAGATTTCGTGATTTGCAAATTTTTGACTTGGAGTCAGTTATTTTTGGAATGATGGATTAAACTTGAAAGTTTAAAACAGTGATTTGGTCGTGAGGCTTTTAGCTCCGACACGGAAAGATTGAACACAAAGAAAACAACATGAACAAAACGTTTTACATGCATTTTTGGGGCAGACGTGCCTTTGCATAGGACTTGAATGCTTGATGGCAAGTATTCATGACGTTTGTATCATTGTGCATTGATGGATATATGACCACGAAACCATATACTATGAATAGTGTTCATTGTACCTCGTTTTGGATAGTGATATGGTTAAATTTGAACTATGCCTTATCTGGCAACGATTCTGCCTTATTGGCAATGATTCTGCCTTATTCGGCAATGAGAGCTTGATCAGCTCATTTTTCTGTTGGTTGGGGCTCCGTAGATTAGGTATCAAAGTTAGATGATGAATATTGAAGTATCATTGTTTTAAAAACGGCTATGACTATCGGGTATGAAACCCCTTGATAAATTATTGTGTTCATGTTGAAAATTTCTTATGATATGGATATTTGTATATATGTTGTTTTTGTGTGTCGCTCATGTAGTTATCATGTTTAAATCCATATATTGGTATCTCACCCTTGCATATATATGTTTTCTTGGTTTTGCTGTTGTACCTCGGTGCACGAGTACATTCGTCCTGATCTTTGAAGAGGACTTACGAATATGAGATGACCATTTAGGGCCTTCTCGGTGGATGTTGGGTATAACGATCAGCTTAGGTTTTTAAGCCGTTGTTGATTAATGTAATGAAAGTATGTATGTTTATGGCTCGGAGAGCCTTTCTTTTGGATGAAACTATAAATATATTAGTAGGTTTTTTTGTTTGGGGATGTTGAAATTATATAGGAGACTATGTCGAAATTTTTGTAAAAGTTATAGATCTGTATTTAAGTACTTATAAAAAAGAAAATTATTTTCCGAAAGCTAGCAAACCAACTATTATTTTAAGTTTTATTTCCGAAATGTGTCAGTCATGTAATGCCCAAGGGGGGTGTTACATATATTGTTGAATATATCAGGTTTTCTATGCAGAGAGTTCATTGTACATTCATAAATTGTGCCAACAAACATGCATAGAGTTGATAACCTAGACGCTTTTTTAATATCAGAGAAAGATAGTGTTTCCTCTCGCAAGCGCGATGATAGTTAGTACAAATTCAATAACTATTGTTTGAATAAAAACTATTAAATTAAGGTGTATATTACAATAATGTTTCCCTGGCAAAGCGCTATTAATATTTGAGTTTTTTTCCTTCAAAAAAAGGTATCTTGTAAAGATAGTGTTTGAGAAACACTTTTAACAATATACCTTTTAAGGCTAAATTACTATTTTGGTCCCTCATTTATTTTAAAATATTCAATTTGATCAATCTATTTTAACAATAATCAATTTGGTCAATCTATGTTTAACAATGTTAAGCAACTTGATCCTTTCTGTTATGTTTGACCGTTAAGTTTGACTCTCGTCAGAAAACACCGCACGAATCTAGAAAATAGAGGGACCGGATTGAATATTTTAAAATAAATGAGGGACCAAATTGAACATTTTAAAACAAATAGGGATCAAATTGAATATTTTAAAACACCACCGGCGAAATTTTCTAGATTTCCGTGAATGAAACTTAATGGTCAAACTTAACGGAAAGGACCAATTTGCTTAACGTTTGACAATTGAGGGACCAATTTGAACATTTTTAAAATAGAGGGACCGAATTGAATATTTTAAAACAAATAATGGACCAAAAGAGTGATTTAGTCATCTTTTAATAACATTTCTCTGGAGAAAAAATGCTATTAAAAGCCTTCACTTATTATTTTTTAAGTGTTTCCTTTCAAAACGCTATTAAGTGTGCCCTATTAAAAATCGAATCTGACATAGTGCAATTGGTTCTGATATAAGAACCATAAAAAGAAATAAAATAGATAAAAAATAATATTGTTAAATGGATATTAATATTTATATAAATTAGAGTTAATATTTTAAATTGAAACAAAAATAAATACAAATAAAGATATGAGATAACTTGTAGAACCTATTTGATAATGTTTTTAGAGTTGTACCATTAAAATATAAAGATGTTTCTTTTTTTTTTTTTGACAATAAAGATGCTTAAAGTAATATAAAGTATACGATATGGTAGGATCCATAAAAAAAATAAGTTAATCAACTTTAATAAATTTCATTATTGGAGATGCTTTAAGTTAATCATATGTTTTCAGCTTTAAACAAGTACGTACTGTGAACAAAGTTTTCCTTCATACCGAACTTTCGGTTCAATCTGAATACGTTACCACTTCAAAATCTGGAAAAAAAATCAAAGAAAAAAACAGCATCATTCCTGTTAAAGACCCAGCAAATGTAGAAAGAAACTGCAACAGACAAAACGGTAACCAAGCTACTGTCATATCAACAGACACTAGCAAAAGCATTTGCCTTTGCCTTTCTCTTCATCTTTATTTTCTTCTGTTGTCAGCTTGCTTCTCTTTAATTTCAACGGTAATCTTCTTAAAATTTGAATAAGCGAACCATTTTTAATTTGTTTGGATTAAGCTTTTTTACAATGAAAAAGAAAAAAAGGTAAGAGATGAAATTCTCTTCTTGATTAATGAACAAGGAGAAAAAGAATGATAAAAAGGAGGAACAAGTTTGGATGGATTTCTAAAATGGACCAGTTTAAATCATTATTTCGTTTACGATTATGCCTCCCTTAATATTATAGTTTGAAATTTAATTTAATTTAATTTAATTTAATTCTTAAATAAACATGTATAATTTTATATATTTTCAATTTTATTTTCTTTCTTTTCCAAATCTAACAAGGGGGAAAAAATAAACGTATCTTCTCTAATCTCTTTGAATTTCCTTCTCTTCACCTTTTTTTCATCCTCTGGGTCCACTTCGCTCTTTTTATTCATTTAAACCAAACGAAGTCATGTAACGTAATTTACACATACTAGCATCATATGATGATATCATTCTTTATAAAATAATGGTACTGACAAATAGATAGATTGATCCTATACGAAGTCAGATAAAAAATCATATAGTATTAGATTAACATGATAATCATGTCAGATCAAAATTGATGACGTTAGATTGAAATTGACGAAAATGATTAATGTAAAAACAAAATATAATATGTAGAATCAATTAATTTTAAAAAAAATAAAACTTATAAAATAGATATGGGAAAAAAAAAAGATATAACTTCAGTCTACCTATTTTGCCTAAAATAATTGCTCTACTTGGTCCCTTCTAGAATACTATATTCTCGTCATCAAAACAATTTAAACCAAGCCAATACCACATAAATATGTTCACACCATATTCAAATATAACCATCATAAGAATAAGAAAAGAAAATTGTTGAGAATTCAGTTCTGCCTTCCCCTCTACCCCAAATAAAAAATAGTTTAAGTTGATGTACTATAGTTTTTGTATATTAATTACAGTATTATTATTAAGTGATATGATGGCACATCATGAAAATGCAACCAGGTAAAGAAGAATTATTATTGCTTGGGGATATGTGCTTCAATAAATCAGTCATACAAATTGACATTATGCCTTATAATCTCACACAAGCATGCTCAAAATACAAGTAAATACTCAATTCCATCTCTAAAATTATAAAGTAATATCAATTTGGTTCTTGAAATTATCGAAATTTTAAAAAGGTTTTCAAATGAAAAGTTAGTATCAATTTAGTTCCTCATCTTACTCACTTAATATCAATTAAGTCTCTAATAATAAACTTAAATATCAACTTAGTCTATATGATTTTTAACGAATGGACTAAGTTGATCACCATTTCAAAATTTTAAAAACTAATTTAAAATTTCGATAATTTTAAAGAATAGATTAATACTACTTCACAATTTCAAAAACCATATTAGTGTTTAGTCGTCTAAATACTAACAGTTGTTAGCACTGTGATACAGAATAGTGGAGCGGCCCGGGATACTGCTCGAGGTTCATGTTGTTGAAAATTCCTATCTCTTGCATTTTGTTTGTGTAATAATATCCAGTGGTGGTGCGCTCACAGCATGCTTAAAGCTAAGCAATCTAAAAAAAATTTGACATTTAAGTCATTTTATTATTGGGTTCGGTGAAATAACCAAAGTTAATATAAGAGGGGAATGAATTTTGTTTACCAATCTTTTAGAAAATTTTGAAAATTATTTTCACAGGCAGAACAAGTAAAAATAAGACAACAGAATATTAGACGAGTGACACGTCTAATTTTAAGACAGAACACACAAGCATACAAAAAAAGGATAAAATTGAGATTGATATTCACAATAATAACTTCACGTGTTAACAACTTAAACAAATAATACTTAAGCAAATTAAAGATATAAGAAATGAGGAATATCACTCAAGAGTTTTATATTGGTTTCCCAAAATCCATATGACTACGTCCAGTTTCTTGGCAGCATCAAGTTTCCACTACAACTAATCAGATTACAGTACAAGTATTTTTTTTCACACCTAGCCTCTCCAGGCTCACACTCAAACCAATATTTTTTTCACACTTAGCCTCTTCAGGCTCAACACAATAAGGGATGAAGGTTTTGTGTAATTAATACAACTTGCAAATCTTTCAGATAACACTCAGAGAGTGAAATAAATATGAAGTGTGAAAGACTGCAAATTAATATCAAATGATTAAAAAAGTATTCAATGAAAGAATGAATAAGTTAATGAAGTGAGTAAATGCTTCTTGCACAGTGTTCTTAATGATATTCAACTTCTTGTCTTCATCTTAATGGTTTGGTATATATAAAGACTTCAATCAATTTGATCTGTTAGGCACAGCCTAAGAAAGAGTGTTCTTTGATTTGAGCTTCTGGGACGCCATTAATGTCAAAGAGTCGTTCTGTGTAAGTATTGAATGCTTAGGAACATTGAGTTTTGATAAGGTAGTCCAAGAGCACACTTTGTTCTGAGCAGCTGTTGTTTCAGAGTTGCAGCAGAGAGCTTTACTCTTTCGATGCAACACTTAGTTCACCTTCTAGAAACGACTTTTACTTTGTACTAAAGTAGCTAAAAGGTTACTGCTGTGGTACAGAGATTGCATGTTTATTCCTTAAATCCTTGAAATAAAAGTTCTTTATTCTTTATCCTTGATGCTATTGTTCAGATGTCTTCGAGATCCTTAAGGAAGTCATCTAATTTGAATAAGGTTGACTTGGACTTCCTTTCTGACAATGTGACATTTTAACAAATGTAGCGGTGTTAGATTTTTGGACGAGTGCTTGTGGAATCCAGATTTAGATAGGTGGAAATGAGCCAAAAACTCAGACGAATGATGAAGTCATCTTCTAGACAGGTGATCCACAGAGTCTTCTTCAGATAAATGTTTCTTGCCACATCATCAAGTGTATCAGAATCATGACCGAGTGTTGACTTGGTTTTTGTCTGTGTTAACTGAATTTTAGACGAGTAGTTTTTTAGACGAGTCTAAAAAACTGTGTTCTACCAAAAAGTAGACTGGTCATAAAATAGATGAGTGACCTTAAGTCTATTTTTCCGCACACTTATCAACTATATTAGTAATTTTATATGATTCAATATTACCCTACTTAATCTATTTAAAATCATCAAAACTTAAAAAATTTATACATGAAACGTGTTTTAAAGTCAGGAGGTCTCAACGTTTGGGTATCCCATAAATAAGGGTATCTTAATATTTTTCTTATACTCTCAATTAATATATTTTTATTTATAAAAAAATATCTTAATATCCACCCCACCCCGTAGGGGTGTTCGCGGATTGGATTGGATCGGTTTTGAGCAAAAAAGTCATCCAATCCAATGATAAAAACAACATGTGGTTTGGATTGGATCGGTTTGCTTCCTTCAAAAAATCCGATCCGATCCGATCCAATCAAATGCGGTTTGGATTGGATTGGATAATTCGGTTTTTATCGATACATATTTACATAGTTATTTACATCAAAGAACATCCAATATTTCGATTCGATTTGGATTTGATTGTGTATTTAAAGAGTCATATGCATTTGTTACTTATTTAAAATAAAAATTAATTTTAAAATATTATATTGACAATTTCTAATAAGTGTTTTAACGGGATATACATGAATTGATATGCACTCTCATGTGTAAAGATATTTTACACTATCAACTAATTATAAGTTGTTAAATCATTATAAATGTTTGATTATTGTCCTAAATATATGAAAAGTTACTCATAACATGATTTATAATTGGTTAACAGTATAAAAGTTTTTACACTAACATTATATTTACATACCAATTAAACTCTCTAATATAAGGACTAGTTAATAACTTATAAAAATATAAAGACTAATAATTACTTTTATAATATAAAGATCAAATTATTTTCATTGAACTAAATAATTTCGGTTCGGTTTGGATTGGATCGGTTTTACATATAGGATCCGAAATCCGATCCAATCCAATGAAAAATTTCGGTTTTTTTCGGTTTGCGGTTTTTTCGGTTTTCGATTGTTTCGGTTTTCGGTTTTTCGGTTCGGTTAGTGCGGTTGGCATTGGATTGGATCGATTGATGAACACCCCTACCACCCCGTTACCAAGTAGCATAGAAAAAACTCATTTATTAATTTATATGCAGGTACGATATATTGGCAGCATACTCGTAGCAGGTTTTACCTACAAATATCCATGAACCGATAATTTTTGATCAATATGATTTATGGTGTAGGACAAAAGTACATGTGAGATATAAGATTCAAATCTTATCCCTGTTAATTAATAAATTAATATTTATCTATAAATTTTTTTTTAAAATATGATCTAGCTATAAATCTATGGATGTAAAATAACGCCAGCAAAAAGAGATGGTATAGGATGCAAAGGCGGCTTCCTTTGACCAACATATTACACCATAGTCACATCTTCCCATTGACTCTAGCTTCTTTCCTCTTTCCTCTCTCCTTCCATTTGGTTTTGCTTCTCACACAGTCACACTCTGTCTCTATCTCTGGCTCACTTTCTTCCTCTATATACCATTACCTCACACAGCAACCCAACCCATTTCCCTAACTACAATTGCTATCAAAAACAACAAAACATGGAAATGGAAGTGATGATGTCAGTGCCTCCTCCTCCTCCTCCTCCTATGGACTTCAACTTCGATAGCAACTGCTCCTCCCCTTACATCACAGCCCCTTCAAGCCCCCAACGCTTTGGCAACTTCTTCTTCAGTGCCCCCACCTCTCCCACCCGTAACATTTCCCCTTTCTTCCATCATCAACTCAACAACAACGACGATAACAACAACAACAACCACTCTCATGCCAGACACTCCTCTGCTTCTAAACCCTCCAAAGACAACAATTACAATGAAGATTTCGAGTTCGACTTCAGTGGCAACCTTGAGAGACTTTCTCTTTCCGCCGAGGAACTTTTCCACGGCGGAAAGATTCGGCCTCTCAAGGTCGCAGCAAACAATGAATCATCTACTAAGAAAAAATTCACCAAGAAAGATTCAATAGAAGGAACTCGTAAAAGGGTAGAAGACGAAGAAGAACCGCAACAACGACATAAGAGAGGGAAAGAAAATAGAAGATCTTTGTCATCTTTGAGCGTAACTGACAGTGACAGACACGGTGGTAATGTTAGTGTGTGTTGTGACTCCGAGGATGTTTCTGTTTCTTCCTTACCAAGTGACAACAAAAAAACCACTACCTCTTCATTTGTTTCGTTCTTGTCATCGATTTCGTTCACAAAAGGGTACAGAAAATGGACGCTTAAGGATTTTCTACTGTTCCGAAGTGCCTCTGAGGGAAGAGCTGCAAACAAGGATCATTTGAGAAAATATGCTGTGCTGTCAAAAACGACACCGCATGAGGATGTCAGCAACTCAAGTTTCCGGTCCATTGAGAGTTCCGGTTCGGTTTCGAGACGGAGAGGACCGGTTTCGGCTCATGAGTTGCATTACACGGTGAACCGGGCTGCTTCTGAGGAGTTGAAGAAGAAGACCTTGTTGCCTTATAAGCAAGGGTTGTTGGGGTGCTTGGGGTTCAATCCTGGGGTGCATCACATTAGTAGAAGAATTGGGTCGTTGGAACGTTCATAATCCAGATTCCTCATCTGGATCTTGATTTTTTATTTTTCAATTTTTATTTATTAATTTCATTCATGTTGGATGAAAATGAATGTATCTTTTACACAAATACAATGGATTCAGTAGTATACATGGACATGGTTATGAATATTTTAGTATTTTATAGTTTCTTTTAGTGAAAGTATTTTATAATTCTCTTATATTTTTTAAACACAATTTGGACATCCATACATATATATATATATATATATATATATATATATATATATATATATATATGAAATAGAGATGTAAAATAAATGTAGTATATATAATTGTGAATGTAGTTGTCATAGGTGAAATAGAGATGTAAAATAAATGTAGTATATATATATATAATATTGTGAATATAGGTGTCATTCAGATATTCACGGCACTTGTACAAAAACACATACATTGTATTTGGAGGGTTTTGATTTTTTGTCAGAACTTCGGAAAATTAATTTTAATATTCAACTTTCATGTTGGATGAAAGTGGATGTATCATTTACACTGGTACAATGGATTCAGGATACATGGACATGGTTATGAATATTTTAGTATTTTAGGTAAAGATTTATTTTGATCACTGACAAAAAATATATATATAAGTCATTTTAGTCTCTGACAAAAAAAAAATATTATTCCATTAGTTCCTGACAATTACTAACTGGGACAAGTTAGTCTCTACATTGACTCCGTTAATCAGCATCCGATACTAAATTGTCCCACGATACTAATTGTCAGGGATGATTAGTCCCACTTTAAATATTGTTAGGAACTATAATATCCTATAGTAATTATCAGGGACTAACTTGTCCCAATTAATAATTATCAGGACTAACAGAATAGTTTTTTTTGTCATAAACTAAAATGACCAATATATTTTTTGTCAGGGACCAAAATAGGTTTTTATCCTAATGTTTTATATTTGATACATTGTATATTTGCATTTGGCAGGTTTTGGTTTTTGTCAGGACCTCCGAAATTTATTTTTTAAGTAGAATCTATCCATTTTAGTCTAATTGTGATTATCAAATCAGTTATTTCAACATTTAAATTTAAATATTGTATATGATATTATATATATTTATTTTTATCTTTTATTTATTTTTTATTTTCTTGTATACACGCATTCTAATAATACATCATAAAAAACAAAGGATACTATATGGTGCCCTATTTTAATGTTAAAAAAAATTTCCCTTATCAAATACAATAACTAAGCACGTTTTGCAAAAAAGAATTGTTTCTTCGATATTAAAATAAGGACATATACCAATTTTTTATTCTTTTTATTTTTACTTTTTTGATGTATTTTTGAAATATATGTATATAAAGAAAATAAATTGTAAATGAGAAATAAAAATAAATATATACAATATTAAATACTATATGTTCAAAATTTAATATTCATTGGGCTTGGCCCTCTGTTTATATAAAAAAATAAAAATATTAATATTCAAATAACATGACTCTTTGAAAAATAACTTGTATACGTTGTACTCTTAATTTGCTTGTATTTATGAACTTCTTTTGATGAAAAAAAAAATAAGGGTACTTATTATATACAACTTTATATACAGTATGTCTACTCCATTTTAAATACTTGGATGATATCATATGTCTCCTTACTAGATGCCCAATCTAGTTGTTAAAAAACGTTTTCCTATACCTAACTATTAAGGAGAGTATTGTGGATTTTCTTTACGTTATGCTCTGTTTCATAAGTGAGCTTTATTTTCTACTACCACCTGTTACCCTGCTTTAAAAGTTATAAGTGTATCCGAATGGGAGGTTCAATATTAGATACGTTAGAAACAATCCTAGCTCGGCGACCGGTAATCGTCTGTCCAAGTTAAAAAAGTATATGTAGACAATGATCACAGGGCATGCCTAGCTAAAAATATAAAGAAAATTTCAATAATAAGGACAAGTATAAGCATGACATAAAAAAAGAAGGAAGTTTATTCTGTATCATTAGATGTTGAATAATGATAGTTTCGTGCTAAGGTTTGAGATTGATTTGGGCAGCCACAATCAAATAAATAATAATGGGTGCAAACTAAATATGTGATTATATTTCACGCCACTAAATAGTTCTATCTTCATATATATTAAGTGTTTATGGGTCGGGGATGGGTTTACCTTCATCCAAACCCAACTTCATATATTATAGAATTATTTACCTTGACCCAAACTTATCACACCATAATTCGATATTTTAACAATGATATTTTAACATAAAAATGGTGTCCAACACTATTATAATGAAATGAATTAGAGTTTATTAAATAATACTTCATATATTGAAGAAGGGAAAGATACATAATATATATATAGAGCTAGCTCGACTCTATCTTTGACTAAGTCAATAACTGAATTCTAGAAACAGAAACTGGTCCAACTAACATATCAGGTTCTATTCTAACTAACGTACCTAACAAGGAAATAAACATATAGAGATAAGATAGTGTTGATGTCCTCCCTCAAGCTGGAGAGTGTATGTTAATAACACCCAGCTTGGATACAAAAGTTTATACGGGGTAGAATCTAAAGGTTTGGTGAATATATCCGCGAGTTGGTTGGAATTAGTGATGGGAAGCAAATGAAAAAGCTTGGCTTGAATTTTTTCCCGAACTATGTGACAATCGAGTTCGATGTGTTTGGTTCTCTCATGGAAGGAGGAAGTCATTGCAAGGTATTGATTATCACAGTATAGTAGAGCCGGAGTTGTAAATGGAATTTGAAAATCTTTAAGGAGATATGTGATCCATTGGAGCTCGCAAGTTGTTGAAGCTAAGGCTCGGTATTCAACCTCCGAGGATGATCTGGATATTGTGGCTTGTTTCTTGAATTTCCAAGAGATGAGAGAGCTTCTAAGGAATATGCAGAAGCCTATGATGGATTTTCGTGAATCACTGCAGCTGACCCAATTCGAGTCACTAAAGCACTTCAAACTGGATGGAAGAATTTGAAGGGTAGAAGAGGCCTTGTGCAGGAGCCGCCTCGACATATTCAGGACCCGAATGGCAGCTTTATAGTGCAAGTCTGTTGGTTGAGCCATAAATTGGCTTAATTGCTGCACAGAGAAAGAAATGTCAGGTCTTGTGGTAGTTAAGTAAATGAGTTTGCCTACAATTCTTCTATAGGAAGAAGGATCTTGTAGTGGTGTGCCTACAATGGCAGTAAGTTTGGTGGCTTTGGCCATATGGGTGGATGCTTGCTTGGAGCCTAGTAATCCACACTCAAAGCATGCCAAGAGCATACTTCCTCTGACATGTGTATCCCAGATTTAGACCTTGCAATTTCAAGACCTAAGAAATATTTTAAGACTCCTAGGTCTTTGATTTTGAATTGTCTATGCAAGTTGTCCTTAATTGCAGTGAGTTCAGTCAAAGAGTCACCTGCAAGAATAAGATCATCTACATATACAAGAAGGGTAGTAAAAGAGTGATTAGTCTTTTTATTGAATAGAGAGGAATTATATATGGATTGTTTGTAACCATCTGAAATCAGAAAAGTGGAGAGGCTTGTAAACCATTGCCTACTAGATTGTTTTAGGCCATAGATTGATTGTAGAAGTTTGCAAACTTGATTAGGCGTAGATGTAGGGAAACCAGGAGGGGGAGACATATATACTTCCTCATCTAAAGAGCCATGCAAGAAGGTATTATGAACATCAAGTTGATGTAAAATCCAATTTTGGCATGAAGCAATGGAAACTAAAAGTCTAATTGTAGTTAGCTTGGTACAAGAGAATATGTATCAAAATAATCAAGTCCCTCAATTTGATTAAACCTTTTTGCAACTAAACGAGCTTTTTATCTCTCAATAGTACCATCTGCTTTATATTTAGTCCTAAAAACCCATTTGCAGCCAATAGGAGCCTTGTCTTGAGGTAAATCAACAATGGTCCATGTATTGTTTAAATGGAGAGCTGAAAGTTCATTATTCATAGCTTTAATCCAATGAGTGTTTTATGGCTTGTTTGTAAGTGGTTGGATCATCATTAGTAGTAATAGCTAGGGAATAATGCAGATGAGAAGGAGAGAGTCTAGAATATGACAAAACAGAAGATAAAGGGTATGGAGTGGTGTTACTGAATTGTGCAGGAGTAGAGGCAGTGATGTTACAGTGAAAGTCCTTAAGATAGGAAGGAGGATGAGATTGTCTAGAGGATCTTCTGACAGCAGCAGGTTCTGATTCTGAAGTGGAGGTAGAAGCAGGATCAAGAGCAGAATCAGAAGCTGAAATTTCAGAAATTGGAGGAAGAGAAGCAGCATTGGGAAAAATAGAATTTCTCATACCTATCATTGCATCTTTGCCAAGAAACCACTATATCATTGCGTCTTTGTCAGGCATCAAATAGAGGATCAGTGGCAACAGGTTTGAGGATGCTGCCATTGATGAACTTGAGTTTGTTTTTGGAGGATAAAGCTCTGTTGATGGCTCGGCTCCAATTGTAGAAATTGTCTCCATTGAAGGCTGGAGAGGCCAAGACGAATCCTGGATTTTCACCGGGGTGAAGGTAATCGGTAGGGATGTAAGGGTGGGTACGGGTAGTAGCTCCCCACTACCCGCCCCACTGTATGAATTTCATATCCGTTCCCACCTCATATCCATGTGGGTATCCATCTTGTGGGTTTTAAACAGATTTATCAATATTTGCAGGTATTCATGAATATCCATGGACATTCAAACACCTCACAAAATTATTGAATATTATATTTAAATTCTTATTCAAACACCCCTATCTTAATATCATTCACACATAAGTATTATAAACCCACAAGCATTAATCCAGAAGCAATAATCCATGAGCATAAATCCATAACACAATAGTTGAATAAAAGCAATAATACGTAACAATGATCCATAGGGCTTGGGTATGATGGTGTTTGGGTGCTGCGGCTGCCATATTTTAGAAACAAAATTAGGATGGTGAAAAAATAGGGCATTTAATTTATATATGTAAATGTGTTTTAGTAATTTCACCTTAGCGGTACCCACGGATATGAATACTACAATATCCATCTCCGCCGTCATTAATAAACGGGTAGAGAAAATATCCAGTAAGGTCTCCATTTTCTACCCGTTGCGGATATTATCCGTAGATATCGATTGGCATGGGTAAAATTTACATCCCTAATAATAGAGACTTGAAGGGTTTTGGGATTGATCAATCAGAGGTGGAAGTGGTGGTTTATCACCATCTTTTGGAGAAGCTTCAAGGCTAGTTTTCATTTCAGCCATGAGCAAGGAAGAAGAAGGATAATTGCGGAAGCAAGTTGATCAAACTGATACCAAATTGCAATGAAAGGAATAAGAGTTTATTGAATAATCCTCCCAAAGTGTACAATTTAATAAAGCTAGAGATGGAGCTCCAAGATTTGAATTTTTGAATCTTGTACTTTCATGACAACTTCTAGCTGCCCATGGGAATTCTTGTTCCCGGATTCCATCACCCATCCCAATCCTCCTTTGGTTTCTGTTGCCCCCCGGGTCGAACCTTCTCCAACTCCTCCCACCGCTTTGCAGGTGTAAAAATCGAGTTCTGGTCCTTCTGCCCCTTCAGTTCCAAAATCTTTTGCTCAAGTGGTGAGTAATGCAATCGACGTCCCTCTATCGCAGCTTCCTAAACCATGCCTTAAAGGTGATATGGTTTCAATCAGAATCTCTGAGGATGAGTATAGGATTGGATTAGATAGTTCAAAGAATTGCCTCCACGGTAGGGTGATAATGGTTAAAGGCAGTCAACCGATGAAGGTTATGGAATTGCGATCAAAGCTTGCTGGCTTAAGGAAATCTGTTGACAAATGGAGATTGACTCCTTTGGGGAAAGGTTATTTTGAATTTTGCTTTTCCATAATGGAAGACTTGAGACGAATCTGGTCAGCAGGTTCTTGGAGTTTGAATCCGGGTACTCTTATATTATCAAGGTGGTCTCCAGACTTTAATCCAAAAAAGATTCGGCATTCTCATGTTCAATGCTAGATTCGGCTGTATGAACTTCCTCAAGAGTATTGGCGCCAGAAAATTCTTTTTGAGATTGCAAATGCTGTAGGCACTCTAATTGCTTTGGATGAAGCTACAAGAATCAGATCCTTCGGACGTTTTGCAAGAGTTCTTGTGGAGATTGATATGAAGAAAAGAATTCCAAATGAAATTATGGTGGAGCGGGAAAATTTTGCATTCTTTGTGTATTTGGATTATGAGAATTTGCCTGCATTTTGTGATTTCTGTCATATCATTGGACATGACATTTCTAATTGTTCTAGTCAAAAAAAAAAACGGATTTTAATGAGAACCAGGTCAAGCAAGTTCACATGCCTGACAAAGGAACCTCAGTTCCTGTAATGAATAAAAAAGATTCAGTTTCCTTGAAGGCTGCTTCAGTTCCAGATAAGGTAAATGCTAATTCTTCCAATCCAGTAGTCCCTTTGGTGAATCTTGAAGCTGATAAGGTTGACAAGGTGGTTGTGGATGAGGTTATTGACCTGCCTCGGATTGACATAGTTCCTGATAGGGGGCTAAATCAATTTGATATCCCTTTGGAGGTGATTCCAGAGAAGGATCAAGTTAAAATTGATCACAAAATGGTTGAAGATGATAATGAGTCTAATGAGACTGTTTATGATGAATCAAGGACTCAATTGAATGAAAACTCAGACGGGGACATACCCTCTTTGATAGAGGATTCTGATAATCTTGTGGTTCTTGATTCAGCTATTTTTGGGCAGGCAGAGTCTTCAGTTTATGCATCTACTGGAAATAATGTCCCTGCTGCAGATCATGTTTCTGATAGTCCTGCTAATGGTGCTGTTGTGGCAGAAAACTTGAAAGATAGGTCAATCAATGTTGAGCTGCCTATTAGTGATGCTGGCAGAGTGGTTTCAGTCCAAGCACATGAAGTTAATGACAGGGTTGCTAAAGATATTAGCACTTTGGCATCCACTGTATGGAAGGACAATGTAGATAAGCCTGGTGCAGAAGATGATTTCTCTCTAGTATGCTCAAAGTCTCAAAAGAAAAACCAGAAGAAGGCAAAGAAACAAACTCAAAAGGTGGAATCCTATAACACTCGTTATAGGGCAAGTTTAGATCAATCCTTAGCTTTTTAAATATGAAAGTTATTTTTTGGAATGCTAAGGGTTTTGGTAATCCTGAAACTAGATTAGTTCTTGTACAATTTTGTGTGGTTCATAAGCCTGACCTAGTATTTATTGCTGAGCCTAAAATTAGAATGGATCAGGTTCTTCATGCATTTTGGAACATACTAAACCTAAAAGTGTTCATTATTAATGATAGGGGTCCTCTTATTCCTTCTCTGTGGGGTATCTGCTCTATATCCCTATCTCCTGTTGTGTTAGTTTCCTCTAGTCAGCACATTACTTTCTGTGTGGATGTTTAGCAGCAGAAAGTCTTCTTCTCTGCTGTTTATGCATCTACTTCTTACATTAGTAGGAGGGATCTGTGGTTGGATTTGGCCTCTTTACAGCAGTCTTTCAAGGGGCATTGGTGTTTTATTGGTGATTATAATGCCATATTTGGGTCTCATCAAAAGGCGGGGGGGGTAGGCTGCCCTATTTCTATTGCTTGTGAGGAGTTTTAAGGATGGTCTGACTCTTGTAGTCTTACCCATCTTCAAACCAGGGGTGCTGTTTTTACTTGGTCAAATAGAAGAAGTGGTAGGGAGCATACTGAGTTACGATTGGACAGGGCCATTTGTAATGATGAATGGCTTGCCTTTTGGGATAGTGTAGCTTGTTGTACCTTGACTAGGTGCTGCTCTGATCATTATCCTCTCTTGTTGGTCCTTAAGAAAGGTGTTACTTCCCTTCCCTCTTATTTTAAATTTCATGATATGTGGAATGAACATGCTGATTGCTTGAGATTAGTTAAAGAGGTTTGGAGTAGGCCTGTGTGTGGTAATCCAATGTTTGTTCTTTCTGAAAAGTTAAAAAATTTAAAACAGAACTAAGATCTTGGAATTCTTTAGTTTTTGGAAATGTTCATCTTAAAGTTGAAGAAGCTATTGCTAAAGTAGTTAGAATCCAATTAAGTATTAATAAATATGGCTGTTCTGAAGATTTGAAAGCTCTTGAAGAGGCTGCACAATGTGACTTAAATAAGGTGCTTTCTTATCAGGAATCTCTATGGAGGGAAAAGTCCATAATAAAATAGGTGTCTCATGGTGATAGAAACTCATCCTTTTTTTTCATAAAATGGCTACGATTAGGCACAAATCTAAACAAATGTCTATTCTTAAGGTAGGAGATTCTGTGCTTGTTGATCAAAGTGATATTGAGAGGCATGTCCTTGATTTTTACACGAATTTGTATGCTGTTGACAATCTTTGCATCAATAATGGAATTGTTGATCAAGTAATTCCATCCTTAATCTCTTTAGAAGATAATATTCTGTTAACAAATGTGCCTCTCTTGGATGAAAGTTAAAACTGCTGTTTTTTCTTTGGATAGAAGTAGTTTTCCCGGGCCTGATGGTTTTGGGGGAAGTTTCTTCCATACATATTGGGATATAATTGGTAATGATGTGTTTCAATCTGTTTTGTTTTTCTTCAATAATAGTTTGATTCCTCCTGACCTTAATTCCAATATTGTTATCTTAGTTCCTAAGTTTCCTAATGCTGCTAAGATAGAGGATTATAGGCCAATTGCCCTTGCTAATTTTCAGTTCAAATTTATAACTAAGATCATAGCTAATAGGCTTGCTTTGGTTGCTCCTAAAACCATTCCTCAAGAGCAAATGGGCTTCATAAAAGGGAGGCATATTGCTAGCTGCATTTGTATTGCTTCAGAAGCAATCAATATGCTGGATAAGAAAATCCATGGTGGTAACTATAATATCCTTTCCCAAGGGTATTTTAGTCTTTTCATTATAATTCTAACATGGGTGTATTTGGATCCTTTTATATTTCATAAATGTGCAATTGTGTGGTTGATTGTTTTAATGAAGTTAATTATATGTGAATTGAAATGGAGTGAAATTCTTTTTTTAGACACACCCACTTATTTTAAACCAACTTATCCACCTCTATCCTAAAATCCACTAGTTGACCAATACCTTTCAAGTAAATCAAGCAACCATTGACTGACAAATTCTCTTTCTTCTCCTTCTTAGTTTAGGGAGTGGGGGCTGGGTATCTCATTTTCATTCCTCCCTCAACAGAAACAACCGTTCTCCTTCTTCTCTTCTCCCTCAAAAATTTCAGCCAACACACACACCCCATCACCCCACCACTCTATTTTCTCCATTCCTTCCATAACTACCATGAGACCTACACCATTTTCCTTTCCTTGAGAGCTAGGAGCAGCTGCATTGAAGACCAAAAAAGGGGAACTATAATCAGATTAAGGAGGAACCCTAGGGAGATCAACATTTACAACTTTGCTTCCATAACCACCAAGTCTTCATTTTCTAGCTTCAATCATGTGAGTTCTTGTTGTTTGTAACATTGGGTAACCATAAATCCCAATTACTTGTTAGATTGTTTAAATTGCTTTGGTAGAATGTTTGTTCTGAACTGATATATGCTTTGTAACAATGGGGTTTTGATTTCATGTTGATTAGGGGTGGTTTTGGATGAAAAAATTTTCAAGGGGCTGTCAAATCCTTCAAACCCGTAATGTACCCCTGTTAGTGTTTCATCCGTAACTTCCTCTACAGGGCTTATTTCGAAGTAATTTTTGTACCATTAGAAAGTAGACTCATTTTCCTTCGAAATGAGCTCTGGAATGATTCAATTTCATTAAGTATAAAAGGCGAAAAATGACATGCAAGTTACTGTTGGTACTGAAAACTCTGGACTGATACTGTTGTAGTATTTAAATTGTAGTAAATTGTACAAATATTGGATTGAGTTAAATCCTGTTTTAATAGAAAATAGACTTATTTTGTTAAAATTTAGGCTCTGAAAGTTCTAATTTTGATGAAGTTTTTGTGGAGAAAACCCAGTTCCAAGTTGCTGCAAATTCTGTTTACATAACTGTGAGCATATGGATACTTGAATTGTGTGGAATAGATTCCTATGTGTTCTAATTCTATCCAACCATGAATAATATGTATATGTGCAATTGGTATGGTGCTCTTTGTGGCTGTATGATCTACCTTAGCGGTTGTTGCATGGTGATTTGGTTGGTATAAATTGCAATATGAAGGTGTGACATTTCCTTTTGTGCTATGTCTTCACTCTTTGCATTTTTATGCATGTTTAATGAAGTTATCATCTTGGTATGGTTGATGAATACTTAATGCATTTGACTTCCATTTGAGAAGAGTACAAGAAAATGAATCATGGCATGACATTAAAAACTTAAAATGGTCTATGTTTAGTGAAACCTAAGGTTTCAAAACTATTCTAGCCATTCTTTAAGGCCACAATATTTTTTTGTGGGTGAGATATTTTGTAGGTCCTTCATTTTTGGAGGCTAGGATATGGTAATAGCAATTAAGGGACGCCTAATTGTTGTCATAGAGCTCTGACTGTCATATCAACCAGTTTAAACTACGCGTGCCTTATTTCCGCTCACACTTGAGGTACCTAGTAAAGGTTTCTCTCCTTAAAATGTGTATGCTTAGATTCACATTCAGTAAATAACTCAATCCAAGTAAGGACCCAGTAGAAAGAGCTCGTGATGAAAGGGTGAGTTATAAGAGAATAATTCCGTAGTGGTATAAAGTTGAGTAGTCCTACTGTAGCCTGCTTTAGTCCACGGAGTGCACACCTGGTAAAATGGAGAGGTAAGTTGGCTATGAGAAACTTTACCACTACGTGAGGTTAATTATGATATGTGTGCATATAAGTAAGTATGTGTAATTCAACGAGGACGGTTAAACATAATATATTGTTTACTAATATGCTTTGCTTGAAGCAGGAACGCATTGAGATTCATTTCTCACTAGGCTCCTCTTTGTTTCAGATAACAGGTACATATTGGAAACTGATAAGCAAGTTCGGGAGATTGCTTGACAGTCACCCAATAGTGTCCCAAGATACGTTAGTTTTCACAGCCGGATCAAAGTTGTAGTCTTACTAGGAGTCAATGTTACATGAAATTGAATTGTTGATTAGGGGTTAAATGGTTATTCGTATTAAATTAATTCCAATTATATGTTTAACTCTACAAAAATATCTTGTAGAAATTTGTTTCACTTATTTTCAAAATTTCTTCAACTATTATTCCTGATGTTATAACCATGTTTATATATTATTACTCAGTAGTATCCTTGTGGAAGTCGGGATATTACAGTAACATAGCCTTAAAGTTTGATATTATGAAAGCTTTGATACTATAGATTGGTTATTTCTTCTAAATGTTTTAAAAGCTTTTGGATTTGATAAAAAGTTCTGTCATTAGATTGATTTAATTCTGAAGTCTGCAAACTTGTCAATTTTTGTTAATGGTCATGCTGTTGGTTTCTTTAAATGTAAAAAGGGGGTTAGACAAGGAGATCCTTTGTCTCCTTTGTTGTTTTGCCTCGCTGAAGAGGTTTTGAGTAGATCTATTACCTTATTGTCTTCTTCTAGTAGGTTTCAACATATGAGTAGTCCAAGAAATTTTGCAACTCCTTCACGTGTTTTATATGCAGATGACATACTAATTTTCTGTAAAGGCTCTAAAAAGATCCTTCAAACTATAATGAACCTTTTTCAAAAGTATGGTGAGTCCTCTGGACAACTGTTAGGCCTTGATAAGTGTAGATTCTACACTGGTGCAGCTTCTGTCAGGAGAGTGGCTGAGCTGAAAAGGTGCCTTGGTTTTTCTGCAGGGTCTTTGCCATTCACTTATCTTGGTGTTCCTTTGTTTAGGGGCAAACCTAAGTTGAGGCACCTGCAACCTATAGTTGATAAGATTCAAACTAAGTTAGCTAATTGGAAAGGGTTCCTTCTAACTGTTATGGGGAGGGTTTAGTTGGTGAATTCTGTTATTCAAGGGATGCTAGTTTATAGTTTCCATATATACTCTTGGCCAACTAGTTTGCTAAAACAACTAGATGGTTGGATTAGAAACTTTGTTTGGACTGATGATAGGTTGCAACGAAAGTTTATTACTGTTTCTTGGAAGAAAATGTGCTCTCCAATAGTTGAAGGTGGCCTTGGAATAAGGCCTATCAGAGCAATAAATGAGGCAACCATACTCAAGTTAGGCTGGTGCATTGTTTCATCTTCTGATCAATGTGCTTGTTTTTTAAGAGCAATATTCTTAAAGAAGCTGAAGCCTATTAGCCATCTTATTAGTTCTTCTATTTGGCCTGCTTTGAGAAAATGGATTCTCATTGTAATGGAAAATATATCTTGGAAAATAGGTGTTGGCACTTGTGTTAACTTCTGGATTGATAGATGGGCAGAGGATTCTATTGTTAATCTTCTAAATATTCCTCAAAATGTCCATTCTTTGCTGACTGCTTCTGTATCTGATTTTATTGTTAATGGCTTATGGTTAATTCCAGATGCTCTCTCTTCTAGATATCCTGCTCTCAATGAAATTGTTTTGCAGACTCCATTATCTATGGATCCTTGTGAAGACAAAATTGTATGGACAGCCTCTTCTTCAGGTCTTTTAACTGTTAAATAGGCATGCCAATTTCTTAATCCCCTGCATATATAACTCAGTCAGCTGGAGTAGATTAATTTGGCTGAAAAATGTTCCTCCCTCTAGATCATTTCTAGTATGAAGGCTTTTCCACAAAAGAGTCCCCACTGATGAGAACATGGCTAAGTTAGGCATTCCATCTGCTTCAAGATGTAGCTTATGTGGCAGGTTTGAAGAAACTTCTACACACCTGTTTTTGCATTGTGACTATGCTAAGTCACTATGGATTTGGCTTAATGATATTTTGTAATTCAATATAGACTCTGCATCTATTGAACGTGTTTTTGAAAGTTGTAAAAAGTCATGTAGCTCTCAAATGCAGGACATTATTCTCTCTTCTGTTATTCATGTGCTCTGGTTTATTTGGCATGTGAGAAACATGCAAAGATTTGAGGATAGGAATATTTCTCTTGATCAGGTTAAAAACAGAGTTTTGGCGGCAGCTTGCTTAACTGGAAATCTGTCTTATGATTTTATGCACAATAATATAACTGAGTTTGCTGTGTTGTTCAAGTTTAAGGTTGCAGGACATCCATCAAGGGCCCCTAGAATCAAGCAAGTAACATGGCATCCTCCTCCTTGCTCTTGGATTAAATGCAATATATATGGTGCTGTAAGAGGGAGTCCTGGTGTAGTTGCTTGTAGTGGAATATACAGAGGTCATCGGGCTGCTTTTATTGGTTGTTTCTGCTGTAACGTGGGGGTTCAGTCTGCTGCAGTTGTAGAGTTGAATGCAGCCATGTATGCTTTGGAGATTGCTTGCAGCAAGGGTTGGAACCGGTTATGGATTGAAGCAGATTCAAAACTTGTGGTTGAAGCCTTTAATTCCATTGAATTAGTCCCTTGGAAGTTGCAAAATAGATGGCATAATTGTGTTATAAAGCTTCTAAAAGCATGTTTTTTCAGATTTCTCATATATATATATATATATATATATATATATATATATATATATATATATATATATATAGATATAGAGAGAGAGAGAGAGATGAATGTGTGGATTGTTTGGCTTGTTTTAGAATCCACCAACAAAACTTGGTTTGGTGGGATTCAGTTCCTTCTTTTATTAGAGTTGCTTTTAATAGAAATAGACTAGGTTTTCCTAGCTATAGGTTTTAGAATCCCCATGTTTTTTTGTATTTTGTTTTTTTTCTTTTTTTATGAAATAAATTAGGTTAGGGTACTCTTTTTCCTTAATAATGTTTTTATCCTTAAGGAGGGTTTTGCATCATAAAGTTTTAACAAACCCATTCCTTTATAAAAAAAGGGAAAGATACATCATATATATACATAGAGCTAGCTTGGCTCTATCTTTGACCAAGTCAATAACTGAATTCTAGAAACAAAAACTGGCCCAACTAACATAAGATATTCTATTCTAACTAACTTACCTAATAAGGAAATAAACACACAGAGATAAGGAGCCCAGGTCCTCTCCATTTAGGTAGCGTTTGATACAAGTTTTAAAAAAGTATTACCGGAAATGTTGACATGAGTATTCCCGGGAATAAAATTAATGAATGGTAGGTATAAACTTGGGAAAACTTTATTCCCATGTGTGAAGGTGGGAAAACTTTATTTCCAGGAATCACATTCACAGGAATGTAGTTTACATGGGAATAAAACATTCTAGATGCCAAACGCTACCGTAAGGAATAACTGGACATCTCCATTCCTTTTATTCTGTTGCCGACAAGCGGCACAAAACAAATCTAAGGGCTCAGATTTATTGTGTTTTAATTAAATGTTTAAATTTTAAAAAATTAGAAAATCTTTAAACCATAAAAAAAATTAGAAAATCTAAAATAGCGGAGTGCGTTGCGTTCACCTTCTTCTTCCCTCCCACACTACCGTCTTCCGCCATGCCGCCGCTCTGTGTCGCCGCCGTGACGCCGCTATGCGTCGCAGTCGTGCCGCTGCTCCTCTGCTCTCCTCTAGACATGACTGCCGTTGTGTCCCCGTCATGCCGTCACGCTTCCCCGCCGCATCAAATATCGCTCCTCCTTCATGTTACTCCTTATAAAGAAAACCCATGAACTCTCCCACCACAATAACTACCAAATCCACCCACATCAGAACCCCACCTCCATCTTCCTCGTATGAAAGATAAAAGCTCCCAATACTTTAACGAATGAAACATGAAATATATATATATATATATATATATATATATATATATATATATATATATATATTTAGAATCTTGAGGTGGGTGGTTGTTAATAGAAGAATTTCAAATTCTTGACAGAAATGGTTCCGACAGGATGACAGAAGAATTGAAGGAAGAGTTGTCGGATAACCACCATGAAGAAAGTCGAATTGTCAGAATTGACATATTGAAAAATTGATGAAGTTGGTATGGTAGATGATAAAGCGCAGCAAAAAAAACACATTAGTTACAAGTAAAATTCCCGACGAATATATTCACTAATCGACGGAGAAATAGAAAAATGAAAAAAGGTAAAGACCCAACTTTCGACAAAGTTGGTAATAAGAATTGTCAGATCGGACAATATATAGAAATGGCTAAGTTTTCAAGGTTGACAAGATCAAGAAGATAAGGTTCGTCAAACAACCTAACCGTGGACAACAAGCAAGTTGGCATAAAGCAATTCAAAGGAATAAGCGATTATAGAAGTTTACTTGTCAAGCAGTTTGAATCGAAACTTAGCAAACCGCCATACACGGTGGCAATTTTTAAGATAGGAAGTTTTCTTTGGCGGTTATTTTATATGCTTATAAATACTGTTAATCCCGATGTAATAGAGGAGGTTTTACTTGATGCAATATCCTACATATCTCGATCACACAGCAGATTAAAGGATTGGACTCAAGTATTTCCTCCATCCCTTTTCATTTCCAGTTCAATTTACAATACAGTACTGCTCATTTAATTCCCCTTTACATGTTCCTATTTACCTTTAGTATTCCTTTCATGTTATTTATTTAAGTTCTTCATTCCTTCCCATTTATCTTTCACGTCTTTTTACTTGCTTTCTTTTAATTTCCTGCACTTTAAATGCTTTCTTTTACTTTTCAACCATTTAAATACTCTTCTTTATTTGCTGCTTCCTTCCTTTAATTTATTGTCATTTATCTTTCATTGTCATTTACGAGCTTTCAATTATTTTCCTGCAACTTACGTGCTTTCCTTTAAATTTCCTGTTGTTTATTGCTTTCCTTTAATTTCATGTTTCTTTACTTTCTTCTAATTTAATTGCAAATTATATGTTTTCCTTCAAATCCATGTATTTCTATAAATTCAAGTAAGAAGTCACTCTTGTTTAGGCAGACATGCAATATACCCATCCTTACGAGATTACCGCATAACTCGTCCGTCCCTACACTCGTCTGATCTTAAGTTATTTGTGACAAGGATTTTTGGACACCAAACCAAAAACCAGCGTCAACAAATTGGCACGCCCGGTGGGACGAGTTTAGAGTAACTCGTATAGTGTCAGGAATTTGACATACAAATTTATTTGTATGCGTTTACGAAGCGGAAAGGTGGTTCAAGCATCATCTTTTTCTCAGATTTCTATGAATATGAGTAATGCAAGTGATGCAGGCGTAGTAGACACTAACGCCGTTGTGTCAACAGTGGATGCTATTGCACCGGTTGACAATATTCCTGCAAACGGAGCTAATGCTACTCATGCAGAGGTAAATGGTACTAATGGTCTAGGAATAAGAAGAGGCGTTTCTTACGCCCAAGTGGTCAATAGATTTGACGAAGTTGGTCAAGGAACACTCCCGTCACCAACTTCCCCTATTTTACAACAAATAAATACATCAACTACTGGATTGTCGTCACGAAGTGTTGTGAGTTCAAATCCAAGAGGGACTACACAGCCTATCTCACAACCTTTGTATGGGATGCCTTATGGGTCAACAACCGTCAACCCAAATACTCCATTTGCATACATACCATATCCAAATGGAATGACGATGGCTGCCCATACATCCGGATGAGCGGGGCCATCGATCGGGGGGCAAATTCCCGGTCATGCGAATGGAATAACGGGGTCCATGATAATTACCCATTCTCGACAAGAACAATCGGTAGAAAGGCCATATATTTCCCCATTGAGACAACTCCCACAAAGTATTGTTGGTCCGCCGAGGCTACCTTAGCCAATGTCCGACAACAGATCGATTCTAGTAACCATGACATGGTGAATACATTTACTCCACAAATGAGTACGGGACGTACGCCATTAATGGAAAGCACAAACAATGCATGTGTAGCAGTGACAAATGAGATACGTCGGGTCAATAGAGCCTTGGGTGTTGTAACCCCAAGTAAAACCAAAATACTGGTAGAAATCTCAATGCAAATGTCAACAGGATTAATCAGCCACAAGTAGAACCACAACTTGACGGAGTTGAACAAGATGACGAGCGGCAACAGCCTCATCGTCGGATTCCTTTGAGACGTGGAAATGTACATATTCTGCGACCAGAGGAAGACGAGGATTTGATCCTAAACCAGGGTGCTGTTGGAGCATTCCGTCAGAATGTTCTAAATCAAAACGTCAACCAAGTTGTCGAACAAGCATTAAATAGGTTTGGTTTTAACATTGGTTATGCCAACCAACCATTTTTTGCATCAGCATTTCCTGATTGGGTCCAACAGGCAGAAATGCCTCGAGGATATAAAATACCCAAGTTGTCGAAATTCTCAGGAGAAAGTGGAGATTCGACAGTCGAGCATATTGCCCGATATACCATCGAGTTAGGAGACTTGGCCTTGGAGGAAGGATTAAAAATGAAGTTCTTCCCTAGTTCGTTAACTAAGAATGATTTTTCTTGGTTTTCAACCCTAAGGCCTAATTCAATCCACTCTTGGAATCAATTGGAAAGAGGTTTCCATGACCAATTCTTTAGGGGAGACTTGAAAATAGGGTTGACAGATTTATTTGGAATTAAGAGAATGAATAACGAATCTGTTGACAACTACCTGGCTCGATTCCGTCAAATGAGGAGTCGGTGTTTCACCCCTATTCCAGAGGCAGAAATAGTGAAAATTGCTACCGGAGGCCTGGATTACCATATCAGAAAGAAACTGGTTAACCAACATTTGATAGATCTTGCCCAGTTAGGGGACAAGGTTCGACAGATTGAACAATTAAGAGATGAGAAGATTTTTAAGCAAAAGAGATTCCTTAAGAGGGAAAGGGTTAATTTTGTCGGATGCAATGAATCCGATGAGGAGAGTAATGATTCTGAAGAGTATGAGGTAGATTATGTCGAACTAAAAAATGGTCCACCTTATATATGTCAAGCTTTGAAGCCCGCAAGGGCCAAAGAAAGAATCCCTTTCATTAATAAGAAAGTATACACATTTGACGTGACCAAGGCCGATCAAATATTTGACATATTACTTAGAGATAAGCAATTAAAATTGTCAGATGATCATAGGCTCTTGAAAGCCCATGAAATTAAAGATCGGAAATATTGTAAATATCATAATACTTTTGGTCATGTGACAAACGACTGTATGCATTTCAGGGATATCATTCAAAAAGGTTTGACAGACGGAAGGTTGAAATTTTCAGACAAGCGACCATAAATGAAGATTGATACTGTAACCCTTCGGTCCTGAAGCTAACAAAGCGAGACCGCCAAGTCCCTATGGGAGTAGGCATGGTGAACATCACGGCGGGATGAGAATATCCAAATGGATTTGTCGATCCATTTGATGTTTATCCGGCCCAGGAGAGCCACTTTTTGACTATATGACACGAAAGAAAGATGGGGTCATAATTAAAGTTTGCCCAAGATGTGAAGCGTTTTACGATGAAGTAGCCGCCAAGAAAGCTAGGGAGCAGAAACCACCATCGCATCGTCCACAAGATAACCAGAGCAGGTTTTCGCACCCAAATAGCCATGCTGGGTCCAACAGTGTACAGAGGAGTGCTGCATATGCAGTAAATAGACAGGCAAATAGCCACAAGAACACATGCACACCATCAAGATCCCGGACAAAGACAACACCGGAGGCCGGCTTGATCCAACCAGAGGATCGCAAGAAGACAGGCAAATAGCCGTCAGCAACACATGCACCAGTCAAGATCCGGACAGCACAACACTGGAGGCTGGCTTGATCCAACCAGAGGATCAACAGTAGGTAACTCTGTCAGTGGCAGATTTAATCCTGTCAAGACAAGGACACCCCCATCCAACGTAATGGTGGATCAATGGGTGAGGAATTCAGCCATAACACAGTACCCAGAATTGCAAAAACAGACATGGACTCGGAGAAGTAAGGTCAACGAACGGGGACCACCCTTTTGGAATGAAAATTACCGAAAGGGCCGACTAGCTCAAAATGCTCAGATGGCAGGGCCTGGTCTTACAGGACCCTCAACTCAATTGGCTATTTCTAAAAGCCAAAAGAGGAGGCTACAGAGACTCCGACAGGCTCAGAAAAAGAAACTTACCAAACAGGGAGGCGTCATTATAAAAGAGATGCCTTCCTACGATGCTGGTTGTTTGGTTGCAACAACTGACAACAAAGTTGATAAGAGGGGAGATACCAAGATGAAGAGCGTAGTAGTGAATCACCCCATGGAAGCTGATGCGAAGAAACCCAGTAATCAGACCAAGCAAAGTAAACCTGCATCCCAGGTTTTCATAGAAAAGAAGACTTCAGGCCAAGCATCCTCACCAGTAAAACCAAGAGGCAAATGGCCTGTCGGGCTGACAGAAATGGAGAAGGTTGCGGGGCTCGAGAAGAAAGTTGAGGCCAGAATAGAAGAGCAACAATTGACTACGTTCAAGCCTGAATGCGATTTAACCAAAGAGGAGTTGTCATTTGACACTGTCATTGAAGCATTGAATGATCCGAATGATGACATAAACGTCAGTGGAGCCATGGACATGGACGGCCAGAATGAGGATTGGGCCGACATCATGGAAGCATTAGACAACTGTGGCGCGGGAATTGCCCGGCCTTTGTCAGATAGGTCAGGGTCAGATGACGAGAGTGATTTAAAAAGAAATCACGGCAGAACAGTCGGAGGTGCGTTCCTGGATGAGGATCCAGACAATGAAGTTATACTAGAGCCTGGAATGAGAATGAAGATAGGAAGAGTTGTCGGATAACCACCATGAAGAGTCGAATTCAGCAGAATTGACAGATTGAAAAATTGACAGAAGTTGGTATGGCAAACAGATAAAGCCGTCATGAAAAACACACATTCGTTACCAGTAAAATTCCCGACGAATATATTCAGCTAACTGACGGAGAAATAGAAGTAACAGAAAAAAGGTAAAGACCCAACTTTCGACAAAGTTGGTAATAAGAATTGTCAGACGGACAATATATAGAAATGGCTAAGTTTTCAAGGTTGACAGCATCAGCAAGATAAGCTGTCAAACAACCAAACCGTGGACAACAAGCAAGTTGGCATAAAGCAATTCAAAGGAATAAGCAGTTATAGAAGTTTACTTGTCAAACTGTTTGAATCTGAAACATAGCAAAACTACCATACTGTTAATCCCGATGTAATAGAGGAGGTTTTACTTGATGTAATATCCTACATATCTCGATCACACAGCAGATTAAAGGATTGGACTCAAGTATTTCCTCCATCCCTTTTCATTTCCAGTTCAATTTACAATACAATACTGCTCATTTAATTCCCCTTTACATGTTCCTCTTTACCTTCAGTATTCCTTTCATGTTATTTATTTAAGTTCTTCATTCCTTCCCATTTATCTTTCACGTCTTTTTACTTGCTTTCTTTTAATTTCCTGCACTTTAAATGCTTTCTTTTACTTTTCAACCATTTAAATACTCTTCTTTATTTGCTGCTTCCTTACTTTAATTTACTGTCATTTATCTTTCATTGTCATTTACGAGCTTTCAATTATTTTCCTGCAACTTACGTGCTTTCCTTTAAACTTCCTGTTGTTTATTGCTTTCATTTAATTTCATGTTTCTTTACTTTCTTCTAATTTAACTGCAAATTATATGTTTTCGTTCAAATCCATGTATTTCTATAAATTCAAGTAAGAAGTCACTCTTGTTTAGGCAGACATACAATATACCCATCCTTACGAGATTACTACATAACTCGTCCGTCCCTACACTCGTCTGATCTTAAGTTATTTGTGACAATGATTTTTGGACACCAAACCAAAAACCAGCGTCAACAGTGGTTCACAATTAGGAAGAATCTGCCCGTTTTAGTGGCGAAAGCCAACATTCGTGAACCCCCATTACAACCTGCAAATGTAAGGCCCTTTTACATTTAACTCAACAAACCAAAATCCATGAGTGGTGCTGCAGCTACAGGAAGGAGAGAATAATGGAAAGGGGAGCAGAGTACACAAACAACAGAGTAGCCGCAGTGGCACGCCGGTACGGCGGCGCGACAGCACAGAGGCACGGCGGCAGGTGGGCAGTCAGGTCTGAAGGCGCGCGTGCAGAGAAAACAATATTTGGTTTCAGTTCATCAGTTGTTCACTTGTGAAGAGGAAAGCATTTCAGGGTTTAAAAAAAAAAGAAGAGGAAAGCATTTCGGTGTTTTTTTTTTAATTTAACTAAAGTGAAATAAAAAAATTAATTTGGGCCATTGGATTTGTTTTATGCCACTTGTCAGCAGCAGAATAAAAGAAACGGGATGTCAAATTATCCCCTAAATGGAGAGGATCTGCGCTCAGAGATAAGATAGTGTTAATAAACCCTGTATAAAAATTCTTTCTATCACTTATTTATTATTTTTTCTTATAAAAAAAAGCTTATTTATTGTTTTCTTTTCTTTTACCATATTTTTCATTACTCCCAAAACATTAAACACCTCATCAGCTATATGATGTTCATATATGATATCAAAATTTGTATCCAAATATTATTATTGTATCTGAAATAATTTATAATTTTGAATATTATGAGTATTAAATCATCATTTGTAGAAGTATGAAACTAAAAGTATGTTATGCTTTATAATATTTTGTTTGAACAAAAAATAAATAAGCTTTGATACATTATCATATTATGGAAATTTTTTTTATTGATTTAATTTAAAAAGTCTTGTTACTTATACATAAACCCTCTTTGGTAAAAATTAGTAGCTATTGGAAAACAGATAAGCTAGCCAATAGCGGATAATGGATAAACTAACAGATTGGATTTGAAGTGTTTGATAAAATGAACAGTTGAACTAGATGATAAATATAAAATGACATAAAAAAAACATGTTTATTTTTTTATATAAATTATATTTATGCATATATATATTATTTATTTTAAAATAATTATCACTTTTGTTACTTTAATTTATTTTAAATTATTTATCATCTAGAAAGATTAATTTTTAATTTTTAATTTTTTTAATAAATGAAGTGAGATAATAAAAATAAAATGACATGTTGATATGATTTTTATATAAGTTTTATTAGTTTATAGAGAAAAGTATATTATCTATTGTTTATCCTGGTGTTAAGTCAAAATTGATGGAAATGACTAATATAAAAATGAAACGTAACATGTAGGACCAATTTAAAAAATAAAAAACTTATAAGACCAATATAAAAAATAAAATAAACGTATACTACCACCAATTTATGTATTTTGTAGAAAAAATTATTTCAGTTGTAGATTATAGGTGCGTTTGGGTAAACAACTTAATTAAGAGCTTATCACATAAGATCTTATCGCATAAGAGCTTATGCCATAAGCACTTAAAGAAAGAAAAAGAAAGAAAGGGGCATAAGAGGATTCGAAGAGTGAAAAACACGAAGAGGGTGTTTAGTGCATAAGCTCTCATGATAATTCCACAAGCTTCTTCCAGTGACTTATGAAAATAAGTCAAAAACTCCTTATGAGATGGCATAAGTTATTTTTATAAGCTCTGCCAAATACATTGCATAAGAGCTTATGTCATCAGATAAGTCAAAAGGAGCTTAAATAAGCTCTTCCAAACACCTCCTAAGTGGAGATGAGCACGTGCATTGACTAATTCCTGATTTAAATTTCAAAGGTAAGCGAGTCATTGATTTCGGCTTATGCTAGCATTCTCTCATGTCCGTTGAATCAGAAGAAATACTTGCATAAATTAGTGCATTGAAGTTATATATGATTTTTTTATTTTATTTTATAAAAGTTTGTTTTATATTTTATAAGGGGTCAAAAAATCTTTTTGACTAAAGTAAGCAAAAATTTAATTCCTGCAAATAAGTGTATTAGTGAGAGGTTTGTTTTACAAAAAGATTTTTTTTCCTTTGTAAAACAAACCAGTGTATGAAACTATGAAATATGCTAATTTTTTAGGAAATGTAAAAGTTGATTTCATGTTTAATGATTTAAATATTTTTGTGAGGAATTATATATATAAAAAAATATTTATTTATTATTTTTTTTCTATCTTAAAAATCTATTTGATTTAGTTGTCATCTTTTCCCATACAAATCAGTCAATTTTAGAAAATATATATTTATCTATCATATTAATTTTTTCTTCTCTCTTGATTTTTTTTTATATTTATTTCTCATTATTTACCCATGTAAATTAATCATTTATAGAAAACACATTTATCTATGATATTAATATTATTCTTCTATCTTGAAAATATACTTCACTTATTTCTTCTCTTTTGCACGGTGTAAGTTAACAATTTTTAGAAAATATATTTATCTATCATATTGTTTTTATTCTTCTACCTTTAGTTTTATTTGTTGGCCCCCTTATTATCTTAGTCTGGTTCCGTCGCTGATATCTGGTGATGGCATCGCCAGTTATACAGAAGTCACCCTGAATGACGGTGGGGACTAAGAATCGATAATTAGATTGGATGCCCCTTGTCATAACAAGGTGATGCAGATACCTAAGAAATGAAATAAATAGTTCATGTTAATTACGTATTATATTGAAATAAATAAATTATATTGAAATAAATGTTCTAACGTGCACGAGATACTGACAGCCGTATTGGCTATCTGTAACAGCCTGATTTTCATTATAATGTTTAATCAATTAAAATATAAGTAATTATATTTTAATATGAAAGTAGAAAAATACTTTGTTTTAATAAAATAAAATCATATTCCTAATCCACCTTATTATATGAAGTCAGAGTAAAATTTTCGGTCGAAAATTCAGACGAAAGTCGGTCTGCATTTTCACTGCCAGTATAAGTTTACTGAGCAGAAAACCTAATTTCGACCCGTGAACGAGACGGTTAGTGTTTTTATCATGTTTCCTTCAACTTTGGTTATTTTAAAAATTTTCGTTCAAAAATAAAATAAAATAAAATATTTTATTTGGGTGAACACGCCGGGAATATACGATCGGAATTGTAACCGGGTACGAAATGGAGCAGACTAGGGGACACAAAAGAGATGAGGTGACTTGTTAGGGAAATGAGGTATGGTTGTAAAAGCTTTATGTCACATCCATAAAAGTACCATCATTACTTTTTTTTTCAAAATTTACTATTTTATAATCAATTAAGTCATTCCTTTCAACTTTTGCCAACCAAACATGACATAACTCAAAACTTGGCCTCCAAGCACTCATTTCTTTCCCTAAAAACCGTGGCCCTCTCTCTCTCCCTATATATCACACTTTCATTTTCTTCAACTCACTTTTTCTTCTCCAAAAACACTATTTCTTCATCTTCTTCCTTTCTCTTCAAACTTCATACTTATAAAGCTTGCATTTTTATTCATCTTTTCAACTCAAGTTCTTCACAAAAGTTGATCCTTGTATCAAGGGTAATACTCCTATGTCAATCTTTTTGCAAGTTTCTTCTTTTACCTTATGGTTTACTCTACTTTTTCTTTAAGTGTTTTTAATGGGTTTTCAACTTCTAAAATCTCTAGAAAATTGTAGAAAAATCCTTTTGAGTTGAAACCACTTTCTATAGTCTTGTATTAACTTATATTTTCACATACTAAGAGTTTGTATAAAACAAAAATTTCTACCTATTATTTCCAAGGATGGCCGAAACCTATACATGGTGGCCTAGGAAGTTTTGTTTCAACTTTTTGAAAGATGATCATGTATTTGAGCTTCTAGATCCCTCTTGATCTTAAATCTAAAGTATTGAAAGGTTTGAAAATCTCTAGCTTATTTATCCAAGGACGACCAAACCTATATGCTTTTGGACCTAGGATGGTTGAGTTCAACTTTCTAACTATGATCATGGATTTAGACCTCTTAATACTCTGTGATGCCAAACCTAAGAGTTTTCATCAAACAAAAGGCTTTTCCTCATTTTCCTAGGCTAGGCCGAAACTCAATGTTTTGGAGCTAGGATGTTTGAGTTTTCATTTTCCAAAATGATCATGGACTTGAAGATCCTTAAGACATTAGGATGCTAAGTCTAAAGGATTGGAAAGTTTAGAGATTTCTAACCTAGTTATCTTATGATGGCCGAACCTATGAGGTTTATGGACCTAGGATGTTTGTTTTTCTTTTTCCAAGATGATTATAGATTAAAGCTCCTTAATGTTAAAGGATGCTATGTCTAAAAGATTGGATTATTTAAAGATTTCTAGCCTAGAAATCCTATGATGGCCGAACCTAAGGTTTATAGACCTAGGATATTTTGTTTTCTTTTATTTTCAATATGATCATGGATTTGAGCTCCTAAATACGTTGGGATGCAAAATCTAAGAGATTTGAAGGTTTAAAGTTTTCTAACATATTTTACTATACAAGGCCAAAACCTAATCTAAGAGTTTGGATGATTTTATTCAATATTTTCAAGTTATAACAAATTATCTAAGTCACCTAGAACCTAAGAATTAAGTATCTAAAATCTTAGAGTGTGAAATAAAACCTAACTCTCATTAGATTTAAATGGCCGAACCTACCTAATGAGAACATAGATGAGTTTATTTGATTTAGTTGTTTTTATGTTGTTTGGTTGAAAGTGGTGTTAACACCTCGTGGTCGGATAACGAGGAGTTGGGAATTCGAGCTTTCGGTGATAACTCAGGTGGGGGAAAGAATCAACCTATCGTCGGAATCGATAAGTAGTAGATTATGTAGTAATTATGTAGGGCGACCTAAACCTTACTAGAAGTCGAATAATCGATAAGACTAGAATCGCTTTAAATTGCTTTTATGAAACATCCATGGTGATTCAGGGATTGTAGGTTGATCGATATTAGGTTGATGTTTATACTGTTGATGATTGATTTGAGTTTTATTACCTTTATTGAACTGATTTAGTGCTATGTTGATGTTTTGAAATATCTTTGATTGACTTGATGTTATGCATGATCTGTGTGGTATTTACTTTATGCTTAGTGGATTAAGCGAAGATATATATATATATGTGGTCTAAGAGATGAGTTGTTTTGGGCGTGAGGATCATGATGATTTTTAGAGGTGCCTAACCTACATGAAATATGTTAAAGAGGTGTTGTGACATAGAGCATGTGTTGAGATCTTGATGAGAGGTTAAGGCACTAGGTTATGACCATAGGAGTCTGCGAGGTTCATAAGTTGTGTTGTTTTTATAACCTTATGTGGGACACATACAAGACCCGAAGTCCTTGTGGGACCGTCCAAAGGGTAAACTTAACTTGTGCAGCTACGAGTGTCATTGCTTTGCATGAGCACCTCTGGGAGTGGACGAGGTGTGCATCGGGATCATCGTGCAACTGTAGTGTCACACTTTGCGTGAGCGTTCTTACCATGGTGAAGGTGTGCACCGGGATAATCGTGCAGCTATAGTGTCATTGCTTTGCATGAGCACCCACGGTCTGGGGTGTGCACCGGGTCTAATGTGCAGCTATAGTGTCATTGCTTTGCATGAGCATTCTCACCATGACCAAGGATGTGCACCGGGAATGGGACGTGTCGCTTGGATGACTGACCGATAACCATAACTATGATAGGGAAACCATAGCCATTTTCAGTATCAAGTTTTAGTTGCAGGAATGAGGGTAGAATGGATATAAGAATTTTATGGAAGATGGATGACCTGACTGATGGTGTGTCTGTGATAATTACTGTATAGTTTACTATGACTCATTTCCTCTTTTGATGATAGAACTGTTTCTTATCCCCTGTATATTTTTGTATGTTGTATTTTGTCTCCTTGTGGAACCATATGAGAAGACCCTGTGGATGAACGTAACCAGGAGGAGTTGGATGGAACTCCCTACGAACCAGATGCCGGAGGACAAGCTGTGACCCATGGTGATTAGGGTATAGTTAGTTATGGCCAGTGCGTCTATGTCGTGAAGCTTTATCTTTCCGCTTATGTTTGTATAACTATGCACCAGTTCGGGATCCTATTGATGGGATGCCCTGAAACAGTGTTTTGATAACTCTGATGCTTTAAGTATGTTTAATATATTTATGTTTTCATATTCTATTCTACATGAATCTATTTGATTAAGAAATTAAGTTTCAATTTTTACGTAATTTTCACGTTAAGCGTGCGATTAAGTAATTAAATAATGAGGTTTTAAACTAAATGACATAAAGTGACACAACGGGCTGTCTCACTATCCATACTCGATCATGGAATAGGTCAGCCCCCGAGATAGAAAAAATGGCAAACAGTCAGTTACAGTGCCGTCATATTCGAAAGACGCAACAAACTCGTCGTGTTGGTACTCCGCCGTCCACGCAACCAGATGAGCTAATACCGAGAGACTCTTTCTCAGATTCGACGGAGCTGTGTCGTCCTAAATAAGCAATTAAAAGCATTACTAAGTTGTTTCAAACGTAAGACCATTTAAAGGGTTAAGTTATTTGAATTTGGATTCAATGTCTCATAAGTAATAATTGAATAATTATGAATACCTGGGGTGAAGGAGACTTCCCTCTCTACTGCGACATATTCGATGGACATGGACTTTGTTATTAGCCTAACCAGTTAACAATGATAAAACATTAGTAAATATTGTCAAATCATTTCAATTATAAATAGAGAAAGACATAATTAATTGAATGGATATGAATACTTTCGGCTCCATCTGCTCATCATCATCCCGCTCGTCATCATCATCAACCAACATATGTTGACCTGCACAGCTCCCTTTTGTACTCACATGTGAAGGTTAGACAGTTGGGCTTCCTTCTATTTGCATAGATGATATAAGAGTTCGGAGAGCCCCTGGGTCCTTTAAAAGCGACCGGATAACATCATTTCTAATCTTCTCCAAGAGTAGCTGCTCCCGTTTGCCCATGGTTCACTCATGTGAATGTGGTCCATGAAATTGCCGAATGCCCACTTGCCCTCCAACACTAATGACTTGGCCAGGGTGGTCGTCTTTGTCTAGGGTAGCGGCCAGGATATCTCGACGACCCTGTGGAATGAACGATCCTTGCGAGCTTTGTTCCTTCAGCGAAGCTTACAAAGAAGAAATTCAAAAAAATAAAATGCGTAAGACAATGTGTATTACTTAAAAGTTTGTTATAAAGCACAAGTAGAATTAAATATCATTTACTTACAATCTTTCAGCAGCAACGCACGTGAGCTCATATTTAATAACCCTCGATTTTGTCTTTCGACCTTCAATCCATGTATCCTCACGTAGGGGTGGAGACAGAGGATCAATAACTGTCTCCTGCTTCTTCCTGCAACTTCGCCTACATTATATTCTATCGAAGCACTTTATATCCACCACGAGACATCGTGTGTTTGTGGATTTTTTTTCTGGATCGCCTGCGTCTTTTCCCTTTTCTCCTATTACAAATAGCACGTAGTTAATTCAGTTAAATAAATAAATTAGGTTGGCCTATTATAAAACAAATTAACTTCAACTAACCATATAGGCAAACGAGCATCAGATCTCCACAAACTGGTCCCACGCATCTCGATCAAGGAAAGGGTAATCGTTAGTAGGAGATCGACTTGTTGGCCTTCTCTCCAAAGATGTACTTAATAGACAGTGATGACTTAAACCCTGTCCAACGCTTAGCCACAAGTGAAAGCACTTTATTCTTCATGGCTGCAGTAATTGGCAAATCAAAATGGACCAGCATTGCATAACAAAATAGAGGAATTAGTGTATTATATATGCTTAAATACAATAGATACAAATGAAGAGGTTACAAGTTACTTTACCGTGATTATCTCTCAAATCTGATTTTTCATGTTCTCCGGTACTTTAGCCCATTCCTCAATCAATATGCTAGAATGGCTTTTAGCTTGCATAGCCAAAAAACTAGAAAATCCTTAGCATGCGGACCAATAGCCTCCCCATATCTATCAAACTTAATCGGCCATTTCATATTATTAGGAAGGGCAATGGTCAATTTTTTCATGGTGGTGCATGTATATATGTATGCCTGTTTAGACAATACAATGATAAATAAAAAACAACTACTTAAATGGGAAGGAACATATTCCTAAATGGGTAGCATCTAAGTTCAATCCAACCTCTCAATAACAACCATACAATGATAAATAAAAAAAATACTTATTTAGTTAATAAACTAAATATAGTGTGAATGGAACTCGTACAAATAAACTAAGATATATACAATTTCTACCCAAAAAAGCTTCTGATTACATCTAATCAGAAGAATAGACAGAGAGTTATGGGGTTTTAGTACCAGTGCAACACCATTAGCAAACCTATGTAAGAAGTACTGTTGCTTTTGAACATATATGGGGTTTTACTTCACACACATATGTGAGAAGTGACCTTTTGAGCATTCTTACTAATAAAATCCTTGCAACACCATCAGCAAAACTAGCATTGTTGAAGTTGTTTCTAAGTTCATTCAAAAAAGAGTAAAACATACATCAGGGCAGAGGACAATAGAGGGACATTGTTAGTTGTTTCTTCCTATATTCTTCATGGTGAAAACCTCAAGACAAAATCTGAAAATAGAAGAGTTTAGCTGTTAGGGCTTGATAAGGAGATGACGACGATTGAGGAAGAACCTGATAGTAGGAAAAAAAAAGTTAAACTTACCTCGTGATGGGAGACCTCCTTTTGGAACCGGGGAGACGTGCCTTTGCAAGAGAGGACGATGGCTTTGCAGAGAAGGGGGAAGAAACAGAGAAGGGGTTAGGGTACGAGAGTGATCGGAGACTTGAGTTTTCTCATGTAACGTTATAAAGACATGTAACGTCGGTTGCTAGCTTAACTGTTGTTACATGTCACTTGTAACGTTGGTTGCTAGACCAACCGCTGTTACGAGTTTTTCCCTCCAAAGAATTGCTCACTTGTAACAGCGGTTGTGTCACAACCGCTATTATAAGTGACTTGTAACAACAGTTTATGCTACAACCGCTGTTACAAGTATTTTAAATGAATCAGATATTCATGATACTGTCACCACCTCTTTTATAACATCGATTTTACGCTAACCGTGTTACACCCAGTCTTTACATACATATTTTCCACTAGTAATAACAATAGTGTTAACACTTTATTAGTCTAGTGCTTCCAACCTGGGTATACCATATTACAATGTCCATAAAAAATTACAAATATTGCGTCCATAAAAAGTCTCTCTATTTCTACCTAGCTTTCGGTCATGCATGTTTACTGTATTAGTAGACTTGTTTCTACATTTTGGCTTATCATAATACCTGTTAAAAATTAAAAAACGAAATATTAAAAAAAAAGTTAATTTTTTTTTTCAACTTTTAATATATCAATGTCTTATTTTTATTTATTTTTTTATTTTTCGATTTCTTCACAAGTACTGTTGTTATCGCAATCATTAGATTAATCGCCTTATTTATTCACGAACTCTATTGTGCATAAAAAGCAAACATATACATTAAAAAATATTAGAGTATTAGACAAATAATTACTTGGTTTATTTTAATTTTCTGATGATTTTTTATCTTTAATAATTTGTGTAACACTCCCCTTGGGTCATTACATGGTTAACTCGTTGCGGAATATAAAACTTTATTTCGTTGGTTGCTTTCGAAAAATTTATTTATTTTAAGTCAGAAACTCGGGTGTAAAATTTTTCTGCGACGGAAAACTCTAGAAACATAATGCACACATATTAAAGCAATGAGATCATATTGAATATCTCTACACATTCATAACAAGGTTGTCACGACATACATTGTTTTCTCAAAGAGTTTCATTTTCAAAAGAGAAAATCTATGCCAAAGACTAACTTACAACCCCACGGTTAAATACATTTTTAAATATACATCTCAACATAAATTCCTAAGATGGTCATTCTACAAGACATTTATTGGAAATACCCTCGTGGTCATTCCGACTAACGAATACTTCTTTAAGCATCTAGGAGTTAAGTCCTTGAGCGACTTAGTGAATTCCTTCGCTTCATCTGCACTAGTGTACCAAAGTACTACAGTAGATTAGAATAAACCTGATATATTTGTAAGGGTGAGACACCAATATATGAATTTAACACAATAACTACATGTGAGACATAAAAGAAGACACATACACATATATATGTTTACAACAACATAAGCATTCATAATAAGGCAAATAGTTTATCACTGGGTTTCATACCCCAAACATCATCATTTGAAAAACTATGCATGAACACTTCATATTCATCATCTAAATTCATACTTAATCTCATGAGATATCCCAACATCGCGGTGAGTTGATCAAGCTCGATGGCCAATAAGGCACTCGTTAAATACCATAGCACATTGTCCAACACAAGGCACAGTGATCACCGAATATGGTTACCATAGCACACTGTCCAATTTAAGGAGCAGTGATCACCGAATATGGTTTTTCATTGTCAAACCAGGGCACAATGATACGTCGATTCATGAATATCGCCATGATATCATGATTAACAAATAGGCACGTCTGCCTAAAATGCATGTAAAACATTTAGTTCTCGTCATTTTTCTTCGTGTTAAATCTTTCCTTGCCGAAGCTCAAAAGCTTTCGACCATTCACCGTTTTCAATATATTAAGTCTTTTATTATTAACACAGGACTCAAAGTCCGGGTGCTCAATCACGAAACCCTAGACCGATGCATTAGGCTTAGGTTCGTGGTAATAGAAAATAATGTTCACTTTGAATAACGCTATTTACACCGTAATTAGGTCATGAAGTCCATAGGACACGCAGTCCAAAAGGACATGAAGTCCATAACACCATAAGAACACTTGTATCCCAACGTCTCAATTACTGAGTTCAATATCACCGTTTGCGAAAAACTCGATTTTGGAAAATCATTTTAAACTTGGAAATTTCTTTGTAAAATCGTCAAAAATCTGGAAATCTATTTTCTGAAAACCTTATGTTTCAAAAAGAGAGTCACTTGAGACTACAGAAATACTGCTCTTTTAAGAAAATACTTTCTGTAACCGTGTTTTCAGAACTAATTGCCATCTAACGTTTTAAAATACGTTTAAGTCAAAATTTGACCTTTTCTCCTTAAATAATTTTCTAAATTCATGATTAAGTTATTTTCAAAAATTAATTTCACAAAATATATTTTTTTAATATTACGGAATTTCTTACGTAAAAATTAACAGTACAAAAATAATTTAACGGTTACGTCCTCACTGTGACTCATAGTTTACTTTTACATTGATAAATCATTAAAATACTAATATTTTCAAAAATTTCTTATTTTCTCAAATAAAATTTTTCATTAATATTATATTCCAATATTTTACTGATAAACATTGAATATAATTAATAAAACTTCTTAAAGCTTTTATCTGATTAATTGATTGGTCACTGACCACTGTCAGACTTCTCAAACAACAATCAACAACAATATCATAACAATTATCCCAGACAGATCATGCATCAATCACTATAATATATAACTGCAAATAAATAATTTAATGCAGACAAACAATCACAGATAAGAATAATACAACTTGAATCAAACTAAACAAGCACCACAACCACAGATAAATAATACAGACCACACACTAATCACATACAGTCATTGGGAAAAATCCCTCAGGTAAGCTCCCCTTACCTCTCGAAGAACTTAGCTTCCGATGAAAAACTCTGTCGCGAATCCGGAAATCGTCAACGCACGTACACGGTACAAGACTTTATCCTTCAACAAACCACAATTCAACCAATAAAAAAACAAGCAAATAAAGTCATCTATTCCTCTATGATAGGTCACGGCCTTAGAGAGATTTTGTGGCTAAAATTTTCTAAAATTGCTTAAATCATTGGATTAATGATCCTAAGTACTTAAGACAATGGATTGATGACTAATCAACAAAGTTTGAATAAAAAACTTCCAAACTTCCAAAGACCTAGGTTCTGCCTTAATGAGTAAATGGAGTAAAAGATTTTGGTTTGATACATAGTCTTGGATTCAATATATATATGATATAGAAAGATGACATCCAAGTTCACTTACTAAAGAAAACAAACAAAATCTCCTCCACCCAACAAGCAAGGTTTCGGCCTTGAAGAGAAAATAGGGAGGAAAACTTTGTTTGCAACAAACTCTTGGATTATGATAATAGAGATGATAATAGGAACATAGAAATTGGTTTCACATTTTTAGGATTTTTCTATAATTTTCTAAAGAACTTCAAAGATTCTAGATCTAGGAATTGAAATGATGAATAAGGATTTAGATCATGAAAATATATGAAGAACATATAGTTAAATGATGATGAGGATCATGGATTACCTCAAGGTTATGGTGTTAAGGAGAATAAGAACGAAGATGAAGATTGATTAAGATGGAAGAATATGTGAGAATGAACTAGAGTCTTCAAGTGGCCTCTTGAACTTATGAGCAAGAGATGGAAGGCCTTGAGCTTGCACATGGGCTTGGAGAAACCAACAAGGTCCAATTGTTTTTGAAGCTTGTAAAATGGCTTAAAGCTTAATGCTTAACAAGGAAACTTAAGAGCACAAAATGACTTCATGGAAAATACACTCACAACCATGATTTTGGGCTCGATGGCCACAACCCTTAATGGGTTTGGATGGCAAGAAATTGGCCCAAAAGCTTATGACAACTTGAAGAATTAACTTAGGACTAAATAGCAATTAATAGAAAGTTTAAGGACTTAAGTACAAAATCCTTAAAAATGTCATCTTAATCATGTGAAAACTTGAAGAATTCACATGAGTGACTCATCCACATGAACCACCTTAAAAATATAAGATAAATTCTTTATCTGCTCCTGGAAACTCCGTAATTCACTCCGCCGTTTACCCGATTGAACACAAATATATTATTTCACTTTTTGTGAAATAATTCAAAATAATCAAAGTCGTTGGAAAATAATTAAAAGCCTTAAGTTTTTCGTTCATGAGTCAACATTAGGTTTTCTGAGCAATATAAATATACTGTCAGTGAAATTCACATACGGGTTTCGCCTGACTTTTCAACCTAAATTTTTATCGTAACTCTCTACTATAAAGTAGAGTGTAAATAAGGTTTCGGTTTAATTAAAATAATTTTCTAAGTCTCGGATAAAAATATATATTTATTTATATAAATTTCCGATATTAGAAAACAACGAAAAGTCGGGGTGTTATAATTTGCACAATATTCAGTTCCACTCTTTTTTTCATGAACAATACTTAAATATGATTGATAATATCATAAGCAAATTAAAAGTGTTGGCTGATTAGTACAATTCAATAACAGATTAACAGAAACTTCAGAAAAACTTTAAAACAAATGGGAAAAATGAAAAGAGTTTTGTATAAGGTTTGCAGGCTGTGGTCAATAACAATATAACATGAGAACAGATTTAACAGGACATGAGTTTGTTGGTGTTTGGTTTATATACTTTTGTTGGTGTTTGCTGGTTTATATTGCTTTGTTTCTTAGCCTATCTATTCTTGACACGATTATTATTATTATTTTTCTTTTTGAAAGGACTTGACACAATTATATATGTACAATAAGAGTCTGAATCTTAATTAATTCCTAATTTAGTGACACCATCTTCAAAAAGAAACCAGTCAAAGACGTGTAATTGAAGCTAATAAAGTAATCCAAATGATATGATAACTGAAAAGTTAATTATTTTAATTCCTTTTAAAAGACTAGCTTTTGTCTCTACAACTTAACTAGCTAGCCACTAAGGTAGGAAGTTATAATACATCGGTCTTTATCTTGAGGGCATGATGGAGTCAAATGAATTATGAATCTATGACCATCTCACCAAAAAAACAATTTTGAATTATGATCATGGATTAGGTGATGGTTTCCTTTTGAGTAATGATATTATGACACCAGTTTTTGATATCAAATTGACACCTTGGTTAATCATATGTAAATTTTTGGTTAATTCAGTTTATTACATGGTTAATGGGTATCTGAAGCTTATTTTTCATAACCATATAAATATTTGGTTAATCACATGCAAATATATGGTTAATTCAGTTCTTTATATGATTAATGGGTCATCATGAATTAACCAAATATTTGCACGTGATTAACCGTATAATGAACTGAATTAACCAAATATTTGTACCGATTAACGAAGGTGTCAAAAGTTGGTGTTAACTTTTGGTGTCATAATATCATTACTCTTTCTTTTTAGTTTTTACCTATTCCGATAATCATTTTGCAACACTACTATACAATTTTTTTTTTCCCGATAAATAAAGTATTATTCATTAAAAAAATCTAGCTTTTGCATCATAGTGGTTACTCTCCCCACCTTCTAGGAAGGGTTGAAGAGCAAACATCCTATCATGTACATCAAGCTAGATGGAAAAAGATTACATTGATCAATAGTCCATCCACAAAGCATTTCATACACCTAAGATAACACATCTGTCTTAGACCTAAAAAAACACCTGTACTTTAGAAAATCTCTCCATGATTTTAACACCTGAAAATACCTCCATCTCTAATTATTACAATTGCAAGAAATCACAAAATCAGATCTCAATAAGCAAATTTTCTATTAACGCTTGGGGCATATATGCATATGCAATTTGTTGCAGCATTAAGCACCTTTGTGATTGATCACTTTAACAATGCAGCACCTTTAGGTCCTTCACAGCCTTGCAATATCCTTGAGCCTCATTCCAGTAGTTGAAGTGTAGTCTCTTTACAACAGCTGGAAATGCCCAAGCTGGATCTGCTACACCATCACAACAGTAATTCCTTATTTTATTTCTAATCCAATGTAGCTTCAGGAAATTTTCTACCACCACCTGCATAAACACTCCTCATAGTGGCATTGTCCTCCTACTAGAAATTGCATGATTTGCAACTATTCACAATATCCAACATAGACCCTGCTTCACAAATATATCATATAACTGTATGCACAACACAAAAAAAACCACAGCACAATAAAATAACAGGATAGTTTTACAGCCATAAGAGCCATCTGCCTTCCAATAGGGACCCCTCCTTTGCAAGAGAGTCAGGAATCTCGTTTACTTCCCTGTTTATGTGTACATATTCAACAGTTTGTAAAATATGTAGAACATTTTTCAGTTTACTAGAGAAAAATCGCATTTTCCAAGGACATTCTTCCAGATTGAATACCCAAGATAATGCATTCTTTCAATCAGATTCTATAATAATTTTCATTTCCTTAATCCATTCTTGTTGTAGAGACATCTCCAAAGCAAAGACTATGCCCATAAATTCATCCTCATTTATAAAGAAAATAGGTTTATGATTTCTCTTCAGCGACCGATCTATTTGGTTGCAAACCAATCGATTGTTAAGTTGATAATTTTAAAGGTTAAAATTTTTACCTTTTTAGCACCCAAAATAATGATGGGTCAACGACTATTTTTACCGACCCATGTTGTTTCGGTCTCTAAACCAAAGTTCTAGTAGTTTACGAAATTTAGAAACGACTTATATTCTTGGTCGCTAATTTTAAAAACCTTAAAGCAGGTGCGTGTCCCATTCCACTTTTATTTTCCATTATTTTGTCTTCCCCTGCAACTCTCACTCTCAGCTAGTCTCCCCACTCCCTCAGCTCTCTACCTCTGAATGCAACCCACCACCGGAGCCGCCACAACAAATCAGAAATCAGAGCCACCACCAAAGCCTCATCTCTCGTTTTGTTCTCTTTGTTGGCTCTCTCTCCGTCCTCTGTTCGCGAGCCACCGGAGCCACCATACTATCTGCTGCTACCACCACCACCACAAGAAAGAGGAATGCTAGAAACACACCCTCTATTAAACTCTTCTACACACACGTACTTTCCTATTGGTCATTTTCACCAACTCTCTAGACATGTTACCACTTGACCAAGTTATTAAAGATTAATTATTATCTATAAAAAAGATTCTTCATTATCTTTGCCTTTTTGCCAAAACCATTGTCCCCAAGTCCAAGACAAATAGCATCCGTGAACAGCTAGCCAGAGTGCCTTCATTGTCATCACCATGTCTTCTGGTTCACCGTGATGCTCCACCACAAACTAATTTTACAACCTCCACGCTTCACCTCGACGAGCACTGTATACAGATCAGATGTCGTCCAGACCATCAACCGCGCACCTGTTAATCGCGCATCGCCGTTTTGGCGGTGCCATAGAAGAAATGGTTTGTCTAAATTGCCATTGTACTTGGGATACGAATACATATACAAGCTGGACAAGCTCACATACAAGAAGTCTCTCCTTGTTCGGTTCAAATTCAGTCAATCAATAAAATCTAGTGGCTTGGCAAGATTAATTTGGAGACTTACATTGCACAATTTCACATTTGGTTGAGGTGTGTAAGCATATGATCAACTGACACTTTCATTATTTACACGGATTTATTTATGTTATAATTATGTGAGTGGTTGTGTGTTCTGTTTCATGTGGAAATGAATAGTGATAGTATATACATTAATTGCTCTTGCACCTCAGGTCAATCAGGATAACCTAGTTGGAGTTGTCCAGTGAAAGCGTTGAGAAGGCATGGGAATTCTACTCTTCAAAACTGATAAATATTGAGATACTATGCCATATTCTTGAGATAGAACACTCACCCGTACTATGCTCTCAAACTTCTCACTTTGACTACTCAAATTAGTATTCAACAAGCTGTCAGTATGTAACACAACTACTAAAAGAGCCATTAACACTTGCAACTCCATGAGCAGGAGAAAGAACCAATGGTGGGTTTTTGTTGCTGGAGGTCAAGCCACTGAAAGATGCAGCTCTAGCAAATTACTACATGGCTATTATATTAAGTTAGAGGATTAGTTGGGCAACAATATGTAACAAAGATGTTGCATTTATATAGATAAGCGTATATGCTAATAGTACATAATAAGATTAATGAAAGATTGTATTTGATGTTTCTATATTGAAATTGTAGAATTTGATCAGGATTGAGTGCAAAGTCATGTTAATGTTGTTGCAAAAATATTTTCTGCTATTTAAATTATAGGACAATCAACATTTTTTGAATCAAGGACTGCATAGACAATCAGATGCAGAAGCATGTTACAATGGAAGTTTACCTTTGATAATTAAATAATCTGAGAGTTGTAGAAGCAATTAAACTTGTATGATATTGAGAGAATCTCATAAAATCATATAATTATGTAGTTCCAGATTTTTAGGAAATCATGGACATGTTTTAGGAAATCAAATATTTGGCTATATTAGGCATAGACAAATAGGAGGATTTGTTGCGGTAATTACAGAGGTCTGTTGGCCTTGTATCCTGTATATATTGTATGCCTTTGCTATTGGAATAAACAGAAAAACACAGCAGCCATATCTTAATTTGGCATCAGAGCGCAGGGCAACCTCCGCTGTGGTGCGTTAGTGATCATGGCTGTAGATGGCGAGAAGGGAAGCGGCAATAGTTCTGATTCTGAAAAGAAGAAGACTAACGCTTCTAGTCATGAACAGAAGAAGGCGTTGATGATCGATCCAACATCTCCTTATTATCTTACCTCGGGAGACAATCCGGGTATCATTCTTACACCGGTGCAACTCAAAGGAGACAACTATGATGAATGGTCAAAGGCAGTTCGTAACGCCTTCCGAGCCAAGAAGAAACTTGGATTTATCGACGGAAAAATTCTGAAGACGGCGAACGATTCTTATGAACTCAAAGAGTGGTTGGCAATCAATGCGATGCTGGTAGGATGGATATTTAACACCATCGATCCATCTTTGAGATCGAGTATCTCTTATTTGGAGAATGTAAAAGATCTATGGGATGATTTGAAGGAACGGTTCTCTATTGGCAATGATGTGAGGATTCACCAACTGAAAACTAGTATTGCCAATTGCAAGCAATCTGGGCAGAACGTGGCAGCCTACTATGGGAAGTTAAAATCAATGTGGGAAGTGCTGGTCAGTTACATGAAGAATCCAACTTGCAGTTGTGCTGGGTGTACATGCGGTGCAGCACAAGAATTAGCATAAGAGCGGGAGAAGGAGAAGGTCCATCAATTCTTAATGGGTCTCAACGATGCCGTATTCGGAACAGTACGTTCAAATATCTTAAGCATGTCGCTGTTGCCCAATATAAACAGAGTATATGCAATGGTTGTGACTGAGGAAACACACAAGTCGTTGGCACGTATGCAGGATGAAAGAACAGATGCTGTTAGCTTTGCGATTCAAACCACACCTCACACAAGATCTGTGCAGAACAGAGGAGGTGATCCAGGGACATGCACCAATTGTGGAAAGCATGGTCATGAAGCCAATGAATGTTTTCAAATAATTGGATACCCAGATTGGTGGAACTCCGGTAAAAACGGAATAGGTGCAGGACGTGGCAACCGAGGCACACGCAATAAGGGCATAGGCCGAGGTAGAGAGATACACACTGCAAATAGCGCACAAGTGCAGCAAGCTCAAAGTGCAGCAGGCATGCAAACACGGGGAGTCACAGATGAGCGTGGGTCTTTCCCCGGGCTGAGCAACGATCAATGGTCGGCACTGATGAACATTCTTAATAGCCACAAGTCCACATCATCCACCGAGAAACTCACTGGTAAGCAAGTGAAAAACTCTTGGTTGCTGGATACGGGAGCTTCAAATCACATGACAGGTGATATTAGCTTGTTAACAAAATTAATTGATGTCTCACCTTGTCCCGTTGGGTTGCCTGACGGAAGAAATACGGTTGCGAATAAAGAAGGAACAATAAATTTTGGAAAAGGCCTAGTCTTGAACAATGTATTATATGTGCCTAATTTAGCTTGTAATATTATATTTGTCTCCCAATTGATACATGACTCAAATTGTGAAGTCACTTTTTCTGACAAATTATGTGTAATACAGGACCGCACTTCGAGGACAGTGATTGGTGTAGGTGAACAACGGAATGGGGTCTATCATTTTAGGGTAGTGACCTTTGTGCAGGCATGTAAAACAAGTGGAGTTGATTCATTTATCATGTGGCATAGACGTATGGGTCATCCTTCAAGACAAATAGTTAGTTTACTTCCTAGTATTCATGTTGGTAAGAAAGATAAACATGAGCAAGTTTGTGATATTTGTTTAAGAGCTAAACAAACAGGAGATATTTTTATTCTTAGCCAGAATAAAGCCAATGAGCCTTTTGATTTAATACATTGTGATGTGTGGGGACCTTATCGTGTTAGCTCCTCTTGTGGTGTTTCTTATTTTTTGACTACTGTCGATGATTTTTCTCGTGCCGTGTGGATATATTTGTTGGTAGAAAAAGGTGAAGTTGGGAACACTCTTAAAAACTTTTGCACTATGGTGGTTACTCAATTTAACAAAAAGATTAAAATTGTGAGAAGTGACAACGGTACTAAATTCAGAGTCATGACACTAGTGGAAAATATACATTAGACGGTAAAGGTTTACGTCAGTTAACCAAAAGCTAGACGTTAAAAAGGGGGCGGTGGCGGTTTTGTAAATATCAGACTTCATTAATTCAATTTTAACGTCGGTTGTTTTAATGACTGACGTTAAATGTGAAGTGACTTACTTTTAACGTCAGTTCAATAAAAAACTGACGTTAATAGTGAACATTTTAACGTCAGTTCTTTATCGAACTGACGTTAAAAGTGAGTCACTTCACTTTTAACGTCAGTCCTTACATCAACAGATGTTAAAGGTTATTTTAATAATTTTTTTATCTAGTATACGTACTCTTCCGCATTGCCTTCCTCAAAGTTTCAGTTTCACATGAATTGTTTTGATGTTTTGTGTTTCTGTTTTGAAAACTAAAATATATGTGCGAAGTATAAGTTGAATCAATAACCCAAACCGGATCTCATTCGTGAAGTGTCATACAGTCTGAAACAGAAGATTGAAAGGGTTTAAAATCCTATAAAAAGTTACATTGAAAGGGTTTAAAATCCTAAACATTAAAGCTACATCCCATCAGAGAGTTTTATGAAACATGCCAAAGGGAAAACTATACTCCGAAGACCTCAGAAAACAGGTGCACTAGATCTGTTTCAAGCAAAGGCAGTGGTTCTAGAGACTTCCATGACGGTCACTTGCTGCCAAAACTGATACTCCATCTGAAACCACAGTCACTTTGGAGCCACAGCAGAGTGAAGGGTGCACTCGTTCTGTATCAGCAATGGCCTTGGAACAGTCCAAAGCTGAGGTGTTGGAACTGTAGCTGTTGATTCTCCGGAAGGATGATAATGTGAGCAACTCACATTATGTGGTTTACCCAAGCTTATCACCCATGTAATGTGATTTACACAACCTCAGAAGTTGTTTGACCATTAAGACAAAGATCTTTGAGTTTAGGAATAGGAAGAAAGAGTGATGATGGCAGAGCCATATTGTGAAGCCAAAAATTAAAAGGATGGAAGGAAGCAATTTATAGGAGCAGGGGATGAAGTTACAAAGCTATTATGATTTTCTTGAAAACTTATCTATAAACTTAATGCTCATTAAGAGGATTAAGTTACAAGGTGCATGGGTAAGTAGCACAGTAGTCAAAGGAATGAATGTTTTTGCAGATATCTATACACTTTTAACGTCAGTTGTTTAAAAAAACTGACGTTAAAAGTGTTTTTAAAATAAAAAATATTTATTGTTAACGTCAGTTTTTTATACAACTGACGTTAAATATATGACTTTTAACGTCAGTTTTTACTAACAACTGACGTAATAAGTGTGAGTGTTTTTCACGTCAGTTTTTTAAGACAACTGACGTTAAACATATGACCTTTAACGTCAGGTTTTACTAACAATTGACGTAAAATGTTGTTTTATTTTAATTATAACGTTTATACCCGCGCACCTTCTGCACTTCTCTGTACGTCTCTTTTCTCTTTTCATCCCTCACTCTCAACCCTCACTCTCTCTCTCTCACTCTGCCCTAATCGCGAGCTCATCTCCATCGCAACCACCGCGAGGACTTCTTCGCCACCACCGTGAGGTACACTATTAACCCCTAACTCTGTCTTTCCCGCTCATTCTTTGCAATAACTTGACATCTCTCTTTCCCCTTCCCGCGCACTAACTCTCCTTGTCCCTCTGCTCTCAGTAACCACATCGAACGTTGGCCACCACTCGAGCTTCCCCCCACCACCACGCGAGCGCCTATTTCTGGTGAGTCTTCAGGGCACATTTTTTTATTTTTGGTTTTGAGTGCATGCATGTTGCTCGATCTGCTGGTTGAAACTGTAGTCTCAGTAGTTGAAACTTGAAACTGTGAGTTTGAGTTGTTTGGAATGTCTCTATTTTTGGTTTTGAGTGTATGTTGAAACTGTAGTCTCAGTAGTTGTAACTTTAAACCGTGAGTTTGAGTTGTTTGGAATGTCTCTATTTTTGGAAGGACCTAAGCCAGTAGATTTATCCTAATACACATATTACTAAATGAGATAGATGAAGATGAGTAATAGAAAAATGAAAATGATGGAGGAAAGGTTGAGAGGAAATATGATTAGTGACACAACTTTGTTAAATTACATGAGGAACTGTATTCTGTATATATATAAAGTGTAAGAATGGAACATGTGGAATCACCATTCTGCAGTTAATCCAACTATTAATGTGATGTTGCAAAGTTTAACTTCCTCATTCTGCAGTTAAACCTTTAATTTCTAGTTTGAATTGCTGGGGTACGTAATCTCTGTGTTTTGATTCTGACAGTGATATGTAATAAGTTTAGATTTATTAGTCCGTTTCCAAGCAAAAGCTCCATCAACTATAAGCTTAAAACAAAGTCCATTATGCAAACGGCAGAGATACCAAAGTGGGAAACAAAAATTGCAGTTACCATATCATAACCTATGTTAATACATATATATTGTTTCTGAACAGGCATACATATGGATCAGTCGGATAGCCCACATGCACGGGAGGACACTGTGGGGGTTTCGCAGGACCCGATCACACCTACGCCTGATTCTAGTGTAAGTTTACATGTTATATACTGTCTTTAGTCCTTCTTTTTAATGTAAGTTTATAATGTTACAACCCTCTATTTTATCATTTTTTTTTGTCCATACAGACATCACAGGCTCATAGGAAATGGGGTAGAGGAGCCACCTCGTTGAAGAAACTAGAGAAGGACAGGCAAAACGGACAGAAGCTTGAGGTGTCCTTCGATGCTAATCTAAATGCCCAGGGACCCCGTGCTAAAGAATTTAATAAGTGGGTGTTTCTACAAGCGAAGCAAAGACGTAAGCATCAACTACAACCATCGGAATGCCGTTCCACGTAACGTTAAGGATCGATTTGGGAGGCTATCACGGTATTTTACCTTTACATTCGTTTGATTTACATTATTAGATAATTATCCGAGTTATAATCCATCCGGTTGTTATGTATTTAATGTGTAGGTAGCTTGATCGTGCCAAATGACGAGGATCATCGTCATAAATGTATGAAAATGGCATCAAAGCATTGGAATGGGTTCAAGCATGATCTTACCAGGTACTATGTATCTGGGAAGAAGCGGCTTGATAAAATGTTCTCGGATTATCCCTGGATTGATCAGGATACTTGGGATATGTTTGCCAGGAGTCGACAGGATGGAGAATTTCAGGTTGGTTGATTAAGTTAATTTTGTATGCTTATTATAGATCATTTAACTGTATTTAATTATGTGTTTTTCTTTGAATAGGCTAAGGCAAATAAGGGTCGGCAGAATCAGGCGAAGAACGTCCACCTCCACACCATGTCTCAGGGTGGGTACCGGACTCGGATCGAGCAGATGATGGCGGATAGGCTGAGGGCGAAGCAGGAAGAGCACTCTGCTAGGATTGAAAGAGGAGAGGTGCCTGAGGGCACACCATCAAGTCCCCCGTCGGACATCGACCGCGGTGATGTCTGGTTAGCCGGCCGTATGACAAAGACAGGATCTTTTAAAGTTGATGCCACTCGCGAAGTGGCAGATAAGATTGTAAGTAAATAATTAACTTGATTTCAATTGATATTTGTATAGATATTTGCAACACTTTTCACTTGCACGTTTTTTCATTTTTTTTCATTGTAGATGGATCTTAAAGAACAATCCTCCCAGGGCGCATTCGTCCCTTCTGGACGGCGGGAAGTCTTGATGACTGCTCTAGGCAAGAAAGACCATCCTGGTCGGGTTCTCGGTGTTCCTGGGAACGTGACCATCAAAGAATATTATGGCAAGTCTGCTTCACGAAAGCGGGTGGTCGATGAAGCATCAATTTTGACTGACATTACTCAACACCTCATGTCCAACCCAGCTATTACAACACATCTGATGCAAGGCTTAATATCCAACCCAGAATTCAAGCAGGCGCTTGCCAGAGATCTTTCCTCCGTCGGTACATCCCAGGACACCGCAGGGCATGCCAACCCTTCACATGTGAGCACAAAAGAGAGTTTTAGTATGGCGGCACATGTGGAGGACGATGAGTTGGCAGCGAGCGGGAGTTCGAAGTCCAACGCCATGAGCATGAGTTGGAAATGAAAAGGCGTGAGCTTGAGTTGGACTCCAAACGACGTGAGCTCGAAATGTTAACAAAGGTATTTATTCATTATTAATGTCCAAATTAGTCAAATAATTACTTGTGTTTTTTTTAATTATCAACAACTTATCTAATTTATTTTTCCTAAACTGAAGGCCAAGTCGACGTCGGTGTCGCTGTCACCTATCACTCGTTTGTTCTCACTTGGTGAGGATTATGCGTTTGAGATTTTTGAATGTCCATTGGAGCACGATGGATGGGTGTCACGCCCAGATCAATGGAGGATATTTACCTTCTGTGGTGACGATCTTGGGAACGCCTGCAGAAATAACGTCTGGTTGAACAGCAATGTTTTCAGTCTCTGGTGCACGTAAGTTAATTTTAATTTTATAACTTATTTATTTTTGGTGTTTTTCCATTTAATAATTTATTTTAATTTCAATATATATATTATGTAATTAACATCCACACCTTTTCATATCTTAGGTATCTCCATCGTCTTCAGCTTGATAAGGGCGTTGCATCAGTTTACGGCTTCTTAGATCCATCAGTCCTTCTGCCCCAATTCTTTGCTGGCGATGCATTGAGTAAATACATAGGGAACTTGTTGGGAGAAAATCGGAAAGAATTATATATGGCTCCCTACTGTATGAATGACCATTGGCAGTTGTTGGTACTTCACCCGTCTAGGTATACTGTCGTATTCTTCTGCTCTTTCCACCAAGATTCGCCACCGAAGGTGGTGGAAGCTGTAAATAAGTAAGTAACTAATCTTAAATTTAATTTAAGTTTTAATATCAGTTGTTTTTAGTTTATTACACACATGATATATGAATTTGTTAATTGATCGACATGATTATTTGTTTGTGATAGCCCGCTGAAGGCGAGTAGCATAAGTTGCGCCAACGGGAAAAGTAGGACTTCTAAGGCTAAAGCAAATCCTGTATGGAACATCCTCAAGGTTTGGTAGTTTATTTATCAAATAATTAATATTATAATTACTAATTTATATGTATATTCAACTGACGTTGAAATTAATTTTGTTGGTAGTCTCGATTTCAAATTGATGGGTGGTCGTGCGGCTATTATGTGATGCTTCATATGCTGAACATAGTCTCCGCATCTATTACGGATGGATGGATTAAGGTAATATTTAAACAACTTGTTAAATTATATATTATAGTTTTGAAGATGACTTGCATTGATGTTATTGTTATTATTTGAACGTGTGTAGGCATTTAGCGACCAATCGCCTATTCAAGAAGATGAGTTAAGAGACTTGAGGATGCGCTTCACTGAATTCTTCTTCAAGTATGCGGCTGAAAAAGGAATTGACAAGATACCTCCGCAATACTTAGATAAATAGTTTTTTTGTTAGACTTTAGAAACTAATTAATAACATGTATATATATATCCTTAGATTGGTAGTTTTGTTTTTTAGACATTGGAACTAAAATTTATTTATATATATACATGGGTTTTGGTTTTAAGTCCCCCCATTGTTCCATTTTTCCTTTGCAATTCTGTAATGTGTTGATATTTTGTTTTACTGGGATATTTACTGAATGCAGGGATAGCTGAGGGGAGTGATATTTTAAAACTGAATTTAAAAAAAAAAAAACTATTGACGTCAGTTGTATCAAACAACTGACGTTAATAGTATTTTATAAAATATACAGTACACTATTAACGTCAGTTGTAATAAACACCTGACGTTAAAATTAAACCTTTAACGTCAGTTCTTTATAACAACTGACGTTAGTTTTAACAAAATTAACGTCCGTTGTCTTAAAGAACTGACGTTAATAGTTTTATGTTTAACGTCAGTTGTTGAAAAAATTGATGTTAATTTTTAAAAAATTAACGTCAGTTTTGTTAAAGAACCGACGTTAATTGTTTTTTATTTAACGTCAGTTCTCAACTGACGTTAAAATATTAACTATTAACGTCAGCTGCATTTACGTCAGTCTGTATTCTGACGTAAAAAATCAATTTTAACTGACGTAAAAAGCACTTATTGCACTAGTGTGAAAAGCTATTTTGTTGAACAAGGAATAATTCATCAAACTTCCATGGTTGACACTTCGCAACAGAATGGTCGTGTCGAACGAAAACATAGACATATTTTAAATGTTGCTCGAGCTCTCCATTTTCAGGCAAATATACCCATTGAATTTTGGGGTGAATGTGTCCTTACTGCAGGGTACTTGATTAATCGTACACCATCCATTAAACATGAAGGTAAAAGCCCCTATGAAATATTGTTTGGTCAAACTCCCACTTATTCTCATATTCACATTTTTGGGTGTTTGTGCTATGCACACAACAGAGCTCGACAAAAGGACAAGTTTGGTGAGCGAAGTCGAAAATGTATTTTTGTGGGCTATCCTTATAGGAAAAAGGGTTGGCGTCTCTACGATTTGGATACTGGAGAGTATTTTGAATCTCGTGATGTTGTGTTTTGTTAAAATGAGTTTCCTTTCTTGACTAATGCTTCCAATGTGCAAGATGACTCCATTTCTTCCACACAAACCTTGTGGAACGATGGCCCTCCTCTCATTGATGAATCTAGAATGGGTACGCATTATGTAAGGGGGAGCAGAAACATTGAAGAAAGTGTTGGGGATGAACAAGATGTGATTTTGACCCAAAGACAGTCAAGTGAGGATTCAATGTCAACACCTCACATGACTGAACAACTTGGACGTGGTCACAGGGAACGTCACCCACCGAGCAAGCTCCAAGATTATATATGCCACACACTGTGAGCTGTGCTAATGACCCCACTTCCGTGTCACACCCACCATCACAGTCCTCAGGTTCATTGTATCCTATCACACACTATGTGACTTGCAATAATTTTTCCATGAGCCATAGACAGTTTCTTGCAGCAGTCACTTCTAGGCATGAGCCATCTCGGTTCTCTAAGGTTGTTCGAGATCCCTTTTGGCACAGTGCTATGAAGCAAGAAATAGATGCACTAGAGAGAAATGGCACTTGGACGTTAGCAATACTACCACCTGGAAAGAAGGCTACTGGATGCAAGATTAAATACAGATCAAATGGCAGTATTGAACGTCACAAGACAAGACTAGTTGTTCGAGGAGATAACCAGAAAGAAGGCATTGACTATAATGAAACTTTTGCACCAATTGCAAAAATGGTCACAGTTCGGACTTTATTAGTTGGGGCAGCTGCTCGATCATGGGTATTGCATCAGATGAATGTTCATAATGCTTTTCTGCATGGTGATCTGGATGAGGAAGTTTATATGCAACTACCTCCTGGTTTTTCCTGTGGAGATTCTAAGAAAGTATGTAAACTCCGAAAGTCTCTTTATGGGTTACGACAAGCACCGCGAAACTGGTTTGCAAAACTTGCTGCTGCATTGAAGGAATATGGGTTCGAACAATCTCGTGCAGATTATTCACTATTAACTTATTATAGTGGAGAGGTGATCTTAAGTGTTCTTGTGTATGTTGATAATCTCATCATTACAGGGAACAATGGAGATGTGATTGAGCGTTTCAAAATGTATCTTAGCAAATGTTTCTACATGAAAGACCTAGGGAGTTTGAAATACTTTTTAGGCCTTGAGGTAGCAAGAGGACCTCATGGGATTTTCTTATGCCAGTGAAAGTATGCTTTGGACATCATCTCAGAAATAGGATTATTGGGGGCAAAACCGGCTAGTTTTCCTCTCGAGCAAAATCACAGGTTAGCCCTTGCTAATGGCGCTATTTTAGAGGATCCAGAACGATATCGTCGGCTAGTTGGGAGGCTCATTAATTTTACTATTTCTCGGCCCGAACTTAGCTACTCTGTTCATATCTTAGCTCAATTCATGCAATGTCCTCGAGAGGAGCATTGGGAAGCTGCAACACGGGTAGTTCGTTATTTGAAGGGTAATCCAGGTCAAGGGATCTTCCTTCGCTTTGATAGTGACTTGAAGCTATATGCCTAATGTGATTCAGACTGGGCAAGTTGCCCGCTTACACGGTACTCCTTGACAGGGTATTTTGTATTCTTTGGAAGATCTCCTATATCTTGGAAAACCAAAAAGCAAGTTACTGTCTCTCGTTCATTAGCAGAAGCTGAATATAGATCTATGGCCACCACAACTTGTGAGTTGAAGTGGCTTAAAGCCCTCTTGATTGATTTACAGGTGCCTCATCCCCAACCCATGCGACTCTTTTGTGATAGTCAAGCAACCATTCATATTGCAGCCAACCCGGTGTTTCATGAACGCACCAAGCATATTGAGGTAGATTGTCACTACATCCGTGATGAGATCCAGGATGGTAATATTGTCACAATGCATGTTCGGACTTACAATCAGCTTGCGGATATCTTGACAAAAGCTCCAGGCAAACAACAATTTGAATTCCTTTTGGGCAAGTTGGGCATTCGAGATCCTCACACACCAACTTGAGGGGGAGTATTGAGAGAATCTCATAAAATCATTTAATTATGTAGTTGCATATTTTTAGGAAATCATGTACATGTTTTAGGAAATCAAATATTTGGCTATATTAGGCATAGACAAATAGGAGGATTTGTTGCAGTAATTATAGAGGTCTGTTGGCCTTGTATCCTGTATATATTGTATGCCTTTGCTATTGGAATAAACAGAAAAACACAGCAGCCATATCTTAATTTATGATCATAAAGGAACAATAAATTTGTATTCCCCCTCTATGGATCAATTAACAGAAGCTTAATTTAATTGCTTACCAATGTCAGCCACTTTCAATAGAAATTTTACAGGGTAAGACATTAGAATAAGTACCATAATTACAATTTCTTAATCAATATGAACATGAATCATCCTCATCACCAAAAAGTGATTGGCTAAACAAATCATCCTCATTTCGGCCACAAGCAACGAGCACAACTCAATTATACTTGTTCTCACTGAAGCATAAATCTTGCTTATTCTCGCTCCAACAACATGCAGTGTCTCAGTACACTATTTTTTAGCTGAACTGATACGCTACCAGAAGGACTGCATTGTGGTTAATCCGAGATAGGAGCAGGCGGTTTCGGCAGCGCACCAACGAAGGGATCAGGTTATGTGCTAGTGACATGAATAGTAGAAGCAACTGAAATTTGAGAGGGCGGGATTATGTCAAGGAGGTGAAGTGTGGAGGTTGTGCGATTAGTTTGTGGCGGAGCACAACGGTGTAATGGAAGACGTGGTGCGCTGCTATGTGAACGTGGATCTAGTTCACGATGGCGGCAACAACTCCGACTGGCTGTTCACAGTGTTGTGATATAGTTCTAATGGTAGTTATGACAATTAGTGGTGTGTTAGTAGGTCTTCCTTGTTATAGGTTCACTTGATTTTACCTCCATGGGTTTTGGTACATGTCCTCCCATGGTTTTGTATTCTTTTTTTCTTCTCTTTTATTGAATAAATTTTGGGGTGCTGCAAATGATAGGTAGGGTTGGAGGTGCCAATCTAGTTGGGATGTCCCTCTCTATTGTGATGTCTTTGCATTCCTAGCCTTTATCCAAAAAAAAAAAATGTTAAGTGGTGTGTTAGTAGTTTGTGAGTTAGTTTAGTGAATAACTAACTATGAGATTCATGGTCATGTACTTGTATATAGAGATAAGAGCAATGATGAATAAAGTGTGTGAAGTATTATTCAAAAAATTTATCTTTCTCTCTATTCTCTCTCAATCTCTATGTATTCAATTACTCAAAAATGTGTATGTGTGTGTGTAAGAGATGTATGATCATTGTTCCAACTATTGGTATCTAGAGCTCATTGATCAAGGGACCTGTGAAGTTAGACTGTGTGGCTATGTGGAGGCATCAAGGGAGTGAATAAATGCTGGTTCTAATGGCTCTTTCCCTGCTAATCTTCCCATTCTTGATGGCAAGAATTGGGAACAATGGACTGTGAAGATGGAGCTGATCTTTGGATTCCAAGAAGTTCTTGAATTGGTGAAATCTGAGATTAAAGAACTAGAAGCAGGAGCAACAGATGCAAGAAGACAACATTGATGGAATCCTAGAAAAGAGATTGCAAAGCCCTTTTCTTGATTTGTCAATGTGTTGATGCTGCCAGCTTTGAAAAAATTGCCTCGGCTAAGACATCCAAGCAGGCATAGGACATCTTGATCGGCAAGTAATTGAGAAAATCTTGAGAACTTTGATGTTTGTTAGTAGTTAGTGAGTTAGTTGGTGAATAACTAGCTATGAGATTCATGTGTCATGTACTTGTACATAAAGATAAGAGCAATGATGAATAAAGTGTATAAGTATTATTCAGAAATTTTATCTTTCTCTCTATTCCCTCTCAGTCTCTTTATATTCAATTACTCTAAACTGTGTGTGTGTGTAAGAGTTGTATGATCATCGTTCCAACACAGGGTGGTTGTTTGGCATGGACAATGGGTGCTGGTATGAACTTGGGGAGAATGGGTTTGGAATAGAGGGGAAAGAAACTGAATAAAAAATAGATTTGGAAAAGAAACGACGTAATCCCCCATCCCACAAACGGAAGAAAATTTTTCTCCCGGGAATTGAAGAGATTTTTTTTTTAGAAAATAATTTTTTAATAACCTTATCAAGTGGTAAACAAGTTAAGAGATGATGAGATGGACCAATGAAAAAAGATGTGCCCAAAAGAGTATGATAGAGGGGTGTTCCTAGCATTCTTCCCACAAGAAAAAGGTAAAGTTCTCTTTTCCCTTAGCCACTGCACATATGCACAATGAAACAAGATACCACCCTTTCCGTACCTTTTCCAACGTAGTCTCGTGAAGCATGCCACCACCACCACTATTTCCATTAGTGTATGGAAGAAACTCTCACTCGCTGCAAGTCTCCCCACCCTCTAAGCTCTTTACCTCCAAATGCCACCCACCGCTGGAGCCTCCACCACAACTCAGAAATTGGAGCCACCATCGAAGCCTCATATATCCCTCTGTTGGTTGTCTCTTCGTCCTTTGTTCGCGAGCCACGTACCACTCTATCTGGTGCCACCACCACCACAAGAAAAAGGTAAGGTTCCTTCTCCCTTAGCCACTGGACACATGCACAATGAAGCAAGCTACCACCTTCTCCTTTCCTTTTCCATCTCACACTCGTGAAGCAAGCTGCCACCACTACTAGCTACTTCAATTAGTGTCTGGAAGAAACACTTTGGACTTGCCAAATAGACCCTATAACGTTTCTTCCAAACACTAATTGAAGCAGTGTTTGAGGTTATAGCTTATAGATTATAAATTTTCTCTCATTTTTATCCTTACTATTTTAATCACATTTATTCTTCCAATGTCCAGCATATACACACGTATGGAATGAATGCTTGAGGTGGAGTGGTTTTTCAACTCGTCTGCAACAACAATGTAAGCCACACTTTTTGCAATTTTCTAGTCTACCGAATTATAGCGCTGCAAATAGATATCTTTGTCAAACAATTTGATGTTTCATAATTTGGGAAATTTGGCTATCGAGGAATGAATCTGTGTTTCACTCTAAAAATACAGATTCAGCATCTATAATAGAGAGGGTTACGTTAAAATCATGGTCTTGGTTAAACGCTCGAAGTGGGGAGTTCAAATATCCTCTGGTGATCTGGTCTACTGGTTCTCTAATGTTAGAAGCTGCCTTGGGATTGCTTGAAGTGATCAAGGACGTGCTGCAGGGTCTATGTTGTGTGTTTTGTTTTTTGTATCCCTGTAGTAGTTGGTTTTATGCAATTTTGGTTTTCATGTGCTGTGTGTAGTTGATTAAGAGTTTATGGTCAGTTGTTTGTTGGCAAGGTTTTGCGCAGATGCTAAGTAGTGTTTGCAGCTGTTTTTGTGTTGTGTTACGTACTATGCAGTTTGGTCAGATTCAGTGTAGGTTGCTACTATTATTGGGGATTGTCCCAGTATTAGTTGGTTTTGAGTCAGATTGTATATTTTTGTAATGTTTTATGGACTGTGATACCCCTAATACTATTTTCAATGATAATTTTGCTTATAAAAAAAAATTCAAATTCTTCATTTATCCTCACCTTAATACAAAAGGAAATATTAATCCTAATATATATACTCCCTAATTCACGTCTATAAAAAAAATCCATCAATTTTGATGTCACGTGTCAGACTAAGGTAATAGCCACGTCATATCAAAACTGACGGCGTTAGGTCAAATTTGCCAGAAAGGACTAAAGTGAAAATAGAACATTATATTTATGACCAATTTAAAAAATAAAAACTTATAGGACCAACATGAAAAATAAAATAAGCGTATAGAAAACCAATTTATCAATTTTACCTTTTTTTTTTCGTCATGAAAGCCAAATACATAGCTCAAAATAATATTACGAAAAATAAGAACTTCGAGCAATATATTAATAATATGTCTTTCTTAATGTATGAAACTTATATCATTGAAAAAATTGATTCATCAAGGATCAATAAAAAAATTTAAAAGGGAAATATTTGTTTGAGGTTGTTTCAAGTATTTTTCAAATTTTACAAAATTTAATGTTTGATTGGATTAACTATACAAATATTTCATTGTAGAGACCTAAGTAGAATTTTTGTCCATCGATTATATATATATATATAAAAGATGCTAAGCAATTAGCATAACAGATTAACTATTTGAGTCTCTGAGACAACTATTGTTTGAGCTCATTACTGTTTTAACAAATAAAACTAATGGACCAACTTTAATACAGCTCTAACTGTTTGGTGAGTTGGCAGTGTACTCCATCCCCTACAAACTGGTAATGATAGTTTAGTCCAAGTAATTTAAAATGAGCAGACGATAAAGGTTTGGTGAATTTGTCAGTGGACTAACGAACCAAGAGAAGGTGACACACAGATAGCTGTCCTCAAAGGACCTTGTTTCTAACAATAAAGAGATCCAGTTCCATATGTATAGTGCTAGAATCAAGAACAGGAGTTGGAGTCAGCAAAACAATACTCATGTTGTCACAATCACAATGGATGGTTGGAGTTGGTAGCTAGGGGGACTTGTAGTTCCTCCAGAAGATATTGAACCCAGGTGATTTATGCAGTGATGATGGCCAAACTGTGGTATTCAACTTTAGTGCTTGACCTGACTGCATTGGACTTTTTCTTGGTCCACCATGAAATTAAGTTGGAACCAAGAAAGGTACACGTCCTAGAGGTGGATTTCTTGTCATCTTGATCCGTGGCGTAATCAGCATCATGAAAACCTTGATGACTTGGTGAAAAGAAATGAAGTTCACAATGACTACCGAGAATACCCCTTGAGATATCTCATTAACTTTTAACAGATTTCCAGTGAAATTCCAGCGGCTAATGCATGTATTAAGACAATTTGTTGATAACAAATGAGAATTCAGGTCTTGTGATAGGGCTTAGGGTCTGAACTCTGAACACAAACCAGTGCCATGATAGATAGTCTGGTCAAAGATGCCATTGGAGCTAATGCTTTTAGCATTGTGCATTCTAGCATTCTGAATGAGGTCTTTAATATATTTGGACTGAGACAAGACCATAAATATTGGTTGGGATCAAGTGACTTGTATGCCCAGGAAGTAATGCATGATGCCAAGGTCTTTTAAAGCAAATCCAGCATTCAGTTGAACAATCAAGGATGAAACAAATGTTTGAAGAGATCTGCCACTAATGAGTGTATCATCAACATAACAACAAACATAGATGGTGCTGCCTGCAGTGATAGTCCTAATGAAAAGTGAGGAGTCGCTAAGGAATGCCAGTTTGCAAAGTGAGAACTAGTTTTTCATTGGCCTGTTCGAGTCCATATAGGGCCTTTTGCGGTCTGCAGACAAGTGTCTTATCCCGTGAATAATTCCAATTGTTCTAGTAAAAGATTGGTAAAAATTAGTGTGGTGTAAGAAGCAGTGGATAAGTGAGTTGGCAATTTGTGAGTTTTACCAATGCAACAAGAATTACAGAAATCGGTGGCTTTTATGCGTGCATGCAGCTTATTCAAGACAATAGAGATGGGGTGTCCCAATTTAGTATGCAACACAGAGTATCGAAATCTAAAGATGTACAAGTAAAGGAAAATGAACTGTAATGTTCAGAAAATAATGATTGAACATTGGAGACTCAATCTTTCTTTGTAGTGTATGAATCAAACCTTGAATTTATACCTCTTTTACAAAGAGCATTGTACTCTCTTGAAAGACCTTCAAGTACAATTATCTAAACATGTTCTTTAGTTGAAACAAAATGACCAATAGATGCAAGTGCATCAACAAGAGCCTTGATTCAAAGGATGTATTCCTTGGTGTTCCTCAATTCGACTTGTCTTGAATGATTTTTGCCCCGCTTTGAACGGCAAAATAGATCGTCAGAAGGGACCAGGCTTGCCATGAATAAATGCAGACAACTACTTTGGTAACAACAGCTTTAGACATGGTGATGGAGGAGAACGTTCAAGAGAGTAGCAGTTGATCTTGCTTTTCCCATAGATTGTAAGCAACAATGGTGTTATAAACTCTTGCAATTTGTGCCCTTTGATCGCAGCTAACACGTGATGCTTCCACAGAAGAAAATTCTCATCATCCATATTTATGGAAGTCGGATGATTGAAGGTGACCAACAAAGAAGATGACAGTTTCACAACAGATTGGAGAATTTGGTGATGAACAATTCCCTAGGTGGGAAAATCAGCTCTTGATACCATGTTGATGAGAAACAGAGAAAATGAAAAGGGGTGAAGGAGAGAATTTAATTGAAGTAGTTGATGAACAGAGAAACATGGTGTATGATATATAATATATACCTAATGCTAAGCATCATAGATTAACTAACTGCGCTTTTAACTCTTTCGACAAATATAACTAACTAGCAAACTTTCTAACAACTGTAATTAATTGCTAAGTTAGCAGTCTATCCCTTCAAATTTAGATGAAGAAAACAGTAATGATTTTACACAATTACTCACATCAAACAACATATGCATGAGCAGAAAATTGTATTGTATGAGATGAAGTGTGCAATTAGTAATGAGTTATCTAAAACACGTTTTAGAGTCTTTGGATGACGATAGAATTGGTACCTGGTGGCGGAAGATTTCATGAGCATCTAAAACAAGCATCTCTCGATTGGACCTTTTCCTTTTCCTAGCACTCGAGGAACAACCGACAATTTGATCGGTTGTTAACTCACCATATATTAGATGGACTGTTGTATTCTTCACAGTAAATCGATGTCCTAAAGCTATAACAACCTCCACTTCATCATCTGGTTCAAGATTTGATGTCAAGTCCTGCCACTCTTCATCTTTGAAGGAAGATATTGTGTCTTTCTTGTACAGCTGAATGGTATTCTTTGTGTAATTAAATATCGAGACACTAACAAGATCACATTCAGATGCCAGGTTGAGAAGGGAAGATGAATACATAATGCATAGAGTCATCCCTTTCAACTTGGAACCAATATTAGGCATTTTAAATAATACCGAGGATCCCTCGCCTTTGAAGGTTTGCCAATTAGGATATATGTTGCCAGTAAAAGAACATTCACTAGATCCATCATTAGTCCATCCCTGTACCATGAACATATAACAAACAGGTCGTGCATTTAACTATCTATCCAGAATGGAAGGACCTTTTCAATTTCATTTTTGTGAATTTAAGTTGACATTCAAACTTAGTAATAATGCAAAATTAAAGAATTCCAAAGTTTGAAAGAAAATACATAAATATGGAGTCAGAAAAACATGAACTTTTCAAGATCATTACAATGCACTAGATGCCAACTAGGTTATCAAGTCATTAGGCAAGTAAAACTTAAATGAAAATCTCATATTCAATTTGTAACCATTAAAAGAACAGATTACTAATAAAGTGAAAAAGTAAACTCATTATGAATCCAATCAATGAAATGCATATTTGTACAAGTATACTAATAGCAATTACTTATATTTTTGGACTTCAAGGGAAGCACTTAGTAGAAACAATGGACATCTAGATCTCACCAACTACCGATAATCACACAAAAAAGACCTCTTTCTATCATTTGTGTTGAAACTATATAATTCCTATTTATTCATGGAAAAATTTAATTTATTGAATAAAAAAAACACTTCTAGCATGCCAGGAAAATAAACAATACTAATGGAGATTTAAAGAAAACAGAAAGTTTGCATTCAGCAATAGACCGTTCTCTAGGAAGTCAACTAAAACTGGATAATTTTCTTTCTTTCTTTCTTAGTTTTTTAACTAAACATACCTTAGACATAGTTTGATTAAAATTAAGTTTTACTCAGAAAATTGTGTTGAATTATATAAATGAAGAATTGATCAAGAATGGTGGTTGATAAGCAAGGATGGAAAAAGTCACGAGAAAATGATATAGGAAATTGTCATACAATATATAGTGTATATTATATTCTTTCACAATCTTAATTTCAAAACATTAAGTAGTTTAGTTAATTAGTAAATGCTAAAATTGAAGAAAGGAGTTCCTCCAAATTCAAATATTGAGAAATCATCTACAATGGTAGTACTAGAATGATTGCAGAGAAACCGAGAGAGAAACCTGTGAAATACTCTCTATAAGAGTATCAATGGCTTTGTTGTGCTCTCCAGCTTGAATAATAAGAGAATTGGTCAAACTTTCTGACCCTGTAACGTCAACGGATTTCTGAAAATCGATTAACAGGGGAGTTCCTGTATACGATGACTTGGATGTGCTTGGTCTTGATTCCAAATCTGCATAACTTTTGGCATATAAACCATGTGAAAGACTTTGAAGTGAAGAAGAAATGCTTCGAAAAACATTCATATGAGACATGGGATTATTTGTTGGTGACATCCAAGACAAAATGAGAGAAGGAAATACATGATGTGATAATCCTTCATAGCCAAACAAAGACACATATTTGATACTTTTTGATTTCACAAGAGAGTGGGGCACTCGTGTGATAGCAGTGTTATCTGCCAAAAGATGTGTCAATGATTCCATTTGTATGATGTCCTCTTCCAACTTGTCAATCTTTGAGCAGCCCGAAAGAACAAGAGATTTCAGAGATTTCAGCTTATAGATACTTCTTGGGAGGTGGCTGAGGGATTTGCAGTCCTTGAAATTCGCCAAAACAAGATATTTGAGATCTCCAATTGTTGAGTCAACCTCTGACAAACTTGGACAATCTTTAAGCATTAGCTTTTCAAGATTTGGTAGCCTTGAAAAGTCAGGAGTTTGAATCAAGTATTGAGAATGACTCAGATTAAGAATTTTCAACCTATCCAACATCTGGGAATAAAAAAAAGCAGTAAAAAAGTTAGACAATAAATAGAAAAATGAGATAGATGTCAAGTTTTACTATTATGACTAAGCAATCATTTTTCACACCTGTGGCTCCTTCCAGACAAATTTCAGGTTGCTGTATTTTAAGTCAATGGCAACTAAACTTTTTGGATAAAAGTTCTCTGGCATGTATCTTAAAGGAAATCCATGCCAACAGAGCCAACGCAAGTCTTTTGATAAATCTTCATAGTCTCCAGCAAGTTTTACATGACCAAGTTGAAGCAATCTGAGTCTCTTCATCTTCTTAAATGCTTTAGTATCGAAAAGAACTTGGTTGTTTTTTGGTGAACTCAAAGTCAGACCCTTGACAGTTATTGTTCCCTGTGACATCAAACGAAGGGAAGATGAGTGAAATCAAAAAGGAAGATCAAATTCAAAGTCTTTCACATAGTGTGTGTGTGTGTGAGTAATATGAGAAAGTTCTTACAATGTTGTTTGTTAACACATCGACCACAATATCATGAGACCATAATCTGCTACGCTTCTCAGGCTTATCAGGTGATTCCTCACGAATGATCTCTCTTCCCATGGCTAGCAACAAATCATGCATTTCAAACTTGTTATTCTTGTCAACTTTTACGAGGCTTCGCTCTATAAGGACAGTTATTCCAATTTCTGCATGAAGTCCACAGCCATCTAAAATTTGTGTAACATAGTTTCTGTCCTTGCCTATAAAGAAACAACATATATCAAGGAATATATCTTTCTGCATATCATCCTCTAAACCATCAAAGCTTAATTTTAATTTCTTCTGTATCTGTTTATTGGGAATAATTTCAAGTTTCCATAATGCACTTTCCCACTCCGGTATTGCCCTGTCAAACAAGTAAGAGCCAATAACTTCAAGAGCTAGCGGTAGTTTTTCAGAGTACGCAACTACCCTTTTTGAGAGTTCAATAAATTCCATTATGGGGTTTGCTTGCTTAAATGCATGCCAACTGAAAAGCTCAAGAGATTCACTTTCTTCCATTTCTTCCATTTCGTATTTAATGTCCACTTGAAGGACATCCAGCAAACGCTTATCTCTGGTTGTAATGATTATCCTGCTCCCTTGACCAAACCAGTCACGACTTCCACACAAAGCATATAGCTGGTCCAAATTATCTATGTCATCAAGTACGACAAGTGCCCTTTTATGGCAAAGGTTTTCCTTTATTATATTTTTTCCCAATTCAATGTTTTGTAATTTCATCATTCTACTTTTCAAGATGCCCGAAAGAAGTTGTTCTTGCAAATAAACTTGTCCATTGTCTTGGTCCCAAACTTCCCTTATATTTGCAAGGAAAGTTTTGCCTTCAAAGTTTTGATTAATTTCATTGTAAATGGCTTTTGCAATGGTTGTTTTACCAATTCCTCCCATACCCCACATTCCTACCATGAGAACCTCATTTGGTTTACCACTTAACAATTGAAGCATATCATGCACACGAGATTTCACTCCCACTGGGTGATCAGCGACAAACAAGCATGTGCCATCATCCAGTTTTGTGGTAACGGTTTTAAGAATGTCATCAATCAACTCGGTTTCAGTTCTGAAAAAAACATTAAATTACAAATCAGATAAAGATAATCATCTACTAAATAATTCTTACTATAAACAACACAATCTATCAAAATGGGGAGGGAAATTTGGAGTTAGTCATTAATATCACAAACAGAAATATAAAATTTGGATCGACTAATTTTGGATGCTTATTTAAAGCTAATCTTGGCTACTATCTTTAGTTTGGTACAAAGTTATTTTCTTTTGATTACTTGAAGTACAATCTGTACCATGATAGCCCCAATCGTTATTACAAACAAGTTTCATCTATGAAAGGTAGCATAATTAATCTAGTAGCTTTAGCTTAGTATTTAGTATATGGCTTAATAACTTCTTAATCCCTACAAATATAGGCACTTTTGGTTTTGATCCATATTTTCTTTTGTTAGGTTTTGGTATTTTTAACTTTTACAATTTTGGAATTAGTCCCTGTCAGGAAGCACCCTTAAGTGCTAACGTGGCTAACGGATTGCCACATCATCAATGTCATTAATTTTTCTCCTTAGGTTTTGATCACTATAGGTTCAAATACGTTGAAATTGGTTGTTGTCGTTAGTTTTCATCTATAAATTGTTGATGTGGTTAACGACGCATCAAATCAGCACTGTCACATGAAATAAATTAATAATTTTGTATGCCACATTGGATCAAAGAATCATTAATTATCTTATTTGCAATTATTAATATTATTATTTATATTATGAAGGAATTCCCTAAGTATATGCCTTGTTTGTTGTAACAAATTCAATTAGTTGTTAAGACTTTCTATCTAGAGGATAAGAGTCTGTTATGTTAGTTGCTACTGCTATCTATAAATAGCATAGCTTTCCTTGATATAATTCTAATTTCATTCATTCAATACAAAAGCATATATTCAGCTTATTCCTTTTTTACATGGTATCACAGAGCTAAAATCATGGATCGTGATACTGCCTTGCAATCATGACAGATACAGAAGATGAAAATTCAAAGAAAGAAGAACCTTCTTCTTCTTCAAAGAAAGAAAAGAACAAATCTTGCAGTGAAGAAGCCATCAATCATGTGTCCCCATACTATCTCCATCCTTCTGATCAACCTGGTCAATTATTTGTGAGTGAACTACTCAACAATGCAAATTATGGCGAATGGATTGCAGACATGAGCAATGCATTATATGCCAAGAACAAAATTGGCTTTGTGGATGGCACCATCTCCATGCCACAGGCTGATTTACCAAATCTTGGCCATTGGATGCGTTGTAATGCAATGGTGAAGGGTTGACTGAGGAATGGAATGGATAAAGAAGTGAGGAGCAGTGTCAGGTACACAGGAACCGCCCGAGAGATTTGGGTGGATCTTGAAGATAGGTTTGCCAAAGGGAGTGCACCTAGGGTGTATGAACTAAGGCGAGCCATAAGTCTCCTCAGGCAAGAAAAATTATCAATCTCAGTATATTAATCCAAATTAAAGGGGTTATGGGATGAAGTTCAATCCATAACACCTTGGCCAAAATGCAATTGTGGAAACTGCACATGTAATGTGCAGAAACAATTGGAGCAAATGCGAGAAAGAGACCAATTATATGACTTCCTTATGGGCCTAGATGATGTTTTCAGTACAGTGAAAACACAGATTCTCAGCATGGCTCCAAAGTTAAATCTTGGACAAGGTTATCATCTAGTGGCAGAGGATGAACAGCAAAGGATGATTTCAACAATGAGAAGACCTGTTGCAGAAACCTCAGCTTTCCAAATTCAAGGTGATAAGAAAGGAATCAAGAAAGATAGACCAAAGTGTGATCATTGTCATAAAATTGGTCATGTTAAGGAAGAATGTTGGGAGATAGTTGGCTATCCACAAGACTGGAGGAAGCCATACAAAGAAAGGAAAGAAAAGACAGGATCTTGGAGCAAGAAAGGTGGTTTCAAGGTGAATCAAGTTAGCACTGATGAAAGCCCTATTCTCGGGTCATCAATTCAACAGTATGAGAAGTTAATGCAGCAACTACAGATGGATGTAGAACCAGCCATGATAGCACAATCATCAAAACCAAGTGTAAACATGGCAGGTAAAACTCTAGCAGGTATAAAATCCTTCAACAGGACCTGGATCATTGATACTAGGGCCACTGAACACATCACATGTGACCAAAATAATCTTCAAGAAAGCTTTCTTTCTAATGGACAATCTGTGAAAATTCCCAATGGCACAAGTGTGCCAATCAAGGGAATAGGAACTATTAATTTGTCAAATGGATTAAACATCAATAAAGCGTTGTATGTTCCTGATTTCCATTGTAATCTCCTCTCTGTCAGTAGATTAACTAAAGAAAACAATTGTTCCATAACCTTTGTAGCCAACTCATGTGTTGTGCAGGACTTACCCTCGAAGAAACTGATTGGAAAGGGTAAATGTCAAGATGGTTTATACTTCCTTGAACCAACGCATGATGGAAGAATAGCTATGAAGGTAGTAAAAACAATATATTTTAGTTTGTGGCACTCTAGGCTAGGCCACACTTCTGATGCAAAACTGTCTTGCATAGGCATATCTGCTCCTATGAATAAAAATCAGAATAGCAAAGTTTGTGACTCTTGTATAAGGGCTAAGCAAACTAGGTTATCTTTTCCCTTAAGTTCAATAAAATCTAATGCTTGTTTTGATCTTATTCATTGTGATATATGGGGTAGATATAGCACTGAATCAAGCATTGGAGTGTTTAAATGATGTTGGTTTTAATCAGTCTAAGGCAGATCATTCCTTATTTATCTACAAAGCTGAAGGGGTGTTTCTTGCTGCACTCATCTATGTGGATGATGTTATTTTAGCAAGAAATAGTCTAGAGTTTATGAAGAAGATTAAGGAATACTTGGACAAAACTTTCAGCATCAAAGACTTGGGAGCCTTGAAATACTTCCTAGGAGTGGAAGTAGCAAGATCACCTGATGGAATTGTCTTAAGCCAGAGAAAGTACACTCTAGATATCCTTCAAGAAACAAAGATGCGAGCAATGAGACCTAGTAAGTTCCCTATGGAACAGAATTGTAATCTCTGATTTAACAAGGATGAGCCTGACACTGATGCAACCAGATATAGGAAATTGCTAGGGAAACTACTGTATCTAACCATAACAAGTCCAGACATCACCTATGCTGTGAACACTTTGTGTCAGTTCATGACTAATCCTAAACAGGTTCATATGGATGCAGTGGATAGGATCTTGAGATATCTCAAAACTACCCTTGGTCAAGGAATTTTCATTCCAGTAAAAGGAGGTCTCAATCTGCAGGCTTATTGTGATGCAGATTGGGGAGGATGTCCATTAACCAGAAGGTCTTGCACTGGCTATCTAGTGATGCTGGGACAGTCACCAATATCATGGAGGACCAAGAGGCAAACTGTTGTGGGAAAATCATCAGCCGAAGCAGAATATAGAAGCATGGCGGCAACTGTTAGTGATGTCATTTGGCTCAGATGGCTCTTGACAGGACTTGAAACACCACAACAGAAACCAACTGAACTACATTGTGACAACCAAGCAGCCATCCACATTGCAACGAATCCAGTCTTTCATGAGAGGACAAAGCATGTCGAGATGGATTGCTACTTTGTTCGAGAGAGAATTCAGTCAAAGGAAGTTCAGCCCATGAAGATTGGTACTAATGACCAAGTGGCAGACATCTTCACTAAGCCATTAGGCAAAGAAAGGTTCGAATTCCTGTTAAACAAGTTGGGCATTAAGAACTTACATGCTCCAACTTGAGGGGGAGTGAAGGAATTCCCTAAGTAGATGCCTTGTTTATTGTAACAAATTCAGTTAGTTGTTAAGACTTTCTATCTAGAGGATAAGAGTCTGTTATGTTAGTTGCTACTGCTATCTATAAATAGCATAGCTTTCCTTGATGTAATTCTAATTTCATTCATTCAATACAAAAGCATATATTCAGCTTATTCCTTTTTTACATATTATGCATATTGATCCCAATGGTTTTTCTCTAAGTTGAACAGATTTATATTTTGAATGTATTATAAGTTGAGGAGAATTGTATCAAACATCAACAACAAGCAACTAACGAACTTTTGTGATAGCAGCAATAGAGGGTTAGAAATCGAAAGTATACCATAGGGAGTCACCCCATGAAGTGTGGTGCCACACGATGTTAAAAAATAATAACAATATTATAATAAAAATAAATATTTTAATAATTATATATAATTAATAATAATATTCATAATTATAAATTATAAAAAATATAAATAAACCTAAGTGGTTATTTTCCAATTCCACCCTTAATAATAATATAACATTCAATTGATTAGCATTGAGTTTTTTTTTCTCTAAGTTGAGCTGATTTATATTCTGAATATATTATTAGTTGAGTAGAAATGTATTGAAACTCAGCAATAGAGAGATTTGATAGGAAACAACAACTAACGAGCTTTTGTGATAGCAGCCACTGAGAGATAGAACTCGAACACATGCCACAGGGAGCCACTCCGTGAAGCGTGACACCACGCATTATAAAAATAAAATATTTCAATATTTATATATAATAAATAATAATAATAATAATAAATTATAAAATATATATATAATATTATTCCACATGGCAATGCTGGTGTGACACGTCCTTAGACACATCGACACTTAACAGATGAGAACTAACGACATATAACATTTCTAATGTTTTTGAACTAGCAGTGACCAAAACCTAAGAAAAAAATGTATTGGGACCAAAACCAAACTACTTTGAGGGGACTAAAAAATTCATTGAAACTAAAAATTTTATTTACATTTTTTAAAAAATGCCACATGGCACTACTAACGTGGCAATCCTTTGGCCACGTCAGCAATTAACAACATTTGATGGCAGGGACTAGTTCCAAAATTTTAAAAGTTAAAAAAGACCAAAACCTAACAAAAAAAAGATAGGGACCAAATCCTAAACCGAAAGTATCTATATTTGTATGGACCAAAAGTTGATTAAACTTGTATGTTTATATTAATACTAAATTGTGTAGCATGGTACACGTGACCATTGTCCATGAGCTGCTCCCAAACTTTCGCATATATCAGGTATGCTATGAAATGTAAGAAAAAGTTAAGAATCTTTACATTTGTTGTTGATAAAGGTCTAAATAGCGTAAATTTTTTTTTGATAATTTAGAACTTTTCTTGATTTTTTTTTATCTAGTTTTTAGGATTATGTGTTTGACTTTTAAGATTAAGATAATGATAGTAATGCCTAAGAATAAGGATGCATTTGAATTTTGTATTTGAATTTTATGTCACACACTAGCTCTATTTATAAAGTCAAATCAATAAAAGTTATGGTAATCCTCTTCAAAATATTCTACAATATGAAAAAATAACCAACTAATTAGTATCAGAGCTTCCAGGGTTTCTTAAATTACCTACATTTCTAACAAGCTAGAAGCACATAAATGTACTGCAGCTGTACTCTCTTGCTATCTTGTACTACATAGCCTGCTGCTTTATTATAAATAAAACCAATAAACATTCACTTAGATTGGGATTCTTTGTTAAAGCATTCTCTCTTTTATTATTAATACCAAATGCAAAAAGAAAGAGGGCAAGACATAAATTGTATATATAAGATATACATAAGATATAAATTATTTTCAGATACATGAGAACATAATAAAAAATTGTCGAAGAAAACTTCTTTCTTTGTTACAATGACTACACAAAAGTTTGAAACTATGACCAGCAAACTACCCCAAACTCTCACTGCCATTAGCCCATTCCTAGTGGGTTGTAGAAAACTAGTTTTTTTTTTAATAAAGTAAAGGATGTGGAGCAGTTTTCAAAAGAAAATTCCAGAACATTTTATTCACTGAAAGCAATAATGATTATAACTATATTTACCATTATTTTCTACTTTACAGTGTATATTGCAATTCTTCCCATTCGATTCTTTAGTTGGGATGGAGATCACCTGTCCCAAAATGGTGTTCTATTTTCTGTCTCATTCATTTAAATTGTGTAACTTAGAAAATTAATTACATTATTTATTATAAATGTATCATTTTTAAATGACATGGTACAATATCTAAGTAGCTGAGACAGAGAATGAGACACCATTTTGAGATAGGTGTCCTCATCCCTTTAGTTGATGCATCAAATCAAACAAAGGAACTTGAATGTTTTATGCATGATAGATGGCATACAAGTAAATGGTTATCATCCGAAATCAAAAGAAAAACTTAGTATACCTGTAATTATTTAAATTCCATCCAGACAAGTTTGCAGCTTCAGTGAGTGCTCTTTTCCAACTGATAATCATATCTTTCTTAACAGAGATTCTTTGTACAAGTCCATCCAATGCTTTTCCAAAAGCTCCGATTTGTTTACGCACTTCTGACGGTTCCACACCATAGAATATAGGTAGAACTTCTTGACCGATTGTTCTATGACACTCCATGATTTTCTCCACTTCCTCAAGGCACCATCTTGAATTAGCATAATTTATTGAGAAAATGATGATTGAAATTCTAGCACCCTCAATTGCTTGCAACAGTGAGGCGGAGATATTTTCTCCCCTTTCAAGTTTTTCATCCATGTAAACCTCAATACCAGCATTTGTGAAAGCTGCATAGAGATGAGAAGTAAAAGACCTACGAGTGTCTTCACCTCGGAAACTCAAGAACACATTGTGGATCCATTTGGACTTTGGCTTATACTGATTAATTTCTCTTCCAAACTCTTGGAGCAAACCATGCATTTCAAGCTTATTATTCTTGTCAACTTTTAGGAGGCTCCTTCTAATGAGGTTGCTTATCCCAGTTTCTGCAGCAAGTCCACTGCCATTTAATAATTGTGTAATATTGTGTCTGTCCTTACCAACATAGAAACAAGCTATTTCACAAAATATGCCTTTCTCAGAATCATCCAGAAAATCATAGCTCAATTTTAGAATCTCCGTTATTGCTTTACTTTTATTTCCTTCAAGTTGCTCCAATACAGCTTCCCACTCCCCCTTGGGTTTTGTTTCATCAAAAAAAATAGAACCGAGAACTTCAAGAGCCAGTGGCAGTCCTTCACAATAACCAATTGCTTTTCGTGAATCTTTACGATTATCACTGTAAGAAAACCACTTCTGTGTGTGCCTTCTAAAAAGCTCGAGTGATTCACTTGTGTCCATTTTCTTCATTTTATATACATTCACCCAATTAAGGAGATCAAGTACATGCTTGTCTCTCGTTGTGATCAATATTATACTCCCACGAGCAAACCATCCATGACTTCCACATAATGTTGTCACCTGCTCCTTTTGACTCACATCATCAAGTACTACTAGTATCCGTCTATGAGCAAGTATTTTCTTTGTATCCACACTATTTTTATTTATCATGAGGTTCGGTACATTAATGATATCTGAAAGAAGTTGTTTTTCAAGAAAATCTTTGCCATTTTCTTGCTTCCAGGTATCATTAATATTTGCAAGGAAACTCGAGCCCTCAAAACTGTGACACATCCTATTATAAATGGCTTTGGCAATGGTTGTTTTACCAATGCCTCTTCTTCCCCATATTCCTACCATGTGAACTTCTTCATCATTGTAACTTAAGCATTTTCGAAGCACATCTTGAGCATAAAAATCTATGCTAACTGGATAGCATGGGAGGAAGAAATATTTACTATCTAGTATTATATGAACAGAGTCAACAATATTCCCTATGGTTTCACTGCAGGAACAAAATTTGGAATCAGAGAAAAGCACCACCAACATAGAACGTACAAAACATGTAATTTATAGAACCAATATCATCAACAAAAACAAGGGAGATTTGGCATGAAACAATAACAATAAAACAATTTGGAATGATTTGATTTTGACTACTCTTTATAGTATTGGGAATAAATTTATCCAAAGATATCTTTATCCAAGAAGGCAATGAGCGAAGCTAGAACTAAAGCTTTTGACGGGTTGTATCAATCCTTAGGCACCAAAGATGGTGAGAAATCTATTTATAGGCTTGCTAAAAATAGGGAAAGAAAGACAAGAGACTTGGACCAAGTGAAGTGTATTAAGGATGAAGAAGGTAAAGTTTTGGTTAAGGAACAAGATATTAAAGATAGATGGAAGAATTATTTCCACAAGTTATTTAATGAAGGATTTGAAGTTTTATCATGCTCACAGGTGCTTGACATCAGAGAGGAGGACCAAAATTACACTTTTTATCGTAGAATCCAAGAGCATGAGGTAAAAGAAGCTCTGAGAAGGATGGATAATGGCAAGGCAGTTGGACCGGACAATATACCTGTGGAGGTATGGAAGAGTCTAGGAAATATAGGCATTAGTTGGCTCACGAAGTTTTTTAACGAGATTATGAGGTCAAAGAAAATGCCGGACGATTGGAGGAGAAGCACTTTAGTTCCGATTTACAAGAACAAGGGAGACATACAAAATTGCGCAAATTATAGGGGGATTAAGCTTATGAGTCATACTATGAAGCTATGGGAAAGGGTGCTTGAACGAAGACTAAGAAAAGAAACCAAAATCACCGACAACCAATTTGGTTTTATGCCCGGAGGTCGACCATGGAAGCAATTTACTTGCTACGACGAGTGATGGAACAATATCGAAGGGATCAAAAAGATTTACACATGGCCTTCATTGATTTGGAGAAAGCGTATGATAGGGTGCCAAGAGAGGTTTTGTGGAAAGCCCTAGAAAAGAAAGGTGTTCGGATTGCCTATATTCGAGCTATCAAGGATATGTATGAGGGGGCCATGACTAGTGTGAGAACGCAGGTGGAGCCACGGAAGATTTCCCAATAACCATAGGGTCTCGCACGTGGGTCACTTTAAGCCCCTATCTTTTTACCTTGGTCTTGGATGTACTTACGGAGCACATTCAAGAGCCAAAGACCGCGATGCATGCTATTCGCAGACGATATAGTCCTTGTTGGAGAGTCGAGAGATGATATAAATGGAAGGTTGGAGACTTGGAGACAAGCTTTAGAAGCACATGGCTTCCGCGTGAGTAGAAGCAAGACGGAGTATATGGAATGTAAGTTAAGCAAAGGCGAAACACCTCTAGCTTAGAGGTGAAAGTTGGAGACCACAACATACCACAAGTCACACGGTTTAAATATCTTGGGTCTATTATACAAAATGACGGAGAAATTGAGGGAGATGTAAACCATCGGATTCAATCAGGGTGGTCGAAATGGAGGAAGGCTTCGGGTTTTTTGTGTGATAAAAAGGTACCTCTTAAGCTAAAGGGAAAATTTTACCGCGTACGACTATTAGACCAGCGATGTTGTATGGGACGGAGTGTTGGGCGGTAAAAAATCAACACGAGAGTAAAATCAATGTAGCAGAGATGAGAATGTTGTGCTGGATGAGCGGAAAAACTAGACGTGATAGGATTAGGAATGATAGCATTAGAGAGAGAGTTGGGGTAGCACCTATTGTAGAAAAGATGGTTGAATCTCGACTTAGGTGGTTTGGGCATGTATGGAGGAGACCTTTAGATTCTGTAGTAAGGAGAGTGGATCAAGTGGAGGGCAATCCAATAGCTAGAGGTAGAGGTAGGCCAAGAAAAACTATAGGAGAAACTATTAAGAAAGATTTGGAGGCCAATGATTTAACTGTTAACATGATTCATGATAGAACATTATGGCGCCGTATGATCCATGTAGCCGACCCCACCTAGTGGGATAAGGCTTGGTTGTTGTTGTTGTTGTTGTATATCTCCATTTATTGGTGAAATCAATAATATTTATGAAATCCTCAAAGGAAAATTTAATTTAATGCAAGGGATTGGTGGGGGGCAAAATTAACTTATAATACTCCCTCCGGTCCATATAATAAGTAAAAAAATCCCAAATCTTTTGGTCCAATATATAAGCAAATTTTGTTTTCCAATGACTCATTTAATGACATTATTCCTAAAATACCCTTTATTTAATACAAATTTTGTTTTTCAATGACTCCTTTTATTCTCAACTCTCATTACCATAAAGGGTAATTTAGGTAAAAACCTAATTTTTTAACCAAATTAAATGAGATTAACTAACCACCTTAATATGTGTGTTGCATTAATTTTTTGCTTATAATATGAACCGGAGGGAGTACATTGAAACTGAATACCTGAATCTAATACCAATGACCTTATAGCCTAATGGCAGGCAACATTCTTAAGAAATACTTGATATCAATTCGAGCCCAAATGAGCATTTTTCACATTCAGTTTAACTTACCTTTCCTTCTTCCCTTACAGGGTTTTCAGACCTTTGTATATGGAACATAGAAATATCATTATTGCAATGTGAACTTAACATGTTTATCCTCATTCATGCCCATTCTATCCATGGTTCTAAATTGCGGTTGCGGTCGCTGCGATTGCGGTCGCTGCGATGCGAATTACGGCCGCTGCGACATGAAATAATTTTATGTTCGCACCAATTGTAAAAAAAATAAAAAATCTATAATTATTGTAATTCTTTATATATTTTTTACAAATGGTGTTATATAAATTTTTTATTCATTTTTAAGACAAATTATCTAATTACTAACATTTGATCTAAATAAATAATAAGTTAACATGCAATATAGGGTATTAATTGATTGAATTTAATAGATGGATTATTAACATATAATTTGAATAAGTACTAGCTTAACATGACTCAATTAAATTTTTTTTTTCAAAATTTCTTTAATGTCTCTAAACTTTAATAAAGACTAATAATTAGTTAAACACAAATAAGCAACTTATTAACATGTATTAGAAGCTGATAATTGACTAAATAAAAATTAATTAATTACTGATATGATTGTGTATTTTAAATTTTATTAATAAATAATAAAATTAAAAGAAAATAATGTGGAACTAGAACAGTAAAAAAATATTATATGGAACTAGATATTTTATGCACATGCAGAAACAGATTATAATGTAAGTCCTAAAGACCAATTAGGATGAGTACCATACCAAAAAAAAGAGATTATAAATAACCCAAGTCCCAAAAATTTATAGGAAATCTGGTACAAATTAACTTCTGCACATATAACCGTGACTCTTGATTTTCTTTTATTTTTTTTCTAATAAATTATTTATAGAAGATAAACCCCTCGTTAACTTTGCACATATAACGAGTGACTTTTGGTTTTTTTATTCTTCTTCCTAATAAATCATTAAACAGAAGATAAACCCCTCGTTAAGAGAAAAAGTCTTGAGGCTTCTGAAAATGAAAATGAAAGTTTTCTTCTACTCTCTCCCACAGTCCCACTCCCTCTGCGTTTCTTGCCCTTTAGCCATCATCATTTCATCATCATTGCAATGAGTGTGATGGATTTAATGTGGGACCATGTATATTGGTGAGTCTCACATAAAATCCAGGGTTTTTGACCAAACTGGGTTCCTTTTAGAAACTATTTATCAGTTTAGGGTTGTTCTGAAACTATTTATCAATGGGGGGTCGTTTTGAATATTTTATTATTTTTGGGTCTGACGGGTCAAAGGCGCCACTGCAGTTGGCGTCTTTGACTTTAAAAAAAAAAAAAAAAATTAAAAGGGGAGGCGCAGTTGACAGTGGCGCCTCCCCCTGCTAGCTACAGTAGTGCTACTGTAGCGCTACTGTAGCTGGCAGCTCCTTTTCCTTTTTTTTTTTTTTTTTAATTTTGACTTTTTTTAAAAAGATAAAAAATTTATTTATAAAAAAATTCATTCACCAAATAATGAACTGAATTCACCAGATATTTGTACCCGATTCACCAGATATTTACACATACTTAACCAAAAAAATTTATTTCTCAAAAAAACCCATTCACCAGATAATGAACTGAATTCACCAGATATTTATACCCGGTTCACCGGATATTTGCACATACTTAACCAAAAAAATTATTTCTCAAAAAAATCATTCACCGGGATAATGAGTTGACAATATCTAATCCTCTAATCCTAATAAATGAATCCCTTCCTGATCAAGCAACCAACAAACAAAATAAATAAAATAATAGAAAATAATAAAATAACCAATAAAACAGACAAAATAATATAATAATTGAAATAAAAAAATCCCAAATATTTGTGAGGCCGCCACCTCAGCACTATAGGAGGCAAAAAAAAAAATAATAGAAATAACAATTTACACCAATAAATATTCATCAATTATTACAGTAAAAAAAATTTATTTGGTGAGAGCATTGCAGAGTCACATACAGAGGTTTGCTTACAACCATTTTGCCATTCATCTCCAAGAGCTACCACACAATAAAGGGAAAAGAAATCATTTTTAAATTAAAAAACCACCGACTATTTTTAACATGAAAATACCACCTGGTTCTGACTTTGGATGCCTCATCGGGAGTTGAGAATACAACAAATCCCGATCCCGATCCTCGACTTATGCCATTGCACATTTTTTTTTTTACTGAGATATTTATCAGATATTTACACATACTTAACCAAAAAAATTTATTTGGTTAAGATAGCAGTTATGCATGCTCTTCCACAGCTCATCTTCTGCTTCTTTACCCTGCCTCCCAAAGCAGTTATCAACCCTTTCATCTCCCTTTCTTACAAATCAATTTGCTAAAAAATCATGATGTCAAAACGTGTTGGTTTCTGTGAACATGGAACCATTTTATTTATCAAAATTTTCATACTTGTACTCAATAATTTTTTTCACCAGATATTTGTACCCGATTCACCAGATATTTACACATACTTAATAAAAAAAATTATTTCTCAAAAAAACCCATTTACCAGATATCTAAACTGGTAAATAGTTTCTAAAAGGAACCCAGTTTGGTCAAAAAGCCGAAAAAGGAAGATAGCAGAACGAACGTGTAGAAAAAAGAAAAAGAAAAGGGGAGGTGAACCTCTGATCCTCCAAATTTTTCATTATAATTAACTATGTGCAATCTCAGTAAAAAAAAAATATGTGCAATGGCATAAGTCGAGGATCAGGATCAGGATTTGTTGTATTCTCAACTCCTGATGAGGCATCCAAAACTGTAAGTAGGTGGTATTTTCATGTTAAAAATAGTCGGTGGTTTTTTAATTTAAAAATGATTTCTTTTTCCTTTATTGTGTGGTAGCTCTTGGAGATGAATGGCAAAATGGTTGTAAGCAAACCTCTGTATGTGACTCTGCAATGCTCTCACCAAATAAATTTTTTTTACTACTGTAATAATTGATGAATATTTATTGGTGTAAATTGTTATTGTTATTATTTTTTTTGCCTCCTGTAGTGCTGAAGTGGCGGCCTCACAAATATTTGGGATTTTTTTATTTCAATTATTATATTATTTTGTCTGTTTTATTGGTTATTTTATTATTTTCTATTATTTTATTTATTTTGTTTGTTGGTTGCTTGATCAGGAAGGGATTCATTTATTAGGATTAAAGGATTAGATATGGTCAACTCATTATCTGGTGAATGGTTTTTTTGAGAAATAATTTTTTTGGTTAAGTATGTGCAAATATCTGGTGAACCGGGTATAAATATCTAGTGAATTCAGTTCATTATCTGGTGAATGGGTTTTTTTGAGAAATAAATTTTTTTGGTTAAGTATGTGTAAATATCTGGTGAATCGGGTACAAATATCTAGTGAATTCAGTTCATTATTTGGTGAATGAATTTTTTTATAAATAAATTTTTTATCTTTTTAAAAAAAGTCAAAATTAAAAAAAAAAAAAAAAAAAAAAAGGAAAAGGGGCTGCCAGCTACAGTAGCGCTACTGTAGCTAGCAGGGGGAGGCGCCACTGCCAACTGCGCCTCCCCTTTTAATTTTTTTTTTTTTTAAAGTCAAAAACGCCAACTGCAGTGGCGCCTTTGACCCGTCAGACCCAAAAATAATAAAATATTCAAAACGACCCCCCATTGGTAAATAGTTTCAGAACAACCCTAAACTGGTAAATAGTTTCTAAAAGGAACCCAGTTTGGTCAAAAACCCTAAAATCCACCTAATAATAGAGAGTGTATTAAAAAAAAGTGTGATAAAAAATGTGATGCTAGCATTTTTCTTGCAAATTAGTCCTTGATTTATTTAATTGTACGGTTCAATCCTTAAATCCCTAAAATTTATCAAACGTTACCAAAGAGGTAATGGGAAATGAATTTCAATAATTCAAGAACTGAGCCATATGCTTATATTAAATAAAAGACTTGATTGGTAAAGGACCAACATATCATTTTAATCTTTCATTTGAAACATAAAAAATAACAAAATAACAAAAGCCAATAACAAATAAATATTGTAACATATTTACACTATGAACCAATTTTGCATTACCGCATCATTACAAATGTTTTTCTCTTGTAATAACTGTTAATCGGATTATTACTAGGTTGTCCGATGGGTACATATGTGGATTAATCCTTTAACCATCTAATGTGCGTCATTAACCATAAATAAATTTATAGCGCAGGTATAAAAAAGTATTGTACGATGATAACTTCTCATGAGTGAATGGTATTATTACCTGAGAAATGAGGCATCGAGTTCCCAATAGGGAAAATCAGCTTTAGGGAGTTCTCTCTTCCGAAGCTCCCAACCGGGAAAGCAAGCAGCTTCAGTGAGGGCTCTACTCCAACTCAACTGAGTAGTTCTCTTTACATCAAATACAACACCAAAATCCTCAATCTGGTTACGTACATGCCAAGAGTGTACACCCCAAAACACTGGCAAGACCCCCTGAGTAGCTTCCTTCACTGATGTTCTCTTTATCAGTTCTTCAAATACAAAACCAAACTCCCCATCCTGGTGACATACTTCCCAAGAGTATACATCCCAAAACACTGGCAATACCACCTGACCCATGACTCTATGACACTCCATTATTTTCTCCAGCTCCTGCATACACCACATAGAACCACCATAGCCTTCTGTAAAGACAACGACAGAAATCCTAGAACCTTCTATTGCTTGACACTGTGAGGCCAAGGTGCATTGTTCATTGTCCAAGAATGTTTTGATACCACACATTCCTAACTGTACGTTGAGAGCAGAAATGAAAGAGTTAACGGCAGCATCATGTCTATCGAAGCTGAAGAAAACTTGGTAGAGCCATTTGGGTTTAAGGGTGTTTGATGAAGTTGAGGAAGACATGGATTGCAATTTCCAATTGAGAGGAAGGGAGGGATGAAGCTGGTCACAGTGCCCAACAAGGAAGAAACACAGGGAATAGGAACAATTTTATTTTTATTTTTTTAGGCAAAAAAGTAAAGTAACAATTGGAAATAGGAAAGAGTAAGGAAAATGATTGTTGGTACGGAAGTATTTTCGTCCATACAATAGGATATATGGTATCCAGCTAGCTGTAAGCTGTTGGATATTTTGATCCATCGGTTATTATAGAAGCACTCATTAGAGTCACTCAAGATAATAAAAAGCGATAATATTGCAAGAAGAGTTAAACAACTCCAATTAATTGTTGTCAAATAAGGGTTCTGTCATTCATATTTTATATCAATACTATATGATTTATAAGTGGTAAAATTTTGACCAATCAAATTATCATATGAGTTTGGTCAAAATTTCAAATTTTTTAGTTGTATTTCTACTGTAGTCAGATATATAAATATAATATATTATAGTATAATATATGTACTCTTTGTATTCGCAAATTTAATCCATATTAAAATAATGTTTTTTGATAAAAAAAACTGATTATATTATAAAATAATATTTTAATATGAATTAAAATAATGTTCTTTGTCAAAAATATTTTGTAATATAATTAGTTTTTTTAATAAAAAACATTATTTTAATATGAGTTAAATTTGCAAATACAAAAAGCACACATATTATACTACAATATACTGTATTCATATAGTTTGACTTCAGTATAATACAACTAGAAAGTTTGAAATTTTGACCAACCTATGTGGCAATTTGATTGGCCCAAAATTTGCCACATGAGTGGTTTAGTGGGTGGTGTAAAATATGGGTGGTGCACCATAACCCAACCCGTCAAATAAAACTAGGAAAAAGTTTATATTAATTTAGTAAATGTGTAAAATGAGAAAGTAAGGGTATATATCCACTCTTAACAAATAAAAATGGATTGAAATATCAATGAACTTTAACTAATTAAAGGTTTATATACTTTTATTTTCTCACTTTATATTTTTACTCACTTTAGAGAAGCTATGAAATTATACCGACCCATCAGTTTTCTTTTAATTTTTCTAACCACGTTAAGCATTACTTATTTGGTGGTTATCTAATTTTTCGTACAGCATGTTTTAGAAATAAATTACGTAACTCTTCTTTATAACAACACTACAACAGATTAGACTTTAGATAGCGTTTCCGTATGTCTTTTAATAGCGTTTGTAACCGCTATCTATTCTACCGCTATTAAAACTCGTTAGCAAAGATAGCATTTAGGAACTGCTATTAATAGGTGACTTTAGATAGCGTTTGTAGACACGGAACGCTTATCTAAAAGTCGGACTTTAGATAGCGTTTCCTTATACAAACGCTTATCTAAAGTCGACTTTAGATAATAGCGTTTGTACACGGAAACGCTTATCTAAAGTCCGACTTTAGATAGCGTTTCCTTATACAAATGCTATCTAAAGTCGACTTTAGATAGCGTTTGTACAAGGAAACGCTATCTAAAGCCCTTTTTTTTTAATTTTATTTCTTAACTTTTACATCCATTATTCCTGCATATTTACACAAAAAACCACAATTGTTGCAGTCCAACACAATTGTTCAAAATGTGTTCAAAATATAAGTGTTCAATGCAAAGATTGCATGTGTTTGTGCAAAGAAACCAAGAACTATACAATCAAAGTGCAACACTCTATACAAGAACTATATATATATATATAACCGGATATAAGTACACCACTGTTTCTAAAGTATTCAAATTCACACGAGTAAGACAAAATCAAAGTGCAAAGAACTATACCGGATCTCAATCCTTAAGAAACCAAAATCGGAAAACCAACATACATCTACAATTAATCTACATTTACACATTTTTGTTTTTCATGAGACCAAGACAACACCAAAGTAATGTGTCGAAATGTGATCCAAAGACTCTGTAGCATACATACCGCATTTCCACCACAAAGACTAACTTTGTTACATTGGGATACAAGCAGACTAATTAGGTAAATACTACTGTAGCAAGAAACAGAATTCAAATCAAGCATTAACAAAGTGTAACAAAAATAATAAGTTTGAACTTATTTTCTCCTAGCAATGACACATCAACTCGAAGGCATGTACCAAGGAAAAACAAATACATAGATAGTTTGGGGTTGATAAATATAAAGCATTATTCACATACCAATGAGTATTGCTGCAACTATCGTGATCAATTTGACATAATCAAACGAACTTTTCAACAATATAGCGACACCACTCTTCCTTGACTTGAGATAGTTGAGCGAGTGGAGTATGTGGAGCATTTGAAGTCGAGGAAATCTGCGACATAAAAATTAAATAAATTAAGTTACAATTGCTAAAACATTTGAACAATCACGATTTAAAAGCTAAGTAAACAACATACCGCCATTGGTATTTTAACTTGGTTCGCAAGATAGTCTCCTTCATGAAACGCATGACATAGTACCCACAATCAATCTTTGTTGGGTTGTCTTGGGCACTATAAAAAATAAAATAGTAAATCAATATAGTTTTTTTTATCTAATTGCGCATTAAGTTTTTGCAAATATACCGTATCTGAATCCATTTAATGTTGGTTGCCTTTAAACGCGGCACCTTAGCTCCGATATTTGCGCGATAAACTTGCAAACCACTAATCACAAAATCAAACAGACTTCATTAAGAAACATATTTTCAATCATCACAAACACACGCATGCTCACGTATCGAACGAGAATCATAGAAAATCGAAATATAAAAACATGCTTACGTATCGAGCAGATTCTTTAATTTCAGGCGATCCCTAGGATCAACATACAAGGGATCCGGATAGTAAATAATCTCTTCAACAATATTTATCGCGACAAAGACCCAATGATTCCTACAAAAATGTTGAGATAACAAATCCTAAGCACCTCAACTTTTATGTAATTCATTATTGTGAATTAAGTCCTAAAGGATAAGCGACTCACCCAACATTGCACGGCGCTAAAAACAAGGGCTGATATTCTCTTTCTTTAGTTGCAAACCGGTCAACTAGATACGTTGTCTGTGAATCCCTCCCGAAGTAGCCGTATGTATTTGTTTGGTGTGGGGACAAGAACAGAAACCTCCTCGTTATTTCCTTTGGAAGCAACAATTCTTCATACAAATACCTTCAATTAAAATATAAAAATGGATTACACCAATGACATCAATATTTAAATGGAAAGACTAAAAAATATTGTACACTTTAAACCCGATTTATTACCCCGATATATGCGGAAATAACGGAGGCAGATACCCATTCATGATTTACAACTTCTCTGATATTTTCAGTATTGAGCATCTCAATGAAATGGTGACCAAAAATATTTTGTTCCATCTCTACGTACAATTGGTCAGCATTTTTCATATTCTTTCGTTCATGTATTTTAAGGAAATTCAAATATTCCCGAGAAGTTGTCGTTGAACCAGCTGTAGGTGGGTTGGCCTCGAGTTGCCTCCTTTATTTTCTGGGGTTGTAATTGACTCCTTTGTATATCCGGACACTCTGCCCCTTGCCTTTAGCTTTTGCGGGTGCCTGGAAATTTTGCATTTCAATATGCCAGTTAGTGATCAACTAATGTAATGCATATATGCCGTATATGAAAAGGTGGAAAAATGCAATTACATACCATATTAATTACAACCACGAGATCAATTGGCCATGCCACATAAGTACCTATTGCATCTCCTCATGTCATCACATCTGCATCAACGATAAGGTACCGCAATGGCGCATCCCCCTCGGTTGCAACATCAACTCCAACTTTCACATGGTTAAGGGCACTGGTCCAATTGTGCAGTGTAACACCCGGCTCATTGTATACTTTACCCATAGCAACCATACGATAGTTTGGGGTCGATAAATATAGCTGACATGAGTTGACGCCCTAATCCAATGATAGATTAATAAGCTGTGAATTAAGGCATCCAATTGAATGTATTTAACTGCGAATGCAATACTAGTAAAAAAAAAGGCATGCATTACCTCTGGAAGCCTGCTGGCAGATGGTAGAGTGCAACTATCTTTGACGCTTGCTTGGGCTGTGAAATTAGCCTGCCTCTCCTCATCATCCTTTTGTTTCAGCTTTTCTTCCAAAATGTTCAATCTATCAGAGAGTTGAGACACCAATGTCTCCCACTTTTTCGTTTCCGAGTTATTTCTTGCACGACCTTCGGGTGGGAAGTAATCTTTTTGTGAGACGCCGAAACCCACACCCCTAACACGCCCAGGGTTCTCTGGCACACCTATGGCTTTGGCAAGAATATCCTGGCGACCAAAGTCTTCTATCTCTCCCTCTACCGCAGACCGTGATGTGACTTCCTCCGACACATAGTTATTGGTGAAATGCAAATGTTAAAATTATTATATATTATCATATGAAAATAACAATTGATAATGTAATCGTTAGTCTACTAACACATTTATTCCACACGGTCTGCGTATTTTTGTTGTCAATTACACCCGCCTTGTTCTCGCGGGCTTTCCTCCACACAATATGGCGTTTAATTTTCTTAACTCGCCCCGCCTCCTGTATCTGTATATTGAGATAATATAAATTAATCAAACAGTTTAAAAGTCATATTAAACACAAAAGCAGTTAAATATATATAAATATATACATACCAATTCATCCTAAATTTCAGCATACCCATTACGAGATGCTTTGTAAGGGCATGCAGGATCTAACGCCTGTTGCGATTTTCATTGCTTAATTTCTATTCAGACACATATAAGTAATATTAATACATGGTTAATGTCATATTTACGTATTGCTATATAATTATAAGGACTAAGGTGATATTATACATAGCAGGAATTGAGCTTCTCCTGTGCTTATTGCTATAAAATCTGTCAACTAATCACTTTATATGTGTGGATATTGTGATGGAGGCTCCTCATTGATATTCCCGTTGGCATCTCTTAGAAATTGTTTGGTCAATCTAGTTCTGAATGCCCTATGTAGGTTACCAGACTTCTGAAGTACAAATTTTTTCCTAGATTCATCAACATTAAAAGACATCCGCAAAACAATATAAACAACGTGTCAAAGTAAGTATGTTTACATAGTTTACAATATAATTTATAAATTTTAACAATTACCTGTACATCAGCCCATATGCTCTCTTTGAAACCATCCAAAGCTTCATCCTTCCAATTAGAACAAATAATTGGGACCGTTTATTTCGAACAACGGCCCCAATGTAACTCTTCAATATTTTACCATTAGCACGAATAGGTTGGTCCAAAGAATTCCATTCAACCTAATAAAAATAATAAAGTAATTAAATCTAGATATCAAACAACATTATGAAATCCTTAGATTAGTAAGTAAATTACATCAAATTTTTGTCCTTTACTCCTAGCGCGGATGACCGCCTTCATAATGTTGGCCCGTCGTCCGCCGCTTTGGCATCACTAGAATTACTTGAAGATGCCATTTACCTACAAAAATATTAGATACAAGTAAAACATCAATGAACATTAATATAACATTAATTGATGCAAAATATAAAACAACTATGAATAACAAAATCAACACTAGCATTACCTGGAAGATGCTAACTATAATATAAAAGGATCAGAAAGTTCATTTAAACACAAACACTACATACATGTTTAAGTCAACCTTTTTCTTTTCTTCATTTGATTGAGATTTGTTTGTCCTTTATTAGTACGAAATGGTGGATTGACCAAAAGCCCCTCATCATGATCATCTCTCATATACATACCATCATCCCTAGTTGGATCAATCTCAAGTGATTGTAATGTCCCGACGAAAGGATCATCTTCAATATCAACATCTCGATGGTCTTGATCATCAACATTAGTAATTATTTTGTTAGTCAAAAGAACAATGGACCTTTTCATATCAGTTGGATCAGTGACATAGAACACTTGTTGAGCTTGAGATGCTAATATAAAAGGCTCATCTTTATACCCCACCCTATTAAGATCCACCTGCATGAACCCTGACTCATCAATCTGAACACCGTTATTATTGTCAATCCACTTGCAACCAAACACACCAACCTTAAACTTTGTGTAATCCAACTCCCATATGCGTTCAATGACGCCGAAGTATGACATATTTGCATATATCGGGTTTCTGTCTTTGGCACTTGAGATATGCATCGACCGAGCTACTAGAGTCACACCACTTTTTGTGCATTGTACTCCGACCATCTTGTTCTTTTGTATAGAATGTGTACCCATTAATTTGATAACCGTGGTAAGAGAACACATGCAAACTTGGACCTTTGGCTAACCATCTCAATCTATTTGAAACTGAAGTATCATTTTCAGTCAACTCTGCATAAATGTGATCTCTTAGCCACGTTATAAAACAACGATTGTGTTCTCTAGTTAGCCAATTTTGATTATTATTTGGATACAAACTCTTAAGCATGTCCTTGTGTTTTTCAACATATGGCTCAACCTCATCGGCATTGTGCAGAACATATAAGTGTGCTTGCTCCCATTCTGTCCTTGTTATAGTCACTATTTCATTTCCAGTAATTCCTTGCCCCATCATTCTCCATGTGTGACGAGACTTTGGCAGCCCTATAGATTCAGCATTGGATAGGTATTCGGTACAGAATTCAACAGACTTCTTCGACAATATACCGTTCAACAATACAACCTTCCGGGTCGTGATCGGTTTTTCACATACCCTTTTAATATCTTCATATAACGCTCAATCGGGTACATCCATCTCATATAAGCTGGCCCACACAGTTGTGTCTCTCTAACAAGGTGAATGGTTAGATGAACCATTATGTCAAAGAATGAAGGTGGAAAGTACATCTCAAGCTCGTATAAAGTCACAACAATTTCTCTTTGCAATGATGGCAACTTCCCAGGGTCAATCACTTTGCTGCAAATTGCCTTGAAGAAGAAACAGAGTTTAGTTAAGGCCCCCCGCACTTTGTTAGGTAAAATAGACCGTATACCAATGGGTATCAACTGCTCCATGAGAACATGACAATCGTGGGACTTTAGACCTTTTAACTTGAGATCTTTCATCGATACGAGGTTCCTAATGTTTGAAGAGTACCCTTCCGGAACCTTAACTCCTTCAAGAAACTTACAATAAACAGTTTTTTCTTTTCTAGATAGAGTGTAAGCACTAGGAGGAAGATATGTACTTTTACCCTTCTTCGTCGGTCCCAATTCTCTTCTTATTCCCATACTAACCAAGTCCAACCTTGCATTGATGCCATCTTTAGTCTTCCCTGGCACATTGAGTAACGTACCAATGACACTATCACGGATATTTTTTTCAACGTGCATCACATCGAGGAAATGTCTTACATATAATGATTTCCAATATGGCAACTCAAAGAAAATCGACCTTTTCTTCCACCCTCTTGTGACAATATCTCTCGCAAAAGGTTTACCGAATTGGATATTCAAATCCTTTACTTTTTCAAAAAGTTGATCACCCGTCAAAGGTGAAGGCGCTCTACCTTCTTCCGAGTTCCCATTGAACGCCTTTCTCCACCACCGGTAATGATGACTTGGATGCAAAAATCTACGATGCCCAAGAAAGACATTCTTCTTACAATGTTCTAACCGCATCCAATCTGCACCCTCTTCACATATAGGGCATGCACACTCCGACCCTTGATGCTATATCCTGACTGATTACCGTAGGCTGGAAAATCATTAATTGTCCCAAACAACATAGCTCTCAAATTGAAACTTTCTTCCTTATACCCATCATACACCTCCACACCTGTCTCCCACAGTTGTTTCAAGTCTTCAATCAAAGGAGTCAAATAGACGTCTATATCATTTCCTGGTTGTTTGGGCCCGGAAATTAACATAGATAACATCATAAATTTGCGCTTCATGCATAGCCATGGGGATAGGTTGTAAATCACCAAAATCACAGGCCATGTCTTGTGAGAGCTACTTTGAACACCATGCGGGTTAAATCCGTCAAGTAGCCAATGCAAGTCGTAGGTTTCTTGAATCTTGCCCAAAATCGGGATAATCATGATCAAATTTCTTCCATTGCGGAGAATGCGCCGGGTGCCGCATGACTTGCCATCTTTGATCCTTTCATCCTCATGCCATGTCAAGTGCTTTGAATCTTGAACTACGGTACATGTGCCTAAATCTGGGTATTATGGGAAAATACCACACAACCTTCTCTCGGATCTGATTCTTTCTTCTTATATCGTGAGGCATTACATTTAGGACACATCTGTAACGATGCATGTTCATTCCGAAATAAAATGCAATCGTTAGGACAAGCATGTATCCTCTCGTAGCTCATGCCAATAGAGCGTAACATTTGTTTAGCCTCGTATGTCCGACTAGGAAGCACATTATCATCTGGCAACATGTCTTTCAATAGTGTGAGTAAGTCCGTAAAGCTCTTATCAGTCCATCCGTTGCCGATTTCAAGTTATACAACTTTAACATCGCCGACAATCTTGTGAATTTAGTACATCCATCATACAATGGTTGCTCTGCATCACTTACCAACCTCCCAAACATTTGTGGACAATCCCGAAGATCCTCTTCAACAAGCATTTGCAATGTCTTCAAAACGATCGCCCTCATAAGTATTTGTGTCGGTATCGTATGATGAATATCTCACACGATTCCTCATTTCACTAGACTCACTCTTGTCTCACCATGTTTTGTCCAACATGTATAACTTTGATCGATTCCATTACACACTAAATGTTCTTCCAAATCGGCTGCACTAACTCGCCTTGCATAACAACAATCTAAACAAGGACATATGATTGTATTAGGGTTTTTCGCATGCCGAACTGCAAAACTAATGAACTCTTTCACCCCATCCTCATACTCCTTCGTTAAACGATTGCGAGACATCCATTTCCGATCCATGCTTTTCCGATCTACAAAAATATTTATTAAACATATTTACTTTGAGTTTAGAGTGGTTGAGGTCTACATGCAATGTATACTGATTAAAGGAATGAAAGGCTGCAAACAAAACACATTGTCGCTGAGTATTCTTTGAAGGAACCAAGTGTCGACTTGTTGATGAGTGTGATTCCACATCATCTTTGTCTATCATTTTGCATGCATTTTCATGTAGTTTAGGCATATTTTTATTAGATTTTAGGTTAATTTTCCTTTGGAACGGGTAAGGCGGTTTTCGTGTGTTGTTTTGCGGATATCAAGGGTAAAATGCTCAAGATCAACCATGATTAAGTTTGGATAAAGATAGGGCTTTAAAAGTGCAGAAAATGAGCCAAACAGAGTCCATCACGGCCCAGCCGTGATGCCCATCACGGCCTAGCCGTGATGCCCATCACGGCCTAGCCGTGATGCCCATCACGACCATGATCGAGCAAAACCGAAAAAGAAGAAAGGTCAAGTCGAGTGCGTCACGGCCTGGCCGTGATATCCATCACGACTGGCCGTGATATCCATCACGGCCGTGACCCAAAACCACCACAAGTCAGAGCACATCACGGCCCGTAGCCGTGAAATTCTTCACGGCCATAACGAGGGCTCGCGACGCGAGCATAGGCTCGCCTCGCGAGAGACCGGAATTTCGCAGAGCAAACCGAAGCGAGAGACCGTCACGGCCTGGCCGTGATATCCATCACTACCGTGACCCAAAACCACCAAAATCTGAGCACGAACATTAAATTAAATGATATATAAAAGGAAAGGATCAACAAATGAAGCAACAAAAACAAACATATGAACCCATTCTTCACATTCAGAAAAACATTGAAACAAAACAAAAACAGGATACCAAGAAACATTAGGTTCAAAATGCATACAGTCAATCCGTCAATCCATATTCATATTTTCAAATAATGATTGACACACAAACAAGTCACATTCCATTCAACACCAATCAAACCGAAAATTAAAGAGCAAGTAAAATAAAACCTTGAACACAGACTGTGAACTTGGATAAAAACACACTCCCACAAATATTAAGAATGTCCGGAAATAAAATTTGTAAATGATAGAAAATCACCTGAACACAGACTGTGAACTTAAGATAATGATGCCAAGGATGTCTTTGGGTTCTAGATTCTACTATAATTTGTTTAGAATAGAAAAGACATTGTCTTCCTTTCCTGCACTAGAGTGCATACATAGCCACAATAGTTACGAGTTTGAATTTAATAGGTACCACCACACCATGTTGTCAGATCGTGCAAAGGAGCAAAGCCCATGTGTTAGAACTGAAACTCCAGTGCTTGCTATTCACGTTGGGGTGATAGACAATGGACCAGACTATGGCAGGTTTTGCATGTCTACCCTATAAAATGGCCGAAATCTCATGGGGTTAAGTTAAGGCCTTGTATATGATTAAGTTAACACATTGGCGGTCACTAATATCAATTATTCATTTTATGCTTCTTACAGCAAATGTAAATTATCACTGCATATAAAAAGACCATTTATATGCTAATAAGGGAAGTGTAACTTGAAAAAGTTATACTAGCATCTTTAACATAGTCTTATCAAGCATAACAAATTGGAAGATATAGAACAAGTTATCAAAAAGGAGCTAAGAACTAAACCTGGCTCCCAATGTTAATGCAGTTCAATTGATGTCCTTTGTTGTGTTCCGGAAGCGAATGCACCTATCGCCAGTTCCACCTCCCGATGCAAGGAGGCCACTCCGGTGAGGTGACCAAGCAATGGCCTTCACTACGAGATGTGTGCTCTGTAAGTCTCAAAGTTGGTTCTTTGAGAGTGCTGATTCCACACCAATAGCTGCTCATATAAAACATGTCATTGAAGATGCAAAATCATCAGTGAAAGTCACAAGACTTTATAAAATGAAGCCATCTTTGTTTCTTCTTTATTTTTTTTATAAAGACACAAGGAAGACTAACAAGTAAAGAGGCATACCTGATTGTCATTTCCACCAGATGCTAGTTCCTGTCATCGGTGGACCATTTCAGCCCACATACTTGTCACATTCGAGGGATAAACAGGTTCAAACTTGAGAACAAACATCATAAGTTCTAAGTATATTTTTGAAAACCTTATACTAGCTAACATAGGCCGCCTAAGAATCAGTGCATTATTGGTGTTCACACATTATTTCGGCCCCAAACCTTTAACTTTACTAATGTAACCTTTTTGTGCTACCTAACTAAATAAACTAGTAAGTTAGTAACTAACTAATGAACCAATCTAACAAACTAAAATTGTGGTAAAAAGAAGAAGAGCATTTTTTGCATTTGAGTGAGCACATTTAACTGAAAAATTGTCCAACAGAAACAATAACCAAAATTCACATTCAAAATTTGTGTTCAAATATCACGATCGATATTAGAAAGAGTGTTACCTGAACCCAACAAGAAAGCCAAGAGAAGTGTCCCGATTGACTTGATGACTCGGCACAAGACAAACCAAGAGGAGCAAAGGAACAATGCGAGAGGGAGCAGAGAAGCGCAAAAGCGACATTGTGAAAGTGTGAACTATGAAACTAATAGATTTTATATGAAGGGAGCAGAAACTGCAAAACAACATTACATCTCAGTTATCTTCCACTCCACAGAACACTATGAAAGTGTGAAACTAAAACTACAATGGTATGATTTAAGTTCTTTCTCTTTCGGAGTTGTGTGGCGAGCAATGGCGAAGGTGAGGGAAGAAAAAGAGATGGCATGCGAGAGGAAGGAAACTAGTAGAATGAAAATGAGGAAGAAACAGAGAGAGGGAAGGCCGAGCACGCGTCTAATTTTCTTTGGGAAGACCTAAGATAGCGTTTCCTACAGGAAACGCTATCTTAGGTGATACCTAAGATAGCGTTTCCTGAAGGAAACGCTATCTTAGGTATCACCTAAGATAGCGTTTCCGTGTGGAACCGCTATCTTTTCCTAAGTGACACTTTTAATAGCGGTTCCACACGGAAACGCTATCTTAGGTTATACCTAAGATAGCGTTTCCCTTAGGGAAACGCTATTAAAAGTCCCCCATCACTTTTAATAGCATTTCCACACGGAAATGCTATTAAAGGTGCGTTATTAAAAGTCTATTTTGTTGTAGTGCAAGTAGGCAAGAAGCTAACTGAAATGCAATAAAATTAATTAATGCTTTCTATTAATGCAACTGAAATGTTATTTGCACATTCTTTTTAATATACACCTTGTTATTGAATAATTCATATGAAATTGACTAAATTATATTAATGAAGAGGGTTCCGATCGGATCTAGATGCTTTCATGTTGACATAAAATAGGATATTATCCTGTCGGAGAGGGAAAGAAACAAGTTTTTTAATCCGTAACTAATGGAACCTACAATCAATCATGGTGGATCCATATATATTAAAAGATTTTTCTATATCTTTCTAACATGACCATCATGTTACAAGAGAGGATCTAATTCCTTTATGATATAATTTAACTAATCTCGTAAAATTTACTTAATAACAAATAATGTGTCAATGAAAATATATATATATATATATATATATATATATATATATATATATATATATATATATGATATCAAATCATAATAAATTATTAACACAGGAGAGACAACGCGCTCAAAACTCATCATCCTTTTGTAAAAAAAAAAAAGTAACATATTTTCTTTTTTCCCACATTTCAATTAAGAGACAAAAATATTAAAGTACTAAAAAGTAACAACACGTTCTTTTAAGAGTAAGTTTAGTTACTATATATTATCACTCGCAACCAATCAAATATATCACAACAGAAATCTTAGTAACATATTTTCTAACACATAATTTTCAACACATTCTCTTTTAATGATTGAAATTCATGTGAGTCTCATTAATTCATGTGGATCCTACTTGAATTTTATAGGACCCACATGAATTTCAATCAATAAAAGGGAGTGTATTAAAAAATGTGTTAGAGAGTGTTGCTAACATTTCTCAAATGATAGTACGAGTGACTTTTAAGGTACTTACAATAAGGCTCAAACATTTTAGCTGATGTGATAATTTATGATTGATTGACAGTGTAAAAAATATTTACACTAACAGTACATACCAATTAAATCCTTCTTTTAAGCATCATTTTTAGTACTCCATTTGAACTCAATTATAAGGAAAAAATACATAATTTCACACTTATTAAGAAAGTTAATTAATTTAGTTTAATTCTCTTAATTTATATAAAAAAAATTATAATTACAAAACTACCATTTAATTGCGTCGGAAATATACAATGCTCTTGAAAAAATAAATGAAAAATTGGCTTGATTGGTTAATTTTTTTTATTTTTGGAATACTTACATTAAACATAATTAAATTGGTTATATTTTGCTTATATTTGAATCCAAAAAATATATATACTTTTTTGCTTATAATTGAGCGAGAGGTAGCATCTTATTATTAGATGAAATTCATGATGAACTTACTATCTTAACACAAAAACACAAATCTTAAATTAAAAAAGATAAAATAATATTTAAACAATCTACATAAGTCTTTATAAATATAATAAAATACTATAATTATTTAATTATTGGGACATTTTTATTTATAATGGTATAAAATTCAAAAAGAGTAAAAGTAAAAAATTGTAAAATACAATTAGTAGTATTAGAAATTGTCCAAAAAATATATGTGAAGCCTCCAATACGAATGGGTGTTCGTTCGAGACAAACACAACAACGGTGTTGAAGTGCCACTGCATCATGGTTAAAGCCTAATAAATCCGAAAAGGCTTACCATAAAGAGTAAACCCACAATAACCCAAATCCACTAAAATATAGAAAAGGGCAGAAAGAAACTCTCGTAAGTATTGCACATAGAAAAAGAATAAAATTAAAATCCACAAAAAATTTAGAAGTTATTTTATCAGAAATTAAGAATAGAGAATATAGGGCTTTGTTAAATAGTATATTCCAAGGGAGATTATTAGTATTCCTATCAACATATTTTAAAAAAAAAATTGAAACTCTACTAGAATGGCTATGGCACTACTACTACGTAAGATATCATCTGAAAGGGCCAGCAACCATACCAAACATACTTCATCACAATGGAGACATTATCTAGATTTTAAGATGCATCATAGATGTGTACCAGATTGTTATATCCAGTCAAAGTTTGCAACATTATAACCACCCATATTTCATCTTCAATTGCAATTGTTATATCCAGTCAAAGCATCCATAGAGTTGGATTCACAGATAACTTTCTTAAACCCTGCATCCCATAGAATCTGAAGGCCCTGCTGCAAAGCTGTTAGGTCAGCTAACAGGCTAGTACCAATGCCAGTTGTTCCAGGATTGCCTTGAACACTACCATCCACTGTTACAAATCACAGAACAAGAGATGGGAAGATCTAATTGATAGGAGAGGTAGAGAGCATATGTATATTGCTCTTGAGAATATTCTTGAAACCACATTATGATTGATTGAAAAAGATGATAAAATGTGTACATTAGTCTCTTATTTATAGAGTTTGATTAGGCTAACTAAGTGTAACTAACTCCTAACCAACTAATTAACCATATATTCTAATATCCACGTTTAGCTTAATATAATCCGAAGGAGGAATATGTCAGCTAACGAGATGAGCAATATCGTTTCTGCTACTGTTGGAGCTTAACAGGTCACAGTTTGAAAGAGCATCCATCTGAATTTTATGAATAACCACAGCATCTCCCATCACCTTCTGCTCTATGACATGCAAATTATGTGTTTGCCAAATCCCTGCGAGAAAAAGGCAGCTCCTAGCACCAGTTGAATAAGACTTGATCCACCTCTTAATCTCCATATTAAAGAAGGCTGCATCATGATGAAACCCCAACCTTTGCCAGAGTTGTTTCGATTGGCAGCAGTCTCTGATTTAAATAGTATTTAAAAAAAGTAATTAGATGCAAGTAAGATAAAATGGTACAACATATGCCAAAACTGGAATGGATAAGTCCAGGATAACAATAATTTTATACATAAAAACAATATTATGATTGACAGTTTTTAAACTTTCAAATGATATCGGAGGTTTCAAGATGCAGATTATCATAGTCAGATAGTCTAACTTTTCCATTCGGTTTTATTTTCATCATTAACATCACTGGACATACTTGGTAGTCAGTACAAGAATTTCCATCTGCTGTGAAGTAATTTTAAATATGTCCAAGAAATAAAACACTATTCTGTGAAGACTTTTTTGCCTCGACAAGAGATCACCAGACAATAAAAACATCCACCGGGAATACTAATCTAAGGTTTAGCAGTTATATAAGCATTATAAGTAAATCAAGTGTCCATTTTCGGTTGCAAAATCTGATCGAACATCCAGATTTTCCCTCACAATTGCAAGCAACTGGCCTCATTGTGTGGTGTGTGTGCATGTTTACAGTGTGAGTTATAAAAGGAACAACAGAGAAGAGAAAGACAGGATTGACCATTTTAGCTTTAAACTTTAGAGAATGACCTTTACCATGATTTGCTGATTCTTAAGCACGTCCCTCAGCCAAGCAATTATACAATACAACCATAATGCCTGCTGCCCTATGCCCACATCTTACCCTACCCCATGTAGGTTATGAACCAAAATAAAAATCCAAAAACAAACAATTGGAAGCATCTAATTGCAGTAGCTTTGCAAGCATGGTAAGAATCAAATTTTATAATTCAAGTGCTATAATAAATTGTGGATTATGTCTAGAGAATACTTTCTGGACTTTAGCAGCACTCACTCAAAATTTATCAAAATTCATAATACACAATTCCTAAAGGCTTCAAAGTAAATTATCACCTATAAGCTATGAAGCACGGACACCGCTTCGAAGTACTGTGTCGCGTGTCGGACACACGTCGGACACCGACACTTCTAGGACACGCCTTGGACACGTGGCAGACACCCCTCTGCGGTGTCACAATTAAAAAATATTTTTTTCCGGCTCGAACACCTCTCAGACACTTCTCGGGCACGACTTGGACACTTCTCGGACACTCCTATCATCAAAAAGTTTTTTTTTTTAAAAGTCAACTTAGCATTTTGAGATCATGGGTCACCAATCCTAAATATTTTTGAAACAAATATTTTCTAAAAAGGTCATGGGTCACCAACCCCAAATTAGATCTTTTACTTTTTGACACATAAAACAAAATGATACCTCTTAGCATTTTTTATGAGGCTCATTACCATAGCACTTAACTAGTTGTTTTATAAAACATGATTCTTCTTATCTCGAGATTATTTTTGTAAGAATTGCATTTTGAAACGACTTAGTATTCTTTTTGTCAGGGTCATTATGAAAATTGTAAAGCTTAACAACTTTGTTTTTAGAAGGTGAATATATATATAAGCGGTATCCCGGTGTCCTATGTTTTGGACATTAGCCGTTTCGTGGTGTCCGTGTTGCGGTGTCGTGTCAAAGTCAGTGTTTCATAGCCTATAAGCAGAACTTGTGATTTAAAACTCACACTATAAAAAACAAATAAAGAAAACCACGTCTACTTATGATTGGAACTTGGAAGCTCCTATTATTATCATCCAATTTTTCACATAAGGACTTCTGATTTAAAACACACATTCTGAAAAAACACAAAGAAACCAATGTCTATTTATGATTGAAAGCAAGATAATCATACTTTATAATTAAAAAAATTCAAAAAAGTAAGGTCACAATTTGTTTGTTTGAGTGATGTTTGAAGGAATGGGAAAGGGAATGAGCAATATTCTAAAAACCAAAGCCGACCAGCCACTTCGAGTGGTTCCACCATGAATCAGTGCTATGACATGTCAAGCACACAAAACCAGAACACCACAAGCCAGCCTTAGAGCTGTTAAACTGGCATTAAACCATGTGAACCGTTTAACCAGTCACGGTTGAGGTAGTTGACCAGTTCAAGCCTTGACATACAAAATTCACCATTTGTGGAGACAATGAGACTTGAATTGCGTCCTTTCAATTTGGGAATATGCACTCAACCACTAAGCTATTCCCTCCATCCCATTTTATCAGTCTTTTTAAGATTTTTGCACAAGGATTTAAGATACTATTAAATAGCTTCAATCAGAGGTGGGAAGGGGCCTTTGGATGCCACGCCACCCCTCAGCCCGTGCGTGCAGCTTATTCAGTACAATAGAGATGGGGTGTCCCAATTTAGTATGCAACACAAAGTATCAGAAATCTAAAGATGTACAAGTAAAGGAAAATCAACTGTAATGTTCAGAAAATAATGATTGAACATTGGAGACTCAATATTTGCTGTAGTGTATGAATCAAACCTTGAATTTATGCCTCTTTTACAAAGTGCATTGTACTCTACTGAAAGACCTTCAAGTACAATTATCTAAACATGTTCTTTATTTGAAACAAAATGACCAATAGATGCAAGTGCATCAACAAGAGCCTTGATTCAAAGGATGTATTCCTTGGTGTTCCTCAATTCTGACTTGTACTGAATGATTTTTGCTCTGCTTTGAACGGCAAAATAGATCAGCAGAAGGGACCAGACTTGCCATGAATAATTGCAGACAACTACTTTGGTAACAACAGCTTTAGACATGGTGATGGAGGAGAACGTTCAAGAGAGTAGCAGTTGATCTTGCTTTTCCCATAGATTGTAAGCAACAATGGTGTTATAAACTCTTGCGATTTGTGCCCTTTGATCGCAGCTAACACGTGATGCTTCCACAGAAGAAAATTCTCATCATCCATATTTATGGAAGTCAGATGATTGAAGGTGACCAACAAAGAAGATGACAGTTTCACAGCAGATTGGAGAATTTGGTGATGAACAATTCCCTAGGTGGGAAAATCAGCTCTTGATACCATGTTGATGAGAAACACTTAGAAACAGAGAATGAAAAGGGGTGAAGGAGAGAATTTAATTGAAATAGTTGATGAACAGAGAAACATGGTGTATGATATATAATATATATCTAATGCTAAGCATCATAGATTAACTAACTGCACTTTTAACTCTTTCGACAAATATAACTAACTAGCAAACTTTCTAACAGCTGTAATTGCTAAGTCAGCGGTCTATCTCTATCTTCAAATTTAGATGAAGAAAACAGCAATGATTTTACACAATTACTCACATCAAACAACATATGCATGAGCAGAAAATTGTATTGTATGAGATGAAGTGTGCAATTAGTAACAGGTTATCTAAAACACGTTTTAGAGTCTTTGGATGACGACAGAATTGGTACCTGGTGGCAGAAGATTTCATGAACATCTAAAACAAGCATCTCTCAGATCGGACCTTTTCCTTTTCCTAGCACTGAGGAACAACCGACAATTTGATCGGTTGTTAATTCACCATATATTAGATGGACTGATGTATTCTTCACAGTAAATCGATGTCCTAAAGCTATAACAACCTCCACTTCATCATCTGGTTCAAGATTTGACGTCAAGTCCTGCCACTCTTCATCTTTGAAGGAAGATATTCTGTCTTTCTTGTACAGCTGAATGGTATTCTTTGTGTAATTAAAATATCAAGACACTAACAAGATCACATTCAGATGGCAGGTTGAGAAGGGAAGATGAATACATAATGCATAGAGTCATCCCTTTCAACCTGGAACCAATATTAGGCATTTTAAATAATACTGAGGATCCCTCGCCTTTGAAGGTTTGCCAATTAGGATATATGTTGCCAGTAAAAGAACATTCACTAGATCCATCATTAGTCCATCCCTGTACCATGAACATATAACAAACAGGTCGTGAATTTAACTATCTATCCAGAATGGAAGGACCTTTTCAATTTCATTTTTGTGAATTTAAGTTGACATTCAAACTTAGTAATAATGCAAAATTAAAGAATTCCAAAGTTTGAAAGAAAATACATAAATATGGAGTCAGAAAAACATGAACTTTTCAAGATCATTACAATGCACTAGATGCCAACTAGGTTATCAAGTCATTAGGCAAGTAAAACTTAAATGAAAATCTCATATTCAATTTGTAACTATTAAAAGAACAGATTACTAATAAAGTGAAAAAGTAAACTCATTATGAATCCAATCAATGAAATGCATATTTGTACAAGTATACTAATAGCAATTACTTATATTTTTGGACTTCAAGGGAAGCAGTTAGTAGAAACAATGGACATCTAGATCTCACCAACTACCGATAATCACACAAAAAAGACCTCTTTCTATCATTTGTGTTGAAACTATATAATTCCTATTTATTCATGGAAAAATTTAATTTATTGAATAAAAAAAAACACTTCTAGCATGCCATGAAAATAAACAATACTATTGGAGATTTAAAGAAAACAGAAAGTTTGCATTCAGCAATAGACCGTTCTCTAGGAAGTCAACTAAAACTGGATAATTTTCTTTCTTTCTTTCTTTCTTAGTTTTTTAACTAAACATACCTTAGCCATAGTTTGATTAAAATTAAGTTTTACTCAGAAAATTGTGTTGAATTATATAAATGAAGAATTGATCAAGAATGGTGGTTCATAAGCAAGGATGGAAAAAGTCACGAGAAAATGATATAGGAAATTGTCATACAATATATAGTGTATATTATATTCTTTCATAATCTTAATTTCAAAACATTAATTAGTTTAGTTAATTAGTAAATACTGAAATTGAAGAAAGGAGTTCCTCCAAATTCAAATATTGAGAAATAATCTATAGTGGTAGTACTAGTATGATTACAGAGAAACCAGAGACAAACCTGTGAAATACTCTCTATAAGAGTATCCGTGGCTTTGTTATGCTCTCTAGCTTGAATAATAAGAGAACTAGTCAAATTTTCTGCCCCTGTAACGTCAACGGAGTTATCAATTAACAGGGGAGTTCCCGTATTCGATGACTTGGATGTGCTTGGTCTTGTTTCCAAATCTGCATAACTTTTGGCATATAAACCACGTGAAAGACTTTGAAGTGAAGATGAAATGCTTCGAAAAACATTCATATGAGACATCGGATTATTTGTTGGTGACATCCAAGACAAAATGAGAGAAGGAAATACATGATGTGATAATCCTTCATAGCCAAACAAAGACACATATTTGATACTTTTTGATTTCACAAGAGAGTGGGGCACTCGTGTGATAGCAGTGTTATCTGCCAAAAGATGTGTCAATGATTCCATTTGTATGATGTCCTCTTCCAACTTGTCAATCTTTGAGCAGCCCGAAACAATAAGAGATTTCAGAGATTTCAGCTTATAGATACTTCTTGGGAGGTGGCTGAGGGATTTGCAGTCCTTGAAATTCGCCAAAACAAGATATTTGAGATCTCCCATTGTTGAGTCAACCTCTGACAAACGTGGACAATCTTTAAGCATTAGCTTTTCAAGATTTGGTAGCCTTGAAAAGTCAGGAGTTTGAATCAAGTATTGAGAATGACTCAGATTAAGAATTTTCAACCTATCCAACACCTGGGAATAAAAAAAAAGCAGTAGAAAAGTTAGACAATAAATAGAAAAATGAGATAGATGTCAAGTTTTACTATTATGACTAAGCAATCATTTTACACACCTGTGGCTCCTTCCAGACAAATTGCAGGTTGCTGTATTTTAAGTCAATGGCAACTAAACTTTTCGGATAAAAGTTCTCTGGCATGTATCTTAAAGGAAATCCATGCCAACAGAGCCAGCGCAAGTCTTTTGATAAATCTTCATAGTCTCCAACAAGTTTTACATGACCAAGTTGAAGCAATCTGAGTCTCTTCATCTTCTTAAATGCTTTAGTATCGAAAAGAACTTGGTTGTTTTTTGGTGAACTCAAAGTCAGACCCTTGACAGTTATTGTTCCCTATGACATCAAACGAAGGGAAGATGATTGAAATCAAAAAGGAAGATCAAATTCAAAGTCTTTACCATGGTGTGTGTGTGTGTGAGTAATATGAGAAAGTTCTTACAATGTTGTTTGTTAACACATCCACCACAATATCATGAGACCATAATCTGCTACGCTTTTCAGGCTTATCAGGTGATTCCTCACGAATGATCTCTCTTCCCATGGCTCGCAACAAATCATGCATTTCAAGCTTGTTATTCTTGTCAACTTTTACAAGGCTTCGCTCTATAAGGACAGTTATTCCAATTTTTGCATGGAGTCCACAGCCATCTAAAATTTGTGTAACATAGTTTCTGTCCTTACCTATAAAGAAACAACATATATCAAGGAATATATCTTTCTGCATATAATCCTCTAAACCATCAAAGCTTAATTTTAATTTCTTCTGTATCTGTTTATTGGGAATAATTTCTAGTTTCGATAATGCACTTTCCCACTCCGGTATTGCCCTGTCAAACAAGTAAGAGCCAATAACTTCAAGAGCTAGCGGTAGTCTTTCAGAGTAAGCAACTACCCTTTTTGAGAGTTCAATAAATTCCATTATGGGATTTGCTTGCTTAAATGCATGCCAACTGAAAAGCTCAAGAGATCGCTTTCTTCCATTTCGTATTTAATGTCCACTTGAAGGACATCCAGCAAACGCTTATCTCTGGTTGTGATGATTATCCTGCTCCCTTGACCAAACCAGTCACGACTTCCACACAAAGCATATAGCTGGTCCAAATTATCTATGTCATCAAGTACAACAAGTGCCCTTTTTTGGCAAAGGTTTTCCTTTATTATATTTTTTCCCAATTCAATGTTTTGTAATTTCATCATTCTACTTTTCAAGATGCCCGAAAGAAGTTGTTCTTGCAAATAAACTTGTCCATTATCTTGGTCCCAAACTTCCCTTATATTTGCAAGGAAAGTTTTGCCTTCAAAGTTTTGATTAATTTCATTGTAAATGGCTTTTGCAATGGTTGTTTTACCAATTCCTCCCATACCCAACATTCCTACCATGAGAACCTCATTTGGTTTACCACTTAACAATTGAAGCATATCATGCACACGAGATTTCACTCCCACTGGGTGATCAGCGACAAACAAGTATGTGCCATCATCCAGTTTTGTGGTAACGGTTTTAAGAATGTCATCAATCAACTCGGTTTCAGTTCTGAAAAAAAAAACATTAAATTAAAAAATAGATAAAATTAATCATCTACTAAATAATTATTACCATAAACAAAACAATCTATCAAAATAGGGAGGGATTTTGGAGTTAATCACTAATATCACAAACATAAATATATAATTTGGATTAACTAATTTTGGATGCTATTTTCAAGCCAATTTGGCCTGCTATCTTTAGTTTGAAACAAAGTTATTTTCTTTTGATTACTTGAAAAAAAAAATTGTACCATGATGCCCCAATTGTTCAGATTACAAGCAAACAATTACAAACATGAATCATATATGAAAGAGGGCAAGACATAAATTGTATATATAAGATATACAAAAGATATAAATTATTTTCAGATACATGAGAATAAAAAATTGTCGAAGAAAACTTTTTCTTTGTTACAATGACTACACAAAAGTTTGAAACTATGACCAGCAAACTACCCCAAACTCTCACTGCCATTAGCCCATTCCTAGTGGGTTGTAGACAACTAGTTTATTTTAATAAAGTAAAGGATGTGGAGCAGTTTTCAAAAAAAATTCCAGAACATTTTATTCACTGAAAGCAATAATGATTATAACTATATTTACCATTCTTTTCTACTTTTCAGTGCATATTGCAATTCTTCCCATTCCATTCTTTAGTTGGGATGGAGATCACCTGTCCCAAAATGGTGTTCTATTCCCTGTCTCATACATTTAGATTGTGTCACTTGGAAAATTAATTACATTATTTATTATAAATATATTATTTTTAAATGACATGACACAATATCTAAGTAGGTGAGATGAGACATCATTTTGAGATACGTGATCCTCATCCCTTTAGTTGATGCATCAAATCAAACAAAGGAACTTGAATGTTTTATGCATGATAGATGGCATACAAGTAAATGGTAATCATCTGAAATCAAAAGAAAAACTTAGAATACCTATAATTATTTAAATTCCATCCAGACAAGTTTGCAGCTTCAGTGAGTGCTCTTTTCCAACTGATAATCACATCTTTCTTAACAGAGATTCTTTGTACAAGTCCATCCAATGCTTTTCCAAAAGCTCCGATTTGTTTACGCACTTCTGACGGTTCCACACCATAGAATATAGGTAGAACTTCTTGACCGATTGTTCTATGACACTCCATGATTTTCTCCACTTCCTCAAGGCACCATCTTGAATTAGCATAATTTATTGAGAAAATGATGATTGAAATTCTAGCACCCTCAATTGCTTGCAACAGTGAGGCGGAGATATTTTCTCCCCTTTCAAGTTTTTCATCCATGTAAACCTCAATATCAGCATTTCTGAAAGCTGCATGGAGATGAGAAGTAAAAGACCTGCGAGTGTCTTCACCTCGGAAACTCAAGAACACATTGTGGATCCTTTTGGACTTTGGCTTATACTGATTAATTTCTCTTCCAAACTCTTGGAGCAAACCATGCATTTCAAGCTTGTTATTCTTGTCAACTTTTAGGAGGCTCCTTCTAATGAGGTTGCTTATCCCAGTTTCTGCACCAAGTCCACTGCCATTTAATAATTGTGTAATATTGTGTCTGTCCTTACCAACATAGAAACAAGCTATTTCACAAAATATGCCTTTCTCAGAATCATCCAGAAAATCATAGCTCAATTTTAGAATCTCCGTTATTGTTTTACTTTTATTTCCTTCAAGTTGCTCCAATACAGCTTCCCACTCGGATTTTGTTTCATAAAAAAAAGTAGAACCGAGAACTTCAAGCGCCAGTGGCAGTCCTCCACAGTAAGCAACTGCTTTTCGTTCAAGTTTAAACAAATCCATGATAGGAGATCTAAATGGCTTACATGCATGCCAACAATAAAGCTCGAGTGATTCACTTGTATCCATTTTCTTCATTTCATATACATTTACCCAATTAAGGAGATCAAGTACATGCTTGTCTCTGGTTGTGATCAATATTACACTCCCAGGAGCAAACCGTCCATGACTTCCACATAATGTTGTCACCTGGTCCTTTTGACTCACATCATCAAGTACTACAAGTACCCGTCTTCATGAGTAAGTATTTTCTCTGTATCAACACTACTTCTATTTATCATCATGCTTGGTACATTAATAATATCTGAAAGAAGTTGTTTTTCAAGAAAATCTTTGCCATTTTCTTGCTTCCAGGTATCATTAATATTTGCAAGGAAACTCGAACCCTCAAAACTGTGACACATCCTATTGTAAATGGCTTTGGCAATGGTTGTTTTACCAATGCCTCTTCTTCCCCATATTCCTACCATGTGAACTTCTTCATGATTGTAACTCAAGCATTTTCGAAGCACATCTTGAGCATAAAAATCTATGCTAACTGGATAGCGTGGGAGGAAGAAATATTTACTATCTAGTATTATATGAACAGAGGCAACAATATTCCCTATGGTTTCACTGCAGGAACAAAATTTGGAATCAGAGAAAAGCACCACCAACATAGAACGTACAAAACATGTAATTTATAGGACCAACATCATCAACAAAAACAAGGGAGATTTGGCATGAAACAATAACAATAAAACAATTTGGAATGATTTGATTTTGACTACTCTAGTATTGGGAATAAATTTATCCAAAGATATCTCCATTTATTGGTGAAATCAATAATATTTATGAAATCCTCAAAGGAAAATTTAATTTAATGCAAGGGATTAGTGGGGGGCAAAATTAACTTATAATACTCCCTCCGGTCCATATTATAAGTAAAAAAATTTCAAATCTTTTGGTTCAATATATAAGCAAATTTTGTTTTCCAATGACTCATTTAATGACATTATTCCTAAAATACCCTTTATTTAATACAAATTTTGTTTTTCAATGACTCCTTTTATTCTCAACTCTCATTACCATAAAGGGTAATTTAGGTAAAATCCTAATTTTTTAACCAAATTAAATGAGATTAACTAACCACCTTAATATGTGTGTTTCATTAATTTTTTGCTTATAATATTAACCGGAGGGAGTACATTGAAACTGAATACCTGAATCTAATACCAATGACCTTATAGCCTAATGGCAGGCAACATTCTTAAGAAATACTTGATATCAATTCGAGCCCTAATGAGCATTTTTCACATTCAGTTTAACTTACCTATCCTTATTCCCTTACAGGGTTTTCAAACCTTTGTATATGGAACATAGAAATATCATTGTTGCAATGTGAACTTAACATGTTTATCCTAATTCATGTCCATTCTAACCATGGTTCTAAATTGTGGTCGCTGCAATGTGAATTACGGCCGTTGCGGCACGAAATAATTTTATGTTCGCACCAATTGTAAAAAAAATAAAAAAATCTATAATTATTGTAATTCTTTATATATTTTTTACAAATGGTGTTATATAAATTTGTTATTCATTTTTAAGACAAATAATCTAATTACTAACATTTAATCTAAATAAATAATAAGTTAACATGCAATATAGGGTATTAATTGATTGAATTTAATAGATGGATTATTAACATATAATTTGAATAAGTACTAGCTTAACATGACTCATCTAAAATTTTTTTTTTTCAAAATTTCTTTAATGTCTCTAAACTTTAATAAAGACTAATAATTAGTTAAACACAAATAAACAACTTATTAACATGTATTAGAAGCTGATAAATGACTAAATAAAAACTAATTAATTATTGATATGATTGTGTATTTTTAAATTTTATTAATAAATAATAAAATTTAAAGAAAATAATGTGGAACTAGAACATTAAAATAAATATTATATGGAACTAGATATTTTATGCACATGCAGAAATAGATGATACTGTAAGTCCTAAAGACAAATTAGGGTGAGTACCAAACCAAAAAAAATAAATTATAAATAACCCAAGTCCCAAAAATATATAGGAAATCTGGTACAAATTAACTTATGCACAAATATCAGTGACTCTTGATTTTCTTTTCTTTTTTTTTTCTTATAAAGTATTTATAGAAGATAAACCCCTCGTTAACTCTGCGCATATAACGAGTGACTTTTGTTTTTTTTATTCTTCTTTCTAATAAATCATTAAACAGAAGAGAAACCCATCATTAAGAGAAAAAGTCTTGAGGACTTCTGAAAATGAAAATGAAAGTTTTCTTCTACTCTATCCCATAGTCCCACTCCCCTCTGTGTTTCTGCCCTTTAGCCATCTTCATTTCATCATCATTGCAGTGAGTGTGAGATTTAATGTGGGACCATGTATATTGGTAAGTGTCATATAAAATTCACCTAATAATAGAGGGTGTATTGAAAAAAAATGTGATGCTAACATTTTTCTTGCAAATGAGTCCTTGATTTATTTAATTGTACGGTTCAATCCTTAAATAACTAAAATTTATCAAACGTTACCAAAGAGGTAGCGGGAAATGAATTTCAATAATTCAAGAACTGAATCATATGTTTATATTAAATAAAAGACTTAGATTGGTAAAGGACCAACATATCATTTTAATCTTTCATTTGAAACATAAAAAATAACAAAATAACAAAAGCCAATAACAAATAAATATTGTAACATATTTACACTATGAACCAATTTTGCATTACCGCATCATTACAAATGTTTTTCTCTTGTAATAACTGTTAATCGGATTATTACTAGGTTGTCCGATGGGTACATCTGTGGATCAATCCTTTAACCATCTAATGTGCGTCATTAACCATAAATAAATTTATAGCGCAGGTATAAAAAGTGGCGTAAAAAAGTATTGTACGATGATAACTTCTCATGAGTGAATGGTATTATTACCTGAGAAATGAGGCATCGAGTGGGTCCCAATCGGGAAAATCAACTTTAAAGAGTTCTGTCTCCGGAAGCTGCCAACCGGAAAAGCAAGCAGCTTCAGTGAGGGCTCTCCTCCAACTCAAATGAGTAGTTCTCTTCACTGATTGAGATGTTATCCTTATGAGTGCATCAAATACAAAACCAAACTCCCCAGTCAGGTTACGTAGTTCCCAAGAGTATACACCACAAAACACTGGCAAGACCACCTGACCCATGGCTCTATGACACTCCATTATTTTCTCCAGCTCCTGCATACAGTCCCTAGAACCACAATAGCCTTTTGTAAAGACAACGACAGAAATCCTAGAACCTTCTATTGCTTGACACTGTGAGGCCAAGGTGCATAGTCCATTGTCCAAGAATGTTTGGATACCAGACATTCCTAACTGTACGTTGAGAGCAGAAATGAAAGAGTTAACGGCAGCATCATCTCTATCGAAGCTGAAGAACACTTGGTGCGGCCATTTGGGTTTAAGAGTGTTTGATGAAGTTGAGGAAGACATGGATTGCAATTTCCAAGTGAGAGGAAGGGATGAACCTGTCACATTGCACAACAAGGAAGAAACACAGGGAACAGGAACAATTTTTTTTTTTTGAGGCAAAAAAGTAAAGTAACAACTAACAACTGGAAATAGGAAAGGGAGGAAAATGATTGTTGGTACGGAAGTATTTTCGTCCACAATAGGATATATGGTATCCAGCTAGCTGTAAGCTGTTGGATATTTTGAATCCATCGGTTATTATAGAAGCACTCATTAGAGTCACTCACGAATCACGATAGTATAATAAAAAGCGATAATATTGCAAGAAAAGTTAAACAACTCCAATTAATTGTTGTCAAATAAAACTAGGACAAAGTTTATATTAATTTAGTAATGTGTAAAATAAGAAAGTAAAGATATATATTCACTCTTAACAAATAAAAATGGATTGAAATATCAGTGAATTTTAACTAATTAAGGGTTTATATATTCTTATTTTTTAACTTTATATTTTTACTCATTTTAGAGAAGTTTAATCTATGAAATTATACCGTCATATAAGTTTTCTTTTAATTTTTCTAACCACGTTAAGCATTACTTATTTGGTGGTTATCTAATTTTTCGTACAGCATGTTTTCGAAATAAATTACATAACTCTTCTTTATAGCAAGTAGGCAAGAAGCTAACTGAAATGCAATAAAATTAATTAATGCTTTCTATTAATGCAACTGAAATGTTATTTGCACATTCTTTTTAATATACACCTTGTTATTGAATAATTCATATTGAAAGTGACTAAATTATATTAATGAAGAGGGTTCCGATCCGATCTAGATTCTTTCATGTTGACATAAAATAGGATATTATCCTGTTGGAAAGGGAAAGAAACATATTTTTTATTAAAAGATTTTTCTATATCTTTTTAACATGACCATCATGTTGCAGGAGAGGATCCACAAACAACCAAATAGAAATCAAACACAAACAACCAATTAGAAATCATTAAAGACAATCATTTTTAATGATATGTCAATTTCTTATTATCTGTTAGAGTATTTAATTTTTCAAGAAATAAAACTAGGACAAAGTTTATATTAATTTAGTAATGTGTAAAATGAGAAAGTAAAGATATATATTCACTCTTAACAAATAAAAATGGATTGAAATATCAATGAATTTTAACTAATTAAGGGTTTATATATTCTTATTTTTTAACTTTATATTTTTACTCATTTTAGAGAAGTCTAATCTATAAAATTATACCGTCCCATAAGTTTTCTTTTAATTTTTCTAACCACGTTAAGCATTACTTATTTGGTGGTTATCTAATTTTTCGTACAGCATGTTTTCGAAATAAATTACATAACTCTTCTTTATAGCAAGTAGGCAAGAAGCTAACTGAAATGCAATAAAATTAATTAATGCTTTCTATTAATGCAACTGAAATGTTATTTGCACATTCTTTTTAATATACACCTTGTTATTGAATAATTCATATTGAAACTGACTAAATTATATTAATGAAGAGGGTTCCGATCCGATCTAGATTCTTTCATGTTGACATAAAATAGGATATTATCCTGTTGGAAAGGGAAAGAAACATATTTTTTATTAAAAGATTTTTCTATATCTTTTTAACATGACCATCATGTTGCAGGAGAGGATCCACAAACAACCAAATAGAAATCAAACACAAACAACCAATTAGAAATCATTAAAGACAATCATTTTTAATGATATGTCAATTTCTTATTATCTGTTAGAGTATTTAATTTTTCAAGAAATAAAACTAGGACAAAGTTTATATTAATTTAGTAATGTGTAAAATGAGAAAGTAAATATATATATTCACTCTTAACAAATAAAAATGGATTGAAATATCAATGAATTTTAACTAATTAAGGGTTTATATATTCTTATTTTTTAACTTTATATTTTTACTCATTTTAGAGAAGTCTAATCTATAAAATTATACCGTCCCATAAGTTTTCTTTTAATTTTTCTAACCACGTTAAGCATTACTTATTTGGTGGTTATCTAATTTTTCGTACAGCATGTTTTCGAAATAAATTACGTAACTCTTCTTTATAGCAAGTAGGCAAGAAGCTAACTGAAATGCAATAAAATTAATTAATGCTTTCTATTAATGCAACTGAAATGTTATTTGCACATTCTTTTTAATATACACCTTGTTATTGAATAATTCATATTGAAACTGACTAAATTATATTAATGAAGAGGGTTCCGATCCGATCTAGATTCTTTCATGTTGACATAAAATAGGATATTATCCTGTTGGAAAGGGAAAGAAACATATTTTTTATTAAAAGATTTTTCTATATCTTTTTAACATGACCATCATGTTGCAGGAGAGGATCCACAAACAACCAAATAGAAATCAAACACAAACAACCAATTAGAAATCATTAAAGACAATCATTTTTAATGATATGTCAATTTCTTATTATCTGTTAGAGTATTTAATTTTTCAAGAAATAAAACTAGGACAAAGTTTATATTAATTTAGTAATGTGTAAAATGAGAAAGTAAAGATATATATTCACTCTTAACAAATAAAAATGGATTGAAATATCAATGAATTTTAACTAATTAAGGGTTTATATATTCTTATTTTTTAACTTTATATTTTTACTCATTTTAGAGAAGTCTAATCTATAAAATTATACCGTCCCATAAGTTTTCTTTTAATTTTTCTAACCACGTTAAGCATTACTTATTTGGTGGTTATCTAATTTTTCGTACAGCATGTTTTCGAAATAAATTACGTAACTCTTCTTTATAGCAAGTAGGCAAGAAGCTAACTGAAATGCAATAAAATTAATTAATGCTTTCTATTAATGCAACTGAAATGTTATTTGCACATTCTTTTTAATATACACCTTGTTATTGAATAATTCATATTGAAACTGACTAAATTATATTAATGAAGAGGGTTCCGATCCTATCTAGATTCTTTCATGTTGACATAAAATAGGATATTATCCTGTTGGAAAGGGAAAGAAACATATTTTTTATTAAAAGATTTTTCTATATCTTTTTAACATGACCATCATGTTGCAGGAGAGGATCCACAAACAACCAAATAGAAATCAAACACAAACAACCAATTAGAAATCATTAAAGACAATCATTTTTAATGATATGTCAATTTCTTATTATCTGTTAGAGTATTTAATTTTTCAAGAAATAAAACTAGGACAAAGTTTATATTAATTTAGTAATGTGTAAAATGAGAAAGTAAAGATATATATTCACTCTTAACAAATAAAAATGGATTGAAATATCAATGAATTTTAACTAATTAAGGGTTTATATATTCTTATTTTTTAACTTTATATTTTTACTCATTTTAGAGAAGTCTAATCTATAAAATTATACCGTCCCATAAGTTTTCTTTTAATTTTTCTAACCACGTTAAGCATTACTTATTTGGTGGTTATCTAATTTTTCGTACAGCATGTTTTCGAAATAAATTACGTAACTCTTCTTTATAGCAAGTAGGCAAGAAGCTAACTGAAATGCAATAAAATTAATTAATGCTTTCTATTAATGCAACTGAAATGTTATTTGCACATTCTTTTTAATATACACCTTGTTATTGAATATATAATTCATATCGAAACTGACTAAATTATATTAATGAAGAGGGTTCCGATCCGATCTATATTCTTTCATATTGACATAAAATAAGATATTATCCTGTTTGAAAGGGAAATAAACATATTTTTTATTAAAAGATTTTTCTATATTTTTTTTTACATGACCATCATGTTGCAGGAGAGGATCCAATTCCGCTGATATATTTTAACTAATCTTGTAAAATTTACTGAACAACAAACTAGCTGCAAGACAGGCACTCACGTGCCTGTCTAACCGTATTTCTAATGCTTTTACTCGTCTTTATTGTATAGATTTATTCAACTTTACAATGTGACGTAATAATATAAAGATAATCATTAAAGACAAACACAAACAACCAAATAGAAATCAAACACAAACAACCAATTAGAAATCATTAAAGACAATCATTTTTAATGATATGTCAATTTCTTATTATCTGTTAGAGTATTTAATTTTTCAAGAATGAAACAGTAAATAATTTTTAATCTATGCTGAAGAAATTAAATAATTAAATAACTTTTTTCATACAATCAAAGTCGATTATCTTTTTTTGACTAATAGCTTAATGAAAGACCATTCATCGTACCAAACGGGGAAAAACATCATTGCCCAACATGCAATTCGGTCGGGGAAAGTTTACCTCGGTTCTATGGTGGACACCTAAAGTTTATGCCAAAAACCGTATTTGTCGGAATCTAGCCGGAACGGAGTGTGACCTATATTTCTAAGGATGAATATTAATGGTGTTTTAGAATATAGCTTGATAGAATGGTGCATCCTGCTCTTACGTATCCCAGATGGGAATCAAAGCTAACGTAGTTCTTTCATAAATATTAGGTGTCTTCCTTCTTTGGGGAGACTTTGTATTTATAGTGTTATTTATAACTGAATCTTTTATCCTGATAAGCCTTTTTATCTTTATCACTGAAGCATGCAATAAAGCAAGGGATGCAGTCTCATAAAAAAAGCAATGGATACAATAATTAAAACATTGTTACACATGATCCTCACGAATTATGCCAACAATATCCATTGCCCTCGTCGTATGTCTTCACGTATTCTTCAGCATTGCTTACACCATCTAGTTCATAGATTTTTCTTTGATTTAAATAGTGGAAGTGGCTTGGATGTCCTGACTTATATTTCTCTGCATTTTAAAATGAAGTATCCCAAATTGTAAAGTATAACAATTAATACTTCGACCAATAAATTATGAAAAGCATAGCCTTAAGTATGTTCTAATTGCTTGCAGCACCAGATAATCTTCCATTTGAATCAAACTGAATTTCCATAAACTACCCAAAATAACTGCAAAAAAAAAAATTTAGTAATCTGCTAATCTCCTTCCTTCCAACGCATTTCTCCACTGCCTAGAAAAAAAATGATAAGTCAAAGAACAAATGAGAAAATCAAAAGTTGAACTCAAGATAAAGAAAATAAAATTTGTGATTATGTATGAATAGTTGCAAGAAGAAGCGAAGACAAACTTGCAGGGATTGTTGGAAAATATCTTACAATGGTGTGGGTAAGAGAAGGATCACACATGAGGATAAATTGGATTGGAATATTTGCTTTTCAATGTTTAAAACAAAAACTAATAGTAACCGCCAAGAAGGATTGATGCAGCATGTTTCTACACTTCAGTAACTGCATGGGTGTAACTACTCATTTATTCATATTATAATATGCGAATTTTGATAAAGTTATATGAGGAGAAGTACAGTTTTTGTGTGTATTTAACTGTCTATGCAAATTACATTATGATGCACACGGATGAGACCAAAAAGGAATATGACCTTTATATAACATGAGCATTTTAGGAAAGTTCAAAAATGGACACCAAAAGTAAGGATTGCCATTATCTATTAATATAAATAACGTGTCAATGAAAATGTGTATATATATATAAACATAATAAATTATTAACACAGGAGAGACAACGCGCTCAAAACTCATCATCCTTTTGTTAAAAAAAAAAACTCATCATGCTATTCTATCTTGTTATTTTTTCCCACATTTCAATTAAGAGACAAAAATATCAAAGTACTAAAAAGTAACAACACATTCTTTTAAGAGTAAGTTTAATTACTATACATTATCGGTATAAAGCTTTTTATACTGTCAACCAATCAAAAATCATAATAGGAGTGTTAGTAACAGACTTTCTAACACACAATTTCCAATACACTCCCTCATAATGGTTGAAATTCATGTGGGTCTCATTAATTCATGTGGATCCCACTTGAATTTTGTAGGATCCACATGAATTTCAACCAATAAGATGGAGGGTATTAAAAAGTGTGTTAGAGAGTGTTGCTGACATTTCTCAAATCATAGTACGAGTGACTTTTAAGGTAATTATAATAAGGCTCAAACATTTTAGCTGATGTGACAATTTATGATTGATTGACAGTGTAAAAAATCTTTACACTGACAGTACATACCAATTAAATCCTTTTAAACATCATTTTTAGTACTCTATTTGAACTCAATTATAAACAAAAATACATAGTTTCGTACTTATTAAGAAAGTTAATTAATTTAGTTTAATTCTCTTAATTTATATAAAAAAAGAATTATAATTACTAAACTACCATTTAATTGTGTCGGGAATATGCAATACTCTTGAAAAAAAATATATGAAGAATTGGCTTAATTGGTTAATTTTCTTGATTTTTGGAATACTTACATTAAACATAATGAGTTGGTTAGATTTTGTTTACATTTGAATCCAAAAAATATATATACTTTTTTACTTATAATTGAGCAAGAGGTAATATCTTATTATTAGGTGAAATTCATGATGAACTTACTATCTTAACACAAAAACACAAATCTTAAATTAAAAAAGATAAAATAATATTTAAAAAATCTACATAAGTCTTTATAAATATAATAAAATACTATCAATTATTTAATTATTGCGACATTTTTATTTATAATGGTATAAAATTCAAAAAGTGTAAAAGTAAAAAATTGTAAAATACAATTAGTAGTATTAGAAATTGTCCAAAAAATATCCGTGAAGCCTCCAATACGAATGGGTGTTCGTTTGAGACAAACACAACAACGGTGTTGAAGTGCCACCGCATCATGGTTAAAGCCTAATAAATCCGAAAAGGCTTACCATAAAGAGTAAACCCACAATAACCGAAATCCACTAAAATATAGAAAATGGCAGAAAGAAACTGTCATAAGCATTGCACATAGAAAAAGAATAAAATTAAAATCCACAAAAAATTTAGAAGTTATTTTATCAGAAATTAAGAATAGAGAATATAGGGCTTTGTTAAATAGTATATTCCAAGGGAGATTATTAGTATTCCTATCAACATATTAAAAAAAAAAATTGAAACTTTACTAGAATGGCTATGGCACTACTACTACGTAAGATATCATCTGAAAGGGCCAGCAACCATACCAAACATACTTCATCACAATGGAGACATTATCTAGATTTTAAGATGCATCATAGATGTGTACTTGTTATATCCAGTCAAAGTTTGCAATATTATAATCACCCATATTTCATCTTCTATTGCAATTGTTGCATTATCTGGTGATAACAAAAGGGTGAAAAATATTTCAGTTTTTTTTTTGGTGCATTGGAAAAGGAAAAAAAAAATTAGCAGAAAGAAACAGAAAGACCTAACCAAGAAGGTAAGCTAACCCCATGCAATCAGCAAGAAGCAAAGGCTTTAAACTGGGAGGAGGAGAGGACCAATGAGAGAGTGCACTATCCCCCTGAGCACCCATCTTAGTCATGCAGTCTGCACAAGTCATCCCTTCGCGAAGGGTATGACAAATCTGAACATCCCACTGCAGTGATAGTAATCAATATCCAAAACGATGCCCACATATAAATGAAAATGACGAGGACCTTGTTGCACCAAATGAATTCGCATCCATGGAATCGGATTCACAAATAACTTTCTTAAACCCTGCATCCCATAGAATCTGAAGGCCCTGCTGCAAAGCTGTTAGGTCAGCTAACAGGCTAGTACCATGCCCAATGAACCCACAAATGCCAGTTGTTCCAGGATTGCCTTGAACACTACCATCCACGTTTAGCTTAATATAATCCGAAGGAGGAATATGTCAGCTAACGAGATGAGCAATATCGTTTCTGCTACTGTTGGAGCTTAACAGGTCACAGTTTGAAAGAGCATCCATCTGAATTTTATGGATAACCACAGCATCTCCCATCACCTTCTGCTCCATGACATGCAAATTATGTGTTCGCCAAATCCCTGCGAGAAAAAGGCAGCTCCTAGCACCAGTTGAATAAGACTTATTCTCCATATTAAAGAAGGTTGAATCATGATGAAACCCCAACCTTTGCCAGAGTCGTTTCGATTGGCAGCAGTCTCTGATTTAAATAGTATTTAAAAAAAGTAATTAGATGCAAGTAAGATAAAATGGTACAACATATGCCAAAACTGGAATGGATAAGTCCAGGATAACAATAATTTTATACATAAAAACAATATTATGATTGACAGTTTTTAAACTTTTAAATGATATGGGAGGTTTCAAGATGCAGATCATCATAGACAGATAGTCTAACTTTTCCATTCAGTTTTATTTTCATCATTAACATGTGTGGACATACTTGGTAGTCAGTACAAGAATTTCCATTTGCTGTGAAGTAATTTTAAATATGTCCAAGAAATAAAACACTATTCTGTGAAGACTTTTTTGCCTCTATAAGAAATCACCAGACAATAAAAACATCCACTGGGAATACTAATCTAAGGTTTAGCAGTTATATAAGCATTATAAGTAAATCAAGTGTCCATTTTCGGTTGCAAAATCTGATCGAACATCCAGATTTTCCCTCACAATTGCAAGCAACTGGCCTCATTGTGTGGTGTGCGTGCATGTGTACATGTGACAGTGTGAGTTATAAAAGGAACAACAGAGAAGAGAAAGACAGGATTGACCATTTTAGCTTTAAACTTTAGAGAATGACCTTTACCATGATTTGCTGATTCTTAAGCACGTCCCTCAGCCAAGCAATTATACAATACAACCATAATGCCTGCTGCCCTATGCCCACATCTTACCCTACCCCATGTAGGTTATGAACCAAAATAAAAATCCAAAAACAAACAATTGGAAGCATCTAATTGCAGTAGCTTTGCAAGCATGGTAAGAATCAAATTTTATAATTCAAGTGCTATAATAAATTGTGGATTATGTCGAGAGAATACTTTCTGGACTTTCGCAGCACTCACTCAAAATTTATCAAAATTCATAAAACACAATTCCCAAGGGCTTCAAAGTAAATTATCACCTATAAGCTATGAAGCACGGACACCGCTTCGAAGTGTCGTGTCGCGTGTCGAACACACCTCGGACACCGACACTTCTCGGACACGCCTTGGGCACGTGTCAAACACCCTTCTGTGGTGTCACAATTAAAAAATATTTTTTTCCGGCTCGGACACCTCTCAAACACTTCTCGGGCACGACTTGTACACTTCTCGAACACTCTTATCATCAAAAAAATTTTTTTTTAAAAAAATCAACTTAGCATTTTGAGATCATGGGTCACCAATCCTAAATATTTTTGAAACAAATATTTTCTAAAAAAGTCATGGGTCACCAACCCCAAATTAGATCTTTTACTTTTTGAGACATAAAGCAAAATGATGCCTCTTAGCATTTTTTGTGAGGCTCATTACCATATGACCTAACTAGTTGTTTTATATATAAAACATGATTCTTCTTATCTTGAGATTATTTTTGTAAGAATTGCATTGTGAAACGACTCTTAGTATTCTTTTTTCAGGATCATTATGAAAATTGTAAAGCTTAACAACTTTGTTTTTAGAAGGTGAATATATATATATATATATAAGCGGTATCCCGGTGTCCTATGTTTTGGACATTAGCCGTTTCGTGGTGTCGGTGTTACGGTGTCGTGAGTCGGTGTTTCATAGCCTATAAGCAGAACTTGTGATTTAAAACTCACACTATAAAAAACAAATAAAGAAAACCACGTCTACTTATGATTGGAACTTGGAAGCTCCTATTATTATCATCCAATTTTTCACATAAGGACTTCTGATTTAAAACACACATTCTGAAAAAACACAAAGAAACCAATGTCTATTTATGATTGAAAGCAAGATAATCATACTTTATAATTAAAAAATTTCAAAAAAGTAAGGTCACAATTTGTTTGTTTGAATGATGTTTGAAGGAATGGGAAAGGGAATGAGCAATATTCTAAAAACCAAAGCCGACCAGCCACTTCGAGTGGTTCCACCATGAATCAGTGCTATGACTGGTCAATCACACAAAACCAGAACACCACAAGCCAGCCTTAGAGCTGTTAAACTGGCATTAAACCATGTGAACCGGTTAACCAGTCACGGTTGAGGTAGTTGACCAGTTCAAGCCTTGACATACAAAATTCACCAAATGTGGAGACAATGAGACTTGAATTGCGTCCTTTCAATTTGGGAATATGCACTCAACCACTAAGCTATTCCCTCCATCCCGTTTTATCAGTCTTTTTAAAGTTTTTGCACAAGAATTTAAGATACTATTAAATAGCTTCAATCAGAGGTCGGAAGGGGCCTTTGGATGCCACGCCACCCCTCAGCCCAAGGTGAGTGATATATATATATATATATAACCCCAATAATATTACATACTATTAAGGGTGCGTTTGGGAAAACAGCTTAATTAAGAGCTTATCACATAAGACCTTATCGCATGAGAGCTTATGTCATAAGTGCTTAAAGAAAGAAAAAGAAAGAAAGGGGCATGAGAGGATTCGAATAGGGAAAAACACGGAGAGGGTGTTTAGTGCATAAGCTCTTATGACAATTCCATGTTCTCCAAAGGTGACTTATGAAAATAAGTCAAAAACTCCTTATGGGATGGCATAAGGTATTTTTATAAGCTCTGCCAATCACACTGCATAAGAGCTTATGTTATCAGATAAGTCAAAAGGAGCTTAAATAAGCTCTTCCAAACGCCACCTAAGTCCTCTCAACGAGGTGATCCTACTTATGCTCTTAAATAAAATGTAAAATTTAAAATACTTATAGAAAAACATATAAGTCATAAAAGTATTTAGTTTTTAATCTATTATGTATATTTACTTTGCTCAAATAAATTACTTTTTTTGGTATATACTATAAGAAATGATGGATATTAAATTAAATGTGTATCTATTATATGAAAAATAATTTGTTTTATTATATTATTGTTTCTTTGTTTTGAGTCATTTAGCTTAACAATTTCTCAACCAATATCACGTCATTTACTTTGTATGTCCTAATTTGACAAACTTATATTCAGTCTAATAATCAAACATGTTTGTCTAAACGATATTTTTGTCATATTTATTCACAACAATTATTATAATAATTCATATTTTCAAGTTAAGTGGGTGATGAAGTGGCAAAAAAGTCCACATGTCTGTTTATAATAGGAGAACAGCACCACAAGCACCAAGGTACTGCAGGTAGGTTTTGTCCTATTATAAATTATCTAATTTCAACATTTTTACATATACACTCTTCTAATCATAAGTATAAAAGTAACTTCAAATAATAAACTCCCACAATTTATGTGTACAAAAAAATATTGAAATTAAGGCCAAAAAAACCAGGTGTTTGGAATTCATAAAGAAATTCATGGCGTTAGGAAACACTCAAAGGAAATAAATACCTGACAAATAAACCTAGTTAGGAATTGATAAAGGAGATAGATGTGCATGGAAGATGATTTACCTGGCCATAAAGGTGGTCTTTGTCTTCGATAATTGTGGAGCTCCAGAAAAAGAAATAATAAACAACTTTCCAAACAAGGGTGAATCTCATTTCAACATTGTTTCTTGACCACTCGGTTGAGCTCCGTCTCCCGACTACTCGATTGAGCTCCGGCTCTCGACTTATTATTTGAGCACGCAACTACAGCGCAAGTCTTGGAAATGATGCTGTGAAGGCCACGCGTCAGCACAACATCAGTAATCACCTCCACCTCGGCTCCCACGAAAAAGCTTCCACGCCATCGGCTCAAAGCTTGGGGGGACTTGTGTATAAGTCGAGATATAGAGTTCGGCACTCCGAAAGCATCAAGCTCGATCACCCGAGCTGCTCACCGAGTTGGAGGATGTATATATATGTATAAAGTATAAAGCTCGGTCAATCACCTTGCCGAGCCTAAAGACAAAAAGATGAAACCAAGTTCCTGAGCTCGGCTAACATCATGAAAGCTTTTACGCCTAATCAGCTCAAAGCTTGGGGGGCTTGTATACTGGCCGAAGAGTGAAACCCGGCCACCGAGCTCGAATACCCGGCCCAGTCCGGAAGTTAAAGATAATAAGTTAAAGATCACTTAATTAAGGGATAGGATATTGATATTAAATCCTGATATTATCTGAAATAACCTTATCTGGTTAAAAGAGATAATATCCCTTAAATTAAGGAATCACATCTCAAAAGAGATTTAAGAGATAAATCAGATCTCTAAAGGATATTTAAGAGATAAAATCAGATCTCTAAAAGATATTTAAGAGATAAATCAGATTTCTAAAAGATATGGGAATCCTATTATAAAAGGAGGAGTACCCATGATAGAAACTCACTTTTCACTGAACCCCGGTAACTCTCCCTTAAGCGTATTAGAGGAACTAGCTTGACCAATAGACTATCAGATAGTCCTTGCTTGCTAGTATCCATCGGATACAAGATTGGGGGATCGAGATCACCGTACCACCAAGGGTTGAACCTAGAACTACGTCTGGCTTTGATTCCCATTGGGAAACGTAGGACCGGAATATTACATTCTGTCAAGCCAAAGTCTAAAACAACCCCAATTATCCACCCCTGGTTGGACGTTCTACGGCGAGGTTCCGGCAAACCGGATCTCGGCAGGAACAATAAAGGAGATAGATGTGCAAGATGATTTACCTGGCCATAAAGGTGGTCTTTGTCTTTGAAAATTGTGGAGCACCAGAAAAAGAAATAATAAACAACTTTCCAAACAAGGGTGAATCTCATTTCAACATTGTAAGTCTCCAAGCCCAATCATGCTAGATTTAGCAAGAAGGGAGAGTTCGAATTTCAAAGTAACATGGTTCAGCGCATAAAACAAAAGATATTAGGTACTTGCTGGAGCATATGAATACTTTCCACCATCAGGTAGTAGACCATCCTTGGCCATTTCAGTTAGCATGTTTAAAACAGCATTCATGTTACCTTCTTTGAAGTTAATTTCAATAAGTACTTTTGCTAGCTCAGCATCATTGAGCCTACAGCTCCTCAATATGTTCTGCATTACCTGACTCAACTCATCATTCATCCCTTCTCTGGACAAAGCTTTAATGAGAGCAATTACAGTCACAGTATGAGAAACAAAACCACAATGCATCATCTCCTTGTACAGATTATATGCCTTTTGAACATTTCCATATCTACAATGTCCATGTATTAGTAAATTATAAACAGCTCCATTAGGCTTATAATTCCTTTGAAGCATTGTTTTAAATACTCGATATGCTTCATTCATTAAACCCCTCATGCTAGATCTTATTGGCGAAGTACATGGGCTGGATGTTGCAGAGAGCTATTTTCAGAATCTGAGTGAGAATGATAAAACTGAACAGCTTCATGGTGCTCTTTTAAATTGTTATGTTAGAGAAGGCTTAGTTGATAAGTCACTCTCCCAGATGAAGGATATGGGTTTTGTTTCTCCTCTCAACTGCAATAATATAATGTGCCTCGGCTCTATACACAAACGGATCAACTCGAGAAAGTCCCTGGTGTTATGACACAAATGGAAGAGGATGGTGTGTCTCCTGATACTTTCAGCTACAGGGTTTGCATAAACTCTTATGGTGTGCGAGATCCGATCTTGTGAATATGGAGAAACTATTGGTGAAAATGGAACGGGAAAGCCACATTGACATGGATTGGATGACATATTCTATGGTGGCTAACCACTACATAAAAGCAGGTCTGACGGAGAAAGCTATGATCTGCCTGGAGAAGTGTGAATATACGGCAGACAAACGCAATGCGCTTGCCTACAATTATTTGATTTCACAATATGCTAGTCTTGGGAACAAGAAAACCATGATGAGACTTTGGAAAGTCCAGAAAGCAAACTGTAAGAAGCAACGTAACAGCGAATATATAGCCATGTTGAGTTCTCTGGTGAAGCTAGGGGAGCTTGATGAAGCTGAAAAATTGCTTGATGAGTGGGAGTTATCTGGTAACTGTTATGATTTCAGAGTGCCAAACATCCTTCTGATTGGGTATTCTCAGGGAGGATTGACGGAAAAGGCAGAAACAATGCTACAAATCATGGTTGTGAAAGGGAAGACGCCTATTCCTAACAGTTGGGCTATTATTGCAGCTGGGTATGTGGCCAAGGAGAACCTGGAGAAGGCATTTCAGTGCATGAAGGAAGCTGTGGCTGTACGGGACAAGAATAAAGGTTGGAGACCAAAACCTGATGTCATTTCCAGCATATTAAGTTGGGCAGCTAATAATAGGGACATGGATGAAGTTGAAGATTTTTTGAATTCATTAAAGACTGTGGTTTCAATGTATAGGGACATGTATCGGTCCTTGATCAAGGTATATGTTAGATGTGGAAAAGAAGTAGATGGGATTTTAGTGAGTATGAAAGCTGATAAGATAGAGCTCGATGAAGAAATAGAGGAAATCCTTGGCTCTAAATCGCAATAAACAAAGGTGTTATCTCAAACCAAATTATCTGTGGAGGGAAATTTTCCTTTGTTAATAACATTTGGAAAACAAATTTACTTATGCATGAGAGTGTAACAAAATGCATGAATGGTATATTAACAATGCATGACTTAAAGTACTACATGCACGAGCATACAATGAATAATAATGAGTGTAACAGGATGCATGAATGAATGACATATTAAGGCGTATGTGGAATGCATGCAGAAAATCATTATGATGCATGAGATATAAATGTGATTATTCATGTTGCAGAAAAAGGTGGAATGTGCTCCCTTTTGTCCTACATGGGTCATATCCTAAAGTTTGAACTTATGAGGTCAAGACCCTAGTATGGTAGGCTGCTAATGGCATTTTATGTGTATGACTTCCGGGACAGATCTAGACCCCTAAACATATGGTCCCCGAATTACCCTCATCTTAAAAGATGAGGACCCGAATCCATGAACCTCAGCACATGGACCAATAAGTCACAATATGGCAGTCCATGTTCCGATAGCAATCCAGGAGGGAGAATCAATTTCTGTCAGGGATACAAAAGCATCACAATAACATCACTGAAGCCCCTTCTAAACTTATGGCATTCCAAGACTCGGGTATAGAGCCCAAAAGTGTGTGAATATGTGATGGTGACGTGTGTGTTGGGAGCAAGCAAACCTGCACAATAACTTACTAAAATAACACTACCCAAACCTGTAAAAAGAACAAACGACACAATAGTTTTCTATCCTAGGGTTGCCAAAATATATACAAAGGCATATAAAAGGATATTTATAAAAACAAATTAAACAACAAAATAAAAAAAGAGGGGTAAGTCAACTAAATAAAATCATTAAAAAGCACAACTAACTATGATAGGTCTGACTCTCAAACGTCCCCAGCGGAGTCACCAACTGTCTGTTGATGGAATCTAGGCAAGTATACCTAGTCGTATAAGTAATACGGTGATGAGACCGGATATCATTATCAGGGATCGCGGACAAGTACCACTTCGCAAATCGGACTACTATCTAGACGATCGTTTGGATGGAAGGGAGCTCTTAATATGTAACAAAACAAACAAGAATAAAATATTTTTGGTCTTTTAGGAATTTTAACAAACACTTAACAAGCGAAAAGAGATGTGGTTAACAAACGGATGAAATTGTCAGGGTTAGACTACACTAATCTTCCATTGATTGCAATGAAATGGTTAATAATACAAGTCCTAATTCATTTATGACAATCAAACCTTCTAAAATACTCAAACCCTAATTCCTTAGGTGGAATGAGCCTAAAACCCCAAATTAAACCCTAATTCCTTAGGTGGATTAACATGAGATTTTGCATAAAGAGCCAAGATTTATAAGATGGCAAGCACCCCATGACCTATTCCTAGATTCATGAACTACTTGGCATTTGATTCATGAGCATGCCTTAACATCAATTTTCCAATTGTCTATCAAAGCAACAAATCATTCCAAGGGTGATCAAGCCAAGAAAAGCATTAAGCATGGAATCAAATACTCATAAAGAAGTAGGAACTTGTATTAAAACCAAATCAAGAGACAACCAAGTTCAGAAAAACAAACATCTAACCCCAACAAGAAGGGGATTAGCTATTCATAGTTATAGAGAAAACAGAAATCAAAACAATAGAGACAAAGGAGAAGAAGAACTCCATGGAAGCCTTCCACAGCCGTCACCACTGCCCTTGACTCAGAGAATGCTCCTCTAGGGTTCCGAGTCTGTCTAGGTTAAAAGTCCCTCCAGGTCTCCCCCTTTTCTGTTCTGCCCAGATGCCTTTTTATAGATTAGGCGTGCGTCACGGCCGTGATGGCCATCACGGCCAGGCCGTGACGTGTTCTGCCATGGGCACGCTTTCAAATTTTGGAGCATCACGGCCGTGATGTTCATCACGGCTAGGCCGTACTGAGTTCTGCCTGTTAAGGGGCTGATTCAGCTGGTCTGTCGCGGCCGTGATGGGCATCACGGCTAGGCCGTGACAGCTTCTGACTTTTACCTTCTTTCTTTCCAGCTCTGCTTGATCATGGCTGTGATGGTCATCACGGCTAGGTCGTGATGGTCATCACGGCTAGGCCGTGATGGGCTCTGTTTGGCTCATTTTCTTCACTTTTCAGGTTCTATCTTCATCCAAGCTCCATCATGGCTCATCTTGGGCATTTAATCCTTAATTTCTGCAAAACAACACCACAAAACCGCCTTACCTGTTCCAAGATAAAAACTAACTAAAAATCAAATTAAATATGCCTAAACTATATGAAAATGCATGCAAAATGTACATGAAATATGAGGTGAAACCACACTCATCAAATCACCCTAAGCTTAAGACTTTGCTTGTCCTCAAGCAATCACCAAGGCCAGAAGATATAAATAATCAGAGCATGGATAGTGAACCAAGAACCCGAGTAGTAACTAATCCAAGTAACAAACATTTTCAAATAATTCACCAAGAGACAATCAATTTCAAGTCCAATTAGAAGCTTAGGTTTCCTAGACTCATGTTCTCACTGATTCGGACACTCTTTTTCACCTCACTCAAGTGTTTAAGGATATATGATAATTCGCTCAATTTCCTCAAGGAATGAATTCTACTATAAGCTTGACTATTAACCAAATCTCTACTTTATTAATGAAAACAATTAAGAATCAAGAGGTCTTTTACTTTGGTTGTAATGGGGCCATGGGATTAATCGTTAGGTGGGGAAATCAAGAAAAGGAAATTTCAAGAAGGCTAGACAAAATATCAAGCATTGCACAACACGGCACTTTCTAAAATACCTTTTTGGGTTTTGATTCATTTTTCCACCTTTCTTTCTTTCTTTTCATTTTATTTCTCACTTCCTTTTGTCATCCCCTTCTCTATACTCCTTTTTATTTTTTTATTTTTTTTATTTTCTGGAGAAGGGGAGATTTTCAATTCAAGAGAAATATTTTTCTAACTTTCTCATCCCATACTTTTTCAACTACCTTTTTACCCTTTTTGTAATACTTTAAAAGGTTCCATACCATGCATATTCATCAATGTAATTCAAGGTACCAAGAAAAGTATTTTATTCTTTCAGGCTCAAAATTGGGCAACTAAGGGGTAGCATTTAGTCAATCAAAGCTCAGAAGGCCGAAAAAATACCTAGTGCCTCAATCATTTTCAAAAAATGTTTTAAAAAATTTTTAAGCTTCAAAACGGTTTCAGGTCAAGTTCTAGAGACTACAATCCAAGAGGAATAAAACACTCTATTACAAAGAATGGGGTATATTTAGTGAGTACCCCTTTTTGGCTCAAAGATCTCACATTTAGTAGTTCGGGAATCAATGAGAAACACAAATCTACGGAACCACATGCTAATTATCAACTATCAACGATCATCTCAAGAATTTTTATTTGTAGCCTTATCACAAGAATAAAAAAAATTGGGTTCAAAAATTCACTATCTCAATTTAATTGGCACTCAGTTCTCTCAATTGGATGCATAATCTAAGCAAGGGGCAATCTAATCATGTGATCATGCAAAACTATGCCTATATGAATGCAACATGAAAAATGCAAAAATACCCCTACCCCAAGCTTAAAAACTTACATTGTCCCCAATGTAAATGATCAAGTCGGAGATAGGAGAAAAATGGAACAACTCACCGAGGTGGTAGCGGGTGTTGGCTCACAAGCCTAGGCAAAGGGAGACTAGAAATTGTGTCACGGCCGTGACGCTCATCACGGGCAGGCCGTGATCAATTCTGGTCCATAGGAAGAAGCCTGTCACGGCCGTGACCTCCATCACGGCCAGGCCATGATGCTCTCTGATCTTCAGGGTCCTCTCATCACGCCCGTGATGCTGATCACGGGCAGGCCGTGATCCTTTCTGGTCTTCACGGTTAGCTCATCACGGCCGTGACCAGTGTCACGGCCTAGGCGTGATGGTTGCTGACTTTGCTTGTGCTTGCCATTTTTGCTTCTCCTTCCTCCTTACCCTGAAAACACTTAACAAATCTATTAATTTATTTTCCTCTTGATCTTCTCAAATTATTCAAGAGTTAAATTCAAAAACGAATGGAAAAAGGGAAAGAAAACTTGGGTTGCCTCCCAATAAGCGCTTCTTTAACGTCACTAGCTTGACGGGCAGGTGATCTCTAAGAAGGTGTTTTAAGAGGGATGGAGACTGCTTGACGATCAAAGTCTCCTCCAAGGTAGTGCTTGAGCCTTTGCCCATTAACAGTGAAAGTTCTTCTGGACGATGGATCTTCCAATTCAACTGCACCAAATGGAGAAACTCACTTGACATAGAATGGACCCGACCACCTTGATCTCAACTTGCCCGAAAATAGCTTGAGACGTGAGTTAAAGAGCAAAACTGATTGGCCTTCTTCAAAATTCTTGGGAAGAATGTACTTATCATGCCAAAACTTTGTTCTTTCCTTATAGATTCTTGCACTCTCATATGCCAAGAGTCGGAATTCATCCAACTCATTCAATTGCAACAGTCTCTTGTCCATAGCCAGCTTCGTATCAAAATTCAAGGCTTTCACTACCCAAAAAGCACGATGTTGGAGCTCTACCGGAAGGTGACATGATTTTCCAAACACTAATTGGTAGGGTGACATACCAATAGGTGTTTTATATGCAGTCCGGTAGGCCCAAAGTGCATCATCCAGCTTCTTTGCCCAATCTTTTCTCGCATTATTCACTGTTTTCTCCAAGATCATCTTCAATTCCCGATTAGACAACTCCACTTGCCCACTAGTTTGTGGGTGGTATGGTGTGACAACCTTATGATTGACCCCAAACTTGGCAAGCACCGCATTTAACTCTTTGTTGCAAAAATGAGTACCCCCATCACTAATAATGGCTCTAGGGGTTCCAAATCGGGTAAAAATGTTCTTCCTCACAAAATTAACCACCGCTTTTGCATCATCTTTCATAGTTGGGACAGCTTCTACCCATTTACTCACATAGTCAACCGCAACCAGAATATACTTGTTGTTGTAGGATGATGGGAAAGGACCCATGAAGTCGATCCCCCACACATCAAAGAGCTCCACCTCTAAAATACCCTTCAAGGGCATCTCATTTCTCTTGGATATACTTCCGGTTCTTTGACACTTGTCACACTTCATTACCCAAGCTCTAGAGTCTTTAAAAATGGTAGGCCAAAATAAACCACTTTGCAAGACTTTCATGGCGGTTCTCTCACCACCAAAGTGTCCTCCATAAGGTGAGTTGTGGCAATGAGTCAAAACCCCATTAATCTCTTCTTCTTGAATACATCTTCTAAGAATTCCATCCGAACCTCTTTTGAAAAGGTAAGGTTCATCCCATACATAGTATTTAGCATCATGGATGAGCTTCTTCCTTTGTTGTTCATTGAAGTCCTTCGGAACCTTGTTTGCTGCCTTATAATTTGTAATGTCCGCAAACCAAGGTGCCACTTGCACCCTAAACAACCTCTCATCCGAGAATTCTTCTTGAATTGGCAACTCATCTTTTACCTGAATCTCTGCTTGTGGAAGCCTAGACAAATGGTCGGTTACCACATTCTCCACTCCTTTCTTGTCCTTTATATCTAAATCAAATTCTTGGAGCAATAGTACCCACCTAATGAGCCTTGGCTTGGCATCCTGTTTAGTCATGAGATACTTCAAAGCGGAATGGTCAGTGTACACAATAGTTTTAGAGCCAAACAAGTAAGATATAAACTTATCAAATGCAAAAACTACAGCAAGCAATTCTTTTTCAGTCGTGGTATAGTTCAATTGAGCATCATTCAGCACACGACTAGCATAGTAAATAACATGCAATATTTTATTTTTCCTTGGACCCAAAATGGCTCCCACCGCATAGTCGCTTGCATCACACATTAACTCAAATGGCAAACTCCAATCTGGAGGTGCAATGACCGGTGCGGTGGTGAGTTTTTCCTTTAAAAGTTGGAAAGCATGCATGCAATCATCATCAAACACAAAAGGAGTATCAACTACCAAGATTTTGCACAAGGGTTTTACAATCTTTGAAAAGTCTTTTATAAATCTCCTATAGAAACCCGCATGCCCTAAGAAGCTTCTAACACCTTTCACATTTATGGGAGGGGGGAGTTTTTCGATTACTTCAATTTTTGCCTTCTCAACTTCTATCCCCCATGATGAAATCTTATGACCAAGAACTATACCTTCCCTAACCATGAAATGACATTTTTCCCAATTTAGAACAAGGTTAGTTTCTTGGCATCTTTTCAAAACACATGCAAGATTTTTCAGACAATCATAAAAAGAATTACCAAATACGGAAAAATCATCCATAAATACCTCAATGAATTTTTCAGTCATATCTGAAAATATGGAAAGCATGCACCTTTGAAAAGTGGCGGGTGCATTACACAACCCGAATGGCATCCTCCGATATGTATAGACGCCATAGGGACTAGTAAAAGCGGTCTTCTCTTGGTCCTTTGGGTCAACCACAATTTGGTTATACCCTGAGTATCCATCAAGGAAGCAATAAAAGGCATGGCCTGCCAATCTCTCTAACATTTGATCAATGAAAGGCAAGGGAAAATGATCTTTTCTTGTAGCCTTATTCAATCTTCTATAATCAATACACACCCTCCATCCGGAAATGGTCCTTGAGGGAATGAGTTCATTTTTATCATTTGCAACAACCGTCATCCCCCCTTTCTTAGGAACAACTTGGACCGGACTCACCCATGGACTATCGGAGATTGGATAAATTATACCCGCATCCAAAAGCTTCACAACCTCCTTCCTTACAACTTCTTTCATGGGCCTTGGATTTGTTTTATGCCACTTGTCAGCAGCAGAATAAAAGAAATGGAGATGTCCAATTATCCACTAAATGGAGAGGATTTGAACTCAGAGATAAGATAGTGTTAATAAACATCCAATAAAAATTCTCTCCATCAATTATTTATTGTTTTTTGCTTATAAAAAAAGCATATTTATTGTTTTCTTCTTTTTTATCATGTTTTTCATCACTCCCAAAACATTAAACACCCCATCAGTTATATGGTATCCATATATGGTGTCAAAATTTGTATCCAAATATTATTATTGTATCCGAAATGGAATCAAGTCGACCCTATATGTTAACATAATTTATAATTTTGAATATTATGAGTATTAAATCATCATTTGTAGAAGTATGAAACTAAGAGTATGTTATACTTTATACTATTTTGTTTGAACAATAAATAAATAAACTTTGATACATTATCATATTATGGAAAAAAAATTATTGATTTAATTTAAAAAGTCTTATTACTTATACATAAGCCCTGTTTGGTAAAAATTAGTAGATAGCGGATAACGGATAAGCTAGCTGATAGCGGATAATGGATAAACTAGCGATTTGAAGTATTTGATGAAATTTACAGTTGAACTATATAATAATTATAAAATGCCATAAAAGAACATGTTTATTTTTTTAATATAAATTCTATTTATGCACATATATATAAATATATATTATATTTATTTTAAAATAATTATCACTTCTATTACTTTAATTTATTTTAAATTATTTATCATCTAAAAAGATTAATTTTTAATTTTTAATTTTTAATTTTTTTTAATAAATGAAGTGAGATAATTAATATGATTTTTATATAAGTTTTATTATTTTAAAGAGAAAAGTATATTATCTATTGTTTATCCTGGATTTTTTTTTTATAAACATGGATTAAGGAGTAGAAAATATTAGGATTAATATTTCCTTTTATATTAAGGTGAGGATAAATGAAGGATTTGTTTTTTTTATAAGCAAAATTATCATTGTAAACGGTATAACCGGTATCACAACCCATAATACATTACACAAATGTACAATCTGACCCAAAACCATCTAATACTGGGACAATCCCCAATAATAGTAGCAACCCACACTGAATCTGACCAAACTGCATAGTACGTAACACAACACAAAAACAGCTGCAAACACTACTTAGCATCTGCGCAAAACCACGCCAACGAACAACTGACCATAAACTCTTAATCAACTACACACAGCACATGAAAACCAAAATTGCATAAAACCAACTACTACAGGGATACAACAAACAAAAAACACAACATAGACCCTGCAGCACGTCTTTGATCACTTCAAACAATCCCAAGGCAGCTTCTAACATTAGAGAACCAGTAGACCAGATCACCAGAGGATATTTGAACCCCGCACTTCGAGCGTTTAACCAAGACCATGATTTTAACGTAACCCTCTCTATTATAGATGCTGAATCTGTATTTTTAGAGTGAAACACAGATTCATTCCTCCATAGCCAAATTTCCCAAATTATGAAACATCAAATTGTTTTCCAAAGATATCTATTTGCAGCGCTGTAATTCGGTAGACTAGAAAATTGCAAAAAGTGTGGCTTACATTGTTGTTGCAGACAAGTTGAAAAACCACTCCACCTCAAGCATTCATTCCATACCTGTGTATATGCTGGGCATTGGAAGAATAAATGTGATTAAAATAGTAAGGATAAAAATGAGAGAAAATTTATAATCTATAAACTATAAGCTCAAACACTGCTTCAATTAGTATTTGGAAGAAACGTTATAGGGTCTATTTGGCAAGGCCAAGCTGCTAGCTTGTAGCGAATGAGAAAGTAACCATGTTTGGTACCTATTTTCTAAATAGCTTATTGCGTTTTTTCACTAGTTTATAGCATTTCTTCCAAACACTAATTGAAGTAGCTAGTAGTGGTGGCAGCTTGCTTCACGACTGTGAGATGGAAAAGGAAAGGAGAAGGTGGTAGCTTGCTTCATTGTGCATGTGTCCAGTGGCTAAGGGAGAAGGGAACCTTACCTTTCTCTTGTGGTGATGGTGGCACCAGATAGAGTGGCACGTGACTCGCGAACAAAGGACGAAGAGACAACCAATAGAGGGACAGATGGGGCTTCGGTGGTGGCTCCAATTTCTGAGTTGTGGTGGAGGCTCCAGCGATGGGTGGCATTTGGAGGCAAAGAGCTTAGGGGGTGGGGAGACTTGCAGCGAGTGAGAGTTTCTTCCATACACTAATGGAAATAGTGGTGGTGGTGGCATGCTTCACGAGACTACGTTGGAAAAGGTACGGAAAGGGTGGTATCTTGTTTCATTGTGCATATGTGCAGTGGCTAAGGGAAAAGGGAACTTGATAAGCCTCTGGCCTATCTAGTTTTATAACTAGTAAGACCATGGTTTTTGTGCTAATTATTCAAGTTTAATCTCGTTTTCGCCCAAATTTGGATTTAATTGTTCTCAAGCAACATTTTGGGTCTCTTAAGTAGTTTTAGGATATTTTAGTTAATTTTGAGTCAAATAAATCATTTAATGCTATTTTATATTTTCAGGTTAAGGAAGAGCAAAAAGGGCAAGGCCAAACACAGTCAGAAACCATCACGCCCAGGCCGTGATGAGCTGCCCATGAAGATCAGAAAGGATCACGGCCCAGCCGTGATATCCATCACGGCCGTGATGAGAAGGACCCTGAAGATCAGAGAGCGTCACGGCCTAGCCATGATGGAGGTCACGGCCGTGACAGATCAGCACCCTTGGACCAGAATTTATCACGGCAAGCCCGTGATGAGCATCACGGCCGTGATGCTCCAAAATTTGAAAGCGCGCCATGGCAGAACACGTCATGACCTGGTCGTGATGGCCATCACGGCCATGACGCGCACCTAATCTATAAATAGGCACCAGGCAGAACAGAAAAAGGGGGGACTTCTGGAGACCTTTACCCTAAGGGGACCTGGAGGGGGGAGAGACCTGGAGCAGACTTGGAACCCTAGGGGGGCGACGGCTAACCCTAAAGGGACGTTCTCTAAACAAGGGGCTGCGGTGACGGCTGTGGAAATCTTCCATGGAGTCTTTCTTCTTCCCTTATTCCTATTGTTCTGGTTTTGGCTTTCTCTTTTGTAATTTCTGTTACTATGAGTAGCTAAATCCCCTCTTGTTGGGGTTAGTTGTAGCTTTTCTGAACTTGGTTGTCTTTTGATTTGGTTTTAATACAAGTTTCTAATTCTTTATGAGTATTTGATTCTATGCCTAATGCTTTTCTTGGCTTGAAAACCCATGGAATGATTTGTTGCTTTGATAGACAATTGAAAGATTGATGTTAAGGCATGCTCATGAATCAAATGCCAAGTAGTTCATGAATCTAGACATAGGTCTTGGGGTGCTTGCAATCTTATAAATCTTGACTCTTTATGCAAACTCTCATGTTAATCCACCTAAGACATTAGGATTTAATTTGGGGTTTTAGGCTCACTCCACCTAAGACATTAGGGTTTGAGTATTTCAGAAGATTTGATTGTCATAAATGAATTAGGACTTGTGTTAGTAACCATGTCATTGCAATCAAGGGAGGATTAGTGTAGTCTAACCCTGACAATTTTATCCATTTTTTAACTTTGCTTGTTAAGTGTTTGATAAAATTCCCAAAAGACCAAAAATATTTTATTGCTTTATTTTATGTTTTGATCTCTCTTCATACCACATTTTAGTCTAGATAGTTGTATAATTTGTGAAGTGGTAATTGGAAACTGATCCTCGTGGGAACGATATCGGTCTCACCACCATATTACTTGTACGACTAGGTATACTTTCCTAGAATCGTCCAACAAGTTTTTGGCGCCGTTGCCGGGGATTAGTTTTGTCAATATCATTAGTAACAAATGAGACAACTAATTTAGACATTTTTATTTTTTTCTGTATATTTTTATCTCTTCTTTTGGATTTTGTTTGTTAGGTAGATTTTTAAATTTACAGGATTATGGATTACAGTCATTACTATCCATCCAATGAAGAAATTGAGATGTGTGAGCTACAGTTGCGGGTAGATATGCTACAACTGTCCACAACCATCCAGCAAGTGAGTAATGCATTGTCTAGGGTGACAACCTCTCCTCCACCATTGGTAGTCGATTTTCAATGGGGAAATCAATATCCCAACACCTACACTCCATGGTGGGGGAATCCTCCAAACAATACCTGGATTGATCAAGAGGAACATTGGGAATCTTCCACACCTCCATATCAACCACAACCATCTCAATGGTATGATGAGCCATCACCATTGGAAGTTGCTTGGGAGAACTTCACATCCACAACCACAGTCAATTTTGAGCAACCTATTCCGGATGGTCTGTCTCACTTGGAGGTTGTTTTGGAGAACTTCATGGCAACAACAATGGAAAGTTTAAAAAATCGAGAATCTACCATTCGAGGTTTCGGGGCACGTATTGAGAAAATCTCCAACCAACTATCTGAAATGCCAAATGGGATCTTGATGGAGCATGATGAAGATGATGGAATAATGGATGAAAAGGAAGATGAAGAGGTGGGAGCAACCGAGTCAAGAAGAGAAGATCATGTTTGTGAGAACATGGTTGCACCATTTTCCACTGAACCCTTGACTAAAAAGATTGAGAGGAAGAAGCGTATGGAGGACATCTATTTCACCATGCTAGAGGATGATGAAGAAATTTTGGGATTAGATGATTTTATTGGTTCCTATGCATGTGTTGATTGTGATGGGAGAAATACCTGTGTGGTTTGTGCTGAGATTACTGCATATATAGAAGGTGATGGATTTGATAATGCAATGAGTGAAAATTGTGCAGAAGTCAAAGCAGCACCAGTGATCCTCTCCACTTGTTTGTCACCTCCCATTGTGAAGCAACCAACGATGGAGTTCAAGCCTCTGCCTGAGAAATTGGATTTTGCATCTTTAACTATGAAGGCACCATGGCCAGTCCAAGAGGTTGAACCCCATTTGTGTTGGGAAGACTTTGTTGATAAAGAGGTCATCTTTGACCCGGGAGATATTGAAAAGTCCTTCACACTTGAAGAAGTGACCATGATTTTCGAGCGCTCACTTTCGTATTTATGCTGCATGCCACGGGATCCGGGAGGATTATATTACATTTTGAGTATTCCTTGGCCGTTGTATCACAGGCAGTGGGATCCCGGTGGAAGCGCCTTCATGAGTTTTTCTAAACCTTTCTCTTTTTAATTATTTTGCTTTTCTTTATTTGAGTCGTATGTGTGCGAGTCTTGTGTCGGTGAGCTTGAATGGATTTTATTAAATTTAGCATAGATGTATGGCATGATATATGTTGACTGTTGATGATTTCCCCCTAGGTTTTGAAAATTGAAAATTGACCCCCATGTGAAAAATTGAAAATTGAACTTTGAGAAATTTTATTGTGATTGCATAATTTATGATAAGTTTGGGGTGAAGGGATGCACACATTAGGGATTGTATCTCGGTCAAACAATTTGCGAAAAATGTCCAGCTGAGGAATTTGAACCTCCAACATTGTTTTTAATTGTGTGAATCACTTTTAAGTTGCACTTTCCCTAATTTGCTTGAATCTCTTCATGGTTTGCATGTTTATATGATTGCATCAAATGATTTAGGCAATTTTCTTTGAAATAACTACTTGGCCTAAAAAGAACCATCCCTAATGCATGTTCCCTAGTTAGCCACATTGAGCCTAATAAGCCTATTGTTTCTTGATGACCTTATGTTATAAGCCAAAAATCCAGACCAGAACCATGTTAACCAAATCTTAGGATTTAGGAGAGCATGGATGCTTAGCGAGAGAAGGGTTGCAAGAAAATAAGTTTGGGGTGGCTACAAGGGTTTGATATGTTATTTTGGGTTGAGAAAAAGAAAAACAAAGGTTGAAGCCGAAGGCAAAAATAAAAAAGAAGAAAAATAAAAAATTGCCAGAAGAAAGGGGCAAAACAAAAGGGTGTCAAAGGAAATAGGTTGTAGCCACCCAAAGCGTCAAAAAGAAAAATGGAAAAAGGAATTAGAGTGAAAATAATGGTGTACAAACCTTCATGCTCTCTTAATTCCTAAGGATGTAAAGCCTAGTACCTTTGAATATCCTACCTTTAGCCAGGCCCCATTACAACCTTTAAAAGACCTTTTGATGTTGCATGAATGTTTTCGTGGGAACTATTTTTGAGATGAAAATCAAATTCATGGGAAGTGCTCTTGAAATGTGAAATTGAGTGAAAGTTGATAGCCTAGACAAATTGAGCGAAGGAGTGAATTATTAAATGCCCTTGTGAGGAAGGCAATGTTTGAAATTGGTGATCTCCCTTTTGTGTGTAACTTGGATACTTTGCTTAGATTGATTATTGAATGAATGATGGGATTCTCTTTGTTTAAAGTAAATGAATGTGGGGATCACATTGTTGTAGGGGGGGGGGGGACATTGAAGAAAAATTGTATTGATAAAATTGCATGCAATTTGGGCGAAATTGATTGAATCCTTTAAGCTTGCCAAGTTTTGAGTCTTTTTGAGTTTTAGTTTGCTTGGGGACAAGCAAAGTTCAAGTTTGGGGTATTTTGATAAGCCTCTGGCCTATCTAGTTTTATAACTAGTAAGACCATGGTTTTTGTGCTGATTATTCGAGTTTAATCTCATTTTCGCCCAAATTTGGATTTAATTGTCCTCAAGCAACATTTTGAGTCTCTTAAATAGTTTTAGGATATTTTAGTTAATTTTGAGTCAAATAAAGCATTTAATGCTATTTTATATTTTCATGTTAAGGAAGAGCAAAAAGGACAAGGCCAAACACAGTCAGAAACCATCACACCCAGGCCGTGACACTGGTCATGGCCGTGATGAGCTACCCATGAAGATCAGAAAGGATCACGGCCCAGCCGTGATATCCATCACGGGCGTGAAGAGAAGGACCCTGAATATCAGAGAGCGTCACGGCCTAGCCGTGATGGAGGTCACGGCCGTGACAAATCAGCACCCTTGGACTAGAATTGATCACGGCTAGCCCGTGATGAGCATCATGGTCGTGATCCTCCAAAATTTGAAAGCGCACCATGGCAGAACACGTCACGGCCGTGACACGTACCTAATCTATAAATACGCACCAGGCAGAACAGAAAAAGGGGGGGACTTCTGGAGACCTTTACCCTAAGGGGACCTGGAGGGGGGAGAGACCTGGAGCAGACTTGGAACCCTAGGGGGGCGACGACTAACCCTAAAGGGACGTTCTCTAAACAAGGGTCTGCGGTGACGGCTGTGGAAATCTTCCATGGAGTCTTTCTTCTTCCCTTATTCCTATTGTTCTGGTTTTGGCTTTCTCTTTTGTAATTTTTGTTACTATGAGTAGCTAAATCCCCTCTTGTTGGGGTTAGATGTAGCTTTTCTGAACTTGGTTGTCTTTTGATTTGGTTTTAATACAAGTTTCTAATGCTTTATGAGTATTTGATTCTATGCCTAATGCTTTTCTTGGCTTGATCACCCATGGAATGATTTGTTGCTTTGATAGACAATTGAAAGATTGATGTTAAGGCATGCTCATGAATCAAATGCCAAGTAGTTCATGAATCTAGACATAGGTCTTGGGGTGCTTGCAATCTTATAAATCTTGACTCTTTATGCAAAATCTCATGTTAATCCACCTAAGACATTAGGGTTTAATTTGGGGTTTTAGTCTCACTCCACCTAAGACATTAGGGTTTGAGTATTTCAGAAGATTTGATTGTCATAAATGAATTAGGACTTGTGTTAGTAACCATGTCATTGCAATCAAGGGAGGATTAGTGTAGTCTAACCCTGACAATTTTATCCATTTGTTAACTTTGCTTGTTAAGTGTTTGATAAAATTCCCAAAAGACCAAAAATATTTTATTGCTTTATTTTATTTTTTGATCTCTCTTCATACCACATTTTAGTCTAGATAGTTGTATAATTTGTGAAGTGGTAATTGGCAACTGATCCTCGTGGGAACGATATCGGTCTCACCACCGTATTACTTGTACGACTAGGTATACTTGCCTAGAATCGTCCAACAGAACTTTACATTTTCTTGTGGGAAGAATGCTAGGAACACCCCCTCTATCATACTCTTTTGGGCACATCCTTTTCCATTGGTCCATCTCATCATCTCTTAACTTGTTTACCACTTGATAAGGTTATTAAAAAATTATTTTCTAAAAAAAAAATCTCTTCAATTCCCGAGAGAAAACTTTTCTTCAGTTTGTGGGATGGGGGATTACGTCGTTTCTTTTCCAAATCTATTTTTTCTTTAGTTTCTTTCCCCTCTATACCAAACCCATTCTCCCCAAGTCCATACCAGCACTCACTGTCCGTGCCAAACAACCACTGTGTGTTGGAACGATGATCATACAACTCTTACACACACACACGGTTTAGAGTAATTGAATATAAAGAGACATAGAGAGTAGAGAGAAAGATAAAATTTCTGAATAATACTTACACACTTTATTCATCATTGCTCTTATCTTTATGTACAAGTACATGACACATGAATCTCATAGTTAGTTATTCACCAACTAACTCGCTAACTACTAACAAACATCAAAGTTCTCAAGATTTTCTCAATTACTTGCCGATCAAGATGTCCTATGCCTTCTTGGATGTCTTAGCCGAGGCAATTTTTTCAAAGCTGGCAGCATCAACACATTGATAAATCAAGAAAAGGGCTTTGCAATATCTTTTCTAGGATTCCATCAATGTTGTCTTCTTGCATCTGTTGCTCCTGCTTATAGTTCTTTAATCTCAGATTTCACCAATGCAAGCACTTCTTGGAATCCAAAGATCAGCTCCATCTTCACAGTCCATTGTTCCCAATTCTTGCCATCAAGAATGGGAAGATTAGCAGGGAAAGAGCCATTAGAACCAGCATTGATTCACTCCCTTGATGCCTCCACATAGACTAACTTCACAGGTCCCTTGATCAATGAGCTCTAGATACCAATAGTTGGAACAATGATCATACATCTCTTACACACACACATACACATTTTCGAATAATTGAATACATAGAGATTAAGAGAGAATAGAGATAAAGATAAAATTTTTGAATAATACTTCACACACTTTATTCATCATTGCTCTTATCTCTATATACAAGTACATGAACATGAATCTCATAGTTAGTTATTCACTAAACTAACTCACAAACTACTAACACACCACTTAACATTTTTTTTTTTGATAAAGGCTAGGAGTGTAAAGACATCACAATAGAGAGGGACATCCCAACCAGGTTGGTACCTCCAACCCTACCTATTATTTGCAGCACCCCAAAATTTATTCAATAAAAGAGAAGAAAAAAAGAATACAAAACCATGGGGGGACATGTACCAAATCCCATGGAGGTAAAATCAAGTGAACCTATAACAAGGAAGACCTACTAACACACCACTAATTGTCATAACTACCATTAGAACTATATCACAACACTGTGAACAGCCAGTCGGAGTTGTTGCCGCCATCGTGAACTAGATCCATGTTCACATAGAAGCACACCATGTCTTCCATTACACCGTTGTGCTCCGCTATAAACTAATCGCACAGCCTCCACACTTCACCTCCTTGACATAATCCTGCCCTCTCAAATTTTAGTTGCTTCTACTATTCATGTCACTAGCACATAACCTGATCCCTTCGTTGGTGCGTTGCTGGAACCGCCTGCTCCTATCTCGAATTAACCACAATGTAGTCCTTCTGGTAGCGTACCAGTTCAGCTAAAAAATAGTGTACTGAGACATTGCATGTTGTTGGAGCGAGAATAAACAAGATTTATGTTTCAGTGAGAACAAGTATAATTGAGTTGTGCTCGTTGCTTGTGGCCGAAATGAGGATGATTTGTTTAGCCAATCACTTTTTGGTGATGAGGATGATTCGTGTTCATATTGATTAAGAAATTGTAATTATGGTACTTATTCTAATGTCTTACCCTATAAAATTTCTATTGAAAGTGGCTGACATTGGTAAGCAATTAAATTAAGCTTCTGTTAATTGATCCATAGAGGGGAAATACAAATTTATTGTTCTTTTATGATCATAAATTAAGATATGGCTGCTGTGTTTTTCTGTTTATTCAAATAGCAAAGGCATACAATATATACAGGATTCAAGGCCAACAAACCTCTATAATTACTGCAACAAATCCTCCTATTTGTCTATGCCTAATATAGCCAAATATTTGATTTCCTAAAACATGTACATGATTTCCTAATCTGCAACTACATAATAATATTATTTTATGAGATTCTCTCAATAATCCCCCTTAAGTTGGTGCGTGAGGATCTCGAATTCCCAACTTGCCCAAAAGAAATTCAAATTGTTGTTTGCCTAGAGCTTTTGTCAAGATATCCACAAGCTGATTGTAAGTCCGAACATGCATTGTGACAATATTACCATCCTGGATCTCATCACGGATGTAGTGACAATCTACCTCAATATGCTTGGTGCGTTCATGAAACATCGGGTTGGCTGCAATATGAATGGCCGCTTGACTATCACAAAAGAGTCGCATGGGTTGGGGATGAGGCACCTGTAAATCAATCAAGAGGGCTTTAAGCCACTTCAACTCACAAGTTGTGGTGGCCATAGATCTATATTCAGCTTCTGCTGATGAATGAAAGACAGTAACTTGCTTTTTGGCTTTCCAGGATATAGGAGATCTTCCCAAGAATACAAAATATCATGTCAAGGAGCACCGTGTAAGAGGGCAACTTACCCAGTCTGAATCACAATAGGCATATAGCTTCAAATCACTATCAGAGCGAAGAAAGATCCCTTGGCCTGGATTACCCTTCAAATAACGAACTACCCGTGTTGCAGCTTCCCAATGCTCCTCTCAAGGACATTACATGAATTGAGCTAAGATATGAACAGAGTAGCTAAGTTCGGGCCGAGAAATAATCAAATAAATGAGCCTCCCAACTAGCCAATGATATCGTTCTGGATCCTCTAAAATAGTGCAATTAGCAAGGGCTAACCTATGATTTTACTCGAAAGGAAAACTAGCCGGTTTTGCCCCTAATAATCCTATTTCTGAGATGATGTCCAAAGCATACTTTCATTGGCATAAGAAAATCCCATGAGGTCCTCTTGCTACCTCAAAGCCTAAAAAGTATTTCAAAATTCCTAGGTCTTTCATGTAGAAACATTTGCTAAGATACATTTTGAAACGCTCAATCACATCTCCATTGTTCCTTGCAATATTGAGATCATCAACATACACAAGAACACTCAAGATCACCTCTCCAGTGTAATAAGTGAATAGTGAATAATCTGCACGAGATTGTTCGAACCCATATTCCTTCAATGCAGCAGCAAGTTTTGCAAACCAGTTTCGCAGTGCTTGTCGTAACCCATAAAGAGACTTTCGGAGTTTACATACTTTCTTAGAATCTCCATAGGAAAAACCAGGAGGTAGTTGCATATAAACTTCCTCATCCAGATCACCATGCAGAAAAGCATTATGAACATCCATCTGATGCAATATCCATGATCGAGCAGCTGCCACAGCTAATAAAGTCCGAACTGTGACCATTTTTGCAACCGGTGCAAAAGTTTCATTATAGTCAATGCCTTCTTTCCGGTTATCTCCTCGAACAACTAGTCTTGCCTTGTGACGTTCAATACTGCCATCTGATCTGTATTTAATCTTGTATACCCACTTGCATCCAGTAGCCTTCTTTCCAGGTGGTAGTGTTGCTAACATCCAAGTGCCATTTCTCTCTAGTGCATCTATTTCTTGCTTCATAGCACTGTGCCACAAGGGATCTCTAATAGCCTCAGAGAACCAAGATGGCTCATGCCCAGAAGTGACTGCTACAAGAAACTGTCTATGGGTCATGGAAAAATTATTGCAAGTCACATAGTGTGTGATAGTATACAATGTACCTGAGGATTGTGATGGTGGGTGTGACACGAAAGTGGGGTCATTAGCGCAGCTCACAGTGTGGCATATATAATCTCGGAGCTTGCTCGATGGGCGACATTCCCTGTGACCACGTCCAAGTTGTTCAGTCACGTGAGGTATTCACATTGAATCCTCACCTGACTGTCTTTGGGTCAAAATCACATCTTGTGCATCCCCAACACTTTCTTCAATGTTTCTGCTCCCCCTTGCATCATGCGTACCCATGCTAGATTCATCAATGAGAGGAGGGCCATCGTTCCACAAGGTTTGTGTGGAAGAAATGGAGTCATCTTGCACATTGGAAGCATTAGTCAAGAAAGGAAACTCATTTTCACAAAACACAACATCACGAGATTCAAAATACTCTCCACTATCCAAATCGTAGAGATGCCAACCCTTTTTCCCATAAGGAGAGCCCACAAAAATACATTTTCGACTTCGCTCACCAAACTTGTCCTTTTGTCGAGGTCTGTTGTGTGCATAGCACAAACACCCAAAAATGCGAATATGAGAATAAGTGGGAGTTTGACCAAACAATATTTCATAGGGGTTTTTACCTTTATGTATAATGGATGGTGTACGATTAATCAAGTACCCTGCAGTAAGGACACATTCACCCCAAAATTCAATGGGTAGATTTGCCTGAAAATGGAGAGCTCGAGCAACATTTAAAATATGTATATGTTTTCTTTCGACACGACCATTCTGCTGCGGAGTGTCAACCATGAAAGTTTGATGAATTATTCATTGTTCAGCAAAATAGTTTTTCATGACTCTGAATTCAGTACCATTGTCACTTCTCATAATTTTAACCTTTTCGTTAAATTAAGTAACCACCATAGTGCAAATGTTTTTAAGAGTGTTCCCAACTTCACCTTTTTCTACCAACAAATATATCCACACGACACGAGAAAAATCATCCACAATAGTCAAAAAATAAGAAGCACCACAAGAGGAGCTAACACGATAAGGTCCCCACACATCACAATGTATTAAATCAAAAGGCTCATTGGCTTTATTCTGGCTAAGAATAAAAATATCTCTTGTTTGTTTAGCTCTTAAACAAATATCACAAACTTGCTAATGCTTATCTTTCTTACCAACATGAATACTAGGAAGTAAACTAACTATTTGTCTTGAAGGATGACCCATACGTCTATGCCACATGGTAAATGAATCAGCTCCACTTGTTTTGACCCCATTCCGTTGTTCACCTACACCAATCACTGTCCTCGAAGTGCGGTCCTGGATTACACATAATTTGTCAAAAAAAGTGACTGCACAATTTGAGTCATGTATCAATTGGGAGACAGATATAAGATTACAAGCTAAATTAGGCACATATAACACAATGTTCAAGACTAGTCCTTTTCCAAAATTTATTGTTCCTTCTTTATTCGCAACCGTATTTCTTCCGTCAGGCAACCCAACGGGACAAGGTGAGACATCAATTAATTTTGTTAACAAGCTAATATCACCTGTCATGTGATTTGAAGCTCCCGTATCCCGTAACCAAGAGTTTTTTACTTGCTTACCAGTGAGTTTCTCGGTGGATGATGTGGACTTGTGGCTATTAAGAATGTCCATCAGTGCTGACCATTGATCGTTGCTCAGCCTGGGGAAAGACCCACGCTCATCTGTGACTCCCCTTGCTTGCATGCCTGCTGCACTTTGAGCTTGCTGCACTTGTGCGGTATTTGCAATATGTGTCTCTCTACCTCGGCCTATGCCCTTATTGCGTGTGCCTCGATTGCCACGTCCTGCACCTCTTCCGTTTTTACCGGAGTTCCACCAACTGGGTATCCAATTATTTGAAAACATTCATTGGCTTCATGACCGTGCTTTCTACAATTGGTGCATGTCCTTCGATCACCTCCTCTGTTCTACCCAGATCTTGTGAGGTGTGATTTGAATCGCAAAGCTAACATCATCTGTTCTTTCATCCCGCATACGTGCCAACAACTTGTGTGTTTCCTCAGTCACAACCATTGTATATACTCTGTTTATATTAGGCAACAACGACATGCTTAAGATATTTGAACGTACTGTTCCGAATACGGCATCTTCAAGACCCATTAAGAATTGATGGACCTTCTCCTTCTCCCGCTCTTGTGCTAATTTTTGTGCTGCACCGCATGTACACCCAGCACAACTGCAAGTTGGATTCTTCATGTAACTGACCAGCACTTCCCACATTGATTTTAACTTCCCATAGTAGGCTGCCACATTCTGCCCAGATTGCTTACAATTGGCAATATCAGTTTTCAGTTGGGGAATCCTCACATCATTTCCAATAGAGAACCGTTCCTTCAAATCATCCCATAGATCTTTTACATTCTCCAAATAAGAGATACTCGATCTCAAAGATGGATCGATGGTGTAAATATCCATCCTACCAGCATCGCATTGATTGCCAACCACTCTTCGAGTTCAGATGAATCGTTCGCCGGCTTCAGAATTTTTCAGTCGATAAATCCAAGTTTCTTCTTGGCTCGGAAGGTGTTACGAACTGCCTTTGACCATTCATCATAGTTGTCTCCTTTGAGCTGCACCGGTGTAACAACGATACCCGGATCCCGAGGTAAGATAATAAGGAGATGTTGGATCGATTATCAACGCCTTATTCTGTTCATGACTAGAAGCGTTAGTCTTCTTCTTTTCAGAATCAGAACTATTGTCGCTTCCCTTCTCGCCATCTACAGCCATGATCATTGACGCAGCACAGCAGAGGTCGCCCTGCCCTCTGATGCCAAATTAAGATATGGCTGTTGTGTTTTTCTGTTTATTCCAATAGCAAAGGCATACAATATATACAGGATACAAGGCCAACAGACCTCTGTAATTACCGCAACAAATCCTCCTATTTGTCTATGCCTAATATAGCCAAATATTTGATTTCCTAAAATATGTACATGATTTCCTAAAAATCTGCAACTACATAATTATATGATTTTATGAGATTCTCTCAATATCATACAAGTTTAATTGCTTCTACAACTCTCAGATTATTTAATTATCAAAGGTAAACTTCCTTTGTAACATGCTTCTGCATCTGATTGTCTGTGCAGTCCTTGATTCGAAAAATGTTGATTGTCCTATAATTTAAATAGCAGAAAATATTTTTGCAACAACATTAAGATGACTTTGCACTCAATCCTGATCAAATTCTACAATTTCAATATAGAAACATCAAATACAATCTTTCAGTAATCTTATTCTGTACTATTAGCATATACGCTTATCTACATAAATGCAACATCTTTGTTACATATTGTTGCCCAACTAATCCTCTAACTTAATATAATAGTCATGTAGTAATTTGCTAGAGCTGCATCTTTCAGTGGCTTGACCTCCAGCAACAAAAACCCACCATTGGTTCTTTCTCCTGCTTATGGAGTTGCAAGTGTTAATGGCTCTTTTAGTAGTTGTGTTACATACTGACAGCTTGTTGAATACTAATTTGAGTAGTCAAAGTGAGAAGTTTGAGAGCATAGAACGGGTGAGTGTTCTATCTCAAGAATATGGCATAGTATCTCAATATTTATCAGTTTTGAAGAGTAGAATTCCCATGCCTTCTCAACGCTTTCACTGGACAACTCCAACTAGGTTATCCTGATTGACCTGAGGTGCAAGAGCAATTAATGTATATACTATCACTATTCATTTCCACATGAAACAGAACACACAACCACTCACATAATTATAACATAAATAAATCCGTGTAAATAATGAAAGTGTCAGTTGATCAAATGCTTACACACCTCAACCAAATGTGAAATTGTGCAATGTAAGTCTCCAAATTAATCTTGCCAAGCCACTAGATTTTATTGATTGACTGAATTTGAACCGAACAAGGAGAGACTTGTTGTATGTGAGCTTGTCCAGCTTGTATATGTATTCGTATCCCAAGTACCCAGCCTAGAAAAGAATAATGAAAATAAGATATTCTTGCTAACCCTTTTCGGCCTAGTAATGTTACAAAATCAACCATTTCTTTCTAGCGTTAACAGAACCTTACATAAACAATACCTGAGAAATTATATGACAACCATTTCTTCTAATGCTAGAAATGTTGATTCACCATACCCGAGAAATTCAACAAATAAAAAATCAACCATTTCTTTCTAGCATTAACAAAACCTTACGTAACACCTCGAGTTTTTGTTTTTTAATATCAGAAATTTATATAAATATGTTTATATTTTTATCCGAGACTTAGAAAATTATTTTAATTAAACCGAAACCTTATTTACACTCTACTTAACTGTAGAGAGTTACGATTAAAATTTAGGTTGAAAAGTCAGGCGAAACCCGATCTGTGAATTTCACTGACAGTATAATTATACTGATCAGAAGACCTAATTTTGACTCGTGAACGAAAAACTTAAGGTTTTTTATTTAATTTCTAACGTTTTTGGTTATTTTGAAATATTTCACTAAAAAGTGAAATATTATATTTTATCCGAACGATATCTTAATCGGGTAAGTGACGGAGCTGAATACGAGATTTTCGGGAGCCGATAGCAGATAATATCAACGAGTCATACATGATGAGTCACCCATGTGAACACATTAATGGTGCACATGGCATCATGATGACTTACTAGTAGGAAATTTCATTTTAGTCCTTATACTTTTGGAATTGCAAACTAGTCCTTCAAAATAATTGCAATTTGATCCTTAATGAAGCTACCTCCTTTCCCCTTGGTCCCTTGTTTGTGCGCAGCCCACCCTTCTTAAGACACCATCTCACACTCATTTTTGCTCCTATTTCACATCTTAACACTTAAACACAAGTTCTTAAGTTCATCCAACACTTTGTGAAGCAAATCTTGGATTCTTCACTTGTTTTTGATCTTTAAGAGGCGAATCTTATTCTCCTTGCCTAATAATCTTCATGTTCTTCAAGTATTTTCATGATTCAATGTCTTGTTCATCCATGTTCATCATTTATAATTCTTAGATCTAGAAACTTTGAAATTTTCTAGAAAATCATAGAAAAATCCTAAAAATACGAAACCAATTCCTATGTTCCTATTATCATACATATGTTTGTAATCCAAGAGATTGTGGTAAACAAAGTTTTCCTCCTCATTTTTTTTGATATGGCCGAACCTTAGGTGATGGTGTTGGAGGAAGCTTTTGTTCATTTCCTTCACAAATAATCTTGTATATTATCCTTCTAGTATGTGTTCATGTTGAATCCAAGTTATTTCATCAAACAAAAATCTTTAGCTTCATTTACCTATCATGGCCGAACCTAGGTATTAGAGGGTTTGAAAGTTTTTGATTCAAACTTTGTTGATTAATCACTAATCTATTATCTTAATTAAGTACTTAGGATCATTAATTCAATGACTTAAGCAATTTTAGAAATTTTAGCCACAAAACCTTGTTGAGGCCGTGACCTATATGTAGAGTATAGGTGATTTATTTTGTTTGATTAGTAATTGTTTGATTGACATTGATGAAGGTTGAGTGAGTTGATTGTGTACTTGAGACCGGACTTCCGACAAAGTACTTTTCATCCGCTGAAAAATTCTTCGAGAGGTAAGAGGCGATTGCCTGAGGGATTTTTCCAATGGCTACGTGCTATCAAGTTGTGAGTTTATTTTTTATCTGTGGTTGCGGTGTTTGTTTAACTTATTTTATGTCGTGCTAGTTTATCTGTGTTTATCCATTTGCGGTTATGTATTACAGTGTTTTGATGCATGATCTTCCTGGGTTAATTGCTATAATATTGTGGATGAATTGTTGATGATGTTTGTGGATTGAAAAGCCTGACAGTGGTCAGTGCTTAGTTAGTAATGAGGTTCAAAATGTTAAAAAGTTTTTACAGGATAATGAGTTTTAATTGATGAGAAATAGTAATATAATATCACTTAGGTTTTTGGTTGGTTGAAAATGAGAAAAAGTTGAAAATATCACTATTTTAATGATTTATCGGTATAAGAGTGACCTATGAGTTGCAGTGAGGACGTAACCGTGAAATTATTTTTGTACTGTTAATTTTTATGTGGATAAATCCAATATATTATAAAATGTTATTTTATGAAATTAATCTTCGAAAATAACTTAATGATGATTTTAGAAAATTATTTAAGTGGAAAAGATCAAGTTTTGACTTAAAGGACTTTAAAATGCTAGATGACGGCAATTCGGAAAAGTATTTACGGCAAGTAAATTTAAAGTGGTAGTTTTTATTTTAAACCAAGATTTAGTCTATGTGACTCTCTTCTTGAAAAGTAAAGTTTTCAGAAAAAGATTTATTAGAAATTTGATGATTTTATATATAAAGAGATTTTCAATTAGGTTTGAATGGTTTTCTGTAAACGAGTTTTACTCAATGGAGTTACTTCTGACAATTTGGACAAGTTGTGAAGTTTTAGTCTTAAACGAAAAATGTTGTACTAGTATTCTTAAGGCGTTATGGACATTGTGTCCTTTGGGTTTGGTGTTCTAATTAAGGTGTTAGGAACAAAAGGTTTTACATACATTTACTTGACAGACATGCCTATGGTGTTAATCTGGATATCTTGATGGACAAGATATTCAAGATGGTTTAAGTTTTATTCTGGATATCTTAGTAGAGAAGATATTCAAGAAGGCGAATCTGAATAGCTTAAAGGGTAAGATATTCAAGAAGGCGAAGGCGAATCTGGGTATCTTAGTAGACAAGGTATTACAGAAGGCGAACCTGGATATCATAATGGAAAGGTATTCAAGAAGGCGTGCCCTATTTGGCAATCGAGCCTGATCAGCTCATTTATTTGGTGTTTGTAGCTCTGGAGATTAAGTATGAATTTAGATGAGGTATATGAAGTGTTCATGCATAGTTTTCAAATGATGATGTTTGGGGTGTGAAACCCATTGATAAACTATTTGCTTTGATATGAATGCTTATGTTGTTATGAACATGTATATGTTTATCTGTTTTCTTTTGTGTCGGGCATGTAGTTGTCGTGTTAAATCCATATATTGGTTGCTCACTCTTGCATATTTTCTTGTTGGTCTCTCTACTTGTGGAATATATTCTATCTGAGTATAGGTGGACCTGGAGATGCATGGCGCATTCAAGGATCTTTAGGCCTAACCTTTAAAGTGACCGTGGATTTTAAGAATGACTTCTGGAGTCTTCTTAGTAGGCGTCGTATAGAGTGACCAGCTCAATTAGAGCATTAAGTTGGTTTATAACCTTTTTAAGAGGAAAAATCTTTATGTCTGGCTTCCAAGAGCCATTATTTTGAAGTAAGACGTTTTCCGTTCCTAATAATGTATCATGATATCTTATGTTGTTTCTTTCCCTAAAGGACCTATATTGATAAAGGTTTAGATGTGAAAATAATAGGTTGAGTATAGTTGTATGATGCTTTATATATATATATATATATATATATATACCCGTATACGGTTATATTTGTGATAGGGTTATGTATGTCGAAGAAAAGAAAAATTTTACCACTATTTTTGTATTACTAAAAGTGTTAGAAAACATTATTTTCGAAAGTAACCAGCGAATTATAATTTTATTTTCCGCATTTGGGTAACTATGTGATGACCCAAGAAGGGGTGTCGCACCTTACATACAACAAGTTACAATGGCAATTTAGACAAACCATTTCTTCTATGGCACAGCCAAAACGGCGACACGCGATTAACAGGTGTGCGGCTGATGGTCTGGACGACATCTAATCTGTACACAGTGCTCGTCGAGGTGAAGCGTGGAGGTTGTAAAATTAGTTTGCGGTGGAGCATGGTGGTGAACCAGAAGACATGGTGATGATAGTGAAGGCACTCTGGCTAGCTGTTCGCAGATGCTATTTGTCTTGGACTTGGGACAATGGTGTTGGCAAAGAGGCAAAGATAATGAAGAATCTTTTATTTTTTATTTTTATGTAATAATTAATCTTTAATAACCTGGTCAAGTGATAACATGTTTAGAGAGTTGGTGAAGATGACCAATAGGAAAGTGTGTGTGTAGAAGAGTGTAATAGAGGGTGTGTTCCTAGCATTCCTCTTTCTTGTGGTGGTGGTGGTAGCAGCAGATAGTGTGGTGGCTCCGGTGGCTCACGAACAGAGGACGGAGAGAGATTGGTTTGCGACCAAATAGATCGGTCGCTGAAGAGAAATCATAGACTAATTTTTAAAATCAGCATTTTAATTTCTGAATCTGTCGCTATTAGTGATAAATTAATTTTGGTCTCTGGCTAATAGCGATCAGTAAATCCCTTCATTCTGATGGACTAAGTGGTTACTTTTTTATCAGGTATTAGATATGTCCTAAAAAAAATTGTGAGGAACCAATTTGGATATTTAGTCATAATTTTATGAAGACGGTATTAATTGGGTGGCCCTGTATGTATACGAATGGTTGCTATCTTTGTTATATTTCCATCCGCTATCCGCTAAATGCTAAACGCTATTGTTTTTGGCAAACCAAACAGTGTCTATATCTGGTATTTTTTAAATTAAAATATATAATAAAAGATATTAAATATTCGTTATAAATGAGGCTGAATTTATGGCCATAGTCTTTGCTTTGGAGATGTCTCTGCAACAAGAATGGATTAAGGAAATGAAAATTATTATAGAATCTGATTCAAAGAATGCATTATCTTGGGTATTCAATCTGGAAGAATGTCCTTGGAAAATGTGATTTTTCTCTAATAAACTGACAAATGTTCTACATATTTTAAAAACTGTTGAATATGTACACATAAACAGGGAAGTAAATGAGATTGCTAACTCTCTTGCAAAGGAGGGGTCCCTATTGAAAGGCAGATGGCTCTAATGACTGTAAAACTATCCTGTTATTTTATTGTGCTGTGGTTTTTTTTGTGTTGTGCATACAGGTTATATGATATATTTGTGAAGCAGGGTCTATGTTGGATATTGTGAATAGTTGCAAATCATGCAATTTCTAGCAGGAGGACAATGCCACTATGAGGAGTGTTTATGCAGGTGGTGGTAGAAAATTTCCTGAAGCTACATTGGATTAGAAATAAAATGAGGAATTACTGTTGTGACCGTGTAGCAGATCCAGCTTGGGCATTTCCTGCTGTTGTAAAGAGACTACACTTCAACTACTGGAATGAGGCTCAAGGATATTGCAAGGCTGTGAAGGACCTAAAGGTGCTGCATTGTTAAAGTGATCAATCACAAAGGTGCTTAATGCTGCAACAAATTGCATATGCATATATGCTTCAGGCGTTAATAGAAAATTTGCTTATTGAGATCTGATTTTGTGATTTCTTGCAATTAATTAGAGACGGAGGTATTTTCAGGCGTTAAAATCATGGAGAGATTTTCTAAAGTACAAGTGTTTTTTTATGTCCAAGACAGGTGTGTTATCTTAGGTGTATGAAATGCTTCGTGGATGGACTATTGATGTAATCTTTTTCTATCTAACTTGGTGCACATGATACGATGTTTGCTCTTCAACCCTTCCTAAAAAGTGGGGAGCGTAACCATTATGATGCAAAAGCTAGATTTTTTTAATGAATAATACTCTTTTTATCGGGAAAAAAACTTGTAGTAGTGTTGTAAAATGATTATCGGAACATGTAAAACTAAAAGGAAAGAGTAATGATATTATAACACCAAAAGTTGACACCAACTTTTGACACCTTCATTAATCGGTACAAATATTTGGTTAATTCAGTTTATTATATGGTTAATCACGTGCAAATATTTGGTTAATTCATGATGACCCTTTAATCATATAAAGAACTGAATTAACCAGATATTTGCATGTGATTAATCAAATATTTACATGGTTATGGAAAATAAGCTTCAGATGACCCATTAATCATATAATGAACTGAATTAACCAAAAATTTACACGTGATTAACCAAGGTATCAATTTAATGTTAAAAGCTGGTGTCATAATATCATTACTCAAAAAGGAAACCATCACCTAATCCATGATCATAATTCAAATTTTTTTTTTTGGTGAGATGGTCATAGATTCATAATTCATTTGACTCCATCATGCCCTCAAGATAAAGACCGATGTATTATAACTTCCTACCTTAGTGGCTATCTAGTTAAGTTGTAGAGACAAAAGCTAGTCTTTTAAAAGGAATTAAAATAATTAACTTTTCAGTTATCATATCATTTGGATTACTTTATTAGCTTCAATTACACGTCTTTGACTGGTTTCTTTTTGAAGACAGTGTCACTAAATTAGGAATTAATTATGATTCAGACTCTTATTGTACATATATAATTATGTCAAGTCCTTTCAAAAAGAAAAATAATAATAATTGTGTCAACAATAGATAGGCTAAGAAACAAAGCAATATAAACCAGCAAACACCAACAAAAGTATATAAACCAAACACCAACAAACTCATGTCCTGTTAAATCTGTTCTCATGTTATATTGTTATGACATATGCTAATTTGACACAATTTTTAGACATCAATACGAAGACATCGTATGTGCTGTACTGTACGGTATTGTAGCGGGTTTTTTTAAAAAATAAATTTTTTTAAAATTTTTTTTATAAATAATTTTTTGGTTAAGTATGTGTAAATATCTGGTGAATCGGGTACAAATATCTGGTGAATTCAGTTCATTATCTGGTGAATGTGTTTTTTTTAGAAATAATTTTTTTGGTTAAGTATATGCAAATATATGGTGAATCAGATATAAATATCTGGTGAATTCAGTTCATTATCTGGTGAATAGATTTTTTTGAGAAATAAATTTTTTGGTTAAGTATATGCAAATATATGGTGAATCGGGTATAAATATCTGGTGAATTCAGTTCATTATCTGGTGAATGTGTTTTTTTTTTAAAATAAATTTTTTGGTTAAGTATGTGTAAATATCTGGTGAATGAGTTTTTTTGAGAAATAAACTTTTTGGTTAAGTATGTGCAAATATTTGGTGAATCATATACAAATATCTGGTGAATTCAGTTCATTATCTGATGAATGTGTTTTTTTGATAAATAAAATTATTATTTTTTTAAAAAAGTCAAAATTTAAAATTAAAAAAAAAAGTGGTGCTACAATAATACTACAGTACACTACTGTAACATGACGTCGTGTATTGATGTCGGAGTCGTGTGTTGGATTAGCACGGCTCTATTGTTATTGACCACAGCCTGCAAACCTTATACAAAACTCTTTTCATTTTTCCCATTTGTTTTAAAGTTTTTCTTAAGTTTTTGTTAATCTGTTATTGAATTGTACTAATCAACCAACACTTTTAATTTGCTTATGCTATTATCAATATATTTAAGTATTGTTCATGAAAAAAAAAAGAGTGGAACTGAATATTGTGCAAATTGTAACACCCCGACTTTTCGTTGTTTTATAATTTCGAAAATTTATATAAATATATTTATATTTTTATCTGAGACTTAGAAAATTCTTTTAATTAAACTGAAACCTTATTTACACTCTATTTTTCTGTAGAGAGTTACAATAAAAATTTAGGTGGAAAAGTCAGGTGAAACCCGTCTGTAAATTTCACTGACAGTATATTTATACTGCTCAGAAAACCTAATTTTGACTCGTGAACTAAAAACTTAAGGCTTTTAATTATTTTCCAAAGACTTTGATTATTTTGAATTCTTTCACAAAAAGTGAAATAATATATTATAATCGGGCGTTGTGTTCAATCGGGTAAACGACGGAGCGAGTTACGGAGTTTCCAGGAGCAGATAAAGAATTTATCTTATATTTTTAAGGTGGTTCATGTGGATGAGTCACTCATGTGAATTCTTTAAGTTTTCACATGATTAAGATGACATTTTTAAGGATTTTGTACTTAAGTCCTTAAACTTTCTATTAATTGCTTTTTAGTCCTAAGTTAATTCTTCAAGTTGTCATAAGCTTTTGGGCCAATTTCTTGCCATCCAAACCCATTAAGGGCTGCGGCCATCGAGCCCAAAATCATGGTTGTGAGTGAATTTTCCATGAAGCCATTTTGTGCTCTTAAGTTTCCTTGTAAGCATTAAGCTTTAAGCCATTTTACAAGCTTCAAAAACAATTGGACCTTGTTGGTTTCTCCAAGCCCATGCGCAAGCTCAAGGCCTTCCATCTCTTTCTCATAAGTTCAAGAGGCCACTTGAAGACTCTAGTTCATTCTCACATTCTTCCATCTTCATCAATCTTCATCTTTGTTCTTATTCTCTCTAACTCCATAACCTTAAGGTAATCCATGATCCTCATCATCATTTAACTATATGTTCTTCATATATTTTCATGATCTAAATCCTTGTTCATCATTTCAATTCCTAGATCTAAAATCTTTGAAAATCTTTAGAAAATCATAGAAAAATCCTAAAAATGTGAAACCAAATTCTATGTTCCTATTATCATCTCTATTATCATAATCCAAGAGTTTGTTGCAAACAAAGTTTTCCTCCCTATTTTTCTCTCCAAGGCCGAAACCTTGCTTGTTGGGTGGAGGAGATTTTGTTTGTTTTCTTTAGTAAGTGAACTTGGATGTCATCTTTCTATATCATATATATATTGAATCCAAGCCTATGTATCAAACTAAAATCTTTTACTCCTTTTACTCATTAAGGTCGAACCTAGGTCTTTGGAAGTTTGGAAGTTTTTGATTCAAACTTTGTTGATTAGTCATCAATCCATTGTCTTAAGTACTTAGGATCATTAATCCAATGACTTAAGCAATTTTAGAAAATTTTAGCCACAAAATCTCTCTAAGGCCGTGACCTATCATAGAGGAATAGATGACTTTATTTGCTTGTTTTTTTATTGGTTGAATTGTGGTTTGTTGAAGGATAAAGTCTTGTACCGTGTATGTGCATTGACAATTTCCGGATTCGCGGCAGAGTTTTTCATCGGAAGCTAAGTTCTTAGAGAGGTAAGGGGAGCTTACTTGAGGGATTTTTCCCAATGACTGTATGTGATTAGTGCGTGATATGTATTATTCATCTGTGGTTGTGGTGCTTGTTTAATTTGGTTCAAGTTGTATTATTCTTATTTGTGATTGTTTATCTGCATTAAATTGTTTATTTGCAGTTATATATTATAGTGATTGATGCATGATCTGCCTGGGATAATTGTTATGATATCGTTGTTGATTGTTGTTTGAGAAGCCTGACAGTGGTCAGTGACCAATCAATTAATCAGATAAAAGCTTTAAGAAGTTTTATTAATTATATTCAATGTTTATCAGTAAAATATTGGAATATAATATTAATGGAAAATTTTATTTGAGAAAATAAGAAATTTTTGAAAATATTAGTATTTTAATGATTTATCAATGTAAAAGTAAACTATGAGTCATAGTGAGGGCGTAACCGTTAAACTATTTTTGTACTGTTAATTTTTACGTAAGAAATTCTGTAATATTATAAAAAGATATTTTGTGAAATTAATTTTTGAAAATAACTTAACCAAGATTGTAGAAAATTATTTAAGGAGAAAAGGTCAAATTTTGACTTAAACGTATTTTAAAACGTTAGACGGCAATTAGTTCTGAAAACACGGTTACAGAAAGTATTTTCTTAAAACAGCAGTATTTCTGTAGTCTCAAGTGACTCTTTTTGAAACATAAGGTTTTCAAAAAAGAGATTTCCAGATTTTTGACAATTTTACAAAGAAATTTTCAAGTTTAAAATGATTTTCCGAAATCGAGTTTTTCGCAAACGGTGTAAACGATGTGCAAACGATGATATTGAACTTAGTAACCGAGACGTCGGGATACAAGTGTTCTTAGGGTGTTATGGCCTTCACGTCCTTTTGGACTGCGTGTCCTATGGACTTCGTGTCCTAATTACTGTATAAATAACGTTATTCAAAGTGAACATTGTTTTCTATTACCACGAACCTAAGCCTGATGCATCGGTCTAGGGTTTCGTGATTGAGCACCCGAACTTTGAGTCCCGTGTTAATAATAAAAGACTTAAGATATTGAAAACGGTGAATGGTTGAATGCTTTTGAGTTTCGGCAAGGAAATATTTAACACTAAGAAAATGTTTTACATGCATTTTAGGCAAACGTGCCTATATGTTAATCATGATATCATGGCGATATTCATGAATCGACGTATCATTGTGCCCTGGTTGGACAATGAAAAACCATATTCGGTGATCACTGCTCCTTAAATTGGACAGTGTGCTATGGTAACCATATTCGGTGATCACCGTGCCTTGTGTTGGACAGTATGCTATGGTATTTAACGAGTGCCTTATTGGCCATTGAACTTGATCAACTCACCACGACGTTGGGATATCTCAGGAGATTAAGTATGAATTTAGATGACGAATATGAAGTGTTCATGCATAGTTTTTCAAATGATGATGTTTGGGGTATGAAACCCAATGATAAACTATTTGCCTTATGAATGTTTATGTTGTTATAAACATGTATATGTGTATATGTCTTCTTTTATGTCTAACATGTAATTATTGTGTTAAATCCATATATTGGAGTCTCACCCTTACAAATATATCAGGTTTATTCTAGTCTATTGTAGTACTTTGGTACACTAGTGTGGATGAAGCGAAGGAATTCACTAAGTCACTCGAGGACCTAACTCCTAGATGCTTGAAGAAGTATTCATTAGTAGGAATGACCACGAGGGTATTTCCAATAACTGTCTTGTAGAATGACCAGCTTAAGAATTTATGTTGAGATGTATATTTAAAAAGGTATTTAACCGTGGGGTTGCAAGTTAGTATTTGGCATAGATTTTCCCTTTTGAAAATGAAACTCTTTGAGAAAACAATGTATGTCGTGTCAACCTTGTTATGAATGTGTAGAGATATTCAATATGATCTCACTGCTTTAATATGTGTGCATTATGTTTCTAGAGTTTTCCGCCGCAGAAAAATTTTACACCCGAGTTTCTGACTTAAAATAAATAAATTTTCCGAAAGCAACCAGCGAAATAAAGTTTTATATTCCGCAACGAGTTAACCATGTAATGACCCAAGGGAGGTGTTACACAAATTATTAAAGATAAAAAATTATCAGAAAATAAAAATAAACCAAGTAATTATTTGTCTAATACTCTAATATTTTTTAATGTATATGTTTGCTTTTTATGCACAGTAGAATTCGTGAATAAAGAATATAGGAAGAAACAACTAACAATGTCCCTCTATTGTCCTCTGCCCTGATGTATGTTTTACTATTTTTTTAATGAACTTAGAAACAACTTCAACAATGCTAGTTTTGCTGATGGTGTTGCAAGGAGTTTATTAGTAAGAATGTTCAAAAGGTCACTTCTCACATATGTGTGTGAAGTAAAACCCCATATATGTTCAAAAGCAGCAGTACTTCTCACATAGGTTTGCTAATGGTGTTGCACTGGTACTAAAACCCCAAAACTCTCTGTCTATTCTTCTGATTAGATGTAATCAGAAGCTTTTTTGGGTAGAAATTGTATATATCTTAGTTTATTTGTACGCGTTCCATTCACACTATATTTAGTTTATTAACTAAATAAGTATTTGTTTTTTATTTATCATTGTATGGTTGCTATTGAGAGGTTGGATTGAACTTAGATGCTACCCATTTAGGAATATGTTCCTTCCCATTTAAGTAGTTGTTTTTTATTTATCATTGTATTGTCTAAACAGGCATACGTATATACATGCACCACCATGAAAAAATTGACCATTGCCTTTCCTAATAATATGAAATGGCCGACTAAGTTTGATAGATATAGGGAGGCTATTGGTCCGCATGCTAAGGATTTTTCTAGTTTTTTGGCTATGCAAGCTAAAAGCCATTCTAGCATATTGATTGAGGAATGGGCTAAAGTACCGGAGAACGTGAAAAATCAGATTTGAGAGACAATCACGGTAAAGTAACTTTTAACCTCTTCATTTGTATCTATTGTATTTAAGCATATTATCATACACTAATTCCTCTATTTTGTTCTGCAATGCAGATCCATTTTGATTTGCCAATTACTGCAGCCATGAAGGATAAAGTGCTTTCACTTGTGGCTAAGCGTTGGACAGGGTTTAAGTCATCACTGTCTATTAAGTACATCTTTGGAGAGAAGACCAACAAGTCTCTACTAATGATTACCCTTTCCTTGATCGAGATGCGTGGGACCGGTTTGTGGAGATCCGACGCTCGTTTGCCTATATGGTTAGTTGAAGTTAATTTTTTCTATAATAGGCCAACCTAATTTATTTATTTAACTGAATTAACTACATGCTATTTGTAACAGGAGAAAAGGGAAAAGATGCAGGTGATCCAGAAAAAAAATCCACAAACACACGATGTCTCGTGGTGGCTATAAACTGCTTCGATAGAATATAATGTAGGCGAAGTTGCAGGAAGAAGCAGGAGGCAGTTATTGATCCTCCGTCTCCACCCCTACGTGAGGATACATGGATTGAAGGCCGAAAGACAAAATCGAGGGTTATTAAATCTGAGCCCACATGCGTTGCTGCTGAAAAGATTGTAAGTAAATGATATTTAATTCTACTTGTACTTTATAACAAATTTTAAGTAATACACATTGTCTTACACATTTTATTTTTTTGAATTTCTTCTTTGTAAGCTTCGCTGAAGGAACAAATCTCGCAAGGATCGTTCATTCCACAGGATCGTCGGGATATCCTGGCCGCTACCCTAGACAAAGACGACCACCCTGGCCAAGTCATTAGTGTTGGAGGGCAAGTGGGCATTCGGCAATTTCATGGACCACATTCACATGAGTGAACCATAGGCAAACGGGAGCAGCTACTCGCGGAGAAGATTAGAAATGATGTTATCCGGTCGCTTTTAAAGGACCCAGGGGCTCTCCGAACTCTTATTTCATCTATGCAAATCGAAGGAAGCCCAACTGTCTAACCTTCACATGTGAGTACAAAAGGGAGTTGTCCAGGTCAACATATGTTGGTTGATGATGATGACGAGCGGGATGATGTTGAGCAGATGGAGCCGAAGGTATTCATATCCATTCAATTAATTATTTCTTTCTCTATTTATAATTGAAATGATCTGACAATATTTACTAATGCTTTATCATTGTTAACTGGTTAGGCTAATAACAAAGTCAGTGGTCCATCGAATATGTCGCAGTAGAGAGGGAAGTCTCTTTCACCCCAGGTATTCATAATTATTCAATTATTACTTATGAGACATTGAATCCAAATTGAAATAACTTAACCCTTTAAATGGTCAAACGTTCGAAACAACTTAACCCTTTATTCCTAATGCTTTTAATTGCTTATTTAGGACGACACAGCTCCGTCGAATCTGAGAAAGTGTCTCTCGGCATTAGCTCATCTGGCTGCGTGGGTGGAGGAGTACCAAGACGACGAGTTTGTTGTGCCTTTGGAATATGACGGCACTGTAACTGACTGTTTGCCATTTTTTCTATCTCGGGGGCTGACCTATTCCATGATCGAGTATGGATAGCCAATACGGCTGTCAGTATCCGGTGCACGTTAGCACATTTATTTCAATATAATTTATTTATTTCAATATAATACATAATTAACATGAACTATTTATTTCATTTCTTAGGTATCTGCATCGCCTTGTTATGACAAGGGGCATCCAATCTAATTATCGATTCTTAGACCCCACCGTCATTCAGGGTGATTTCTGTATAACTAGCGATGCCATCACCAGATATCAAGGACGGAACCAGACTAAGATAATAAGGGGGACCAACAAATAAAACTAAACTTTTTTCAATAGATATACACGCATCAAATTTCATGCAAAATATTTATAATTATATGTTTCAAAATATTATTATATTAATAATATATCAAAACACAAAATATCTCTCTTACATGTCACAAAAATCATCTATAGTTGATTCTTTCTAACTTTTCAATAATTTTCTTTTCAATATATACTGGTTATTCATAATGAACTGTTAGATGATATTTTATATATATATATATATATATATATATATATATATATATATATATATATAAATGAATGAATATAATTAGTAATAAGTTATAAGAACCATCTAGTACATTTAGCAATGAGCAGCCTCAATATATATATATTACATAAATAATTTATATATATTTATATCTGTGTAGTATAGAAAAAATATATAAGTCAGGGGGGCCTACGCCCCCCTTAGACATTGAATGAGTCCGTCCCTGTATATGGTACCATTTCTCACGAATGATCATTGGTAGTTGCTCTTACATTGTCCAGCGTAGTATACAGTCGTATCTCTGCTCGTTGCATATCAGTCGGACCCTTAAGTGAAACATAGTATTGATTGGTACGTAAACTCTTATTTAATTTGTAACGCTTTGCTTTTATTTTATTAAATATACATGAACATATCATTGACATTCATATTATTTATCATAGTGCAATGATTGCGTGAAGCATTGCTTGTGCAAATTATAAAAGTAGGAGTGTAAAGACAAAACACAAGCCTTCATGAATTATCCCAAAGGTAAGTAGTTTATTAAATAATAATAATAATAATAATAATAATAATAATAATAATAATTATTATTATTATTATTATTATTATTATTATTATTATTATTTGATATTGATCAATTTCAAATTGATTTGTAGTCTCCTAGACAATTCGGTGGTTGGGAGTGTGCCTACTATCTCATGAAACATATGTTAGACATTGTCTCCACTGGTATTAAAGACAAATGGTTGCAGATAATAAATATATATATATATATATAGTTAATTAATTAATTATATTCTGTTTTTGTTATTGACTTAATTTAATTAATGTTGCATTAATTTGAACTTGTGCAGGCTTTCGAACGCAATCAATCTAGCATAACTTCTTCGAAATTCACAAGCTTGAGGGAGCACTTTGCAGAGACCTGTTTTGGGTATGCTGAAGAGAAACAAATAGACTTAGATCATAGACATAGAATGTTTTAGTTACTTAGAACATTATTAGATTGTGTATGTATAGATCATGACTTAATTAATTAGTTAACTTAGTCAATCTTGGTATAGTATATATATATATATATATATATATATATATATATATATATATATATATATATATATACAATATAGCTTGATTATGCCATTTGATATGAATTCTTGTAGCTGTGTCTATATCTGAAAGAAGGTGTAAGGTTAATTTGTGAACTAACTGAAAGCAAAAAAGAAAAGAAAAGAAAAAATTGTAATAGCAGTTAAGAATATAACCGATGTTATAAGTCACATGTGATAGCGGTTCCTTGGGCAAAACCGCTGTTACAAGTTAACTTGTAACAGTGGTTATAAAATCAACCATGTTACAAGTTAACTTGTAACATTGTTTTGATCATTCAATTCGCTACTTGTAAAGACGGTTTTCCCAATAACCGCTGTTACAGATTTACTTGTACTAACGGTTGCATAATCGTCGTTACAAGTTGAGTAACATCGGCTAAAGTAACGTCACCTTCGAAACAAACGTTACAAGTCAATTTTAACCACCGTTAAAAGTGCTTTTTGCACTAGTTTTCTGTTAATGAATGATTAATTCTCATTAATAATAATTTGTCAATATTTTATTGGCAAGTAAACTTAAGTACATTGGATTTATGCAAAAATTTCTCAAAAACAAGAGAGATTAGTGATATCACTAAACCAGCCACATCATTAATTATGATAACTAACCAGGATTCTTAATTAATTACTCCCTCCATTTTTTGTCTTTTACTTCATGATTTTTAGATTTTATAAAATGACAAATAAAAATGAACAAAATAAATTTTATAAAACAAATAAAAAATAATAAAGAGAGTAATTACATAAATATTTACAAAAACCTAGTCCACCAAGTTGGAAACAGTAAATAATTATATAAGTGCTTCATTTTTTTTAGATTTAAGATAGCCCAAAATCATGTTTACTTATAATGAAAGTTTGTTTTAAACTTAACATCCAATAAAATCATCAATAATGAGTTAGGTATAGTTGATTTTAAGATAAACAAGAATTTCTACACTTCAAGAAATTCAGCTTTTAGTGTTGGTCAAAAGGCCATGCTACAAGACAAAAGCCGACGCTAATGGCCATTTTAGCATCGACATGGTGTTGGCTTCAAGGCCGACGCTAAGTCGCTCATCACAACATTTAGTGTCGGACTTTTCATGGCGGGCGGCAGTTTCATGCAAGTGAGCGGGTCTTGTTGATGGTGGAAGGAAAGGTTGCCAGGGTTGCTAGAGAGAAAAGGTACGGAAGAAAACTAAAGAGAAGACTCTTCTCAAGAGAGTGTGTGTGTTTCAATTCTAAATTTCTGATAGTGGTTTGGAAAGAAAATAAAAAAATAAAAGTAAATCAAATGGATTTTCAAGAGAGAAGAATAAAAATAATATGGTAAATAAATATTTTTTCTGAAAATGGTTAACTTGTAAATCAAAAAATTTAAGGGAGACGAAACAATAATATGATAGATAAATTAATTTTATAAAGATGGTTAGTTTGCTGGAACGAATTCTCTCATGTGACAATTGAGTTGAATTAAATCTTAGTCGTCGATTAGAGAGAAGAGAGAGAATTTTCAAAACATAAAAAAACGGAGGAGATTGAGGTTTTGTGGATGGGGATAGAATCCAAGTGGAAATCCAACATGAGAGAATTCATTCCTTTAGCTTGCAATGGAAAAGAAGTGAAATAAATCAAAAATATTTTAAAGAAGAAAAAAATAATATGATTGATAAATATATCTTCTAAAAATGGTTAAGTAGCACTGGACAAAGAAAAGAAATAAATATAATATATTTTCAAGAGAGAAGAAGATCAATAATATGGTAGATAAATATATTTTTCTAAAAATGGTTAGCTTGCTCGCGAAAAAGGGGAGAAATGAATCAATTAAAACGGAATAAAAAACAATATGATAAATAAATATATTTTCTAAAAATTGTTAACTTACACCGTACAAAAGAGAAGAAATAAGTGAAGTATATTTTCAAGATAGAAGAATAATATTAATATAATAGATAAATGTATTTTCTATAAATGATTAATTTACACGGGTAAATGATTAGAAATAAATATAAAAAAAATTAAGAGAGAAGAAAAAATTAATATAATAGATAAATATATATTTTCTAAAATTGACTGACTTGTATGAGAAAAGATGACAACTAAATCAAATAGATTTTTAAGATAAAAAAAAATAGTAAATAAATATGTGTTTTTTATATATAATTCCTCACAAAAATATTTAAACAATTAAACATAAAATCAATAATTACATTTCCTGAAAAATTAGCATATCTCACAGGTTCATACACTGGTTTGTTTTACAAAGGAAAAAAAATCTCTCACTAATACACTTTTTTGCAGGAATTAAAATTTTCCTTACTTTAGTCAAAAAGATCTTTTGACCTCTTATAAAATATAAAACAAACTTTTATAAAAAAAAAATCATATATAACTTCAATGCACTAATTTATGCAAGTATTTCTTCTGATTCAATGGAAATGAGAGAATACTAGCATAAGCCGAAATCAATGATTTGCTGACCTTTGAAATTTAAACCAGAAATTAGTCAATGCACGTGCTCGTCTCCACTTTATCTACAACTGAAATAATTTTTTCACAAAATAGATAAATTGATCGTATACGTTTATTTTATTTTTTATATTGGTACTATAAATTTTTTATTTTTTAAATTGGTCCTGCATGTTACGTTCCATCATTTCCATGTTACATTGATCGTATAATGTGAAAATGGAACATTACATGTAGGACCAATTTAAAAAATAAAAATTTGTAGGTCCAATATGAAAAATAAAATAAACGTATTGAAGATCAATTTATCTATTTTAATCTTTTTTTTTCGTCATGAAAGCCAAATACATAGCTCGAAATAATATAACGAAAAATAAGAACTTGGAGCAATATATTAATAAGTCATTCTTAATGTATGAAACTTATATCATTGAAAAAATTGATTCATCAAGGATCAATAAAAAAATTTAAAAGGGAAATATTTGTTTGAGGTTGTTTCAAGTATTTTTCAAATTTTACAAAATTTAATTTTTGTTTGGATTAACTATACAGATATTTCATTGTAGAGACCCAAGTAGAATTTTTGTCCATCGATTATATATATATATATATATATATATATATATATATATATATATATATATAAAAGATGCTAAGCAATTAGCATAACAGATTAACTATTTGAGTCTCTGAGACAATTATTGTTTGAGCTCATTACTGTTTTAACAAATAAAACTATTTGACCAACTTTTATACAGCTCTAACTGTTTGGTGAGTTGGCAGTGTACTCCATCCCCTACAAACTGGTAATGATAGTTTAGTCCAATAAATTTAAAATGAGCAGAGGATAAAGGTTTGGTGAATTTGTCAGTGGACTAATGAACCAAGAGAAGGTGACACACATATAGCTGTCCTCAAAGGACCTTGTTTCTAACAATAAAGAGATCCAGTTCCATATGTATAGTGCTAGAATCAAGAACAGGAGTTGGAGTCAGCAAAACAATACTCATGTTGTCACAATGGATGGTTGGAGTTGGTAGCTAGGGGGACTTGTAGTTCCTCCAGAAGATATCGAACCTAGGTGATTTATGCAGTGATGATGGCCAAACTGTGGTATTCAACACCTGACTGCATTGGACTTTTTCTTGGTCCACCATGAAATTAAGTTGGAACCAAGAAAGGTACACGCCCTAGAGGTGGATTTCTTGTCATCTTGATCCGTGGCGTAATCAGCATCATGAAAACCTTGATGGCTTGGTGAAAAGATATGAAGTTCATAATGACTACTGAGAATACCCCTTGAGATATCTCATTAACTTTTAACAGATTTCCAGTGAAATTCCAGCGGCTAATGCATGTATTAAGACAATTTGTTGATAACAAATGAGAATTCAGGTCTTGTGATAGGGCTTAGGGTCTGAACTCAGAACACAAACCAGTGCCATGATAGATAGTTTGGTCAAAGATGCCATTGGACCTAATGCTTTTAGCATTGTGCATTCTAGCATTCTGAATGAGGTCTTTAATATATTTGGACTGAGACAAGACCATAAATATTGGTTGGGATCAAGTGACTTGTATGCCAAGGAAGTAATGCATGATGCCAAGGTCTTTTAAAGCAAATCCAGCATTCAGTTGAACAATCAAGGATGAAACAAATGTTTGAAGAGATCTGCCACTAATGAGTGTATCATCAACATAACAACAAACATAGATGGTGCTGCCTGCAGTGATAGTCCTAATGAAAAGTGAGGAGTCACTAAGGAATGCCAGTTTGCAAAGTGAGAACTAGTTTTTCATTGGCCTGTTCGAGTCCATACAGGGCCTTTTGCGGTCTGCAGACAAGTGTCTTATCCCGTGAATAATTCCAATTGTTCTAGTAAAAGATTGGTAAAAATTAGTGTGGTGTAAGAAGCAGTGGATAAGTGAGTTGGCAATTTGTGAGTTTTACCAATGCAACAAGAATTACAGAAATCAGTGGCTTTACTGCGTGCATGCAGCTTATTCAGTACAATAGAGATGGGGTGTCCCAATTTAGTATGCAACACAGAGTATCAGAAATCTAAAGATGTACAAGTAAAGAAAAATGAACTGTAATGTTCAGAAAATAATGATTGAACATTGGAGACTCAATCTTTGCTGTAGTGTATGAATCAAACCTTGAATTTATACCTCTTTTACAAAGAGCATTGTACTCTACTGAAAGACCTTCAAGTACAATTATCTAAACATGTTCTTTAGTTGAAACAAAATGACCAATAGATGCAAGTGCATCAACAAGAGCCTTGATTCAAAGGATGTATTCCTTGGTGTTCCTCAATTCTGACTTGTACTGAATGATTTTTGCTCTGCTTTGAACGGCAAAATAGATCAGCAGAAGGGACCAGACTTGCCATGAATAATTGCAGACAACTACTTTGGTAACAACAGCTTTAGACATGGTGATGGAGGAGAGCGTTCAAGAGGGTAGCAGTTGATCTTGCTTTTCCCATAGATTGTAAGCAATAATGGTGTTATAAAGTATAAACTCTAGCGATTGCGCCCTTTGATTGCAGCTAACACGTGATGCTTCCACAGAAGAAAATTCTCATCATCCATATTTATGGAAGTTGGATGATTGAAGGTGACCAACAAAGAAGATGACAGTTTCACAGCAGATTGGAGAATTTCGTGATGAACAATTCCCTAGGTGGGAAAATCAGCTCTTGATACCATGTTGATGAGAAACAGAGAAAATGAAAAGGGGTGAAGGAGAGAATTTAATTGAAGTAGTTGATGAACAGAGAAACATGGTGTATGATATATAATATATACCTAATGCTAAGCATCATAGATTAACTAACTGCGCTTTTAACTCTTTCGACAAATATAACTAACTAGCAAACTTTCTAACAGCTGTAATTAATTGCTAAGTTAGCAGTCTATCCCTTCAAATTTAGATGAAGAAAACAGTAATGATTTTACACAATTACTCACATCAAACAACATATGCATGAGCAGAAAATTGTATTGTATGAGATGAAGTGTGCAATTAGTAACAGGTTATCTAAAACACGTTTTAGAGTCTTTGGATGACGATAGAATTGGTACCTGGTGGCAGAAGATTTCATGAGCATCTAAAACAAGCATCTCTCAGATTGGACCTTTTCCTTTTCCTAGCACTGAGGAACAACCGACAATTTGATCGGTTGTTAACTCACCATATATTAGATGGACTGTTGTATTCTTCACAGTAAATCGATGTCCTAAAGCTATAACAACCTCCACTTCATCATCTGGTTCAAGATTTGATGTCAAGTCCTGCCACTCTTCATCTTTGAAGGAAGATATTGTGTCTTTCTTGTACAGCTGAGTGGTATTCTTTGTGTAATTAAATATCAAGACACTAACAAGATCACATTCAAATGCCAGGTTGAGAAGGGAAGATGAATACATAATGCATAGAGTCATCCCTTTCAACTTGGAACCAATATTAGGCATTTTAAATAATACTGAGGATCCCTCGCCTTTGAAGGTTTGCCAATTAGGATATATGTTGCCAGTAAAAGAACATTCACTAGATCCATCCTTAGTCCATCCCTGTACCATGAACATATAACAAACAGGTCGTGAATTTAACTATCTATCCAGAATGGAAGGACCTTTTCAATTTCATTTTTGTGAATTTAAGTTGACATTCATACTTAGTAATAATGCAAAATTAAAGAATTCCAAAGTTTGAAAGAAAATACATAAATATGGAGTCACAAAAACATGAACTTTTCAAGATCATTACAATGCACTAGATGCCAACTTGGTTATCAAGTCATTAGGCAAGTAAAACTTAAATGAAAATCTCATATTCAATTTGTAACTATTAAAAGAAAAGATTACTAATAAAGTGAAACAGTAAACTCATTATGAATCCAATCAATGAAATGCATATTTGTACAAGTATACTAATAGCAATTACTTATATTATTGGACTTCAAGGGAAGCACTTAGTAGAAACAATGGACATCTAGATTTCACCAACTGTCGATAATCACACAAAAAAAGACCTCTTTCTATCATTTGTGTTGAAACTATATAATTCCTATTTATTCATGGAAAAATTTAATTTAACACTTCTAGCATGCCAGGAAAATAAATAATACTAATGGAGATTTAAAGAAAACAGAAAGTTTGCATTCAGCAATAGACCGTTCTCTAGGAAGTCAGCTAAAACTGGATACTTTTCTTTCTTTCTTTCTTAGTTTTTTAACTAAACATACCTTAGCCATAGTTTGATTAAAATTAAGTTTTACTCATAAAATTGTGTTGAATTATATAAATGAAGAATTGATCAAGAATGGTGGTTCATAAGCAAGGATGGAAAAAGTCACGAGAAAATGATATAGGAAATTGTCATACAATATATAGTGTATATTATATTCTTTCACAATCTCAATTTCAAAACATTAATTAGTTTAGTTAATTAGTAAATACTGAAATTGAAGAAAGGAGTTCCTCCAAATTCAAATATTGAGAAATCATCTACAATGGTAGTACTAGTATGATTGCAGAGAAACCGAGAGAGAAACCTGTGAAATACTCTCAATAAGAGTATCAATGGCTTTGTTGTGCTCTCCGACTTGAATAATAAGAGAATTGGTCAAACTTTCTCGACCCTGTAACGTCAACGGATTTTCGAAAATCGATTAACAGGGAGTTTCAGATATACGATGACTTGGCCGTGCTTGGTCTTGATTCCAAATCTGCACGACTTTTGGCGGATAAACCATGTGAAAGACTTTGAAGTGAAGATGAAATGCTTCGAAAAACATTCATATGAGACATGGGATTATTTGTTGGTGACATCCAAGACAAAATGAGAGAAGGAAATACATGATGTGATAATCCTTCATAGCCAAACAAAGACACATATTTGATACTTTTTGATTTCACAAGAGAGTGGGGCACTCGTGTGATAGCAAAGTGTTATCGCCAAAAGATGTGTCAATGATTCCATTTGTATGATGTCCTCTTCCAACTTGTCAATCTTTGAGCAAGAAGAAAGAATAAAAGATTTGAGAGATTTCACTTATAGATACTTCTTGGGAGGTGGCCGAGGGATTTGCGGTCCTTGAAATTCGCCAAAACAAGATATTTGAGATCTCCAATTGTTGAGTCAACCTCTGACAAACTTGGACAATCTTTAAGCATTAGCTTTTCAAGATTTGGTAGCCTTGAAAAGTCAGGAGTTTGAATTAAGTATTGAGAATGACTCAGATTAAGAATTTTCAACCTATCCAACATCCTGGGAATACAAAAAGCAAAGAAAACAGTTAGACTATAAATAGAAAAATGAGATAGATGTCAAGTTTTACTATTATGACTAAGCAATCATTTTACACACCTGTGGCTCCTTCCAGACAAATTGCAGGTTGCTGTATTTTAAGTCAATGGCAACTAAACTTTTCGGATAAAAGTTCTCTGGCATGTATCTTAAAGGAAATCCATGCCAACAGAGCAGCGCAAGTCTTTTGATAAATCTTCATAGTCTCCAGCAAGTTTTACATGACCAAGTTGAAGCAATCTGAGTCTCTTCATCTTCTTAAATGCTTTAGTATCGAAAAGAACTTGGTTGTTTTTTGGTGAACTCAAAGTCAGACCCTTGACAGTTATTGTTCCCTGTGACATCAAACGAAGGGAAGATGAGTGAAATCAAAAAGGAAGATCAAATTCAAAGTCTTTCACATGGTGTGTGTGTGAGTAATATGAGAAAGTTCTTACAATGTTGTTTGTTAACACATCCACCACAATATCATGAGACCATAATCTGCTACGCTTCTCAGGCTTATCAGGTGATTCCTCACGAATGATCTCTCTTCCCATGGCTAGCAACAAATCATGCATTTCAAGCTTGTTATTCTTGTCAACTTTTACAAGGCTTCGCTCTATAAGGACAGTTATTCCAATTTCGCATGAAGTCCATGACCATCTAAAATTTGTGTAACATAGTTTCTGTCCTTACCTATAAAGAAACAACATATATCAAGGAATATATCTTTTCGCATATCATCCTCTAAACCATCAAAGCTTAATTTTAATTTCTTATGTATCGTTTATTGGGAATAATTTCTAGTTTCGATAATGCACTTTCCCACTCGGTATTGCCCCTGTCAAACAAGTAAGAGCCAATAACTTCAAGAGCTAGTGGTAGTCTTTCAGAGTAAGCAACTACCCTTTTTGAGAGTTCAATAAATTCCATTATGGGATTTGCTTGCTTAAATGCATGCCAACTAAAAAGCTCAAGAGATTCACTTTCTTCCATTTCTTCCATTTCGTATTTAATGTCCACTTGAAGGACATCCAGCAGACGCTTATCTCTGGTTGTGATGATTATCCTGCTCCCTTGACCAAACCAGTCACGACTTCCACACAAAGCATATAGCTGGTCCAAATTATCTATGTCATCAAGTACAACAAGTGCCCTTTTTTGGCAAAGGTTTTCTTTGATTATATTTTTTCCCAATTCAATGTTTTGTAATTTCATCATTCTACTTTTCAAGATGCCCGAAAGAAGTTGTTCTTGCAAATAAACTTGTCCATTATCTTGGTCCCAAACTTCCCTTATATTTGCAAGGAAAGTTTTGCCTTCAAAGTTTTGATTAATTTCATTGTAAATGGCTTTTGCAATGGTTGTTTTACCAATTCCTCCCATACCCAACATTCCTACCATGAGAACCTCATTTGGTTTACCACTTAACAATTGAAGCATATCATGCACATGAGATTTCACTCCCACTGGGTGATCAGCGACAAAAAAGTATGTGCCATCATCCAGTTTTGTGGTAACGGTTTTAAGAATGTCATCAATCAACTCGGTTTCAGTTCTGAAAAAAAAACATTAAATTAAAAAACAGATAAAAATAATCATCTACTAAATAATTCTTACCATAAACAACACAATCTATCAAAATAGGGAGGGATTTTGGAGTTAATCACTAATATCACAAACATAAATATATAATTTGGATTAACTAATTTTGGATGCTATTTTCAAGTCAATTTGGCCTACTTTCTTTAGTTTGAAACAAAGTTATTTTCTTTTGATTACTTGAAAAAAAAAAATTTGTACCATGATGCCCCAATCGTTCGGATTACAAGCAAACAATTACAAACATGAATCATAATGAAAGCTAGCATAATTGATCTAGTAGCTTTTGCTTTTTATTTTGTGTATGGATTAACGAACTTCTTAATCCCTACAAATATAGATACTTTTGGTTTTAGTCCCTTTTTTTCTTTTGATAGGTTTTGGTATTTTGAACGTTTAGAATTTTGGAATTAGTCTCTATCACGAAGCACCCTTAAGTGTTGGCATGGCTAACGGATTGCCACATCAGCATTGCCATGTGGCATTAAATGTAGATACTTAGGTTCCCTGCAAGTTCAAAAACGTTACAATTTGTTCTTAGTGTTAGTTCTCATCTATAAATTGTCGATGTGGCTAACGACTCGTCACATCAGTACTGTCATGTGAAATAAAACAATAATTTTGTATCCCACGTTGGATTAAAGAATTTTTTTTATCTTTTTAATAATTTATAATTATTTATATTATGCATATTGATCCCTATGCTTTATCTCTAAGTTGAACATGTTTATATTTTGAATGGATCATTAGTTGAGGAGAATTGTATCAAAACTCATAAATAAACAACCAATGAACGTTTGTGTTAGCAACCGATGAGGGTTAGAAATTGAACGTGCCATGGGAAGTCACTCAGTGAAGTGTGGTGCCATGCGATACAAAAAAATAATAACAATATTATAATAAAAGTAAAATATTTTAATAATCATATATAAAAAATAATCATTATTATTATAAATTATAAAAAAAATATAAATAACCTTAAGTGGTTATTTTCCAATTCCATCCTCAATGATAATACAACATGCAATTGATTAGTATTGAGCTTTTTTTTCCAACTTGAGGTGATTTATATTCTGAATATATTAGTTGAGTAGGACTGCATGGAAACTCAGCAATAAATAAATTTGATAGGGCAAATCAAGTAAGAAGCTTCGGTGGTAGCAACTACTAAGAGTTAGAACTCAAACACGTGCCACGGGGAGCCACTATGTGAAGCGTGGCACCACACATTATAAAAATAAAACATTTCAATATTTACACATAATAAAGTCTCTCTAAAAATAAAGAAATAATAATATTAATAATAAATAATTAAAAATATAAATAATATTATTAAATCCAATGTAACATACAAAATTATTAATTTATTCCACATGGTAATGCTGGTTGACGTGCCGTTAGCCACATCGTCACTTAAAAGATGAGAACATATTAATATTTTTGAACTTGTAGTGACCAAAACCTTAGAAAAACAATGTATAGGGATCAAAACCAAAACATGCCTACTTTGAGGGACTATGAAGTTTATTAAATGTAAAAAAATTTATTTACATTTTTTTAAATTCCGTGTGGCATTAAAAATTATATTTAATGCCACATGGCAGTGCTAATGTGGCATTCCATTAGCCACGCCAAAAGTTAACAACATCTGACGGCAAGGACTAGTTCCAAAAGTTAAAAAACGAAAACCTAACTAAAAAAGGTAGGGACTAAATTCAAAAGTGTCTATATTTGTACGGACTGAAAGTTGATTAATCTTTTATATTTATATTAATACTAAACTGTGTAGCATGTCATATGTGACCATTGCCCATGAGCTACTCCCAAACTTTTGCATATGGTATGCTATGAAATGTAAGAAAAAGTCAAGAATATTTACATTTGTTGTTGATAAATTAATGCCTAAATAGCTGTAACAAATTGATAATTTATGACTTTCCTTGATTTTGTTTTATCTACTTTAGGTTTATGTGTTTGACTTTTAAGATTAGGATAATGTTAGTAATGCCTAAGAATAAGGATGCATTTGAATTTTGTATTTGAATTTTATGTTACACTCTAGCTCTATTTATAGAGCTACATCAACAAAAGGTATGGTAATCCTCTGCAAAATATTCTACAATACGACAAAATAACCAACTAATTGGTATCAGAGTTTTCGGGGTTTCTTAACTTACCTACATTTCTAACAAGCTAGAAGCAAGATTTAATTAAAACTTGATCTTTTGTTTGGTTTTTGCGAAAACCCTCCTTCTTTGCTAGGGTTTGCATGGTGTTTCAGGGTTTCTTTATGCTTCATCATGGCAATCAACTCAGATTGCTCATGGTAGATCCTATTCCCTGAAGCAAATTCCCACTCTGTCATTCCTTCCTCTAAGCAGTCTTCCTCTCATCCTTCTTTGCCTTCTTCTTCTCATCAACCACCAAAAATCTTTGCTCAGGCATTGAAAAGTATCGATGTTGTTCCTCCTCTTAGTCAATTGCCAAGACCTTGCCTTAAAGGGAGTCCCCTTTCGATCAAGATTTCTAAAGACGGATACAAGAAAGGTGTTGAAAGCTGTAAGAATAATTTGCATGGCCGATTGATATTAGCAACAGGAGATTCTCCCCTTAAAATGACTTAACATAGTGATTGATCTGTCTTCTTTCAATTCTTTGCTTCTAGTTTGTGATAAGGGATTCAGTCCTTAGGCTAAACAGGTTGTGATTGCTAGTATAATCAAGATAGTGTGGCAGATTTGGACAAGGAGGAACAAACTCAGATTTGAGAATTTGAGCACTGGTCTTCATGCTGCTATTAACTTTGTAAAGGAAAACGCTGCTTTAACAAGTAATCATACTCCTGCTCATATGTTTTCCATTGTTGAGGAGCTTTCCCTTCTTAAAGCTTTCAAAATCTGTTGTCATCCGAGATGTACTCCCAAGATCAAAGAGGTTACATGGATTCCTCCAAAATGTGGTAGGCTGAAGTGCAACACAGATGACTAGGCCAAAGGCTGCCCTGGTCCAGCTAGTGTTGGTGGGATCTTTGAAGACAGCAATGCTGCTGTCCTTGGTTGTTTTGCAGCTTCTGTAGGTGTTTCTAATTCTTTGATTGCTGAGTTATCAGCAGCTATGTTGGCCATTGAAATTGCCTTGGAAAAGGGGTGGAATTCTCTTTGGTTGGAGTGTGATTCCTCTCTAGTGGTTCATGCATTTTCTTCAAGTGAGATTGTTCCTTGGAAATTGAGAGCTGGATGGAAACACTATATTGACATTACAAAGAGCATGCGGTTTATGGTTTCCCACATATTTAGAGGAGGGAACTCCTGTGTGGATTGTCTGGCTTCTTATGGAGCCTCATCTCAAGGTTTCACTTGGTGGGATTTGGTACCTGATTTTTTTAGTGCAGGCTTCTATCATGATAGATTTAGTCTACTTAATTACAGATTTAGATGAGTGGTTGTTTTATTTTTCGTGGGTTTTGGCCTAGTCTCCCCCCCCCCTCCCTCCCTCCCTCCCTCTTTTTTTTTGTATTCTTTAATTTTTTGGAATAAAATATTGGTGTGCTGCAAATGATGGTGGAGGTGAGGGGTGCCAATCTAGTTGGAATGTCTGTCCTCAATGTGATGCCTCTGCACACCATGTCTTGCTTAAAAAAAAAAGCTAGAAGCACATAAATGTACTATAGTGGTACTCTCGTGCTATCTTGTACTACATAGCCTGCTCATTTATTATAAATAAAACCAATATACATTCACACAGATTGGGATTCTTTGTTAAATCATTCTCTCTTTTTACATTAATACTAAATTATTGTGAGATATATTACAGATAATATAATAAGAAATGTGGAAGAAAACTTATTTCTTTGTTACAATTACTTCACAGGTTTGAATATATGACCATCAAACTACCTAAACTCTCACTGCCGTTAGCCTATTCGTAGTGGGTTGCAAAAACTAGTTTTTTTTAAATAAAGTAAAGGATGTGAAGCAGTTTTCAAAAAAATTTCCCGAATATTTTAAACCATTCTATTCTATTTTATAGTGCACATTGTAATTCTTCTCATTACAATCTTTAGTTGATGCATTAAACCAAACAAAGGAACTTGAATGTTTTATGCATGATAGATGACATACAAGTAAATGGTAATCATCAAAAAACAAAATAAAAACTTAGAATACCTGTAATTATTTAAATTCCATCCAGACAAGTTTGCAGCTTCAGTGAGTGTTCTTTTCCAACTGATAATCATATCTTTCTTAACAGAGATTCTTTGTACAAGTCCATCCAATGCTTTTCCAAAAGCTCCGATTTGTTTACGCACTTCTGACGGTTCCACACCATAGAATATAGGTAGAACTTCTTGGCCGATTGTTCTATGACACTCCATGATTTTCTCCACTTCCTCAAGGCACCATCTTGAATTAGCATAATTTATTGAGAAAATGATGATTGAAATTCTAGCACCCTCAATTGCTTGCAACAGTGAGGCGGAGATATTTTCTCCCCTTTCAAGTTTTTCATCCATGTAAACCTCAATACCAGCATTTCTGAAAGCTGCATAGAGATGAGAAGTAAAAGACCTGCGAGTGTCTTCACCTCGGAAACTCAAGAACACATTGTGGATCCATTTGGACTTTGGCTTATACTGATTAATTTCTCTTCCAAACTCTTGGAGCAAACCATGCATTTCAAGCTTGTTATTCTTGTCAACTTTTAGGAGGCTCCTTCTAATGAGGTTGCTTATCCCAGTTTCTGCAGCAAGTCCACTGCCATTTAATAATTGTGTAATATTGTGTCTGTCCTTACCAACATAGAAACAAGCTATTTCACGGAATATGCCTTTCTCAGAATCATCCAGAAAATCATAGCTCAGTTTTAGAACCTTCGCTACTGCTTTACTTTCATTTCCTTCAAGTTGCTCCAATGCACTTTCCCACTGGAATGTTGTTATTATATTATGAAAAAGAGAACCAAGAACTTCAAGCGCCAGTGGCAGTCCTCCACAGTAAGCAACTGCTTTTCCATCAAGTTTAAACAAATCATTGATAGGAGGTCTACAGAACTTAAATGCATGCAAAAAATAAAGCTCAAGTGATTCACTTGTGTCCATTTTCTTCATTTCATATACATTCACCCAATTAAGGAGATCAAGTACATGCTTGTCTCTGGTTGTGATCAATATTATACTCCCAGGAGCAAACCATCCATGACTTCCACATAATGTTGTCGCCTGCTCCTTTTGACTCACATCATCAAGTACTACAAGTATCCGTCTATGAGCAAGTATTTTCTTCGTATCCACACTATTTTTATTTATCATCATGTTCGGTACATTAATGATATCTGAAAGAAGTTGTTTTTCAAGAAAATCTTTGCCATTTTCTTGCTTCCAGGTATCATTAATATTTGCAAGGAAACTCGAACCCTCAAAACTGTGACACATCCTATTGTAAATGGCTTTGGCAATGGTTGTTTTACCAATGCCTCTTCTTCCCCATATTCCTACCATGTGAACTTCTTCACGATTGTAACTCAAGCATTTTCGAAGCACGTCTTGAGCATAAAAATCTATGCTAACTGGATAGCGTGGGAGGAAGAAATATTTACTATCTAGTATTATAAGAACGGAGTCAACAATATTCCCTATGGTTTCACTGTAGGAACAAAATTTGGAATCAGAGAAAAGCACCACCAACATAGAACAATATGGCCAAAACATGTAATTTATAGGACCAATATCATCAACAAAAACAAGGGAGATTTGGCATGAAACAATAACAATAAAACAATTTGGAATGATTTGATTTTGACTACTCTTTATAGCATTGGGAATAAATTTAGTCAAAGATATCTCCATTTATTGGTGAAATCAATAATATTTATGAAATCCTCAAAGGAAAATTTAATTTAATGCAAGGGATTAGTGGGGGCAAAATTAACTTATAATACTCCCTCCGGTCTATATTATAAGTAAAAAAATCACAAATCTTTTGGTCCAATATATAAGCAAATTTTGTTTTCCAATGACTCATTTAATGACATTATTCCTAAAATATCCTTTATTTAATACAAATTTTGTTTTTCAACAACTCCTTCTACTCCCAACCAGTGTTGTCAAAAAACCGCCATGGCGGCGCCATGGCGGAAAACGGTGGCGGAATTTGAAGGAACCGCCATCCTGGGGCGGTGGCGTGGCGGATTCCGCGTGGCGGGTCGTGGCGGCCGCATGGCGCATGGCGGTCGTGGCGGTCACGGCGGAAATGGCGGGCTGTTTGGGTCTTTTTGTCGCAAACCGACCCATTTAGCCGACCCGACCCTACCCGACCCGGCCCAAATGACAAATAAACCCTAAAAGCTATCGCACGCAGCCTTCCAAACAGAAACGCAGAAACGCAGAATCGCAGCGCAGACCCTTCCTTCCCTTCCTCCCATTTCGTTCTTCTCCCACCACCGGCCACCCACTCTCCGGCGACACCCACCTTCGGCCGACCACCGTCCGCTGACCACTGACCTCCGGCGACCCCCCTTGGACCGGCGACGAGCAAGCATCTCTTCCTTTCTCCTTTTTTCAGCCATTTTCGAAAATGGCAGGCGAACCACCTTCTTCTGATGCTTCAAGGGCCTCCTCCAGAGCTGATGTTGGATGGAAATACTGCTTTCCATTGCAAGAAGGAGACACAAACTCAGTTGTGTGTACTTTCTGTTCAAAAGTCATGAAGGGAGGGATCACTAGAGCCAAACAAAACATAATGGGCAAGAAGGGGAATGTAGCTGCTTGTACCAAGTGTCCAAAAGAAGTTAGAGAAGAGCTTTGGACACTTTTCAAAGAGAGGAAGAATCTAGGCAGCAACTATGTTTATGTTCCAAGTGCTGGAGCTGAAATTGAGAGTCTACTCTATGTGGAGAGTAGTGAAGATGAGATGGAAATGACACCTACTAGTGCTGCTGCTGCAAGTTCTGCTTCTACAGGGAAGAAAAAAGTTGCTAAAAAGGGGCCTATTGATCTCTTTGTCAGGAAACCAGCTGCAATTGGTAAAAGGAAGAAGGAGGAAATGAGGCAAGCTAACATTAGAGAGGCATGTGAAAAGAAAGCGGTTCTTTCCGGTCCATCAAAAAATTGCTCGTTTTTGGTATCAGGCTGGTTTATCATTTAACTGTATTAAGTTGGAAAGCTTTCAAGAAATGCTTGAAGCAGTTGGTGCCTTTGGTAAACATCTACCAGCTCCTACTTATCATGCTATTAGAGTTCCACTCTTACACATGGAGATGGAACACACTGAAGATTTGTTGAAAAATCACAAGGAGCAGTGGAGAAAACATGGTTGCTCTATTATGTCGGATGCATGGATTGACAGAAAGCAAAGATGCATTATTAATTTCTTGGTGAACTCTCCACTGGGACGATGTTTGTGAAGTCAATTGATGGCTCAAGCATTTGTGAAGACCAGGTGAGAAACTGTTTGAGTTGCTTGATTCTATTGTAGAGGAGATTGGAGAGGAGAAAGTTGTTCGAGATCATTACGGATAATGGAAGCAACTATGTTCTAGTTGGAAAGATGTTAGAAGAAAAGAGACCAAATTTTCTTGGACTCCTTGTGCAGCCCATTGCCTGGACTTAATGATTGAAGACATTGGAAAGATTCCTTTTATAAAGAAGACAATTCAAATGGGAATAGGTCTTGTTGGTTTTATCTACAATCATTCAAGTACCTTGAGTTTGTTGAGACAATTCACAAACAAGAGGGAATTGGTAAGGCATGGGGTTACTCGATTTGCTACCTCATTTTTATCATTGGAGAGACTTCATGGAGAAAAGGCCAATCTTAGAAAAATGTTTACTTCCGATGAGTGGAGCAAAAACAAGCTATCCAAGGAAGCTAAGGGGAGGCAAGCATCGAAGGTTGTTCTTATGCCTTCATTTTGGAAAAATGTGGTTTATATTCTTAAAGTCATGGCTCCTCTTGTACGAGTGCTTCGACTTGTTGACGGTGAAAGAAAACCAGCCATGGGATATATTTATGAAGCAATGGACAAGGCCAAAGAAGCAATTATGAAGTCTTTCAACAACAATGAAAGCAAATACAAAGATGTTTTTGAAATCATTGACAATAGATGGAATTGTCAGCTTCATCGTCCATTGCACGCAGCTGGTCACTATTTAAACCCGGAGTTCTTCTATTCCAATCCCGGCTTGGAGTTTGATTTGGAGGTTCACAATGGGTTGTATGCTTGCATCTCTAGGTTGGTGCCAAGTAAGGATGTGCAAGCTAAGATACTAGCCGAGTTGCCTATTTATAAGACGCGCCAGCGGTGTCTTTGGTTCTGAATTTGCAATAACACGAGAAAAGTCGTTGCTCCCGGTGAGAAACTAAGACCCCATCTTCTAATAATTTCACTATTTCAATTCTTTTAAGTTTAATGTTTAAATTCTAAGTCATACCACTCCGATTTTGTAGCTCAATGGTGGCGAATGTATGGCTTCTCGGCTCCAAATTTGCAAGAATTGGCTATCAAGATTTTGAGCTTGACATGTAGCGCATCTGGATGTGAGCGCAATTGGAGTGTATTCGAGCAAGTAAGTATCTTGAGTTTATTTTATAAGTGTGGTCAAGCCTAATTAAGTATTAACACTTCAATTATATTTATGTTTCAGATTCACTCAAAAAAGAGAAATAGGCTTGACCATAAGAAGTTGCATGATTTGGTTTATGTCAAATATAACCAACAACTCCATCATAGACATAGTTTTAAAGATGAAATTGACCCAATTACACTCAATGACATTGACGAGTGTAATGAGTGGTTAGTTGGAGAGATGGATGATAATAATGATGATGCTGGGAATGAGTTGGTTTTTGATGATGATGACACACTAAATTTGGGAACTGTTTATGAGGCTTCGGGGGTTGGAGAGCCTACAACACTTACTAGGCAGAAAACAAGGAAAAGAAAAGGAGCATCAAGTGTTGCAGCTGCTGCCAAAGCTTCTAACAAAGGTCCAGGTGCTAGTTCAACCTCTAAGGGGAGTAAGGGCAAGGGGAAAGAGATAGCAGTTGATCCAAGTGAAGAATCAGAATTTGAGGATGATTCTGAGGCATCTGAAGATGAACAAGAGTTACTTGTTTTTGAGAAATCTGATGGAGAAGAGGAAGAGGGATATGCCCCATTAGATAACCAAGAAATTGATTATGTTGGGGTTGAGGAAGAGGAATAGCCATTTACTTTGTGTTTGTCATGTTGTTTTTATCATTTTGTTGTTATTTTGAATTATGAAGTCTTGAACTTGATGGTTTATGACATTTTCTATTTGAATTATGAGACTTATATGACATTTTCTATCAATTTAGTTTATGGTTCTTTACTTATGTTGATAGTGTTTTGGATTTTATATTTATTTCTGTAATTTTTGTTATGTATATGTATATATATATATATAATTTTTTTGTCCGCCATGACATCCGCCATATGGCCGCATCGCCATCCGCTATGATGTATGGCGGATTTTTGGCCGGCCGCCATAGGCCGCCATCCGCCAACGATAACACTGCTCCCAACAACACAAGCAACTTTTCATTACCATAAAGGGTAATTTAGGTAAAAACCTAATTTTTTAACCAAATTAAATGAGATTAACTAACCACCTTAATATGTATGTTGCATTAATTTTTTTGCTTATAATATGGACCGGAGGGAGTACATTGAAACTGAATACCTGAATCTAATACCAATGACCTTATAGCCTAATGGCAGGCAACATTCTTAAGAAATACTTGATATCAATTCGAGCCCTAACGAGCATTTTTCACATTCAGTTTAACTTACCTTTCCTTATTCCCTTAATAGAGAGTGTATTGAAAAAAAAATGTGATGCTAACATTTTTCTTGCAAATTAGTCCTTGATTTATTTAATTGTACGGTTCAATCCTTAAATCAGTAAAATTTATCAAACGTTACCAAAGAGGTAACGGGAAATGAATTTCAATAATTCAAGAACTGAATCATATGCTTATATTAAATAAAAGACTTGATTGGTAAAGGACCAACATATCATTTTAATCTTTCATTTGAAACATAAAAAATAACAAAATAACAAAAGCCAATAACAAATAAATATTGTAACATATTTACACTACGAACCAATTTTGCATTACCCATCATTACAAATGTTTTTCTCTTGTAATAACTGTTAATCGGATTATTACTAGGCTGTCCGATGGGTACATGACACCTGTGGATTAATCCTTTAACCATCTAATGTGCGTCATTAACCATAAATAAATTTATAGCGCAGGTATAAAAAAGTATTGTACGATGATAACTTCTCATGAGTGAATGGTATTATTACCTGAGAAATGGGGCATCGAGTTCCCAATAGGGAAAATCAGCTTCAGGGAGTTGTATCTGCCAAAGCTCCCAACCGGAAAAGCTAGCAGCTTCAGTGAGGGCTCTTCTCCAACTCAACTGAGTAGTTCTCTTCACTGATGTTATCCTTATGAGTCCATCAAATACAAGACCAAACACCCCAGTCTGGTTACGTACATGCCAAGAGTCTACACCCCAAAACACTGGCAAGACCACCTGACCCATGACTCTATGACACTCCATTATTTTCTCCAGCTCCTGCATACACCACATAGAACCACCATAGCCTTCTGTAAAGACAACGACAGAAATCCTAGAACCTTCTATTGCTTGACACTGTGAGGCCAAGGTGCATAGTCCATTGTCCAAGAATGTTTTGATACCACACATTCCTAACTGTACGTTGAGATCAGAAATGAAAGAGTTAGCGACAGGATAATCTCTATAGAAGCTGAAGAACACTTGGTGCGGCCATTTGGGTTTATGAGTGTTTGATGAAGTTGAGGAAGACATGGATTGCAATTTCCAATTGAGAGGAAGGGATGAACCTGGTCACAGTGCACAACAAGGAAGAAACACGGGGAATTCCTTGGGTACAGAAGAAAAGCCCAAGTCAGTCAACGCCAAAGTAACAAATTTTTTTCTTTTTTGAGGCAAAAAATTATAGTATCAATTGGAAATAGGAAAGAGTGAGGAAAATGATTGTTGGTACGGAAGTATTTTCGTCCATACAATAGGATATATGGTATCCAGCTAGCTGTAAGCTGTTGGATATTTTGAATCCATCGGTTATTATAGAAGCACTCATTAGAGTTACTCAGGATAGTATAATAAAAAGCGATAATATTGCAAGAAGAGTTAAACAACTCCAATTAATTGTTGTCAAATAAACCTAGGAAAAAGTTTATATTAATTTAGTAAATGTGTAAAATGAAAAAAAAAGAGTATATATCCATTCTTAAGTCTTAACAAATAAAAATGGATTGAAATATCAATGACTTTTAACTAATTAAGGATTTATATATTTTTATTTTCTCATTTTATATTTTTACTCGCTTTAGAGAAACCTAATCTATGAAATTATACCGTCCCATAAGTTTTCTTTTAATTTTTCTAACCACGTTAAGCATTACTTATTTGGTGGTTATCTAGTTTTTCGTACAGCATGTTTTATAAATAAATTACGTAACTCTTCTTTATAACAAGTAGGTAAGAAGCTAACTAAAATGCAATAAAATTAATTAATGCTTTCTATTAATGCAACTGAAATGCTATTTGCACATTCTTTTTAATATAAAATAATAAAATTAGCCTTGTGAAAGGAAATAATAATTTTTTTTAAAAATTAATTATTAATATTTTTATTATTTTATATTTTATTATACCTTTTTCGGTAATCATGTTATAATTTATTATACTTTAATTATTTTATGTAGACATTTTTTTATACTTTATTATACTTTAAATCACCTTATCCTATCCTGTCGAGTTCTAACCCAGCTCCCCATCAGCATAGAATTTTAACTAGATGGACATGATAGGATAGGAGACAGGATTGGCTTATCCTATCCTGCTGGCTCACCAAATAATAGTTTCAGACTGGATATGATAGCTTATCCTATTATGTCTCTCTTATCCTGACCACCAAACGAGCCCTAAGAGTAAGTTTAATTAATATATATTTTCAGTGTAAAGTTTTTTATACTGTCAACCAATCAAAAATCATAACAAGATTGCTAGTAACATACTTTCTAACACACAATTTCCAACACACTCCCTTCTCATGGTTGAAATTCATATGGGTCTCATTAATTCATGTGGATCATACTTGAATTTTGGAGGACTCACATGAATTTTAACCAATAAGAGGAGTGTATTAAAAAGTGTGTTAGAGAGTGTTGCTAACATTTCTCAAATCATAGTACGAGTGACTTCTAAGGTAGTTACAATAAAGCTCAAACATTTTAGCTGATGTGACAATTTATGATTGATTGACAGTGTAAAAAATATTTACACTGACAGTACATACCAATTAAATCCTTCTTTTAAACATCATTTTAATAGTCCATCTGAACTCAATCATAAGTAAAAAAATACATAATTTCACACTTATTAAGAAAGTTAATTAATTTAGTTTAATTCTCTTAATTTATATATAAAAAAAGAATTATAATTACTAAACTACCATTTAATTGTGTCGGGAATGTACAATGCTCTTGAAAAAATAAATGAAGAATTAGCTTGATTGGTTAATTTTCTTGATTTTTGGAATATTTATATTAAACATAATTGAGTTAGTTAGATTTTACTTATATTTGAATCCAAAAAATATATATACCTTTTTGCTTATAATTGAGCGGGAGGTAGTATCTTATTATTAGGTGAAATTCATCATGCACTTACTATCTTAACACAAAAACACAAATCTTAAATTAAAAAAGATAAAATAATATTTAAAAAATCTACATAAGTCTTTATAAATATAATAAAATACTATAATTATTTAATTATTGCGACATTTTTATTTATAATGGTATAAAATTCAAAAAGAGTAAAAGTAAAAAATTGTAAAATACAATTAGTAGTATTAGAAATTGTCCAAAAAATATATGTGAAGCCTCTAATACGAATGGGTGTTCGTTCGAGACAAACACAACAACGGTGTTGAAGTGCCACTGCATCATGATTAAAGCCTAATAAATCCGAAAAGGCTTACCATAAAGAGTAAACCCACAATAACCGAAATCCACTAAAATCTAGAAAAGGGCAAAAAGAAACTGTCATAAGCATTGCACATAGAAAAAGAATCAAATTAAAATCCACAAAAAATTTAGAAGTTATTTTATCAGAAATTAAGAATAGAGAATATAGGGCTTTGTTAAATAGTATATTCCAAGGGAGATTATTAGTATTCCTATCAACATATTAAAAAAAAAATTGAAACTTCACTAGAATGGCTATGGCACTACTACTACGTAAGATATCATCTGAAAGGGCCAGCAACCATACCAAACATACTTCCTCACAATGGAGACATTATCTAGATTTTAAGATGCATCATAGATGTGTACCAGATTGTTATATCCAGGCAAAGTTTGCAATATTATAATCACCCATATTTCATCTTCTATAGCAATTGTTATATCCAGTCAAAGCATCCATAGAGTTGGATTCACGGATAACTTTCTTAAACCCTGCATCCCATAGAATCTGAAGGCCCTGCTGCAAAGCTATTAGGTCAGCTAACAGGCTAGTACCATGCCCAATGAACCCACAAATGCCAGTTGTTCCAGGATTGCCTTGAACACTACCATCCACGTTTAGCTTCATATAATCCGAAGGAGGAATATGTCAGCTAACGAGATGAGCAATATCGTTTCTGCTACTGTTGGAGCTTAACAGGTCACAGTTTGAAAGAGCATCCATCTGAATTTTATGGATAACCACAGCATCTCCCATCACCTTCTGCTCTATGACATGCAAATTATGTGTTCGCCAAATCCCTGCGAGAAAAAGGCCGCTCCTAGCACCAGTTGAATAAGACTTGATCCACCTCTTAATCTCCATATTAAAGAAGGTTGAATTTGCGAGAGTCGTTTCGATTGGCAGCAGTCTCTGATTTAAATAGTATTTAAAAAAAGTAATTAGATGCAAGTAAGATAAAATGGTACAACATATGCCAAAACTGGAATGGATAAGTCCAGGATAACAATAATTTTATACATAAAAACAATATTATGATTGACAGTTTTTAAACTTTTAAATGATATCGGCGGTTTCAAGATGCAGATTATCATAGTCAGATAGTCTAACTTTTCCATTCAGTTTTATTTTCATCATTAACATCACTGGAGATACTTGGTAGTCAGTACAAGAATTTCCATCTGCTGTGAAGTAATTTTAAATATGTCCAAGAAATAAAACACTATTCTGTGAAGACTTTTTTAACTCGATAAGAAATCACCAGACAATAAAAACATCCACTGGGAATACTAATCTAAGGTTTAGCAGTTATATAAGCATTATAAGTAAATCAAGTGTCCATTTTCGGTTGCAAAATCTGATCGAACATCCAGATTTTCCCTCACAATTGCAAGCAACTGGCCTCATTGTGTGGTGTGTGTGCATGTGTACATGTGACAGTGTGAGTTATAAAAGGAACAACAGAGAAGAGAAAGACAGGATTGACCAATTTAGCTTTAAACTTTAGAGAATGACCTTTACCATGATTTGCTGATTCTTAAGCACGTCCCTCAGCCAAGCAATTATACAATACAACCATAATGCCTGGCTGCCCTATGCCCACATCTTACCCTACCCCATGTAGGTTATGAACCAAAATAAAAATCCAAAAACAAACAATTGGAAGCATCTAATTGCAGTAGCTTTGCAAGCATGGTAAGAATCAAATTTTATAATTCAAGTGCTATAATAAATTGTGGATTATGTCGAGAGAATACTTTCTAGACTTCAGCAGCACTCACTCAAAATTTATCAAAATTCATAAAACACAATTTCCAAAGGCTTCAAAGTAAATTATCACCAATAAGCTATGAAGCACGGACACCTCTTCGAAGTGTCGTCTCGTGTGTCGGACACACCTCGGATACCGATACTTCTTGGACATGCCTTGGACACATGTCAGACACCCCTATGCGGTGTCACAATTAAAAAATATTTTTTTCCGGCTCGGACACCTCTCAGACACTTCTCGGACACGACTTGGGCACTTCTCGGACACTCCTATCATCAAAAAATATTTTTTTTAAAGAAGTCAACTTAGCATTTTGAGATCATGGGTCACCAATCCTAAATATTTTTGAAACAAATATTTTCTAAAAAGGTCATGGGTCACCAACCCCAAATTAGATCTTTTACTTTTGGAGACATAAAGCAAAATGATGCCTCTTAGCATTTTTTGTGAGGCTCATTACCATAGGACCTAACTAGTTGTTTTATAAAACATGATTCTTCTTTTTATCTTGAGATTATTTTTGTAAGAATTGCATCGTGAAACGGCTCTTAGTATTCTTTTTGTCAGGATCATTATAAAAATTATAAAGCTTAACAACTTTGTTTTTAGAAGGTGAATATATATATATATAAGCGGTGTCCCGGTGTCCTATGTTTTGGACATTAGCCGCTTCGTGGTGTCCGTGTCGTGGTGTCGTGTCAGAGTCGGTGTTTCATAGCCTATAAGCAGAACTTGTGATTTAAAACTCACACTATAAAAAACAAATAAAGAAAACCATGTCTACTTATGATTGGAACTTGGAAGCTCCTATTATTATCATCCAATTTTTCACATAAGGACTTCTGATTTAAAACACACATTCTGAAAAAACACAAAGAAACCAATGTCTATTTATGATTGAAAGCAAGATAATCACACTTTATAATTAAAAAATTTCAAAAGAGTAAGGTCACAATTTGTTTGTTTGAATGATGTTTGAAGGAATGGGAAAGGGAATGAGCAATCTTCTAAAAACCAAAGCCGACCAGCCACTTCGAGTGGTTCCACCATGAATCAATGCTATGACTGGTCAAGCACACAAAACCAGAACACCACAAGCTGACCTTAGAGTCATTAAGCGGCATTAAACCATGTGAACGGGTTAACCAGTCACGGTTGAGGTAGTTGACCAGCTCAAGCCTTGACATACATAGAGGCGGATATGATAAGAGAACATGATAGGAGTAGGATAAGCTATGAGCATGATAAGCTGTTATCATATCCGACGTTTGGTGTCCACCAGATAACCAACCGGACAGCATTATAATTTAAGTATGAATTTTAAATTTTTCGTTTTTATTCTAAATGTTTTCATCTTTTATTTGATTTTAGTTTTTTTTTTTTAATTTTCATTATTTAAAATTATATAAAAAGACAAAATTATTCCGGTGAAAAAATTACATAAATTTTTTTAAATATTGTCTAACTAAAATTAATTTTTTTATATATTTAAATATTTGTTTTTTGTTTTTACTTTACATATAGTTAAATTATTATAATACTTTTTTATATTTTACAGTTTTTTAAAATAATATAAAATAACAAAATTAGCATTGTTATAAAATAAAAATGAATTTTAAAATGAATTATTAATATTTTTATTATTTTCAATATTTTATATTTTATTATACCTTTTTTTGGTAACCATGTTAAATTTTATTATACTTTAAATTATTATTTTATTATACTTTAATTATTTTATATATTATATATTTTTATATTTTATAATACTTTAAATCACCATATCCTACTTGTTACCAGAAAAAAAAAAAAACAAAACATTATCCTATCCTGTTGAGTGCTAACCCAGCCCTCCCCTCAGGATAGAATTTTAACTAGATGGACAGGATAGGATAAGTAACAGGATTGCCTTATCCTATTCTGCTGGCTCAACAAACAACAGTTTCAGACAGGATATGATAACTTATCCTATCCTGTCTCTCTTATCCTGACCACCAAACGGGCTCTTAGGACTCGTTTGGTGGTCAGGATAGGATAAGGACGGATAGGATAAGAGAATAGGATAGGAGTAGGATAGGATATGAGCAGGATAAGCTGTTATCCTATCTGATGTTTAGTGTCCACCATATAACCAACTGGACAGCATTATAATTTAAGTATGAATTTTAAAATTTTTCGTTTTTATTCTAAATGTTTTTATCTTTTATTAGATTTAGTTTTTTTTTTTAATTTTCATTATTTAAATTTAAATAAAAAGACAAAATTATCCTTGTGATAAAATTACATATAATGTTTTATTTTTTTTAAATATTGTCTAACAAAAATTAATTCTTTATATTTTTAAATATTCATTTTTTGTTTTTACTTTACATATAGTTAAATTGTTAAAATAATTTTTTATATTTTACAGTTTTTAAAAATAATATAAAATAACAAAATTAGCATTGTGATAAAATAAAAATAAATTTTAAAATAAATTATTAATATTTTTATTATTTTAAATATTTTATATTTTATTATACCTTTTTTTAGTAATCATGTTAAATTTTATTATACTTTAAATTATTATTTATTATACTTTAATTATTTTATATATTATATATTTTTATATTTTATTATACTTTAAATCATCCTATCCTACTTGTTACCAGAAAAAAAAATCACCTTATCCTATCCTATCCTGCTGGCTCACCAAACAACAGTTTCAGATAGGATATGATAGCTTATCCTATCCTGTCTCTCTTATCCTGACCACCAAACGGGCCCTTAAGGTTTTTGCACAAGGATTTAAGATACTATTAAATAGCTTCAATCAGAGGTGGGAAGGGGCCTTTGGATGCCACACCACCCCTCAGCCCGAGGTGAGTGATATATATATATATATATATATATATATATATATATATATATATATATATATATGACCCCCATAATATTACATACTAATAAGTCCTCTCAATGAGGTGATCCTACATATGCTCTTAAATAAAATGTAAAATTTCAAATACTTATAATAAAACATATAAGTCATATAAGTATTTAGTTTCTAATCTATTATATATATTTACTTTGCTCAAATAAATTACTTTTTTTGGTATATACTCTAAGAAATGATGGATATTAAATTAAATGTGTATCTATTATATGAAAAATAATTTGTTTTATTATATTATTGTTTCTTTGTTTTGAGTCATTTAGCTTAACAATTTCTCAACCAATATCACATCATTTACTTTGTATGTCGTAATTTGACAAACTTATATTCAGTCTAATAATCAAACATGTTTGTCTAAACGATATTTTTGTCATATTTATTCACAACAATTATTATAATAATTCATATCTTCAAGTTAAGTGGGTGATGAAGTGGCAAAAAAGTCCACATGTCTGTTTATAATAGGAGAACAGCACCACAAGGACCAAGGTACTGTAGGTAGGTTTTGTCCTATTATAAATTATCTAATTTCAACATTTTTACATATACACTCTTCTAATCATAAGTATAAAAATAACTTCAAATAATAAACTCCCACAATTTATGTGTACAAAAAAATATTGAAATTAAGGCAAAAAAAACCAGGTGTTTGGAATTCATAAAGAAATTCATGGCGTTAGGAAACACTCAAAGGAAATAAATACCTGACAAATAAACCTAGTTAGGAATTGATAAAGGAGATAGATGTGCAAGATGATTTACCTGGCCATAAAGGTGGTCTTTGTCTTTGATAATTGTGGAGCTCCAGAAAAAGAAATAATAAACAACTTTCCAAACAAGGGTGAATCTCATTTCAACATTGTAAGTCTCCAAGCCCAATCATGCTAGATTTAGCAAGAAGGGAGAGTTTGAATTTCAAAGTAACACGGTTCAGCGCATAAAACAAAAGATATTAGGTACTTGCTGGAGCATATGAATACTTTCCACCATCAGGTAGTAGACCATCCTTGGCCATTTCAGTTAGCATGTTTAAAACAGCATCCATGTTACCTTCTTTGAAGTTAATTTCAATAAGTACTTTTGCTAGCTCAGCATCATTGAGCCTACAGCTCCTCAATATGTTCTGCATTACCTGACTCAACTCATCATTCATCCCTTCTCTGGACAAAGCTTTAATGAGAGCAATAACAGTCACAGTATGAGAAACAAAACCACAATGCATCATCTCCGTGTTCAGATTATATGCCTTTTGAACATTTCCATATCTACAATGTTCATGTATTAGTAAATTATAAACAGCTCCATTAGGCTTATAATTCCTTTGAAGCATTGTTTTAAATACTCGATCTGCTTCATTCATTAAACCCCTCATGCCGAATCCTTTGACCAGAGCTACCACACTCTTAAATTCATTATTACTGCAGTTTTCTATCAGAGTATTGTATGTCACATCTTTTGGTATAGACTCGTCATAAAACAACTTCAGAAGTAGCTTCTTTGCTTCTCTTGTCCTAGCTTTTTTATTTAGTCCATTAATAAGTACACTATAGGTGACATCGTCAGGCCAAAACCCCTTCTGTATCATTTCATCATGCAAATGAAGAGCCTTACTTAATTCAACCTCTGCACAATAAGCATTTATCAAACTAGTATAGGTAAATTCATCAGGTGGGAGACCCCTGTGCAACATCTCTTGGAAGAGATCAAAAGCTTCCGCCAGTTTTCGCTGCTGACAGAGACCTTGTATAAGTGATGAATATGTAATGGCATCAGGCAATATACCCTTTTCAACCATCTCCAGCTTCATTTGGAATGCTTTTTCCAACTCTAGATGTCGGCAAAATCCAGATATAATAGTACTATAACTGACAACATCAGGGGACAACCCCCTCTCAACCATATCCCTAAAAACTCCTATGGCTTCTTCAATCCTCCCCAAAAAGCAATATCCATGGACAAGTGCATTGTAAGTTACAATTGATGGAGAGAATCCACTAACAATCATTTCACTCAAAACCTTATAAGCTTCACTCAGTAGCCCTTGCTGGCAGAACCCATCAATTATAGTTGTATAAGTTCTCTCATTTGGTCGCAGACCTCTAACACGCATCTGATCCAAAATCTCCATCGCGCGATTCAGATTCTTAGCCTTACACATACTATTGATTAATGTTGTATAAGTAACAACATTCGGAGATAACCCCTTCCTGGTCATCTCCGCATGAAGAACAAGTGCCTCGTGGAAATTTCCCTCTTTACAGTACCCATTGACAAGCGTATTATAAGTCACTTCATCAGGAGCCAAACCTTTCCTATTCATCTCCTCCAACACCTCTCGTGTCTCACTCATCCTCCCTTCACGACACAATCCATTCAAAACCACATTATACGAAATCAAATTTGCCTCCACGCCCTTCGCCACCATTGCTCTCAACAACTCAAACGCATCCCCAACCCTCTTCACCTTGCAACACGCATCGATCAAAGTATTAAACGTAACCACATTCGGCAAACACCCATTCCTCTCCATCTCACGCATAACACAAAACCCCTCCTCCAAGTTCCCATCAACAACAAATCCACGAATCATAACATTATAAGTATACACATTCGGCGACACTCCATTTCTAACCATCTCTCCTAAAACACACTCTGCATCCTTAAGAGACCGTTTAAACCTCAAAATCGAATCGAGAATTGCGTTATACGACAACACACTAGGCATAAACCCATGACATTTAGCTAAATTAACAATGTTAATGGCCTTATCAATGAAACTGAGACGAGAGTAAGACTTTACCACCAAATCGAAAACCGCGGAGCTGGAATTACAGGAATGGTAGGAATCGTTGAGGCATTTAAAGACGACGGCGCCGTGGGTGTCGTCGGAGGTGTTGAGAGCGACATCCTCGGCGAGGGTTTGGGCGGACTTGTAGAGTTTGAAGCGCGTGAGGATGTGGAGGGCGAGGCACTTGCAATGGAGCGTGAGGAAAGGGTGGATGTGGGCCCAGTTGAGGAACTTGAGAGTGGTGGTTTGGTCCCATTGGGATTTGAGGAGAACGTAAGAGGCTGCTTCGGGGGTGAAGCGGGGAGAGAGAGATGGTAGGTTTTGAGGATGTCGTTTGATGTATAGGATTGCTTTGTCGCCCATGATGGTGTCGTCGGTTGAAGAACGGAGGGAGGAAAACCAACGATGGTTGTGGGGTTTGAGAAAAACCATTTTGGTTTCAATGTTCGACCACGCAACACAGTTGCACAGGTACGGGGTTTATCGGAAGCACATCTTACTGGAACAAAAACGTTATTTGAACAAAAGCGTTAATGAATGACTTTAAAATCGTAGGTTTTTTTTTTTGTTGTAAAAAAAAAAAAAAATACGGTGAGGGGATGATCCCTCATTTTAAACATGAGGAGATCCTCTTATAAAGTAATTTTCATTTACCTCGTCCTAATTACTTATTGAACTTGATTAATGGGTTTACTTGTACTATATGGGGTAACTTGCTTTTTTTTTTTAGCACGTTAATGTTATTATTTTTGTTAGTAGGTGGGATTTGAACTCTCAACCTCCTTATCACTCCACTTCTTAACTCCACACCCCAACCACCTTGACTACCTTATAACTTCATATGGGATAACTTGTTAACTAACAACTTTGATTAATAACGTACAAAATATCTATATTTATATCTATATCTATATCTATATATTATATAAATCCCTCGAGATAATTATTTATCGATATTTATATCTCTATCTATATATATTATATAAATCCCATGAGGAAAGTTTTCATACAAATATTGGATGGCAGCTAATTATTTATCAGATTTATTTATAATAAAATAAAATATTTGAATTGATTTTAAATTATTTGTCTTCTATAGGCAATAAATGTTTAAAGCCCATTTGCTTCAATCAATCATGATAAAAATATTTTCAAAATATTTAAAAAGTAGTGACAATCTTTTTTGATTTCCCAAGGTATCATCCACGCGTAACTGTAGATAATAATCTCTCGATATACTGGACTGCATTGAAAGGTTGACCTCTCCTAACCAGATTTTCTCCATACACAATAATCAGGGATCGAATCCCTAACCACTTGCTTAAGGGGTCGAAGCCAGTTATCACTCGGACCAACCACGTGTTGGTAAAGTAGTGGCAATCAGTCCGTAATTATGCAGAACTTTTTCCAAAGCTTAGGATTCAAATTTGAAATTATTATTTAATAAACATGATAATATTCCATGTGTTTTTAAGTCTGCACGGAAAACATGTTTTGGTTTATATATATATATATATATATATATATATATATATATATATATTAGAGAAGCATTGTCATGAACATGTATACATCCGGGAAGCATGTTTTGTCTTGGATTGAATTTGTCGATATAGCTTCATTATAATTGAACACATATCAATTTTATGTTGTCATGAATGTACAACGCATATGTAATTTCTTACTAACTGAAAAGTTGTTAATAATGTTGATATTGTCTTTGTTTTCTTCGTAACAATTGTTAGCATACAAGATTTAGTATAAACAAACTTATTAATATATCATAGATTGTTTACTAACAGGTTGTTTCAAACATGCCTAAAAACGAAACTGCTAGTTCCAATATATAATAATTGTCCTTCAATCACTTTAACATCTTTTCATTTTTTTTACCCGGTTCATTACTTCATTACTGCTCTACCTTCTCTCTGTCTTTTCCCTATCTCCCTCTCTCTCAATATTTTTTCCTTTCTCTCTCAATCGAGACAGCCTGACGTGAGGAGACCGTCGCCACCGCCGAAGTGAAGAGACTGCCACTGCCGCTGATTTGAGGAGACCACCGCCAATCGTCTTCTCTACACATTGTGACTAGACAGCCATGAGAGCAGAAGACAAGGGTGGTGTAAGGAACTTCCTCCGTGATCCGTCGTCCGAGGCCATACTGGAGCACTGTCGTCGCCGATGTGCCTTTCTTCTGCTTTTGTGAGTGTTCTCGCTCCTTTTACCCTTCTTTTCACTTTTCCCCAAATTGATAATGAAACCCTAAAATCCAAACTTTCTTTCATTTGAAACCTTAACCCTCTTTGCATATTTTGAAGCTTGGGTTGTTGAATGTTTGTTTCTGTGAGGGGTATGTATTATTTTCTTTTTTTGAATATGTGCCATATGTGATATAGCTATAATCCATTTCATATTCCTTTATTATCTGAGTTGTGATTCCATGATATTATCAGGAATAGTTTAAGATATTATTTTTAATCACTCAATTGTATGCATCTATTCACTATACTCATTTGCTAGAGGGGACAAAAGTGATGTTACTTTGTTGATTCACGTTGTTTTTGGTGAATAAACAAAGAACTGTGATGATTCACATTTCCTCTTATTAAAAGCTTTGTATTTTTCTTTTATTATCTTAAGAAGACAAAAAAAAAATCTTATATTACTATTAATTACTATCCATATGTATGATGTTTGTTGATTTCTTGAGGTCATTTGACAGGGGTATTCACCACTTAGATAGAAACTGTACAAGGAAAGGAGACAGTTTCAAGGAACCTAGACCCCAATTTTCTCACCAAGAAGCTTGCAAATAGATATGAAAATCTAGAAAATATGATTGTAGGTGAGTGTATGTTTCCTTTTTTTATGATCTGGCACCTATTTGACTGAGTATTCTGAATGGTTAAGCTTCTTTTCCTTCTCTATGTATGATGTAATTGTCATTTGTTATTTGGATTTCTCATGTTTTAATGAATAACAGGATGATATATTATTCATAGTTTACTTTCAGATGCAGATTTAAGGGTGAAAAATGCTTACAGATTTAAGCCTTGTGGCAGTTGCTGTTTCAACTTACAATGTGCAAAGGTACTACTTAAGGGTTTGATATTTAAGCTTTCATCCATGATTTACGCTCCTTTTGGCTGGCTATTTTCTTCACCCATGGTTTTCACTGCACACATTGATCTATTATGAACATCCTAAAACTGCAAAGAGAAATTCCAACATTTTGTATGAGTGAACTAATTTTGTTTTTAGACAATTTCACAACCCACGTTTAAGTTATGTTATGTTTTGGCATGCCTTTTATTTCATGTATCTTGCATGAAGGTGAGATTGCTTTTTAAATTAAAGCTCAAAGTTGGATTAGAGGTAAAGTAATTTAAAAATAGGACCAAAGAAATTCAATGTGTGGATTGTTTTAGATGAGGGCATATTGAAGGCTTTAATGTTTGAGTATGGGCGTCCAACCTTTTGTTGAAAAAGATGTTATATCTATGCGAGAAAGAGAAGTATTCTGTTTTTTTAAGCAAAGATAGGGTGCAAAGGCATCATTATGGACCTAGACATCCCAACTATATATATTGGCACCCCTAGATCCAACAATCATCTGCAGCACCCTAAAAATTATAATTAAAAAAGAAAAAGGTCAATTACAAAGAATGGGTGGACTAAGCCAAACCCATGAACTAACAGAACCTATAAGCAGCCATAAAGAACCTATTCCTACTGAAATCCTCTAAAACAAAAATAGGAACTAAGTCTCACCATGAAAAACAATGATGAGTTAAGCCATAGTTAGCTAAACCATCCAGACAAGCATTTCCTTCCCTAAATACATGAGAGACCATAAACCTCATTTTCCTAGATAAACATAAGCAGTTTCTCCATCTAGCAATCAAGTGCCAAGGGACAACTTTATCATCCTGGAAGGCTTGGACAACAAGCATTGAATCCGATTCCAACCAAATGTTGAGCCATCTTTTAGAATAAGCAATTTCTTTGGCGGACGTTGCTCCACAAAGCTCTTCTTCTGCTGAGTTTGCAGATCCAAGAAATTTAGAAAAACATCCAAGAATAGCTCCTCTGCTGTCTCGAAACATAGCTCCACAAGCTGCAACTCCTTGGTTGGCTGCACCATCACAGTTACACTTAAACCAGCCGCAAAGTGGAGGTTGCCATGTTGTAACACCCTGCTTTTTGTTAAGTGTTTTTATAAAGCTTGTTTGGTTGTTCGAGTTGGTTTTGTTAAGTTTAAGTTGTTGGCTAAGGGCTTAGTGGGATTTTTGGCTTAAAAGTCCCTTTCTGGTGCATGAGCATGCCCGTGCTCATTAGCCAGCACGCCCGTGCTCAATGATAAAGATTAGATAACTTATTTAATGGTTAATGAAGATAATTAAGATGACAAGATGTTTAAGCCGTGAACTAGTTGGGTTATCGCACGTTGATAACTTTGGTGCTTATTGGCCAAAGTGGCCTCGATGCTTATTGGTCGAGGTGTTGATGATGTTAAGTCTTGGGTGCTTATTGGCCCAAGCACGATGATGTTGATGATGAAGTCTTGGGAGCTTTTTGGCCCGAGCAAAGGAGGTGGTTGTTGTTGTTTGTTGTCGTGCCATGCATATAGCATTGGAGTTGATGGTTGAGGGGGAGGTTCGACATAGGGGAGATCGCCCGAGAGTACGGTGATCTGGCCATCCACGATAGGTCACCCGATGGTTTGGTGACCGCATCCCCCCGCGATGAGGCATCCGCGATTTGATCCGTAGCTATCCATGGGGTTCACCCAAGGTTTAGTGTACTGTCGGTGTTGGTGCTTCTATGGCCAATAGGGATATGTAACTCCGAAGTCGTTCATCCCGAGTTAGTTGGATCCACATGCATAATGGAGTAGCGGAGTAGTGCTGCATTGCACCACATAGCATACTCGGTTGGTTTATGATGTTTATATGTGTATATGTATGCTTACGATGTTGCTATGCCATGATGTATGATCATCTTATTCGTATCTCCATGCCGTTGTGATTTTATGTTTTCTTACTCCCCATTTTTCTATTTTCTGTTTGGCATGTATCGTTTTATGCAGAGGACGGCAAGCAGCCAGGAGAGGAGTGACTTTGAGGAACTGCGACTCATTAGTTAGGATTTCGAGTTTTGATTGTTTAGTTTTATGCCAGTTTTGATTTGTATTCAGAGGATTTTATTTTGGGACGGTTATACCACTCTGTATGTGACAATCGAGGTTGAGTTATGTTTGCCTTAGTTTCATGTTATGTTTCTTTCAATTCTTTTAAACCTGGTTTTTATTTCCACGTTTTGAGAACTCGTTCATGTGGGACCTTTCTACCCATGGACAAATGTTTTATTTATTTCAGTAAATACATGATTTATTTTTCAGCTTTGTCCTTTTATTACCTTTTTACCATTCGGGGTAGTAGGGCATGTAACTTCAATGATCTTTGGAGCCTTTGGAGCTTGAGTCTGAACCTTGAAGTGATTTACAATGCTAAATTCCTCCATAGAAGAGTGCATCGAGCCTTTGGATAGGTTTCCTGAAATTTGAACATAGGCACAAACTAGGGAGATCACAGCCGACAAAGCAATACTTTTGTTGTTGAACCTAGCTTGGTTTCTAGCAAACCAAATAATATGAATAACAACAGATTTAACTATATCTAATACTTGGGAGCTCCAAGCATGATTAAAAATTGAAATAATAGAAGTAAAAGAGTTTAAATCAACTTTAACCTTTACAATGTTTGAAAACCAATCCCAAACTGCAGAAGCAAATCTGAAGCTAAGGAACAGATGGGAGGAAGATTCTGCATCAGCTCCACAAAGGCTGCATGAAGAAACAACAGTGCGGCTTCGATTCCTCAAGTTTTCATCTGTAGGAAGCTTGTTATGAAGAAGCCTCCATAACAAAAGAGACCTTGAGGGAGGAATGTAAGGACTCCAGATTGCCTTGCCCCAACTCACATTCTGGACCTGAAAATGAGATTTCCTAACAAAAGCATATGCATCCTTGAAGGTCAATTCACCATTAGCAGAATCCTGCCATTCCAGATAATCTTCAAAAGGAATTAAAGGAATATGCACATTATTTATATAATGGATAATTTCAGGAAACAAATTCATAAACTCATCAGGAAGATGCCATGAATTTTCCTGAATGATGTCTTTAACCTTTGCCTTTAAGCAGGGAAGAAGAAAGTCAGGAATATTGGATAAGGAATCGGAAGCCATTTATCTATCCATAATCTAACATTGCTACCATTACCAATAACCCAAAGAACTATTTTCAATCACAGAGTTTAGATGATGTTTAATGCCTAACCATATAGATGATTTAGCATGATACAAGATAGGACATTTATGCCTAATGTATCTAGATCTTAAGACATGACCCAGGGCTTATTTGAAGAGTACATATCCCACTCAATTTTAGCAGGGCAGCATCATTAATGAGATCTTAAGGGTCTCACCCAAGACCACCAACATCCAAATCGAACAAAGCCTATCCAATGATACGATTTACAAGTTTTCTAGTAAAGATGTCACCTAACCAAATGAAGTTTCTAATCCACCTATCCAAAGTTTTAAGCAAAGAAATAGGCCATTGATAAATTTGAAAACTATAACTAATCATGCCTTGAATGACAGTTTTAACTAATTGAACTATCCCTATTATTGATAAGATGGAACCCTTCCAACTAGCTAGTTTGGCCTTTATTTTATCAGCAATAGGCTGAAGATGAATCACTCTAGGTTTTTCTTGAAATAGAGGCACACCAAGATATAAGAAAGGCATATGCCCTACTGCAAAACCTAGTAGTCTAGAAATATCAGAAATTCTGTTTGGTGACATGGATCTAGCATAGAATCTACACTTATCTAAGCTTAAGTGCTAACCAGATGCATCAGCATAATCCTTAAAAAGCTTAATTAAAACAGAAAGGTTTCTTTTAGAGCGTTTGCAGAAGACAAATATGTCATCTGCATAAAGCACATGGGAAGGAAAGGCAATGTTTCTAGATCCTGACATTGGCTTTAACTTACCAGTTTCAACAAGCATGCTTATGCCTCTACTTAAGACATCTTCAGCTAAGCAAAACAAGAGGGGTGATAAAGGGTCACCTTGCCTAACACCCCTTTTGCAAGACAAAAAACCTACAGGATGACCATTAATGTTAAAAGACAGTTTAGCATAATGCAAGATAATAGAGATCCAATTGCACAAAACATCATTAAAGCCAAATGATTTCAGAACTCTAATCAGGAAAGACCAATCAATGGTGTCAAATGCTTTTTTGATATCAAATTTCAAAGCAACATTACCACCATTGCTCTAGCATTTAATCTATTAACAGCTTCTGAAGCAATACACAAGCAATCAACTATGTTCCTACCTTTAATAAAATCTTTTTGATTATCATAAATAATCTTTAGGGCTATTAAAGCAAGTCTATCAGTCAAGACTTTAACTGGAAGCTAGCAAGAGCAATAAGTCTTAAATCAGAAATTCTAACAGCCCCGGCCTTTGAACTTAGGGATAAGGGCTATTATGTTTGAACTAAGATTTGGCAACAACCAAGATTGTGTAAAAAACTGACTCACAGCCTTAAACACATCTGCTTGAACTACCTCCCAATGAGCTTGGAAAAAGTAACCCCTAAATCCATCAGGCCCTGGGGAGCCCGAACCATTCATACTAAACACAACAGACCTAACCTCTTCTATAGAAGGCAAGTTAGTAAGCATGGCATTGTCAAGATTAGAAACCAAAGAGGGAATTACCTTTTCAACCAAACCATTATTTATACATTCATTCTCAGAAGCATAGAGAGAAGTGAAAAACTGCAAAACATGATTCTCAATTAAATCTCCATCTTCCACAATAGAATCCCCAATTCTAAGAGAAGTCATTTGCCTAGAAACTTGCTTAAATTTAGCTATATTATGAAAGTAAGCAGTATTTCTATCCCGTTGCTCAAACTAAGAGACTCTTGCCTTTTCTTTCCAAAATTCTTCTTGGAATAAAAGAGCTTGCTGCAAGGCAGCCTGGGCAACAGTCTCTTGATCATGCAAAGTAGCAGAAAAACCTTCTTCATTAATTTAACTTGGATAAAATCCAAGGACTCCTGAGCTGTTTGAACTTTAAGATGAACTTCACCAAAAACATTTTTATTCCAATGTTTTAACTGTTTCTTAAGTAGTTTCAACTTCTGACTAAGCCTAGCCATAGGACAACCATGAACCTTAGTGTTCCAGACCTCTTTAACCAACCATTTACAGTCTAAATGCGAATTCCACATAGACATAAATTTAAAAGAGCAAGGAAATGACCTAGAGTCACTAGTCATAGTAAGTAACAAAGGGAAATGGTCAGAGCAGCTTCTAGTTAAAGTACAACATGTTATAGAAGTCCAAAGATTAATCCAATCCTCATTACAAACAGCTCTATCTAATCTAGACTCAAAAAGAACCAGCTGACCTATTATTTGCCCAGGTAAAAAGAAGCACCCCTAGTTGGTAAATGAATAAGGCCTAAAACATCAGACCGTGATCTAAATTCATCATATGAAACCCAGGAGGGCATGCCTCTTTCTAGTTCTCCCCTTTGCTCTGCTCCCTCCTCCTCTGTTCTGCTTCATTCTCTTCATCCATCTATCCCTTTTTTTACTATAACCGAAGACGAAAATGAGGAAAGGTGCAATTTAAATCAAAGTAGCATCACAACTTCAAATGCTGGCAGATTCAAGGTTGGGGTGGACAATTTTGTGGCAGCCCAGGGGTTGGGATGAAAGACATGAATTGAGGTACTCCTCCCCTAGATGTTGAATTCCCTGGTGGTGCTGGTATGCGAACCATAACAGGCCTTGTATATGGTGGTGGCATAGGTACAAGTGATGGTGCTTGAGATGGTGAAGGTGGCCTCACTGGTGTAGCCTTCTCCCTAGTTGGAATAACTGGACCTCTGACTCCATACCTCCTAGCCTGCACAATTGAGATCGAAAAGTGAGTATCAAGTTGGTCCCTGTAATTACATACTTAATATCAAATTAGTCCCTGACATGTGTAACTTAAATTCAAATTAGTCCCTGTGCACATACCCTCTGTGGTGCATTCACTTGTTGTTGGGGCACTTGCACTGCACTTCCTGTGTATGCTGAACTAGAACTTGTCCTACATCATCCCCTATTTGTTGAACTTCCTGTGACTCCAAAGGAAAAAAGTCCACAAGTTTGTAATTTATTCAAAGTACATTCAATCAGCACCAGTAATGGCAGAAGTTCTAAACAGCCACAAAGAACTTACCCTTGTTGCATCTTCCTCATTTGATGCTTCATTTACTTGTGCAGATTGGGGGAGAGGTATCTCAGTTACTGGTTCCTCTTGCTGTTGACCTGATCTCCTGGACTTAGGTCATTGGGAAACTCCTATGTTCATGCATCCTTTGCTATTGTGATCCTCAATTCCACATCTTGAACATGTGAAAGTTGGGTGAGACCTCTTCAGCTTCCTAGGGAAGACCCATTACCCCCTTTCCTCTTTTTCGTCTTCGGTTGCAGCAAAAAATGGGATGGAGGGATGAAGAGAATGAAGCGAAATAGAGGAGGAGGGAGCAGAGCAAAGGGGAGAACCGGAATGAGCCATTGGAGAAGGGTGGGGGAAGAAGATGAAACCCAAATCAAAACCCTAGCCAGTTTCAATTTAGTCCCTGAAATTTCAACTAAGTCCCTGAAATTGTGTTTCTGACATGGAGGCAAGGTGGATGATAAGATGGGGGTCCAGCAAGGCACTTAATGTGCCACATAAGCACCCTTCACGGCGTTAGGGGACGACAGTTAACAGAGGGACCATTTTGAATCACGGTTTGCAATTTCAGGGACTAAGTTGGTAATTTTCTTAATTCAGTGACCAACTTGATACTATGTCGCAATTTCAGGGACTAAATTGGCTATTTACTCGAGAAAAAAAAACCTTTCGATGTCTTAGGATCCGTTTATTTTAAATTTTGATAGAATTACTGTTAAAAGAATTTATTTTAAAACAATTGAGGTAAAAAAAATATTTCTTCCACGTTATGAAATTTTAGAAGTAGAATTAGAAGAATTCATTTTGTTTGTGTGATAAAGTAAAATCACTTTTGAAGTCAAAATATAAGGAATTTATTGGATCCCCCATCACTACAAAAAATCAACTGTTTAGAGACTGGCATATTCGGTCGCTAAACCTGCTAATCCGGTCGCTATTTAATTTAGCGACCGATTCATAGTGGTGGCTGATAACCTGGTTACTAAGATTTTAGAGACCGAAATATAAATTCGGTCGCTAAATGGCGACTGTATTTTCGGTCGCTAAATAATAAAAAACGTTCGCTACACGGTTTGTCGCATTGTTTGGGTAACCATTTTTAGCAACCGATAATCGGTTGCTAGTTCGGTTTCTAATGTTGGTTACTGTTAACCTATATTAGCGACCGATATTCGGTCGCTAGACCACAATTTTTTAATGTTAACTAAAGTTTAGCGACCGAATTATTGGTTGCTAGTTTGGTCGCTAAACTGGATTTTATTAATTTTTTTTAAATTTAATTTTAAAATTAATATTTTTTTTTGTTTTGCTTTAAAGTTTAGCAAAATTACTAATAAAACACACCAAATTACTAATGAAATATACAATCATAAGAAATAATGAATATATATATATATATATATATATATATATATATATATATAATCCAAAGTATCGTACAAGAATCGTTTAAAATCAAAAAAATGAAAAAAAATAGTCATGATGAGGGGGAGGTGGAGGAACCCAATCATCCTCAGTGTTCATGCCACCGACGTCTGCTATCTGATCGTCCTCTGGAGTAGCAGCATCAGTAGCTGGCGACGGAACTGGAGGAGCGGCAGCAGGCGGCACAACCGTCAGAGCAGCACCCTGAGCAACTGGAGTCTGGATCCTCATCTACTCCAACACCAGCCGATGTAATCCGGCCCGCTCGATGCTCGTCTGCATCATTCCTGGTTTGCCTGAGTCAATCGTGGTAACCCGGTTCGCCATATGCTGCTCTCTCTCGCTTTTCTCCTGAAGCTCCGCGTTCAGCTGCGTGATTGTGTCCTGCATTTGGTTGAACTGCTCCTGAGGGACGGTATCGGCATAAAAAGGAGCAGGCGTGCCTGATGATGAAGCGATAAACTCGCCTCCCAGGTGTCCGAGGCCATACACGTGCCCCTTCTTGTTCCTGCCCCCGACGACCTCCAAATAAATGGCATTATCGTCGACGGAGATAGGAGAGCTGGGCCTATCACCAGTCAAGGCCTCATCTTATGACTGTGAGGCACGTGATATGGCATCGTCCTTCTTCTCATTGAAGCCCACCTGCAAAGTATAGATGAAGAGATTTAGTTAAAATTATAATCAATATTAACAAATCAATTATAATAAATTACAAGTAAAGACTAAATTGTTTTCTTGCTTACAGCATAGTTATGGGCCTTGTCGTTGACCCATGCCCCCGACTTCAACTTCTTCGTCCTCTCCACCAACTCCATAGCAGTGGGGGACCCGCTGTTTGTGCTTTCTGTACAGAAAAATACAATCTTAAATTCATAAGAATATTTAAAAATGAAAACTCATTAAATAGTATACTAAGTCAAAAGTTTTAAGTATTACCAGCTGGTCGAAGTGGGCGGTGGCTGATTTAGACCCCCCGGTCCAAGCACATGCGCCACAATCAGGAGCTCGATTATGCTGAGCTATGGCCTGTATCTCCTGGAACTTCTCAGTAGCCCAGTACTGGTCCAGGTTCCTCCTGATCTCAGGATCCACCCACTTCTCCTTATTCTTACCCTTCCTCAGCTTGTTCGTCAGATTCTTCATGACCAGTGAGCCTTTATGCTCAAATATGTCCCTGACGAGACCCTCTAAACCTGCGTCCCACCTATACTCTTTCTGCAACTTACAGTTGTTAGGAAATTCGTGTGTGTGTGTGTGTGTGTGTGTATATAATGTAAATTTAATTTAAATAACTTAATAAATTGTTACCTTAAACTCTTTAAACAACTGATCCCTTTGACCCCTTGGGATGGCCTTCCATGTAGGCCATGGACCATCAAACTTGCATTGCAGGATCTTCGATATCGAATCAGAAGGGCTCTTCACGGGCATAAAGCTATAGCAAAATTAGAGCATTAATAAATATTATAAATAAATAAAAAAACAAATAAATAGAAATTAACGAAAATTTATATATATTAAAAAATTAAATTAGCTTACTCGTTATCCCCCCTAGGGATAAGAAGAATCCTCCTGTAGGATGGACCACGGCTCTCCTATCCCGATGATGATGATGATCCTGTCATAGGTGTGGATGATGACGGTGCAGCCTATGTCCCGACCACATGAGGCTGGGTAGGGGGTGCAACTCCATCACCTTGATGTGTCCCGTCCACAGAGGTGTTAGTAGGGTGGTCTCGATCTGAAGACTGTGGGTCGGCCGGCGGAGGTACTCTCGCAGCACGACCTCTGCCACGACCTCCACGACGACCCCTACCTCTAGAGGAATCTGCCATCTGTGTAAAAAATGAAAAGATGATTACACAACGGTGTAAATAATACAAAAATAAATTACCTAAGTAGAATGACATTTACACAATGAATTATGACATAAATAAATTACCTTAGTAGAATCTCCGTCACTAAATTCACCCTCACTCTCATCAGTCTCACTTGATCGGAATGTGCCTTCGCTAGATGCGTCCAACTCAGATTGATCCATTAACTCTCTTTCAACTTCTTCCTAATTTCCATAGTACGAACCTTCAAACACAATCGGGTTTAAATCAGGCAACGTCTCACCATATTTACTCCACCAATAGTAATCAAGCATGAAGCCCTTCTCATAAAGATCGGCTACAACTCCATCCACGCTTTTGAAAGATTAACACTTGCATCTTTTGCAAGGACACCTCAAATGATCACCGGCCAGCCGTATAAATCTCTCCTGGCTAACAACAAACTCTATAAACTCACCCACTCCAACTCTATACTCTTCCCTAAGACGTTTATTCCGATCCAACCTGCGATACATCCATTTTCGATTCTCCGGAATATCCATTGCTGCCAATTAAATAGCTTGACCAACCCTACAATAACACTTATATATTACGATGCATTCCAATAACTCCATCAATCTCGTTCTTATGACAAGGTTTGAACCTATCCCATTCGAGAAGAAACCTTTAACACACTCGGCTAATAATAGTTATTCCCTTATTCAAATACCTCATTCTTAACAAAATTTCAGCAGCATTTCCCATTGGTCTCCAAGTACACAACTCGAGCACGGTGAGAATCACCGCGATCCAGTATGCACCAGGAGAACAAAAGGAAATGCATTAGACCGAGATTTCAACAAGTATATAAGGCATTTGAACATGGAAATGGCTATTGTACGAGTTTAAAAATGGTTTTTTCCCAAACTGTCCCACTTGGACAATTCAAGATTCAATACAATGAGCATGCGTACCCTGAGAAGGTACGCATGCTCATTAATATTGAATCTCAAATAGGAAACTAAGGCTTTCGTAACTTAATAATTAACTCTAGCAGAAAATAAAATCATTGACTTATAAGGAATGCAGCATACTTCAACAAATATATATTGAAGCATAATTCAATACAAACTTAAATAAAATATAGTAGCAAACATCGTATTGAGCTCCGCTCTCCACTAACAAGTAACACATCATTGTCAAACACATGCATAACTTCTAAATTAGTAGCACACAACAAGCATCCCGTCTTTTTGACAGGATCACATCCTATTGAGCTTTGCTCTCCACTAACAAACAACACATAATTGCAAATACATGCATAAATATTAAATTATCAGCACACAATCAGCATCTTGCCTTTCAGGCAGGATACCTTCCTATTGAGCTCTGCTCTCCACTAACAAAAAACAAGATATATAATTCACATAACACATTACAAGCACCACACAATCAGAACCTTTTACACAAAGCAGAACCTTAAAAGAGAGTATTGAGAGAACTTACCTATGCGACAAAATGCAAAAACAAGTAAGGATAAGGGGAGGAGCCGCAGACAAGAAGATCAGGAACTGATAAATATGATAAGACAATATGAAAGCAAATTAATATCCTTAGAGCCAACTTAATTGTATTAAAGTTAGTAATATAAAAGTTCAACAAATTGCCATTACGACCAATTGATTACCTGTGGAGATGGAGAGGGGACGAAGGGACTAGGTTTCAACTCACGAGAAATGGAGCAATGACCTATAATGCATAAATAAAATTAATTGTGTCAAATACTAACACTTTAGAAACTAACATTTAAGAGTTTGTTGAAAGCCATTAGGCCTTTTACTTTTGTCCTCTCTTTCTGCGTTTTTTTTTAAAATCATTGCTATATTGGGTCTTGAACTCTTTGAATTTCTTAAGGACATACACATGAATAACAGATTTGAACAGAGAGAGAGAGTTGTACAGAAAGCAATACAAACCAATTGATTAAATGAACCTTTAGCAAACTTCATGAAAATGAATCTATTTCTGTATTCATGACATGAATAGAACAGAAAGGAATTAGATAACCATGTAAAAAATAATCTATCATCAATGACTTAATGCACCACTTATAATATTTAAGTCGTGAAGTATATACCACTTGGGTGTGGAGCATAAGGCTTGGTGAAACAGCCGTACTTCCTAGCAAGTTAGTTTCTTTAAACAATACAATATATATCAAACAAGTTCAATGTAGAGTTTACCATTCAAGTCCAGACCGTTTGATAATCAGGCTTCAGATTATAACTATTTAATACAAAAAATAGTGACTTGATCACCTACCAACAACTAACATGTCAAATACTAACATTTCAACAAACTGACAAATATTTGGTCGTTGGTGGGTCTCTGCTTGTTCCTTGAATGCTTGTTATTGTAGTTATAGCTCACAAGCATCTAAGTCAATACTTATATTTAAAATAATCTATTCTGATATCTAATTTCTTATCAATTTGTAATTGACTTGGTCTTCAAACTCATATTAACATAGTCTTCCTTATGGCTAGTTACAATGTGCATGTAATTTGCTAATTACATTCTTGGCTTCATATTTGCTTATTTTATGCAGGGATGACCATGAAACTTATAGTAGTCCTACTTCCAAGCATTATAGTCTTAGAGATAGTGAATCAAGAGGAAGCTAACTTATATTATCTATCCAATAAGTTATTTAAATCAATATACCCCTACTGTCTGAATTTCTCTACTCTGGAATTCACTAGAACAACATCAATGATTAATTTGATAGCATAAATACCCATCTGTGCAGTAACTTCCCTAAACCCTAACCTGAGACAGAACTGATCAGAGGAGACTGTGGGGATGGTGGTCGCGCAAACAGAACCCCTTGAGATGGTGGTGGTGACCGGAGGAGGAAGAGACAACACCTGAGAGAGACAAAGAGAGAAACTGAGACAAAGAGAACCGAGCAAGAGAGGGAGAGAGCGAGATACACAGAGAGAGAGGAGAGGAGACCTTAACAAAGGAGGAGGTCACTGCGCTACAGTGGTGGTCGTGGTGGCGGTGGTGGCACGGTGCTGCTGGGAGGAGGAAGAGAGAGTGAGAGACAGAGAAGGAGAAACACAAAATGAGAAGGATAAGAGGAAAACCTTACCAAGTGGTGGACTGAGGAGGACGAGACGATGAGAGGTGGCGGTGCGCGACCGGAACAGGGAAGTGGGTGGAGTGAGATAGAGAGAAAGAGTGAGAGAGAAGAGAGTTCGAGCGAAAATGGAGAAGAAAGAGGGATCCGCTAATTTTTAGGGATTTAATTTTTAGCGACCGAACAATTCGGTCGCTATTTCGGTCGCCGCAATTAAATTTTTTAAAACGGTCGCAAATTCGATCGCTGGTTGAGTTATTTTGAAATTTTAATTCTCCAGGTTAGCGACCGAATTAAAATCAGTCGCAAAAACGCTCTACATTAAAAGTTTTTACACACGGGTTAGCGACCGAATTAAGATCGGTCTCAAAAATAAATAAAATTTTACCGTTGGATTAAAATCGGTCACCAAAAAAGTCAACAACTTCTGACTTTTTATATGCTTCAGTTAGCGACCAAAATAGCGACCGACGGCTCTACTACCCTACTTTTCGGTCGTTATTTCAGTCACAAGATTAATTATAACAAGTGTTCTTGTAGATCCTAAAATCGGTTGCAATTTCGGTCGCAAATAACAACTATTATATTTGGTTGCTATTTTCGGTCACTAAATGACCTTTTATTTGTAGTGACCTTGAATTAGTTCTACTCAACATAAAAGTTAAAAATTCATACATCTGTTAAAATCAATTTGACTCATCCCAAAATTCATTTTATTGGAGACACTTTTAAAAACAAAGAGGACCAGTTACTGTTGAAATGACTTTAAAGGTCTCAAAAGCAATTTTTGGGTCTCCAAAATCTTAATCAAACATGCACCTAAATGTTTACACTACATTACTGAAGATTGGATAATAGTAGTATGTAATAGATTGTGAGTTCAATGAATTCTAAGAGGTATTACGAGTTGCTTGATGTACATAAACTCATATAGGATTAACACTACAAGAAAAATGTGCATTGCGGTAATGCAAAAATGTCGTAAATAATGTCAAATTACTGATAGCCCATAAACAATTTGTGAATCATGAGTCGGTAATTATTATTGATGAACACGATGAAAAGTCGTTTGTATTTATGATGACTTGTCATCGAAAGTATTTTTTTTTATAATGTCAAAAATATTACTAACCCGACTCTAGCTCCTGCGTAAGCAGTCGCATAGGATGGGAGGACCTTGAAGACAAACCCCCTTAAGAAACGGTTCTCCTCCATTAATTGGTTTTGTTCAGCCCTACTACTCGCTTGCAGTGGCTTACTATCTAAACTATGTAACCTCGCCTGCCTCCTAAAAGTAGTGACTGCGATTGTGGCGGTTGGATGCTCACGACTAGAGTATGGTATCCGGACCGATTCGGTCCGTTTAAGTCCGGTCTACATTGGTCCGCACGGAAACAGACCGGATCTAAAAGTCCGCATGATAAATGAACTCTGAAAAATAGAGTTCGCAGGCTAAATGGACTGTCTGCGGAATCAGCACCAGTTTTTTTTTTTTTTTTTGCATCAAACATAAAAAACAAATAATGACTTGTGCAGAAACAAATAAAAGGTAACTACCTTCCCGTATTATTCAGTTAGTTAGCACTCACTAGTTATTATAAATGCTTAAGATAGTATGGATTTAAATGTCAATTTCCAAAATGAAAACCATGTAAAACCAAAACTATAAATTTCATACAACCCAACTGAACAACCAAAAAGTCTTATGATTAAGCAACTACAAATTAATGGAAATAAGACAAAAAACAAGAAGCAACAAAAATTAATGTCTGAAAAGCCTTGCCCCAACCACAAAATTAATAACATTTTGTTTTATTAAAAGTGTATAGTCCGCAGACGGGTCTGTAAATCCGCGGACCGAGTCCGTTAAACCCGCGGGTTAAATGGACCAGATCCAAAAAACCCTCATTTAAATAGACTCGCATTTTATCTAGTTCAAATCCGCACGGACTGCAGGTTAAACGGACTGTCTGCAGATCCGGGTCCATATACCCAGCTCTACTCACGACTGCTCAGTATAAATGCTAAAAGTCCCTCGTCGATAATTGCTAACTGTGGCCTTTCTTGCCGCCAACAACCTTCACCCACAATCGCGTCTCTAGTCGCCGCTCCTCCATTGGGTCAACGAGGATGGAAGGGGAACTGTCGGTAAAGTTGTGTGAGACCGAGGCTGAGAAAGCCTCACATCAAAGTGCTCCTGTTATGCATAATCACACATATCAACTCATAATATAGAATTGTAAAGATAAACACAGAATTGTAAAGATAAACATAAAAATGAAATGGGACTTTTGATGTGTTTATTTAATTAAAAGAATAGCAAAAAATATAATAAAGAAACTTGAAAAAAAAAAGATAAAAAAGAAAGTAAAAAGGTACATTTTTCTCTTTAACAAATATAGTTTCACATGGTTAAACTATTCACTTGACAAGTCCCACATCAAGAGTGCGAGCTCCTTGCCCCTCCCCACCTCCTATATAAATAGTGGAATCCTTCAAGTGTTTAAGGGCTTGTTACTATGTATAAGGCTTGTTGCTTTTTTTTAAAAAAAAAATTGGTTTATAACGCTTGCTCTTAATACTAAATATAAAGTCGAAACATTTTAGTAAAAAAAAATTAATATTATTTTGTTTCCTTTTCTTTTGTATTTTTAGCACAGGAATCTCTGTTTCTTCAAATAGAGACGTGTTTTTTTTTTTGACAGAATTTAATCAACTTTACAGATAACAAAGATTATTTCTATCTAAACTAATGAGTTTCCACCCAAGAATTTTGGGACCATTAGAACCAGAAAAGGTCAAGACCCATGAGGGTTCAATTTTGCTATCAAATTCTGGATTCAGGAGGTCAATGACGTGCATAACATTGTTTTCCTGGCATTTGATATATATCCAAGTCTAACCGAAATAATAAAGTGTGATGTTTCATCACGGAGTAGACAAATTTTACATATCTATATGATATATGGTGTTGTCTAAGATGTGGCATAATGTGAACCATTCAATAAGTCACTTGGGATAGTTGACCATTCAATTATTTTTCAATTTTTAAAGGTTAAACATGTCTCGTATTTGCCAAAAAGTATTTTGTATTTGAATTTTCTGAAATACAAGCATTAATAAATATAAAAGTAAAAAAAGAATACATTTTATATTTTTATAAAGAACTTGTAATTACATTCTCACCCTTCTCTTACACCACCTCCCTCACCCCATTCCGATATCCCTTATCCTCCACACTCCCACACCACCGGATACACCTTGAGGAGGTGGCGGCGACCACCATTCGCCGTCAACCAGATTCCGAAATCCATGGTTTGGCCGTTGCTTCAAACTATTTGAACATTAGCCCCAACATTACCCTCTTCCACCTTCTCAGATTCAATCCCCAAACAAACCCTTGAAGAATCAAAATCTTATTTTGGGTCCGGAAGTTTCAATTTTTTTCATCGGCGATTCACCAACACCATCCTGGGAACCCAATTCCCCTTCCAAACCCCCCCAATTTATCGCCAACAGCATCTCGTTTGATCCCACGCGACTCCCCATCGACCAATTCTTCATCAATCGGCTGCACGAATTGGAACTCCGAAAAATCCTAAATCAGAATCCCTACCCAAATCGGCGCATACTATTGCTTCGGAATCACCACCGAAATCAACGTATTCGAGAGTGTCGTTATCAACATCAGGCGTCCGATTGACGGTGCAATGGTCCAACGACTTGTCGCCGGAGTTTGGAAACGACGACGTTTTCTCTAGCAGGGTCATTACTAGAAAACTTGGATTTTCAGACGGAATTTTCGGACGGAAATGTTTCCGTATGAAATTTCAATGAACATTTCGGAGGGATCGGTTTCATATTTTTTTTTATCTTGGGTCTTTTTAACCATCCGTCTGAAATCTGTCCGAAAATTCGAGACAGATTTCACACGGATTTATCATTTTTTATATTTTTCTTGAAAAGATTAAATAATTTATCTTACAAATATGATTAAAATATTTAATCTTAATAAATTTAAAAGTAAACAAGATTTATGAAAAAAATAAAAAAAAACATATTTAGACTAATTTAAAACATATTTACACTGGGGTGCGTTAACACTGTGTTACTGCAGTGCATACGCGCTTGCTAGACAATAATGTTACGTTATTGTCACTATTATTCTTTGTTTATAAAAATATTTTAAAGAATATGATTCAAAGGAATTTATTTTCAGATGTTACTCTATTTAATTTTAGATTTGAAAATAAATTAGCTTAGTGTTAACTGGAGATTAATTTTGGATCACTGATTTTGTTGGTTGACCAGTTCAATCATTAATCTTTACTCTATTTTGAATTTTGAAAGTATATATTTATCACTCATTGTTTTAGATCTAAGGGTTAATATTATTTCCCTTTTTCTAAAATCAATTTCAACCACACATTTTACCTATTAACTAAAAGAAAAAGAAAATAAAACAAAACAAAAAACTCTTCTCTTCTCTTTCCCCGTACACGACCCCAACCCCCTTCCTTTCTCTTTTTTTTTCTTTTTCCTCCCTCATCTTTTTCCTCTCTTCACAGAAGAACAGTAGAACACCCATATAAAAACTTCTCCTTCTTTCCTCTTGCACCCAGCCACTGTCCGATCGTAGGAGCACCGCGTGCGCCACCACCTCCAAAGAGCCGTCAGGCCGCCGCGATGCTGGAGAGAAGACAACGCGACTGCGCGTGCGACCTGTCCCAATTCTTCACTGTTCGACGCCGTGATGCCGCCACCATAGGATCTCTGTTCCGTTCACTGTTGGGGTCCCTCGACGTCTCTGTTCAGGTCTCCTTCATCCCTGTGTTGTTCGCGCATAAGCGGTTCAGGCCATCACTCGGACCACCTTGCCGGAGTCGCGTCGCTGCCGTCACCACCACCTTGGGTCGTCGCCGCATTCTCTTCCCCTTCTCCTTGGGTGAGTGAAATCTCATCTATATGTCTCCGATTTAGAAGAACCCCAAATTTGATATTAAAACCCTAACCCTAGCTTTTGATTTCTGTTTTGATTTTGAAATTGAACCTTGTTTTGGGCAATTAGGGCAGTTAATTAGTGTTATCCTAAACTAATTTTATCATTGTTTGGGTATATTGATTTTCCCCAATTTGTATCATGAACCCTAAAGCCCCAAATCTGATTTTATTTGTAATTAGTTTTGTAATTGTGAAATTAACTTTGTTGTTATGCAATTGGGACTGTCAATTTATGTTTACCAAACTGATTTTGTAATCTTATGATAAAATCTCATTTTCTCCAATTTGTGGTGATGAGCACTATTTTTCCCAAATCTGATTTTTGTTGAATGTGACCCTGTTTTGAGAAATTAAGTATTTAAATCAACTTAAAGTGAGCGTTTGATGATGAGTAGCTAGTTGTTTGAATTGTCTGGTTGTTGAAAATGCTTGGACTCCCTCTCTGGGATGTTAAAGTGTTTGTGTTTGCTTGGGGAAGCAGGTTTCACATGTTTCAGGAGTTGACAAGAACTATTTAGAGGAAACTGGAATGTCGAGTTGGAGTTTAGCTTTGTGTTGCTTCGCTTAGAAGGAAGCTGATTGTTGAAGCACCAATGAAATGATCTTCCCTTGTCAACAAGAGGTAAGGGGGGAGTGAACCACATCACACCATATTAGTAGATGTGAAGATGGCTTTAATTTGTCTGGTGTTGGAAATCCTATACCAAGGGTTATCCACGGTCTCTTTATCCACGATTTATTTAAAGTAATTAACATATTCTGCATTACTTTTAAGGAATTACGGAATATAACCTATAAATAATTCCATTTTCTTTTTACATTAACTTGTAACTAATTCTTCTTTTTGAAGGAATAAGTTATATTTGGTAATTTGTTGATTGTGTTGAGATTACAAGAGCTTTAGCAATAAAACACTATTAATTATTAGACTTTTTTGAATTAAACTCTCAAACCTCAAACTAAAGGATGAAGAAAAAGTTAGATGAAAGGTAGTAGAAATCGTTAGAGGAAAGAGAAAGAAAGGGCATAGGTCCTATATAATATATTTATAAAACTCAATTTAATTTATGTGTATGTTCTCATAGTTGTCAGCTACTCAGCTATATACAGCTATATAGGGAAGCTATATTGAATATGCAAATGTTGAATACGCAAATGGGTGTTGGAATGATAGGATCAGAAATTGAAACTTTGTGGTCTTATACGAAAGTTATGAATTTGGAAGAGAAAAAAATTGAACATTTTGTCTTGTCATGTGCTGCCAATTGATTAGCGACCATGTTTCAAAGTAGAGAGTATCTTAATGTGATGGTGTCCATTATGTGAGTACAAGCCAAATGGTTTGAATATCCATATTTTCTATCTTGTTATTTAAATTAGTTATAATGTCTATTATCTTGTTACAGTGATGAATGCTTTCTCGGAAGGACTCACTATCTTTTATTTGATTATAGTAACATCCTTCTCGTTTATGATGGTGGCCACGAATTAATCAATGATGATGATGATTAGATGACAACGACGATAATATGATGAGGAGGAGGAGATGATGGATGATGTGCTAGATGAAGATGAAGAGTTTAGTGATCAAAGTAACATTGAGGAATAAATTTATTTCTTTGATGTTTGTAATGATATTTTAATGCTTTGAATCTTAATATATCATTCTTGTATTTCAAGATACTTTGTGTTTTTGTTTATTTGAAGTTTGATACTTGTCTAGAGTGGTATTTTAATAATAATTATTTTTTATTATATTATATTAGATTCCAAGTCCAGGTACCTAATTTGGTATGCATAATTATTTAAGTTTGGCCTTTTTTTTATTAACAAACATGATTTGTTTGTCAAAAAATATTATTTAAATATGATTATCTAATCCATGGGAAATCTGTCCAAAATAATATAACATTCGTATGAAATCCGTCCAGAATTTGCATGAATAGCAATATTGAATCCGTCTGAAATTAAGCCAATGTAACCAAAATTCAGATTTTGTGTTTGTCTGAAAGCTGTCCGAAATCTGTCTGGAACTAGTTTCGGACGGAATTTCGGACAGAATTTTCAATTTGCAACGGGGCTTTTTCAGATGGGGATGTTCCATCTGAAATCCGTCTGAAATTAATTGTCCGTCCAAAATCCGTGGGAAAAGTGTCCAAATTCCGTCTAAAACCCGTCCGTGAATCCGTCCGAAGATAACAATTTTCTAGTAGTGGGTGTGGAAGTGTCTCCGACGAAAGCGCAATTACGCAGGAGTTGCTCCTGAGAGGGTGAAATTTGAGAAAGGTCGACGATGAAGGCGAAGGGGTCATCTCGGTCATTTGCTTCGAGGCCAAAGATTCAAACTTTGTGAAAAAGAAATGGTTGGTATCCGGTGATGTGGGTCTGTGGGAGGATATGGGATAGTGGAAGGGATGGGGGAGGTGGTGTCAGAGAAGTGGACATTTGTTAATGCTTGTATTTCAGAAAATTCAAATACAAAATACTTTTTTACAAATACCGGATATGTTTAACCTTTGAAAATTGCAAAATAATTGTATGGTCAATTATTCCAAGTGACTTATTAAATGGTTCACATTATGGTACTTGGGTGGTACATCACTACATCATTTTGGTAGGTGTGCACCATAGCCTTCACCCTGATATATATATTGATTGAAACCAACCACAGATCGATGACATAGCTTTATTTGCTGCTTATAAAAAAAAAAAAAAAAGCTTTATTTGCTATAAGCTTCAAACATATATTAGAAAACGAAAACTATAACAAGCCGCAATAATGTTTCCAAGATGTAGCTACTTGTAGCAATAAATCTCATGGCCACTGCCAGAAGGAACGGATCATTGGCATCACAGCGAACTTCATGGTCCCATTATTGCAATGAAAGCCATTTCGCTCACCACAAGCGAAGTAGTGAGGCTGCCACTTCTTTACAACAAACTTGAAGCCTTCTCCTCCACCTTGTGTGGGATTTGCCAACTTCTTTGCCCTTTTAAGGTCACAGTTGAGGAAGCTACCGAAATTTTGAAACATATACACGCTATGCGGGAAAGTGGTGGCGTTTGGAGCATCATACTTGAAAACTACCACAAATTCATCATGATTCATTAGTATAATTCGAGTAAGCATGGCATGCAAATAAGGAAGCATTAATGTTTTTTTCTATTACATGATTTGACATCACATGAGGTATCTCTTATTTGTTTTAAATTTTTTTGGTACAAGGTATCTCTTATTTTATATAAGTGAGATTAAATACTATCCTATGCTTATACTATATGCAGAATTAGAACAAATGTCATATATACAAGAAGTATTAATTAAGGTGGTGTTTGGAAGAGCTTATTTAAGCTCCTTTTGACTTATTTGATGACATAAGCTCTTATGCAGTGTGTTTGGCAGAGCTTATAAAAATAACTTATGTCATTCCCATAAGGAGTTTTTGACTTATTTTCATAAGTCACTGGGAGAAGCTTATAGAATTATCATAAGAGCTTATGCACTAAACACCCTCTTCGTGTTTTTCACTATTTGAATCCTCTCATGCCCCTTTCTTTCTTTCTTTTTCTTTCTTTAAGTGCTTATGGCACAAGCTCTCATGCGCTAAGGTCTTATGTGATAAGCTCTTAATTAAGATGTTTATCCAAACACACCCTAAATATCACATCAAAATGTTCAAATAACAAAAATATGAGAAATGCTAACAACACATTCTAACATTCTTTTTTCAACACACTATCTCCTATCTATCGGTTGAAATTCATGTGATTCCTATAGAATTAAAGTGGGCCCACATGAATTAGTGGAACAAGTTCCCAAAATAGTAAGACCCAACAAGAACTCAATAAGCTCACCTAGAGTATCGTTGAGGTAAAATGGACCATTCTTGATGGCCCAATCAGTGTAATTATAGCCGAAGTGCCAATGCTCTGAACCACCTACGATTATGTTCTTGGGTTGTTGTTGTGTTTTGTTGTGATGATTCCCAAATCTTCCCCACCAGTCTGTGTAGTTAAAACCAAAGGACCACTCTTTGTTAGCCATGCTTACTGCAAACATTGAAGCTGTTATAACCAGCACGACGAGTCCCTGTGAAAACTTTGCAGCCATGGTGATCGGTTGCAGCTAATTAATAAAGCAAAATGAGAGTGTGTATATAAGGTATAATTTGATTGGTATTGTTGGTTAGAGAGTTAAATATTAGTGTTTATATAGGGTGAGTGAAGGGAAGGGTTGGCTTGAAATATAATATGGTGGTGTAAAACGGCCAAATTATCAATTTGTCTCATGTTGGTGGGTACTACGAATTGACCATCCTCCACATGTTGTATGTTTCAACTAATAACATGCATGAGCCTTACGCATCATTAATTAAGATTACTTTTTTTTGGATAAGAAAACTCGGTATGTAAACGTGTTTGTCATTTGGGACGGAGATTTCCGTATCAATCTCCTATCATATCACCTTATCCATCGATTATAATTTATCATTTAATAAAATAAAATCTTATTAACTCATTAACATTATGTATATTATCAGTTTTGATTGGTTGGGATGTTGAGATATCTTTTTTTGGGATGCCAGATTTGTATCCGTCATTTTGATAATTGGATATGTAATTTAACTACTTAATTATCTACTTAATAATATCTGTCTGATATGGCATTTAACGTGACAATTTTTTTATCTACATATATATGACATGAAAAAAAATGTTATTTTATCTTTCTTTTTTTTTTATAATTATTTTCACTATAAGTTTTTTATATGCATACCTTTTATTAAAAAAAAAAACATGACTTCAACTCTTTAATACGTACCGAGAATTTGATGGTCTGTTGGGATTCGTGTACAAAAGGAAAAGAAATGCAAAATATGTTAGTGCATTGCAAGAGTTGCTTAACATCCTCTTTAAAATGTAAAGTAGTTCATTTATATTTATTCTTTTTAACTTACTGGTTTATTTTGTTTGCATGATCTAGTTGATGTTTTTATTTAAAAAAAATCTAGTTGATCGATGCTCTAGCTAGGCTAATTGAAATTGTATTATTTAACTTCAACGTCAAGAGGATGGTCTAACGGAGCATGACAGAATCTTGTATATGACAGGTTACAGGTTTGAAACCCCACTAATCTTCTTGGGGTGAGGTAAATGTAAATCCTTTTGTAAGTATTTATAGACCCCGAAGGTTTTCCTACCTTAGACTGGAGCACCATCCCCTCACCCTAAATTTTTATAATATAAAAAAAGAATGTATTATTTAAACTCTAAAAGATACCTTAAAGATAAATTTAGTATAGTTTAATTAAGAATTTTGCTAACGAGTGCCCTAAGAGCATGAGTTAAGGAACCCACAAAAAAAACTTTATATTGAAAAATAAGTGTAACACTATTTAAAATGTTAAATACATCATTTTTCTCATACAATATTTTCATTCTTGGTTCCTTAAACAATGTCCTAAAGGCATTCGTTAGCATTCTCCTTTAATTAATATGGGTTATAAGATTGGCTTGATCGTTGAGGTGAGAGAGTTAATAAGTGGTGTGATAAGAAGGTTGAGTGTTCGACATCCACTGACAAAATATACTAATATTAACCTATTAAAAAAAGTATAGTTTAATTAATAAGATGGATGGTACGATCAATGAATAGATCACACGGACCTGATCATGAATGTAGTTTAATTAATTTGACCCAACTTTTTCTTAGAGATCAATAAAACAAAGGACTAAATTATGTAAATAAAATGACGATTACCGTAAAGAAAATCAAAAGTTGTGATTAAATATAAGTAAAAATTACTCATTCTAGATGTAAAATGATCATATCCTTCCTTATATATATACACACACGTACTGGGCCATATCAACTGAGAAGAGAATTTTTATACTAGAGTGAGAGGAGCAAATCCGGATCACTAAATCATACATAAATTGTTAGGATAGAAGTTGGTTAGTAGTTATGAGATTATTTTAAAAAATAGATAACTTTATATTTCAATTTTGACCATTCGTATACTAATATTCGCTGCTCTAACTCTCATATATTTACTAATTATTAATTTATATACATTTGCATTGGTTAGGTAAAAACAATTTGACTCGAGTTGACCGTGGAGACGCAACGGCAATGGGTTGGTAGCAAACAGAAATTATTCCACTTAGATGAGAAGCTCAAGTGCAGTGCGGCCTTCCATGAGGTTTGACGATATCAAAGTCAGTGTGTATTGTTATTGTTGTAGATTTAACTGAAGCTAGTGGGGTTGGAATTAGGCCTACAAATTCATAGAAGTTTCTTGCTTTCTGTAAATGAGATTGCAAGGCTAAATGGGTGATGTGATTATGACGACTTAATGGCGTATTAGTGTTTCATCATAGACTTAATTACGATGATAACATTTAACAAATTAACTTATTTATCTGGATCCAAAAATTGAATGTAATTAAAGTTCTCTCCATTTGTGTGTCATTTTGGCCCCTTTTATAAGGTATCGCTGACAACATGAAAGAAGATGAGAGAAAATTTGTTATTTAAATTGTATGATGATGGCGGAGGGACTAACGGGTATGTTGAGGAATGTCATGGAAGTTGGAATTTTTAAGGGGTTTAAAGTGGGAAATGATGGGGAAGATGTCTCAATCCTATAATATGCAGACGACACACTTCTAGTAGGAGAAGCTACTTGGTAGAATTTGTGGGCAATGAAGGCAATCCTTAGATGTTTTGAATTGGTATCCGGGTTGAAGGTGAATTTTCACCAAGAGCAGAATCATAGGATTAAATGTGGATGATAGATTCAAACATGATGCAGCCGTGTTTCTAAATTGCAAGGAAGGGAAATTGCCCTTCAACTGTTTGGGCTTGCCTATAGGTGCGGATCCTAGGAGATTTGAAACTTGGAAGCCGGTCATTGAGACATTGAAGAAAAGGCTAGCAAGTTGGAAGAGGAGACATCTGTCATTTGGGGAAGGGTAACACTTGTCAATTCGGTCCTAAACTCTCTTCCAACTTACTTTCTCTCTTTTTTTAAAGCTCCAAAAGAGGTTATAAAGACACTTGTTTCTATTCAAAGAAATTTTTTATGGGGAGGGTGTGAGGAGAAGAGAAAAATTGCTTGGGTTAAATGGGAGACGGTTTTCTTGCCAAAAGAAGAGGGGGGTTTAGGAGTAAAAAATTTGGAGTTGTTTAATAGGGCTCTCTTAGGAAAATGGAGATGGTGGTTACTTAAAGGGGATGACGGTTTGTGGGGTAGGGTGGTGAAGGCTAGATACGAGCCATTAGATGCTTCGATGTTATGGGGGGAGTTAGGCTCACATGGGGGGGGGGTTAGAATCATCATGGTGGAGAAGCATAGGTAGATGTGGCGAGTCAGAATCTTCTACTGACTGGTTTAGGGGGGGATTAAAAAGGTGTCTAGGAATGGGTGACAAGACAAAATTCTAGGAGGATAAATGGTTGGGTACAAGGATTTTTATGGATGTATTCCCAATGCTATACATGATTTCAGAGAATAAAAATGTATGTATCAAAGATTGTGGAGAATGGAAGGAAGGGAGATGGGAATGGGAGTTAAAATGGAGGAGAAACAGGTTTGAGTGGGAAAAGGAATTGGAAGATGAGCTGAAACTGATTCTTCAGTTAGTTGTCCTTAATATGGAAAATCATGATGAGTGGAAATGGGACATGGACAAAACAGGTGGGTACTCAACAAAGTCAGCATACATGTTTTTACAAAATCAATTTCTGGTGGCACAACAGAGTTCTGCAGCTGATTTGGAGGCCTATAAATTGCTATGGAAATGCAAAATACCTTCCAAAGTATTAGCATTTACGTGGCAGTTACTAAAAGGAAGATTACCAACAAAAAGGAATCTCATGGCCAGGGGCGGAGCTTCATTGGGATAGAGGGAGCCTTGGCTCCCCCAAGGATATTACAATTTACGATATATATATATAGCATGCTTGCCACTGAAATCACTAAAAAATGTATTGGCGCAGCGGTCACCCTCAATTCTATGTAGTTTGCAGCAAGTGGGATCGATTCTTATGGAAGTAAGTTTTGTTTATTTGCAAATCCTTTTTAACTGCATGTGGAAAAATTAGACCAAAATTTCCACAAAGTGAGATTGGAACACGGCATGGCTTCATTTAATAGAGAAACCTAACCATTGCACCACTAAACAGTTTTTGTAATAAAGATGAAATATCAATGTATATATTCGTTAACTATTTGACCCCATAAAAAATATCAGCCACCACTGCTCATGGCAAGAGGAATTACACTGACAAACAAGGATCAAAGTTATGGAGCAAAGTTTATGGTTGGGTGAATTATGCAGGGGCGCAAAAGTGAACATTCAACAACACTACCTACAACATAGAGGATTGATCAAAGGCAAGGAGAGAAAAAGAGGGGAATGATAATATGACACGTGATAATATGGACCATTTGGTTAGAGAGGAATGAAGTGGTCTTCAACAAAAACAAAATAGACTTACTGAGAATGTTAGATTTAGTAAAGTCTAATGGAGATGGCTTAATAGTATGGTTGATGGATGTATAGTATTTTCTGATTGGTGCTTATGTCCAGTGCTCCCAACTGAAACTGGGCGTGCAGGTATAGCGCAGGAACTGCAGAATTGACTGCACAGAAATGGTTGAATCTGGTTGAGAAGCGAGAAAAGTAATTATAAGCAAACCGGTGCAGGATCTCGAGGCTATGGTTTGGTGCAATGTAAACGGTGCGGGGAAAGGTGGCAAGATGGTTAAATTTTGCTGAAATGCAAACTAACAAAGTCTATCAGCCTTCTATGAATTGGTCTTACAATATGTAATGAGAACTGCAGCTGTTTAGGAGTGTGTTGGGGGCGCAGGATAGCTTAAGGGAGGGTATATACATTCTGTTTTGGAGTGTAAGACCTTGAAAATTGTGGTCAGAGGGTGTCATTAAAATTGCTGCTTAGGTGTGGTCATAGAATTGCTAGGAGTTACAGCAAAACTCATGAGGAAGTAAAATTGTGAAACTCATGAGGAAGTAAATTTGTAAATATAGGGGTGTAATGATTGAGTACACTTTGTACTCATACTTATATATATACATTATTTTGCTGATCAAAAAAGAAAAAATTGTATGATCCCATCCATTCTTTATTTACTTTAACTGTAGTTCTTTAGTCACGTTATTACAACCTTAAGAAAAAACCTTTCGATGTCTTCGATGTTAATTTACACTACACTAGTGGAGATTGAATAAATAGTTATACCTATCATTAGATTGTGAGTTCAATGAATTCTAATCAGAACATCCCAATCAGGACATCCCAGAAAAGAAGCTAATTGTGTTGAAACCACTCAAAAACCACCTATTTGAAACACCCAAACCTTTGCCCTTTATGAAACTTAATATGAATCACCGAAATCTATTGCCATCCTCTACTCCAAACCATACATCAAACCCAATTCCCCCAACACCTATGTGCGATTTGCCTCTTGGTAAGCCTCCCCACCTTAGAAAAGATATATTGCGGCCTGAGAGTCTGAGAAAGAGAAACTAACTTGTGCATCAGGAATCACTTGTTTCTTCCCCTTGACAATTTCAGCCCTCTTCAAGACATTTGTCTGAGAAAAAACTTCCACACCCAGCTTCACCTTACAACGATTTCAGACGAACCCCTTCCTGAGATTTCCTCTTCGACCACCTGACAACACATTTCTGCTTTACCTTAGAAAGTATCCTCTTACGCAACTTCACCTTAGAACAACTGTCTGAAAGAAAAGAATCTGAACAGTCTCTATCTTGAACATCAACGACAACCATTGACAAAGACCCTCCATCCAAGCGTCTGATGATCTCCTTCATAGAACCCACTTTTATACATCTAAAAACCATAGAAAAAGTGCCCTCATTTAAATTTCCCCCACTCTGACCCTCTTCTATAACAAGAGAAAGCTCTTGCTGGGCTTAATACCTGACTGATCCACATCTTTCCTATTTGAAACTCTCGCTGGGCTTAATACTCGAGGCCCACCACAAAGGAGTTCACTACCGCCTGCATCAACTCCGACTTTTTATGTCCCTGGAATACCTGACCCTTACTGGTAGCACCACAGAGCCAGAAACCAAGTACGAAGCATTGGGAGATACGCCTAAATCCTGTTGCGCCTTTTCTTCCTTGAAACCCAACCCACCACCAGCTTTTGAATTTATTTTTCCGTTGGCTGACCCTTTCGAGAAAGCATGACAACACCCATTTGAAAACTCAGTTTCTACAACCATGTTCTCCCCCTCCGTCGGCAACAACCCGAGAACCAAGAACCGAATCAGCCACATCGGAACCATTAAGCCTCAAACAGCTTCCCCATTGAGGAATGCTTCCTCCAAGGAAAAAAAACAGATTCATTCACTCTGATCTTACAAATTATATTGATTGGTTGGGGTATGGTGCAGCACCCATATTTTATACCATCCATTATATCATCCATGTGGTAAATTTTAGGTCAATCAAATTGCCACATAGGTTGGTCAAAATTTCAAACTTTATTGTAGTCAAACTATATGAATACAGTATATTGTAGTATAATATATGTGCTTTTTGTATTTGCAAATTTAACTCATATTAAAAATAATGTTTTTTGATTAAAAAAAACTGATTATATTGTAAAATATTATTGATAACGAACATTATTTTAATTCATATTAAAATATTATTTTGTAATATAATCAGTTTTTTTAATCAAAAAATATTATTTTAATATGGGTTAAATTTGTGAATACAAAGAGTATATATACTATACTACAATATATTGTATTCATATATTTGACTACAGTAGAAATACAACTAGAAAATTTGAAATTTTGACCAAATCCATGTGGCAATTTGATTGATCAAACATTTATCACATATGAATGATGTAATGAGTGGTACAAAATATGGGTGATGCATCTTAACCCAACCCCTATGTTGATAAGTTCCTGTGTTGTAGTAGTTATCATGATACCACCGAAGTCTAGTCTTGATTTTGAAAGAGTCTGCTCATCCAAAAACATGCCAAATTAGTAAAGAGATCAAGATTCCAAGCATGAGGAGGGACCCCAGTTACCCACAGCCAGGTGAACCTAACACCCAAGCTAAATTGTTCTGACCATGGAACTATATTGGAGAACCAATTTGATAAAGAAGATTTAATGTCTTCATCATCCAAGGCCAGAACTGTGTTATCCTCAGGCACAAGAAGAACAGACTTTCCACCTATGAAAAAAGGTTTTATGGATGAATCTCGCTTGAATATTCAAAGCATCTATGGTGTTAAATGCTTCACCAACATAGCTGCCTTGAAGCCATTTCATCTCTTCATTTTTCACCTTACAAGATAAATCAATCCAGCCATCAAGATCCGACTCATCAGCTATTCTTCTCCACTGTTTGTAGTTATCCCTTGATCACCTTTAGCACTAACAGACTTCACTGTATTGATAAAAGAGGCACCTTCAATATCCCTGTTTTTGTTCCCAAAGAGCTTTGTTTTTTATTCTCTTCAAATTTAAACACCCTTACCCTTTCAAACCTTGGAAGATTCACCTTCAACCTCTGATTGCCAATGACTATTACATCTAATTTAGCCTCCAAAACCTTCGGTTGATGAACATTGAAAAATCTAACAAACCCAAATCTTTTGCCATACTTGTCCATCTTGGTTGGAATAAAAAACCTCTGCTACTCTCCCCCATTTTGAAAAGACTTCCCTCATTTGTTTGGGGCCGAAATTACAAGGGAAATACGAGAAGAAGGAAACTAGCCCATTATTGAGCCTTAGATCACCATATTTCTGTTCAACGGTTGAAGACATAAATGGTAGTCTTCCTCGTTCCCACCCCCTCAGTTTTTCTCTCCCTCTCACAGCTTCTCTCTCTAGGGTTGCTTGATGTACATAGAGCATGCTGATATAACGGCTAGTTAGGGGTGATTAGCCGAGGATAAATATAGCCCAAGGATGAAGGAACACATTCGACTGAAGCTGAGATGGGCCTTGTTGTTAATGGGCCAAGATTAGATGGTAGAGTTAGCTAAGGCATAATGGATCACAAGCTGCTGGAAGGAGTCGTGGGTGTAACGCCCTGTTTTTCCTGTACTTCGATTATCAGTAAATATATGTTTAATTGTATTTATTTTTGAAAAAACCTATATGATGATTTTAATTAAAATAAAATAATTTCCTTGTGTTGTTTTATTGCATGAAGTCACGGTAAAATTTTCGGTTGAAAATTCAGACGAAAACCGATCTGCGTTTTCTCCGTCAGTACTAGTTTACTGAGCCAGAAACCTAATTTTAATCCGTGAACTAGACGATGGATCTTTTCATGAGGTTTTGTGTGGGTTTGGTAATTTTTCGAATTTTGCTGTCCGAGAATAAAACATAATATTTTATCCGGACGAAACCTTTAGAAAATACGATCGGATGTACAACCGGTTACGTATTTAAGCAGTTAAAGGAACCCTAAAGGATGAGAGAAGGCTTGATGGGATGCCTAATTAAATGCTTATGACACACTTTAAAGTGATCATGATTACTGATGTCGCGGCGTCAGTCGACGTGCGACGACGCTCGTGCGAATCCGGCAAGTGTACCGGACTGCCGTCAAGTAATAAAAGATATCGAACCCACAGAGACTGTGTTCCCGAATCACAATGAATTTCGAATCGATTAAGTTCTGGACTTTTTAGAGAGGGTTTTGAAATTGGTTTTTGAATTGAAAGATAGATGAGCAGAGAACAATTAAAACAGAAAACAATTGTTTTTGGGGTTTTTATCTAAAACGGATTCCTAGGGATTTGGGTTACCTTTGAGGTCGTTTATGTTGCTAACAGATTTACCTTTGTTGATTACCGAAATTGCCTTGAAGGCGAGTTTATCCTCTGATAGCTTAAGCTCCCTCTCGGGTTACAAAAGCCGTGCCCAATTGACCCGACCCCTACTCTCGTGGTAGTCGATCCCAGATTGGACCCTTTGCGTTCCGTGACAACTCGTTGCTCCTCGAGGGACGGCTTCTAACTCTCGTGATTTCAGTCCCAAGTCTGACTTCTATAGGTCCGACACCTAGGTTCACCGCTAGGTTCCTCCCTATAATGTCTCAGTTATGCAAATAACCTAAGTTCACCGCTAGGTTCCTCCTTGGATCATTCACATCTCACAAACTAGTGGCTGCCGGGCTTTACGAGTGAATCACCCTAGAAATCCTAAGTTCACCGCTAGGTTCCTCCTTAGAACGTCTATGTCACGTAAATAAACGGTTGCCGAAATTTATGAGTGATAAACACACTAGAAATCAGATCTAAAGTAATTCGTAATTAACAAAGAGTTTACATCAAATTTACATCATAAACAAACTTCGGGCAGAGCCCTAGTCCCTAGAAACTAAGCTACTACTCCAGTCTTGCCATGGAGATGACAAGCTGGGTTGACAACATAATGAAAATCAGAAAAGAGAAGAGAGGAGAAGAGGAGAAGAGATCCTAAATCTATGCCTAGAGTAGTAGCCCCTAATGTGTTGTTCCTTTAATGTGTAGCTCCCCTCAAATCTGATGCCTTGGTCATATTTATAGAAATGGGGAAGTTAGAGTCCCAAACCAACTCAAAATCTGATCTATTTCGGTTTCTTCAGGTCCAAGTAATGCGCGTCACGGCCGTGATGGCCATCACGGCCAGGCCGTGACGGTCTGCCGCCTGCAAATCTGGAAATTTCAATTTCTCGCGACGCGAGATATGTCTCGCGACACGAGCCCTCGGCTTCATGGCCGTGAAGAATTTCACGGCGGGGCCGTGATGTGCTCTGACTTGGGGTGGTTTTGGGTCACGGCCGTGATGGCTATCACGGCCAGGCCGTGACAGACTCGACTTGACCTTTCTTCTTTTTCAGTTTTGCTCGATCATGGCCGTGATGGGCATCACGGCTAGGCCGTGATGGGCTCTGTTTGGCTCATTTTCTTCAGTTTTAAAGCTCCATCTTCATCCAAACTTCATCATGGTTGATCTTGAGCAATTTACCCTTGATATCTGCAAAACAACACACGAAAACCGCCTTACCCGTTCCAAAGGAAAATTAACCTAAAATCTAATAAAAATATGCCTAAACTACATGAAAATGCATGCAAAATGATGGACAAAGATGAGGTGGAATCACACTCATCAATTACTTTTTCAAATTATAATCTATTTTATTCCAAAAACCCATTAAACCTTCCTTAAATGATCCAAACAATGCCCTAAACCAAAACTTCCTCTCCAAGCCTTGCTCCCTCTCCTCTAGGCCGTGCACCCCTCCCCCTTCCTCTATAAATACCACTCTTCATCCTCACTTAATCACTTTACTTTCTTCTACTCCATTAAAACTCTTAAGCTTTCATATTTTTCTTAACTTCAAGCTTCCAAAGCTCTAGTTTTTTTTCTTCTTTTCACTAAGTGTTCTTCACCAAAGTTGTTCCTCTTGCTTAGGGTAATACTCTCATGTATTCTTTTCTTTAAAAACTTCATCTTTTTGTAAAGTTTCTTCTTTATGTCATATATGAGCTTTTATCTTCAAAAATCTCTCAAAAATGGTAGAAAACTCCTTTTGAGTTGAAATCAATTTCTATGGTCTTGTATTTACTTGTAGTTTAACATACTAAGAGGTTGTATAAATCAAAAATCTCCATCATCTATTTCTTGAGGAGGCCGAATCTACTCATGATGGCCTAGGGAGTGTTTTGTTTCAACTTCTTTTACATGATCATGTGTTAGTTTTTTTTTTAGTGTTCCTTGATCATTGAATCCATAAATCTTGGAAGGTTTTGATAGCTTGTTTTCCCATGATGACCAAAACTATGTATTAGTGACCTAGGATACTATGTTTCAACTTATCCAAGTGTGATCATGAACTTCGAACCCTAATTCATTGTGATGCTTTACTTTATTCTTACTTCATTTATTATTGTGCTTTCTTTATGGCTTTCCTTACTTGTGCTTATTTATTCTTATGTCATTATGTTTCTGTTCATGTCATTTACTTCCATGTTCTTTATATTCATGTCTTTTATTTTATGTCATTTATATTTATGCCATTTGCTTTATGTCATTTACATTATGTAATTTACTTTTATGTCATATATGTTTATGTCATTTATGATTCATTTACTTATGTCATTATGCTTTAATTACTTATAGGCTTATGTTGTTCTTACTTTATGTGCTTATGAGCTTTGTTATTTAAAGTCCTATGTTGCTTCCAAGATGATCATAGACTTGAGCTCCATAATTTATTGGATGTTAAAAGGTCTAAGAGATTGGAAAATTTAAAGATTTCTATCATGAAAACCCAAGGATGGCCGAATCTTAAAGGTTATGGACCTAGGGTGTTTCGTTTTTCATTTTCCAAAGTGATCATGGTTTTGAGCTCCTTACTATTAATGGATGCTAAACCAAAGAGATAGGAAAGTTTAAATGTTCCTAGCCTATCTTTTTGTCAAGGCCGAATCTCCATCAAGTGTAACTTGGTGGGATTTTTGTTCAACTTTGTTTAAAGTAATCTTGTTTAAACTCTTAGCACTTAAAGATCATAAATCCCTAAGTTGCATGTGTTTTGGAAACTTCTAGCCCTAAGTTCTTGGTTGAGTTCTAATCCTTTGAATCTTGTGTCTTAAAATCTAGACTTGCATCCTAACCAACTTTGAAGAAAGTTCGTGAAACCGTCTATTTTATCTCATTCTCTTACCTTCTTGAGGTAAGAGGGGATTGCTTTAAGATATTCAATAACTATATGCATGTGTGTATGTGTTTACTTGAATAACTTGAATATGATTATGATGTTGAGCAAATACTTGTCTAACTTGGTTACTTGAGTTAATGTGATTATTATGTGAAGTTGAGCTTTACTTGCTTTAAAGTATGGTGAATTGTACATATATGATGAATTGCCCTTTCATTGTGATATTATTGTTGGTTGAAGTTTGTGAAGCCGGACTTGAGTCCGTGCCCAATGATTTTAAGGGTTAAAAGCTTTAATAAGCCTTGAATAAAACTCTAAGAGTATTTGGTTTATCATCATAACCTTTGTTTAAAAGTGCTTACCTTACGAGGATGAGTTTCTAATTTTAGAAATGGAACTTGAGTTGATTTCAAACCGAAGGGAACTACTTTTGGGAACTAAGTTTCTTATTCAAGATAAAACCTTTTGTTTGTAACCTTTACTTGATGAAGAAAAACCCTTGTGAAAATACTTAACTAAGGATTTCAAAAGAGAAAAGGATTTACAATATGTTTTACAAAAGGTTTGTAAAAGAAAAGGATTTCTCCTAAACGATTTAGAAATATTCCGGTTACTTGGACAAGTAGCCGAGACTTTGTTTTGTATTTGATTTTCACTGAACGAAAAGTAAGTACATTTGAAAGAGAATCTAGTTTGCTAGACGTCGCCTCTAGTATTCAGTGGTATGCACGTGATCTAGGATCCGTGATAAATGGGCCTAGGGTCCTAATGATGATATTATGGGCTAAGAGTCCTAAATCTCGGAACTGAGGATTGCGTGTCCTAATTTCGTTGTTGTGGACTAGGAGTCCTTATCATGTTAAAATAAAACATGGATAAAACTATAAGTATTTATATGAGCACAACCCTCGACTGAGGCATCGGTCTAGGTTGTTGTGATCGAGCACTCGGACTGCGCGTCCCGTGTTATTTTTCCAAGTGTCGGAAATTGTGAATAGTCATTATCCTTGAGCTTCGACAACGAAAAAGAGTAAACACAAAGAAAAGCTCGAAAATGAAAAGACTTTTATTCATATGCATTTCCCCATGGCTGACGTGCTTGAGTAATCCGAATACCCGCTTAAGTTGAGGTATTCGATGTGGTGTTTATCCGAATGGCCTGCGTAATGAGGCATTCGAGATGATGTTGATCCGGGTACCTTGGTGCACGAGGTGCCGGAGACAACTTGCCAATGTGGCATTTGAGCCTGATCAACTCTTTATTCCTTTATGATAAAACGGTGACAATATCTCATGAGATTAAGTTAGAGCCTGATTATTGAAGTGACATGCATAGTTTTATAAAGTTGATTGTACGGGTATGAAGCCCTTTGCTATAATACATGTTGCCTGTATCATGTTTATGGTTATTGTATGATATATCTGTTATTGGTATCTCACTCTTGCATTTCTTATTCGTTATGTTCTGCTTCCTTTTGGATCGACGTATATGTGTGGGTTCATGCATATGGATCCCAACATCCCCCTTATACCAATCGCGTCGAAGACTGAAGTCTTCGACAACGCGGGAGACATTAGAGCTTGGCACATACATCAAGGAGCTACCACCGCTACGTACACGGGACCGGTGACGACCACGGACTTGAATGAGGATGGGGACCCCATCCGTCGAAGTCAGACCGAGGAGGCGCGGAGAGTGGCATTACCTCCGACTTGGTTATACCTACACTCTCTTTAGGTTCAGGGCCTACTCCACGTAGACCCTCCTGAGGTAGACGTTCCGGAGGAGGATCCTGAGTAGGACCCGGAGGAGTATCCGGAGGACGACCCCGAAGAGGAACCCGAGGGAAACCCTGGAGATTTCATGGAGGTAGAGGCCGACGACGCACCCGAGTATGAGGTCCTCGACCATGACGACGACGATGAGTCTACAGATAATGGCGGCGAGGTCATCGACCCTATTCTCGACGATTCTTCTATGGGGAGCACGTATGGGGACCCTGCCTGTAGGGATTGCCACTGACGTGCCGAGTTTAGGCCGTGGGTAGTCCGTGTTTAGACTTTTAGAGTCATCTTTTGAGTTGTATGCCCAGTTCCTTTTTCCCGTAGTTTTGATTTTCTGCTCAGTGGTATTTCCTTTTAGTGTAGATTCCTTCAATGGCCGTTGATAAGGCTCTGGTTCTTTTGTATTAGTCAGATGTACCTCTTGAAGGAATTATATATATATATATATATATATATATATATATATTTATTTAGTTATATTTATCCAGTGTTCTGCTTTTGTTTATAGTTTAAGTTCATGTTCTGAGTATCCATCTTTCTAAGTTATTTATTCCACCTTTATTTCCAAAAAAAAAATTTAACTCCTAATTTTAGTTAACCTTTAATTGAAAATAGTATTTTCCTAAAATAATTCGTGGTGATAAACAATTTATTTTCCGCGTTTTTGGTAACCATGTGAGACCGATTTTAGGGTGTCACATTAGTGGTATCAGAGCGAGTCGAGTCTTTTGGGAATGTTCAGGTTAGGTCTGTTGTTTTGAAGTTGTGTTTTCTCTGATCGAGTCTTGTTTGAATTACTTCTTGGAAGTAATGTGTGTTAACCAGCGGGTTTGCTTAGTTGTTTTCTTTTCTGGTTGCCATCTCACCGATTTAACTTTACAGGGTCAGTATGGAACCAAGGGGTTCAAGAGGACGCGGAGGCCGTGGAAGGGGCAACGGAGGCATGGACTTTGCTGCCCAGGCCTTAGCTGATGTGGCTGCGGCCATCGCTCTTCAAACTGCCGATGCTGCTGTTCAGAACCAACAAGAACAGCAGAAGGCACTGCAGGCTGCAGAAGGAAAGAACTTAAGCGCTTTCCGACATCAGAATGCATCACAGTTTGATGGAGATGTGGATCCGGTCAAGGCTGATTTGTGGATCCAGGAACTGGAGAAGATCTTCACTCTGGTACACACTCCGGAAGGGGCAAAGGTACCCTATGCTACGTTCCAACTGGTCGGTGATGTCTAATACTGGTGGCAGGGCACCCGTCAACTGCTGGAGGCTGAACAACAAGAGATCACGTGGGAAGTATTCCACAACAAATTCTTGGACAAATACTTTCCCCAGAGTGCTCGAAAGGAGAAGGAGCAAGAATTCATGAGACTGAGTTAGTGAGATCTGACAGTGGGAGAGTACACGGCGAAGTTCGAGTCTCTCGCCAAGTACTTCCGTTTCTTCCAGAACAACCCTAACGAAGAATGGAAGTGTGACCAATTCGAAGCCGGCCTGCGCTTCGAGATCAAGGAATCGGTGTTGCCTTTGGAGATCAGAACTTTCCAAGCACTGGTGGAGAAGTGCCGCAAGGTTGAACTAATGCGGAAAGGGAAGGACAACAGAGGGAATATCGGCGGACCCATTCGTCCGAAGAGCCAATACCAGAATCACAATCCAAGATGGAAGCAAAATCAAAGGAAGCCGTATCACCAACCCCCAAGCAACAACCAAAGACAACAACAACCGTACCGGCCCAATACTTTTGGAACGGGAAGTGGAGGCCAAAGAAACAACAACCAAGGCCAAGGAAGAAGATGTTTTCGGTGTGGAGATCCCAGTCATCTGGCAGACAAATGCCCGAGGAGGGAAATAAGGTGTTTTAACTGTGATCGTATGGGGCTTCTGTTAATAGATTGCCGAGAGCCGAAGAGGGAACCAGTTGTCAACCATGCCACGGCAAGCAATCCACCAACCAAAGGAAGGGTGTACACTATGAGTGGAGCTGAGGCATCGAACTCTGTCGATTTGGTACAGGGTGAATGCGATCTAGCTGGTAATGTTTTAACTGTACTTTCCGATTCAGGTGCAACTCATTCTTTTATTTCGATGGATCGTGTGGAACTTCTGAAACTGCCTATTTCTTCCCTATCATATGATTTAATTGTTTCTACCCCAACTGCTGAACCCGTAATTGTCAACTCTATTTGTTTAAATTGCCCTATCATTGTTCAAAATAGACTCTTTCTTGTAGACTTGATCTGTTTGCCTTTAATACAGTTAGATGTAATTTTAGGCATGGATTGGTTATCTTCCAACCATATCCTGATAGATTGTGCTCATAAAACCTTAGTCTTTAGGGATGAGATTTCTGGATTGTTATCTGCTAGTCAAGTAAGAGCGTCTTTGAAAGAGGGAGCTCAAGGTTACATGCTGTTGTTTTCCTTAGACGTTAAGAGCGAGTTAGTCTTGGAATCAATACATGTCGTCCGAGAGTTTCCTGAAGTTTTTCCTGAGGACGTACCTGGACTACCACCTGTTCGAGACATCGAGTTTCCAATAGATCTGATTCCGGGCACGGGGCCAATATCTATGGCACCATACCGTATGTCACCATCAGAGCTAGAGATCTTGAAGGAACAGCTCGAGGAGCTGATGAGGAAGGAATTCATCTGACCCAGCATATCGCCATGGGGAGCTCCAGTCCTGTTAGTGAAAAAGAAAGATGGGAGTTCCCGACTTTGTGTAGATTTCCGTCAGTTGAATAAAGTCACGATCAAGAACTGATATCCACTTCCGAGGATAGATGACCTTATGGACCAGTTGTGTGGCGCGACCGTGTTCTCAAAGATAGATCTACGGTCAGGCTACCATCAGATACGTGTGAAAACGGAGGATGTTCCTAAGACAGTGTTTCGAACACGCTATGGGCACTACGAGTATCTAGTGATGTCGTTTGGAGTGACGAATGCTCCTGCGATATTCATGGATTACATGAATAGGATCTTTGGTCCTTATTTAGATCATTTCGTAATCGTCTTCGTTGACGATATTTTGATCTACTCTCCAAACAAGGAAAAACATGTGGAGCATCTCAGCATTGTTCTTCAGACCTTGAGATATAAGCAACTTTATGCGAAGCTAGAAAAGTATGAATTCTGGTTGAACCAAGTGCAATTCTTGGGTCATGTGATATCACGCGAAGGAATCGCGGTTGATCCGTCGAAAGTTGAAGTTGTGTTAGAATGGGAAAGGCCAAAGACGGCAACAGAAATTCGTAGTTTTGTGGGTTTAGCTGGCTACTACCAGAGATTCATTGAGGGATTTTCCAAGATAGTAGGTCCCCTTACCCAGTTAACTCGGAAATACCAAGCGTTTGTCTGGACAAAGGCTTGTGAAAGGAGTTTCCAGGAACTCAAGAATAGGTTAACCACCTCTCCTGTGTTAATCCTACCTGATCCGAAGGACCCGTTCGAAGTTTACTGTGACGCTTCACATCAAGGGTTAGGCTGTGTGCTGATGCAGAATCGGAAAGTTGTAGCTTATGCTTCAAGGCAATTGAAGATTCACGAGAAAAATTATCCGACGCACGATTTGGAGCTAGCAGCAGTAGTCTTCACGTTAAAGATCTGGAGACATTACTTGTATAGGGCTACTTTTAATGTTTTCAGCGACCACAAGAGTTTGAAGTACCTGTTCGATCAGAAAGAGTTGAACATGCGTTAGAGACGTTGGCTGGAATTCTTAAAGGATTACGATTTTCAGTTACAGTACCACCCCGGGAAGGCAAATGTAGTAGTAGATGCACTAAGCCGGAAGTCAGTTCATATGTCAGCCATGATGGTTAAGGAGCAAGGATTGCTGGAACAATTCCGTGATCTGAGTTTGTCAGTCGAGACGTTTCCACGAAGGCTATGTCTAAGCAGGATTACTGTTTCAAATGGATGGATGGATCAAATCAAGGAGAAGCAAGCGAGCGACCCGTATCTGCAAGGAGAACGAGACTTAGTACGTCAAGGGGCACTGTCAGAATTTAGGGAAGGCACGGACGGGATACTGAGATTCGGTGAAAGGATCTGTATACCGTACGATCAAGAGCTGAGAAAGTTGATCTTAGAGGAGGCTCACAAGAGTAAGTTGAGTTTACATCCAGGAGCCACGAAGATGTATCAAAACCTCAAGAAATTGTACTGGTGGTATGGGATGAAAAGGGATGTGATGGAGTACGTTGCTGCATGTCTAGTATGTCAGAAGGCTAAAATCGAGCATCAGAGGCCAGCAGTAATGCTACAACCCTTAGACATCCCAGAATGGAAATGGGACGGTATTTCGATGGACTTCGTTACCTGTTTACCGATGACTCGAAAAGGACACGAGCCAATATGGGTAATAGTAGACAGACTGACTAAGTCAGCTCATTTCTTACCAATCAATATGAAGTACCCGGTAAAGCAGTTGACTCAGTTGTACATTGATGAGATTGTTCGGTTACATGGTATACCTTCAAGCATCGTTTCGGATCGAGATCCGAGGTTTACGTCAGAATTCTGGAAAGGACTACACCATTCTTTGGGAACGGGACTCCGACTAAGTTCCACTTATCATCCGCATACGGATGGACAATCGGATAGGACAATTCAGTCGCTTGAAGATTTGTTGAGAGCTTGTGTAATAGAAAACACTGGGAGTTGGGCTACCGCTGATAGAATTCACGTACAACAATAGATTTCGTTCGAGCATTGGAATGGCACCTTTTGAAGCTCTTTACGGTAGACGTTGCCGAACACCTCTTTGTTGGTACCAAGAGGGTGAAAGTCTGTTGTTGGGACCAGAAATGGTACAGCAAACGACTGAGAAGGTGAAGATGATCCAGGAAAAGATGCGGACAGCCTAGAGTAGGCAGAAATGCTATGCTAACAAGCGACGATGACCTCTGGAGTTTGAGGAAGGTGAGCATGTGTTCTTGAGAGTCACGCCAACGACTGGGGTTGGCAGAGTAATTAAATCCAGAAAGCTCACTCCCAAATTCATTGGACCCTACCAAATTCTTCGTCCTGTAGGTCCAGTAGCCTATAAAATATCCTTACCTCCTTTTCTTTCAAATATCCACGATGTTTTTCATGTCTCTCAGTTGAGAAAATACATTCCTGATCTATCGCATGTTATTAAGCCTGATAAAGTGCAATTAAAAGAGAACCTGTCTTTTGAGACTTCGCCCGTACGAATCACGGATAAGATGACGAAGCAACTCAGAGGTAAACAAATTCCGTTAGTCAAAGTCATCTGGGATGATACAACTGGATAAGCTACGTGGGAGATCGAGGACAAGATGAAATTGAGATACCCTAAACTATTTCACGGTACGTAATTTCGAGGACGAAATTCTTTTTAGAGGGGTAGTGTTGTAACGCCCTGTTTTTCCTGTACTTCGATTATCAGTAAATACATGTTTAATTGTATTTATTTTTTATAAAACCTATATGATGATTTTAATTAAAATAAAATCATCTCCTTGTGTTGTTTTATTGCATGAAGTCACGGTAAAATTTTCGGTTGAAAATTCAGACGAAAACCGGTCTGCGTTTTCTCTGTCAGTACTAGTTTACTGATCCAGAAACCTAATTTTAATTTGTGAACGAGACGATGGATCTTTTCATGAGGTTTTGTGTGGGTTTGGTAATTTTTCGAATTTTGCTGTCCGGGAATAAAATATAATATTTTATCCGGACGAAACATTCAGAAAATACGATCGGATGTGCAACCGGTTACGTATTTAAGCAGTTAAAGGAACCCTAAAGGATGAGAGAAGGCTTGATGGGATGCCTAATTAAATGCTTATGACACACTTTAAAGTGATCATGATTACTTTTTCAAATTATAATCTATTTTATTCCAAAAACCCATTAAACCTTCCTTAAATGATCCAAACAATGCCCTAAACCAAAACTTCCTCTCCAAGCCTTGCTCCCTCTCCTCTAGGCCGTGCACCCCTCCCCCTTCCTCTATAAATACCACTCTTCATCCTCACTTAATCACTTTACTTTCTTCTACTCCATTAAAACTCTTAAGCTTTCATATTTTTCTTAACTTCAAGCTTCCAAATCTCTAGTTTTTCTTCTTCTTTTCACTAAGTGTTCTTCACCAAAGTTGTTCCTCTTGCTTAGGGTAATACTCTCATGTATTCTTTTCTTTAAAAACTTCATCTTTTTGTAAAGTTTCTTCTTTATGTCATATATGAGCTTTTATCTTCAAAAATCTCTCAAAAATGGTAGAAAACTCCTTTTGAGTTGAAATCAATTTCTATGGTCTTGTATTTACTTGTAGTTTAACATACTAAGAGGTTTTATAAATCAAAAATCTCCATCATCTATTTCTTGAGGAGGCCGAATCTACTCATGATGGCCTAGGGAGTGTTTTGTTTCAACTTCTTTTACATGATCATGTGTTAGTTTTTTTTTTAGTGTTCCTTGATCATTGAATCCATAAATCTTGGAAGGTTTTGATAGCTTGTTTTCCCATGATGACCAAAACTATGTATTAGTGGCCTAGGATACTATGTTTCAACTTATCCAAGTGTGATCATGAACTTCGAACCCTAATTCATTGTGATGCTTTACTTTATTCTTACTTCATTTATTATTGTGCTTTCTTTATGGCTTTCCTTACTTGTGCTTATTTATTTTTATGTCATTATGTTTCTGTTCATGTCATTTACTTCCATGTTCTTTATATTCATGTCTTTTATTTTATGTCATTTATATTTATGCCATTTGCTTTATGTCATTTACATTATGTAATTTACTTTTATGTCATATATGTTTATGTCATTTATGATTCATTTACTTATGTCATTATGCTTTAATTACTTATAGGCTTATGTTGTTCTTACTTTATGTGCTTATGAGCTTTGTTATTTAAAGTCCTATGTTGCTTCCAAGATGATCATAGACTTGAGCTCCATAATTTATTGGATGTTAAAAGGTCTAAGAGATTGGAAAATTTAAAGATTTCTATCATGAAAACCCAAGGATGGCCGAATCTTAAAGGTTATGGACCTAGGGTGTTTCGTTTTTCATTTTCCAAAGTGATCATGGTTTTGAGCTCCTTACTATTAATGGATGCTAAACCAAAGAGATAGGAAAGTTTAAATGTTCCTAGCCTATCTTTTTTGTCAAGGCCGAATCTCCATCAAGTGTAACTTGGTGGGATTTTTGTTCAACTTTGTTTAAAGTAATCTTGTTTAAACTCTTAGCACTTAAAGATCATAAATCCCTAAGTTGCATGTGTTTTGGAAACTTCTAGCCCTGAGTTCTTGGTTGAGTTCTAATCCTTTGAATCTTGTGTCTTAAAATCTAGACTTGCATCCTAACCAACTTTGAAGAAAGTTCGTGAAACCGTCTATTTTATCTCATTCTCTTACCTTCTTGAGGTAAGAGGGGATTGCTTTAAGATATTCAATAACTATATGCATGTGTGTATGTGTTTACTTGAATAACTTGAATATGATTATGATGTTGAGCAAATACTTGTCTAACTTGGTTACTTGAGTTAATGTGATTATTATGTGAAGTTGAGCTTTACTTGCTTTAAAGTATGGTGAATTGTACATATATGATGAATTGCCCTTTCATTGTGATATTATTGTTGGTTGAAGTTTGTGAAGCCGGACTTGAGTCCGTGCCCAATGATTTTAAGGGTTAAAAGCTTTAATAAGCCTTGAATAAAACTCTAAGAGTATTTGGTTTATCATCATAACCTTTGTTTAAAAGTGCTTACCTTACGAGGATGAGTTTCTAATTTTAGAAATGGAACTTGAGTTGATTTCAAACCGAAGGGAACTACTTTTGGGAACTAAGTTTCTTATTCAAGATAAAACCTTTTGTTTGTAACCTTTACTTGATGAAGAAAAACCCTTGTGAAAATACTTAACTAAGGATTTCAAAAGAGAAAAGGATTTACAATATGTTTTACAAAAGGTTTGTAAAAGAAAAGGATTTCTCCTAAACGATTTAGAAATATTCCGGTTACTTGGACAAGTAGCCGAGACTTTGTTTTGTATTTGATTTTCACTGAACGAAAAGTAAGTACATTTGAAAGAGAATCTAGTTTGCTAGACGTCGCCTCTAGTATTCAGTGGTATGCACGTGATCTAGGATCCGTGATAAATGGGCCTAGGGTCCTAATGATGATATTATGGGCTAAGAGTCCTAAATCTCGGAACTGAGGACTGCGTGTCCTAATTTCGTTGTTGTGGACTAGGAGTCCTTATCATGTTAAAATAAAACATGGATAAAACTATAAGTATTTATATGAGCACAACCCTCGACTGAGGCATCGGTCTAGGTTGTTGTGATCGAGCACTCGGACTGCGCGTCCCGTGTTATTTTTCCAAGTGTCGGAAATTGTGAATAGTCATTATCCTTGAGCTTCGACAACGAAAAAGAGTAAACAGAAAGAAAAGCTCGAAAATGAAAAGACTTTTATTCATATGCATTTCCCCATGGCTGACGTGCTTGAGTAATCCGAATACCCGCTTAAGTTGAGGTATTCGATGTGGTGTTTATCCGAATGGCCTGCGTAATGAGGCATTCGAGATGATGTTGATCCGGGTACCTTGGTGCACGAGGTGCCGGAGACAACTTGCCAATGTGGCATTTGAGCCTGATCAACTCTTTATTCCTTTATGATAAAACGGTGACAATATCTCATGAGATTAAGTTAGAGCCTGATTATTGAAGTGACATGCATAGTTTTATAAAGTTGATTGTACGGGTATGAAGCCCTTTGCTATAATACATGTTGCCTGTATCATGTTTATGGTTATTGTATGATATATCTGTTATTGGTATCTCACTCTTGCATTTCTTATTCGTTATGTTCTGCTTCCTTTTGGATCGACGTATATGTGTGGGTTCATGCATATGGATCCCAACATCCCCCTTATACCAATCGCGTCGAAGACTGAAGTCTTTGACAACGCGGGAGACATTAGAGCTTGGCGCATACATCAAGGAGCTACCACCGCTACGTACACGGGACCGGTGATGACCAAGGACTTGAATGAGGATGGGGACCTCATCCGTCGGAGTCAGACCGAGGAGGCGCGGAGAGTGGCATTACCTCCGACTTGGTTATACATACACTCTCTTCAGGTTCAGGGCCTACTCCACATAGACCCTCCTGAGGTAGACGTTCCGGAGGAGGATCCTAAGGAGGACCCGGAGGAGTATCCGGAGGACGACCCCGAAGAGGAACCCGAGGGAAACCCTGGAGATTTCATGGAGGTAGAGGCCGACGACGTACCCGAGTACGAGGTCCCCGACCATGACGACGACGACGAGTCTATAGATAATGGCGGCGAGGTCATCAACCCTATTCTCGACGATTCTTCTATGGGGAGCACGTGTGGGGACCCTGCCTGTAGGGATTGCCACTGACGTGCCGAGTTTAGGTCGTGGGTAGTCCGTGTTTAGACTTTTAGAGTCATCTTTTGAGTTGTATGCCCAGTTCCCTTTTCCCGTAGTTTTGATTTTCTGCTCAGTGGTATTTCCTTTTAGTGTAGATTCCTTCAATGGCCGTTGATAAGGCCCTGGTTCTTTTGTATTAGTCAGATGTACCTCTTGAAGGAATTATATATATATATATATCCAGTGTTCTGCTTTTGTTTACAGTTTAAGTTCATGTTCTGAGTATCCATCTTTCTAAGTTATTTATTCCACCTTTATTTTCAAAAAAAATAATTTAACTCCTAATTTTAGTTAACCTTTAATTGAAAATAGTATTTTCCTAAAATAATTCGTGGTGATAAACAATTTATTTTCCGCGTTTTTGGTAACCATGTGAGACTGGTTTTAGGGTGTCACAGTGGGAATGTGCAAGACTAAGTGATGGAATTGGTTGCCAATGGATGCCACAAGATGTGTTGAGAAAATAGGAGCTAAGCTGTTGGAGATGTAGCCGTTGTGGCCTGAGACACCCCGTTGTGCCACGGTGTTTTATTAGATTAAAGGATTCTTAATTAAATCCTTAATCGAGCGCGTAACGTGAAAATACGTAAAAATTTAAAACTTAAGTTAATAAACATATAACTTCAACATCACACCATAGTTATATTGTAAAAACACACATAAGTATTTTACACATATTTCAAAACACTGTTGAGGGTATCCTCTTAGTAGGATCCCTCACAAGCATATACTTAAACAAAAGTTATACTAGCGGGAAACATAAAATGTCTCACAAGACGCACTGGCCATAACTAACTATACCCTAATCTCCATGTATCACAAATCGTCCTCCGGTCTTCGGTTCGTAAGGAATTCCGTCGAACTCCTCCTCATTCAGCTCAGCCACAGGGTCTTCTCGTACGATCCCATAAAGATAAAATACAACACACATAAAGATATAGGGGATAAGAAACACTTCTATCATCGTAAAAACCGAAAAGAGTCATAGTATATAACATAATAAAATTCACAGACAATCAACACATATAACTAACAAATCATCCTCGAAATTAAGATATCATCTTCTACCCTCAACCTCATGCAACTAAACCGTTATGATGACGTGGCCATTAATTCCCCATATCCGTTAGGGATGTTAGTCCATCGTCCAAGTGACGCGTCCTTAAAACCGGTGCACACCCTTATTCATGGTGAGAATGCTCATGCAAAGCAATGACACTATAGCTGCACGGCACAGTCGGTGCACACCCTAGGTCAAGGGTGCTCATGCATAACAATGACACTATAGCTGCACGGTACAGTCGGTGCACGACCTTATCCATGGTAAGAATTCTCATGTAATACAATGAAACTATAGCTGCACAGTACTGTCGGTGCACACCCTGGTTCTCTCCCTCGAGGGTGCTCAAGCAAAGCATTGACACTATAGTTGCACAAATTAAATCTAACATTGGATGGTCCCACAAGGACTTTGGACCTCGTATGTGTCAAACATACGGTTATAAACACACTACAGCTTATATACCTCACTGAATTACATCAATAACAACCTAGTGCCTCAAGCTTCCATCCTAGCCTTGACTCTCACTCCCGAAAAACATATATCCTCACTTAAATCAACTAAGCATAGTACTAAAAACCAGGCAGATCATGTATAACACAATATCAGAATATATTCAAACACCAAAAATAATACGTCACATGCAGTGGAATACCTTAACCAGCATATCACAGTAATTCAACAACATAAAATCAGAAATCATCAAATACTTTAAAATCAGCCTAATGTCGATAAAGCTACAATCCCCGAATCACCATTGGTTTTATAGAAAATGTTTACAATGTGATTTTGGACTTGTCGATTACGTACTCAACTACTAGTAGGGTTTAGGTCGCCCTACACGATTATTATAGAATATACTACTTATCGATTCAGATAGTAAAATGATTCTTTCCCCCACCTGAGTTAGCACCGGAATCCCGAATCTGACGTTCCTCATTGTCACACCACATTTTAACAGTTTCTCCTTCAACCAAACAACATAACTATAATTAATCACACTAATCCACTTTGGCACATTAATGCTAGGTTTCGGCCATCAATTCAAAAATAGGCTAGGGTCATTTTCTCATTCTAATCCTTTGGATAATAATTACGTAGATCTTAGCTAGTTAGGATAAATTGCTATCCTTTGGAAATATGAATAAAATCATTTAATCTCATTTTAATTAAGTTTCAGCCTTACATAGTAAAATAGGCTAGGAAATTCTTTTTGATTCAAGCTTTTGGATTTAGGTTACTAAGACATTAGAGAGCATTAATCAAGTGTTAGATTTCACAAATTGAAACAAAACATTTTAACCCCTTTACTCTAGGGTTTCGGCCCAAATTAAAAAGCTAAGTTAGGGATTTTTGTTGAGCTTAAGCTCGAGTTTAGATCATAGAAGTATTAGAGAACCTAAATCAAGTACTAGATTTCAAAAATGAAACAAAAACATCAAACACACTTTCTAACTCAGTTTCGATCAACAATAGATAATAGGGAAGGAAAATGTTTTTGATTACATGCTCTTGCATAATGAAAGTAGGGATCATAACTAGATCATAGAAATTGGTTTTCATATTTGTATGATTTTTCTACAATTTTCTAGAATTATTTAAAGTTCTAGATCTAGAAATGAAAAACTATGAAATATAAAGAACAAAAGCTTAAGAATGGAAGGAGATGATCACGTATGATCCTATTACCTTAAGAGTGTGAAGAAGATGAAGAAATGTTGATGATCTTGGCAAGGTTTTCCTAAAGCATGAACTTGAGCTCTTGAAGAGAAAATGAAGTTTTGTGTGCTTTTGTGAAAAAAATGAAAGTAATGAAGAGAGAAAGGGGGAGGGGGCTGAGGTTTGGGGTAGTTATATAGGCTAGATTTTGGGCCTTGTTTGGTTCATTAGAATTAGATTAATAGGTTTTATGATTATTAAATAGCATAATAGTTAATTATAGTTAATTAATAACTTAACTAGGGTTGGTTTGGTAACCATGATCAAAATCATGTGGCTCACATTTTAGGAAGGGTGTGGCTGCTCCTTGTCCACACAAATTAATCGTGGTTCCTTAACCATGGTTAAAATTTAACTTAACGTCGGTTAGGTTAAGTTTAGGGGTATTTTGGTCATTTCACTTGAAAATTCCCGATTACTAAATTTTAAGGCCGGGCTCCATGTCCTCTCTGCTACATTAATCTCCCCTAATACCTCAGCTCAATAATCGACTCCTTCGTTTACCGAACTTATCCACCGACTTAGGTTTTACGCGTTTTCTTAACGATTACGCCCGAATAAAATAATATTAATTTCATTCCTAACGAATTTTTTTGAAACTTGGAAAATTGACTGGGACAAAATATAAAACCTAATGGTTTCGTTCACGAGTCGAAATTAGGGTTTCTGCTCAGTAAAATCTTATTGTCAGTGAAAATGTAGACCGGGTTCCGTCTGAATTTTCAACCCAAATTTTCACCGTAACCTTCTACCATAAGAGAGACTATGAATATGATTTTATTTTATTCAAAATCACTTTCTAATTCTCAGATTAAAAATATAAATAATTATATTTTTACTCGTTTAAACAGAGTAATTAAAATCAGGCTGTTACATGGTCGTAGTGGTTAAGAGACGTGGGTGACTGAGTTAGTTGCACATATTTATGATGTTTAGCCAATATGAGAGGGGTTATTGATGGTTAGGTTGAGCCTATAAATACCCATTGTACTAACTATTGTAGACACACGACAAAATCAATACAACTTTTAAGCTTTTGCTTACTTTCTTTGCTTTTACATTTAGCTATTTACTGCTTTGCCTTTACTTCATACGTTTTACTTTCTGCCAGTTTATTTACTTAGCCGATTCCAGTTTTTACCTTTAGTTCTTAGCTTTCTTAAGTTCACCTTAGTACCAAACGCTTTCTTGAGTGAGTTTGGGAACCCTTTGCTAGAGGTTGGATTTTGCCTTTAGTTCAAATCGCCAAATACCTTTCAAAATCCGTACGTGTTCCTCAGCTGAATTCTTATTCGACTGATTAGCTATTTTACACGTAAACAGTTTTATGATGATATATTTAAATGTGTGTTTTTTTCATAAGCTTTAATGCATGATTATCAAACTTGCATGGGTGGTTCATGTATTGATCTTTTGAGGTTATCTGTGGATACTTGAATTTGCAAACAATAATTATTTTATTATCATGAGAATGGATATCGTTGGTTTCTAATTTAATTGTTCTCCATTGTTTGAGGACTAGTAATAGTTCAAAAATCTGATGGTAGGTTGCCAAAAGATTATATTTTAATTTTTTTTTGCAATGTTTATAAAAATAATCTTTAAAATTCTACACCTTTTATCTAATATTTGAGAACATTGATTATTTAGTGAGATATTATTCTCTATCATACTTCAAGTAATTTATGTTATGTATTTGGTTCCATTTTGATTTATGATTTAAATAATAATTTTTTAATACAAATTTTAGTTGTAGATTTGCGTCAGTTTATACTTTACAACACTAAAATGTTCATAAGCTTACGTGGAGAAGATTCTTTTTTCAATGGGAATTGCATCAAGTACAAAACCTGTTGTCTATCACAAGAGAGCTTTTGTTTCTAACTCATTAGAAGATAATATTTGGTGGAAATATGATCATAGAGGGCACTATCACTAGTGGAAATAATGTAATATACGAGAACGTTTTACGTTAGTTGACCATATATTTGACGTTAAAAACGAGGCGGTGACAGTTTTGTAAATATTAAATCACTATTTGCGTCAGTTGTGTAATGAACTGACGTTAAAAGTGATTTGCAAGAATTATTAACACTTTTAAAGTCAGTTGTTTATACAACTGACGTTAAAAGTGTGATTTTTACTTCAGTTAAATAAATAACTGACGTAAGTAATCCTATATTCCTATCTGAAATTCATTCCTATCTTTTTTTCGTTGTCATCTCCCTGTTGTCACTCTTAACGCAGATCACTCCATATATAGTGCAGTTTATTTCTAATCTTTCTTTTAAAAACAAGTTTTATTTTTAATCTTAATTAATTAGCTTGAATTAGTAAACAAATTCTTGTGCAAATTAAAATAAATAAACACTTAACATAAAACAAGTTATATGTATAATCAAATCGTATCTCATTGAAGCGATTCATAAGTTACAATTACATGATTAAAAGATAAAAAATTTCTGCAACATAGCCCTAAAATATAAAAAAGTTTCTGCTTCAACGTCATTTTCTTCTCATTCCTGTCCTCAGAAACTCCAATGGATGCATCCCCTCCCTCATTTGAATTCCTTGATGCTCCATTTGAATCCACAGTCACTTGCTGCCAAAGCGGAGTGAAAGGGATGGAGGGGATGAAATAAAGTGAGGGAATCGCATTACGTGATTCACTCAACCTTACCATCCATGTTACGTGATTTACTCAACCTCAGAAGTTTTTTGACCATTAAGACAGAAACTTTTAAGTCTAGGTATAGGAAGAAATAACAAAAGTCTCAAATATGATAGAGCCATATTGTGAAGGAATAGAAAACACACGAAATATAGAGGAAAAGAAGAGGGTGTATTACAGATGTCTGAGAGTAAGAATGATACTTTATATAGAGAAGAGAGACTACCTGATTTTCTTCAAAACTGATCTATAAACTTAATGTTCATTAAGAGGATTAAGTTACAAGGTGCATGGGTAAGTAGCACATTAGTAAAAGGAATAAATGTTTTTGCAGAAACCCTAACACTTTTAACGTCAATTGTCTTCAACAACTGAAGTTAAAAGTGTTTTTAAAATAAAAAATATTTATTTTTAACGTCAGTTGTTTAATACAACTGATATTAAACAATGACTTTTAACGTCAGTTGTTTAAGACAACTATTGTTTTATTTTTGATTATAACGTTTACATATACTGTTAAGACATTTTCCAGGGCTTTTTGGGATCAAACTCAAGCTACAAACTCTGTAAATTGAGCTGGTTTGTCATTCAGGAAAAATTAAACACAAAAAATAGGTTAAGAAGGCTTAATATGAACCAAGATAATGAAACAAACCGCACCTTCTGTGACATGGAGGAAGAAATAGTAAACCACCTCTTCTTACATTGCAATTATACTCCTGGAAAATATGGATGGACTGCTTAGATTGGTGGGATGTAAAGGGGACTATTTCCAGGAAAGTGAAAAAACAGGGGATCAAAACTGTATTTAAGTCTTTATTTTAAATGGAATAAAGGTTATGTAATGATGGTTATAAATATATATGATAAGTGTATGGCCTATGAGTTATTTAACAACCACTATGTTAGTTAAGATTTTGTATGTTTAATGACATTAAGGGAAAATTTTATTATACATTTATGGGGCATGTTAATATGTTGTTACGAAAATTGATTTACACACACACACACACACACACACACACACACATATATATATATATATATATATATATATGGGGCAATTCTAGTGAGAGGAGTGTAATTCTAGTGAGAGGAGTGTCTTATTGCGAGAGTGGGAGGAACAAGTTTGGGCCATCAAACCATACATGGATGATCAGGATTAAAAGTTAGTTGGTAGTCATGTGATCACTTAAAAAAGTCATACATGACTTTGTGTTCTAATCTTGACCATTCATGTATGATCCAAAGGTCCATATTTACTACTATCATCTCTCATAATAACATACTCCTCTCACTTGAGTCGTTCCCTATATATGTATATACTAGCATGCGCTTTGTGTCGAAGACGGACAAAAATCGTCTAATATGAATATAAATTATACACATATGAATGGTTAATAATGTAATATCTAATCATTTAATGTTTAATAAATTGAAAGATATGGTAGAGGAAAATGTTTGAAAACCTTAATATTTTCTGTTTATTTTATATCATATTATTTTTCTTTTCTATTTAATTTGTTTTTCCTCTTTTCCCCATTATCATTTTTAGAAAATATATTTATCTATCATATTATCATCATCATCATCATCATCATTATTATGATTATTAATATTTTTCTTCTCTCTTGAAAATATATTGATTTATTTATCCTTTTTCGAATTTTAGAAAATTTATTTATCTATCAAATTATTTTGGCTAAATTACACTTTTGGTCCCCAAATTATTATTAGATGTTCAATTTGGACCCCAAGTTTTTAAATGGTTCATTTTGGTCTTCTAATTCCTAAAACGTATTCAAATAGGTTCTTCTGTCAAGTTGACTAACGACGACGTCAAGTTGACTAAGGGATGAAAATGAACATTTTAAAAACTTGAGGACCAAATTGAACATTTTAAAATAATTTGGGGACCAAAATGAATATTAAAATATTAAATTTAATGCCACGTGGCAATAGGTAGGACGTCAGCATTAGTTAACTTGACGGAATGACCTATTTGAACACGTTTTAGGAATTAGGGGACCAAAATAAACCGTTTAAAAACTTGGGGACCAAATTGAATATTTAATAATAATTTGGAAAAAGTGTAATTTAGCCAATTATTTTTCTTCTCTTTTGAAAATATATTTGATTTGTATCTTTTCTTTTTTGTGCAAGTCAACTTTTTTTAGAAAATATATTTATCTATCATAGTATCATCATCATCATCATCATCATTAACATTTTTCTTCTCTCTTGAAAATCTATTTGATTTATTTCTCTTTTTTCTCATTTTAGAAAATTTATTTATCAATCAAATTATTTTTCTTTTCTTTTCAAAATATATTTGATTTGTATCTCTTCTTTTTTGTGCAAGTCAAACTTTTTTAAAAATATTTTTACTTATCTTGCTATTATTTTTTTCTCTTGAAAATCATTTAGATTTATTTATCATGTTTTTTTCCCATATATGTTAATCATTTTAAGAAAATATATTTATCTACCGTATTAATATTTTTCTTATTATTTGAAAATCTATTTGATTTTTTTTCCTCTTTTCCAAATGCAAGTTAAAAAATTTTATAAAATATATTTATCTATAATATTATTATTTAATTTCTCTCTCTTGAAAGTCTATTGATTTATTTATCATATTTTTCATTGTAAGTTAACCAATTTTAGAAAATATATCTATCTATCAAATTATTTATTCTTATCTTTTGAATATGCATTTGATTTGTTTGTCCACTTTTCCCCGTGTAAGTTAAGCATTTAAAAATAAAATTTTCATATTATCTATCATATTATTTATCTACTTTTATAAAATCCGTTTGATTTGTTTCTCCTCTTTTCCCCATGACAATTTTTAGAAAATATATTTGTCTATCATATTATTATTATTATTGTTGTTGTTGTTGTTGTTGTTGTTGTTGTTGTTTCTTGAAACTCTATTTGATGTATTTCTCCTCTTCACGCAGTGTAAGTTAACCAATTTTTTGAAAATTTATTTATCTATCAAATTAATTTTTCTTCTCTTTTGAAAATCTATTTGATTTTTTTTTCTTCTTTTTCGTGTAAGTCAATTTTTTTTTTTAGAAAATATATTTACTTATCATATTATTAATTTTTTCTCTTGAAAATTATTTTGATTTATTTATCATCCTTTTCCCATATAAGTTAACCATTTTTATAAAATAGAATTATCTATCATATTATTATTTTTCTTATTCTTTGAAAATATATTTGATTTTTTTCCTCTTTGCCAAATGCAAGTTAACCATTTTTAGAAAATATATTTATCTATAATATTATTATTTTTTCTCTCCTTAAAATCTATTGATTTATTTATCATATTTTTCAGTATAAGTTAACCAATTTTAAAAAATATATTTATCTATCAAATTATTTATTCTTATCTTTTGAATATGTATTTGATTTGTTTCTCTTATTTTCCGTGCAAGTCAACCTTTTTTTTTCAATATATATTTACTTATCATGTTATTAAATTTTTTTCTCTTGAAAATCATTTTGATTCATTTATTATTCTTTCCCCGTATAAGTTAACCATATTTAGAAAATAGATTTATCTATCACATTATTATTTTTCTTATTTTTGTAAAAATCTATTTGATTATTCCCTCTTTTCCCAAGCAAGTTAATCATTTTTAGATTATTGAGGAAGGATTTAGTGACTCTTGTATAGACTTTTCTTTCAAAGGTATTTTTATTTATATACATTATTATAAATAAATTATAGACTTAGACATAGACACTATAGATAAAATAGATTATAAATATTATATATTAATATATTATATATATCAATTTATTAAAAGTTGAAAATAAACTCTCTATTCCCAAAAATTATATATTGATTCCAGTAATTAAACTTAATAGTTACTCCGAAAAACAAAATCAGAAAAAAAAAACCAACAATAAGTTTATTGCATATTTCTACTTGAAAATGTTTAATTTACCTTAAGCATAGAAAGTGGACCGTTGGTTGTTGGCTTAAGCAAATATTCAACAATAGCTAATTCAGGTCTCCATGAATAATTGCAACCAGAAGTTAATATTCGAACTTTTGTAGAGAAAAATATATTGATCTCATATTCTATCCTTTTTTCAAATTCCAACAGCTTAGAAATTAAATACCTCGTGACAGCAGGAATGGAAAACTATTTTATATAGCTGCATGCCCCCAAACTTGTAGATTCAGCACATCAAAAAATATATATGATTTAAATTCAATAACACTTCCAAAGATTATTTTTTGCTTGCCATAATAACTGTTAAATCTACAACTACCATAATTTCAAAACGATGGATATCTGTACAATGTCATTTTGCCATAACCAATGAGTGTAATTTGTAACTCATATTATCATTGGGGGAAACTAAACTTGGAAGAGAATGATAAAAAAACAATATGTTGCTATATTTAAGGATTGGTCATCACTTGCAACCAAGACACATCAATCTTCATTGTCATAGACAATTGCAATTTTTTAGCCAGCCTTTTGCGCCCTGCTAACATTTTCCTGAAAAAGAAAATGAATCAAACAGGAAGGTGAAACAACATTGTGTTTTTAAAACTTATCTTGCTAATGTCAATTCCGTTAGATCACCAGTTAAAGGGGTTTGTAAATCATGGCATAAAAATTTTAAAAAATTACTAAATCATCATAATGATTGTCTGCATCTAAGAAATCAAAATCAAAAGTATATACCAATGCCCCTATTAACTCTCTAAGCTCATGATCTTGTGCATCACACTAGTGGAAAATATACATTAGACGGTAAAGGTTTACGTCAGTTAACCAAAAGCTAGACGTTAAAAAGGAGGCGGTGGCAGTTTTGTAAATATCAGACTTCATTAATTCAATTTTAACGTCAGTTGTTTTAATGACTGACGTTAAAAGTGAAGTGACTCACTTTTAACGTCAGTTCAATAAAAAACTGACGTTAACAGTGAACATTTTAACGTCAGTTCTATAAAGAACCGACGTTAAAAGTAAGTCACTTCACTTTTAACGTCAGTCCTTATATCAACAGATGTTAAAGGTTATTTTAATAAATTTTTTTATCTAGTATACGATCCCTTCCGCATTGCCTTCCTCAAAGTTTCAGTTTCACATGAATTGCTTTGATGTTTTGTGTTTCTGTTTTGAAAACTATAAGTTGAATCAATAACCCAAACCGGATCTCATTCATGAAGTGTAATACAGACTGATACAGAAGATTGAAATGGTTTAAAATCCTATAAAAAGTTACATTGAAATGGTTTAAAATCCTATAAAAAGTTACATTGAAAGGGTTTAAAATCCTAAACATTAAAGCTACATCCCATCAGAGAGTTTTATGAAATATGCCAAAGGGAAAACTATACTCCGAAGACCTCAGAAAACTGGGGGGCATGAGAGAGCTCAAGAGAGAGGCAAAAACAGGTGCACTAGATCTGTTTCAAGCAAAGGCAGTGGTTCTAGAGACTTCCAAGACGGTCACTTGCTGCCAAAGCTGAGGTTTTGGAACTGTGACCCCCGAGCACCTGATTAGCCCTCCAGCAGCTGATTCTCCGGAAGGTGATAAGTTGAGCTACTCACATATTGTTGTTTACTCAAACTTTTCACCAATTTAATGTAATTTATTCAAACTCAAGTTGTTTGAACATTAAGACTAAGACCTTTGTGTCTTGGTATAGGAAGATTGAGTGATGAAGTTAATGTCCACTACAGAATATATTGTGAAGCATAAAATTAAAAGGATGGAAGGAAGCTATTTATAGGAGCAGTGGATGAAGTTACTAAGCTAGCTATTCTGATTTTCTTGAAAACTTATCTATAAACTTAATGCTCATTAAGAGGATTGAGTTACAAGGTGCATGGGTAAGTAGCACATTAGTCAAAGGAATGAATGTTTTTGCAGATATCTATACACTTTTAACGTCAGTTGTTTAAAAAAACTGACGTTAAAAGTGTTTTTAAAATAAAAAATATTTATTGTTAACGTCAGTTTTTTTAAAAACTGACGTTAAAAGTTTGATTTTTACTTGATTAAATAAATAGGCGGCGTAAATAATCCTATATATTATAAACGTGTAGAATGAATATTGGAAATAATGTAATTAATATACGGGAACTTGGCAGTCATAAATTAAGTTGATGTTAAAAATGAGGTGGTGGCAGTTTGTAAATATTAAATCACTATTTACGTCAGTTCTATAAATAACTGACGTAAATAATTATGAAACTCATTTCATTGGTTGTCATGTCCCTGTTGTCCCTCTTAATGCAGATCACTCCATATAGTACTGCATTTTATTTCTAAACCTTTTTTTTATACAAGTTTATTTTTAATTTTTATTAATTAGCTTGAATTAGTAAACAAATTCTTGTGCAAATTAAAATAAATAAACACTTAACATAAAACAAGTTATATGTATAATCAAATTGTATGTCATTGAAGCGATTCATAAGTTAAAATTACATGATTAAAAGATAAAAAATTTCTGCAACATAGCCCTAAAATATAAAAAAGTTTCTGCATCAACATCATTTTCTTCTCAGTCCTGTCATCAGAAACTCCAATGGATGCATCATCACCTCCCTCACTTGAATTCCATGATGCAAAGTAAATCCTCAGTCACTAGCAGCGAAAGCAAAGTGAAAAGGATCTTTGCATCTTTCTTCTTCCGTGGAATTCCTTGATGCATCATCTTGAATCCACAATCACTTGCTTCCAAAGCAAAGTGAAAGGGATGACCGGATGAAATAAAGTGTGAGAATCACATTACGTGATTCACCCAACCTTAATATCCATGTAATGTGATTTACTCAAACTCAAGTTGTTTGACCATTAAGACAGAGACCTTTGAGTCTAGGAATAGGAAGAAAGAGTGATGAAGTTAATCTCCACAGCAGAGCCATATTGTGAAGCAGAAAATTAATTAAAAGGATTGAAGAGGAAGCTATTTATAGGAGCAGTGGATGAAGTTACTAAGCTATTCTGATTTTCTTGAAAACTTATCTATAAACTTAATGCTCATTAAGAGGATTAGGTACAAAAATCTTTTGCTGAAGCTACAAACGAAATATAGCAAATTTATTTGACAAAAGCTTTATTGTTATTGTCAATTTCCATACATAAAACAGTTTTACCAATAATAATAATAATATAATACTTGTATAGATATAATTAATAATCACCTATGAGAATTACATACCCGTCTCCATCAAACCTGCAAAACAGTGAGGGAAAACATGGTATAAGCTTAAATACCATACTAAGTCATTTTTTAAGCAGTTAAACTAAAAAAAACTTCATAGGGAATATGGTGAGAGTTTAAATCTCCAAAGCGAAAATTATTAATTTACCTTGCTACAACATGAGTTGTATCAAACCCACCAATAAAAACCAAAAAACAAATATACAGAAGTCATATTCATCACAAAAAAGTACCAACTAAAAACTAATTGCTTTGTCAACTTCCCAAATACTTAAAAAAAATATTTCTCTACAATAGCATTTTCAAAGATCTTGTAAAAGAAAACAAAATAATTACCAGGAAGCCTTGACATATGTTGGTAGCATGTGTACACGTTCTGTACTCAATGTTTAATTTGCATTTGAGATATTGGATCAATGTTTTTTCATTAGCAGGCTTATACCTATACCTTCATAAAAAATTATAAAGGAGTCACTACAAAAAATATAGTACTGCATTTACCTCTTTGTAGTGAGGAAAATAATCTCTTCAAACTTATCATGTCCCGATTTTTATCATCTTTCGACTCCCAGTATAGTCTCCTTCCACCATGCATCCACTGGAAAAGGATAAAAGGAGAAACAAAACAAATTAAATGTAATTTATGATGTTTTGCAGAATGCAACAGTGACAATACATACATGTGGCCGACACCGACATTGTCCCTAAAATGATCATTGTGCATGTAAGATGCTCCACCGCAAATGGTTCATTCTCCTTCTTCTCTTTATCAACCATTTTCTCTGAAATTCTTCCAACACTTCATTCATAATACAAACATATTCACAGGTGTAAGACCTTGTTTTCTCGTCTCTTGACCGGTAATTATATTTTATTTTATTATCGGGGATCTAGAAAATGATTTTGAATAAAACAAAATCATAGTTGAGACCTTCTATATCGTTGAAAATTATGGTTAAATTTTAGGTTTAAAACTCAGACGAACACCGATTTGCGTTTTCACTGACAGTATAATTTTGTACCAGCAGAAACCCTCATTTGACCCAAAACTGAGAAATTTTAGATTTTATCATTATTTCAGTGATAAAGTCTATTTTCAAAATGTTCGCTCCAAAAAAAAATATTTTATTTTATTTGGGAAAATCTTGACGAAAAACGATCGAAAAACCTAATCGGGTAAACGACAGAGCCGGTTTCGGAACTGCAGAGATAGAACTTGATACTGGAATTGATGGGACAAGAATTTATCCTCAAGTGGTGAGTCACATGGTGAGTCACCACCATGACTCACCCTTGTAATGATACGTTTTGAACAAAATATCTAAAATCCTATGTGAAGTTACCTTATTGTCCTTCCTTATCCATTAAGTGTAATTTCTCATTTTTCCCCTCTCGCCCCTTGTGAATTTCGACCAAGCCCTCTTGGATGGGCATTCTTTCACTTCACTCTAGATGGTTATGAAAATATCTAAGCATTTTAAGTTATCTTCTAACCTCACCAAAAACCATGGTTACTAATTAAGGTTAATGGACCAAGACAATTTCAAATTGACTTCTCTTCCCACATGAGTGAACCACAAGGCCACCTCCTCTCATCCATCAATCACTCCTTTTCAATGACTCACCATAGTCATAAGTGCTCATAAATGTAATATGGTGAATCACCAAAGTCATAAATGAAAAGTGGTGAATCATCCAATCTTGTTCATTAAGTCTAAGGTGGAAAAATTGTCTTTGCGCTCTTTCCTCTTGAAGTTTCGACCAACCTCCTCACCTCCACACATTTACACTTCATTTTCAACTTATCACCTTTCTCAAGAACAAAATTCATTCCTTTCTTTCTCTTGTGTATTTCGGCCATCATCAACAAAACATAATCCAAGTGCTTGCTTAGAAAACCAAGAGTAGATCCTTGATCCTCTCATCATTCTAAGCCTTTGTCATCTCACACAAAAATCCATTTGGAGCTCTCTAGAAAAATGGGTATTTCTTGGTCTTGAACACCAATCACTTGATCATCAACCTTTTGGCTTGAGTTAAGTGATTCAAGTCTTGATTTTACTTCCTTGGTTATGTCTAAGCCTAGTTCTATGTTGTGACTCCGGCAAGTGTACCGGGTCGTCGCAAGTAATAAAAAACACGGTAAGAATTTACCGAGGTCGAACTCAGGGATTGGGCTACCAATTCAACTAATCAGCGGGAAATCCGATACGTTGGTCAAGTGAGAAAAGTGGTTGAGAGAGAGATTATGATCAAAATTTCAAGTAACAAATAGATTAAAACTAAGGTGATTAAATTCAGAAATTAAAGTATCCAAGGTCTCAAATCCACCTACCCAATCATGTATAGTACCCAAGTGATGATGTATTCCTCCCTAAGTTCAATTTTAATGTCAACCGGGACCCCTAAATTCTCCTATATCCATTGTCGTGCTCAATAGGACGTATTCGACGATTGGATTAATTACTTGTATGGTCTCATAACCCTAATCTCGAATTCTATTAAACCTTGTTCCCTATATGGTAGCACTAATCAAATAAATCCATGGTCGTGCTCATTATTCGATTAATGATTCCAATTCAAGTTCTAAAACGCGTCTCGCCGTTTGGCCTCAAACACGTGAACTAGTTAATCACGCAACACATATGATCAACACAATCAATTCAGAATTGGAAAACATTTATTGAGAAAAGGGGAGAAACACATACATCATATGAACACTACACAGCCATGGGTGGCTTCATCGATCCCTCGGACGAGGGGATTAGTTCCTCATGCCCGTGACGACGCACAAACAATCGGCAATAATCTCCATAATAATAAACTAAAAGAAGAAAAGAAAAGAGAAGGGAGACGCAGCTCCAGAAACAAGGATCCGCACTACAGTTCTGATCTGTGGCTAACAACTTCATACCAAATCCTGATCTGAGACAGCCTTTAATTAAGGATTCTGTTTCTCGCCAGCTCGCGGGGCGAACTTACTCTCGCGACGCGAAATTTAGTATTGGCGCGCTTCAAATTTTGGATTTTCGCGAGGCGATCTTGTATTCGCGGGGCGAGTCTTCAAACCCTAATCTGTCACAGCCGTGATATTCATCACGGCTAAGCCGTGATGGTCTCTGTCTTCCATGGTCTTCACGGACTCGCGAGGCGAGACACCTTTCGCGGGGCGAGTCTTCAATTCTAGGCTGTGACCTTCATCACGGCTAGGCCGTGATGGTCTCTGACTTCCAAGTCTTCATGCTCTCGCGAGGCGAGCTGTCTCTCGCGGGGCGATCCAGAAATGATGACTTTTGCTGCTTTGTTGACTTTCAGTCTCGCGAGGCGAGAGTACACTCGCGGGGCGAGTGTCTCCAGAATTGCAATTTCCACTATTTCTTGGCTTTCCTTGACTCCCGGAGCTTCACTTTATTGACCTGAAAACACAAAAAGCAACCAAAAGCATAATTCTACCCAAAATAAGCTAAAAACTACACAAAAGACGCAAAACGAGTCAAAGTCCAACTTAGGAACAAAACAAGGCAAAATTTGGGCGAAAACGAGAGTGAACTCGACTAATTGGCACATAAACCCTAGTTCATCTAGTCATAAAACTAGATAAGCCAGAGGCTTATCAAAACACCCCAAACTTAAACCTTGCTTGTCCCCAAGCAAGCTTAAAAATCAAAAACGACTCAAGACTTGGCAAGCCTAAAGGAATCAATCGATTTTGCACAAATTTCATGCAATCAAAACAGTTTTTCTCCAATGATCTCCCCCCCTACATTATCGTAATCCCCACATTCATTTACTTTAAACCATTGAGAGCTTATCATTCATGCCATCATTACTCTAAGTTGAGGCTCAAAGATACACACAAGGGAAGATCACCTATTTCAAACAATTGCCTTCCTCACAAGGGCATTTAGTATTTCACTCGTTCGCTCAAGTTTGTCTAGGCTATCAACTTTTCACTCACTTTCACATTCTAAGAGCACTTCCCATGAATTTGATTTTCATCTCAAACATAGTTCCCACGAAAACATGCATGCAACATCAGAAGGTCTTTTAAAGGTTGTAATGAGGCCTGGCTCAAGGTACGATATTCAAAGGATAGAGGCTAAGTCCCTAGGATCAATGAGAGCATGAAACTAATATAACACCAATTGAATTCACTCTCATACTATTCTCTTCCTTGCACTTGGTGGCTACACACCTCTTCCTTTTTATATTTATTTCTCTTTGCCCTTTTTGGCATTTATTCAATGCTTTTCATCACTCTTTTTTTTTTTTCTCAAGCCTTCGGCCCTTACTTCCGTTTTTCTTTTTCTCAACTATGATTCATGAACTTGTAGCCACCCCAAACTTAGTTCCACAACAACACTCACAAAGCTAAAATTCCATACTCTCCTAAATCCTAGGATAGGGGAAAATCATGGTTTTTCTGAGTTAATGGCTTGTGATGTAAGGTCATCAAGAACAATAGGCTTCAAGGCTCAATGCGGCTAACTAGGGATCATTCATCAAGGTTGGTTCAATTTATGGCCAAGTATTTAATTCAAAGAAAATTGCCTAAATCATTTGATGCAACACATAAACTTGCAAACCATGAAGAGATTCAAGCAAATCCGGGGAAGTGCAACTTAACAGTGATTCACACAATCAAAAACAAAGTTGGAGGCTCAAATCCTCACCTGGACAGTTTGCAAATTGCTTGACCGAGATACGATTCCTAGTGTGTGCACCCCCTCACCCCAAACTTATCATAAATCAAGTAATCACAATAAATCTCAAAGTTCAATTTTCAATTTTTAAGTGGGATCAACTTTTCTACTTTCAGAACCTAGGGGGAAATCATCAATGATCACAATAATTCATGCAATCTGTGCTCAATTTAATTAGAAACCAACAAGCTTGCCGACACGACATTCATACAACAACTCTTGATCTTCTCAAATTATTCAAGAGTGACAAACAAAAGCAAAACGAAAATCAAAAACAAAAACAAACAAAAGTGAGGAGAGGAGAGAATACTCCCTGATCAAATTTCCATGGTTGCCTCCTCATCAATTGGTCTCACGGCCTCCCTTACATTTGCATAGCATCCTGGAAGAACTCCTGCAATTTAAGACCTTAAGTGCAGATTCGCGAGGCGAGAGTTCGATCGCGAGGCGAATCCGGAAAATTGTTATTCACACTTTCCCGGAATAGCGAGGCGAGTAGTATCTCGCGAGGCGAATCTGGAATTCCCACAGGATCTCGATGCCCCGGAATCGCGAGGCGGAAGTAGACCTCGCGACGCGAGACATAAAAGTAAGCACCCCCAGAGATTCAGGGATTCTGTCTCGCGCGGCCAATGTGGATTCGCGTGGCGAATCATGCTTTTTTTTTTTTTTTTTGAAAATGACAGAAACTAAAACCAAAGGATACCTAGCTTGGGTTGCCTCCCAAGTAGCGCTTGTTTAACGTCCCGAGCCTGACTCAAGTCACCCCTAAGGGTTAATCCGGACGTAGATCTTGCTTGCCATTCCATGCCTCAGTCCGTATTCTGTAGGCTCTTGCCCTTTCATAAGCTCTCCTACTGTTCCCGGATAACTCATTTAAGTCCAGCATCCTTCTATAATCAGCACGAACTCTCCACCCCGTGATGGTTTTTTTGGGATCAACTCATTGTTTGCATTGACCACCACGGTTGTGCCACCTTTCAACCTTGGTGCTTTACCCTTCTTTTTCTTGCCCTTGCTGCTGAGCTCTTCCTTTGCACATTCTTCCCCTGGGAGACTCGGTAAGGCTTCCATGTCTTTCAACCACTCGAGATAGACCTCATCCCCCAAAGGGTCTTTTTCCTCACTGTCCCCATCATGGGATTTTACCGACACTTTTGCAAGTGAAGAACCATGGGCTTCCCTAGTTGCCCTTGCCTTGGCAGTTGGATCCACCATATCCAATCGATACACTTCCGTCCTCACTGCAGGGTGTTTCATTGTTTCAAAGAGATTGAAAACTACCTCCTTATCTTGCACCCTTAGAGTGAGTTTCCCTTGTCGCACATCTATTAAGGCACCCCCAGTGGCCAAGAAGGGCCTACCCAATATGAGAGGGATCTCGGCGTCTTCATCCATATCAAGCACTACAAAGTCCGCCGGAAATATAAGCTTGTCCACCTTCACTAACAAGTCTTCGACCACCCCATAAGGATATTTTATAGAGCGGTCGGCCAGTTGGAGCGACATCCGTGTATCCTTAACTTCTTGGATCCCCAACCTCTTCATCATAGAGAGGGGCATCAAGTTGATGCTTGCCCCTAGATCACATAATGCCTTCCCTACAGTCATCTCCTCAATGGTACATGGTATCGAAAAGGAACCGGGATCCTTCAACTTTGGAGGGAGTTTTCTCTGAAGAATGGCACTACACTCCTCGGTCAAAGCAACCGTTTCCTCATCCACTAATTTCCGCTTCTTGGTGAGAAGATCCTTCATAAACCGGGCATATGATGGCATCTGTTCCAAGGCTTCCGCAAATGGAATGTTAATCTGGAGTTTTCGGAAGACATCAAGGAATTTGTTGAACTGCTTATCCTGATGAGGCTTCTTCAATCTTTCAGGATACGGTACCTTCATGTAAGGTGGGAGGTCTTGGGGTTCAACCCACTTCTTCTTTCGGAATTCTTCATCTACAAGTTTCAGCCTTCCCCCTTGCTCCGGTTCCTTGTCACTTGCTAACCTCTCTTTTTCAGGCTGCTCTTCTTCAACATGTGGTTGTTTCGGGGCCTTGTCATCCTGAGAACTAGTTGCACCCCTGTTAGGTTCCAACACCCTTCCGCTTCTAGTAGATATGACATTGCATTGTCCCTTGGGGTTGTTCTCGGTATTACTTGGGAAAGTGCCTGGGAGACGCTCATTTAGTTGCTTTGCGAGTTGGGCCATCTGTGTCTCTAGATTGTGAATTGCCGCCCCTGTATGCGTTGTTAACTTGTCAACTTTCGTATTTACCATCTCTGTGTTGATTACCATCTTTTCCATTGCCGCATTCATCTTCTCAAAAGCCAATTCCCAAGGCTGCCTTCCACTATCTGTTAATTGCAACTGATTATGCCCCGGTAGAGCCTGCTGAGTATTACACTGTTGAATTCCAATGTTCGGCCTTAGACCCTGCTGAGGTTGTTGCCAATTCTGCTGAGGAGGTTGTTGACCGGCTAGACCACCATTAGCATTACTCCAAGCGAAACCCGGATGGTCTCTCCTCATGTACCCCCTATTCTGATTCTGATTGTAGTCATTTTGTCTGTTCCTCTGATAGTTATTCTGGGGCACAGTGTCATAAAAGTTGTGGCATGAGTCCACATGTTCCTGAGGGAAATTGAACTGGCAGCTCCGAGTGTCATGATCTCCATTACAAATTTCACAACCCGGAGGCATTCCCTCGTGTATCGCATTAGCCTTCTTGTTTTCTGACAAAGCCGCAACTTGCATCTTCAATGATTTGACTTGCTCTAGAATGGCTTCCATGGTTCCAGCACTGACTCCACTTGAGTTTTCCCTACCACGGTTGTAATCATTATATGACATCTTTTCCAATAGTGCCCATCCATCCTCAGCTGATAAATATGAGAAAGAACCGCCAGCTGCGGCATCACAATTCATTTGATAGCGTCCCCTCAACCCATTAAAGAAGTGCTGAACTTTGGAGACGGGGTCAAAGAATGCTGAGGGACATCTTCTCAATAAGCCATTGTACCTCTCCCAAGCTTCATTATATGTTTCATCCTCTGTCTGCCTGAAAGACGTAACGACTATTCTTGCTTGTGCCGCTTTCTGAGGAGGAAAATATTTGGTTAGGAACTTTTGTGCCAATTGCTCCCAAGTTACGATCTTGTTCCTATCCAAGTCATCAACCCAATCGCGAGCGACATCCCTAAGAGAGAGAGGGAAAAGCCGCAAGCGAAACTCATCTTGTGAGACTCCTCTTGTCTTCTGTAAGTCACAAGCTTCAAGGAAGCGAGTGATGTGTCTATGAGGGTCCTGTTTGCCACTCCCATCAAACTGATTCTCCCGGATCTGGAATGTGACACATGCTTCAACTCTGAAGGAGTCTGTGTTCAGGTTGCCCCTCACAATCGACGAATCACAATCACCCAAGCTGGGTAGATCGTACTCGAAGAGAGGCTTGTAACGAGGAGGAGGAGGAGGATTTTCTTCGGCCATCCTCTCGATAGCAATTGCTTCAAGCCTCTTTCGCTCTCTGGCTTCTTTCCTTAAGCGCTTCTCGGTCTTGGTGATCTCCGAATAAAATAGCAAGTCCTCTTGTGAAAGGGTACCTCACATACAAAAACACAGCAAGACCAAGTGGAATCAAAGAAGTAGAGAGATATAATAAAGAAATAACAGAAAAAAAAAATCAACTTAACCAATCAATCAAATTTCCTAAAAATTAGGAAAACTGGCTGTGCCAATCCCCGGCAACGGCGCCAAAAACTTGTTGTGACTCCGGCAAGTGTACCGGGTCGTCACAAGTAATAAAAAACATGGTAAGAATTTACCGAGGTCGAACTCAGGGATTGGGCTACCAATTCAACTAATCAGCGGGAAATCCGATACGTTGGTCAAGTGAGAAAAGTGGTTGAGAGAGAGATTATGATCAAAATTTCAAGTAACAAATAGATTAAAACTAAGGTGATTAAATTCAGAAATTAAAGTATCCAAGGTCTCAAATCCACCTACCCAATCATGTATAGTACCCAAGTGATGACGTATTCCTCCCTAAGTTCAATTTTAATGTCAACCGGGACCCCTAAATTCTCCTATATCCACTGTCGTGCTCAATAGGACGTATTCGACGATTGGATTAATTACTTGTTCGGTCTCATAACCCTAATCTCGAATTCTATTAAACCTTGTTCCCTATATGGTTGCACTAATCAAATAAATCCACGGTCGTGCTCATTATTCGATTAATGATTCCTATTCAAGTTCTAAAACGCGTCTCGCCGTTTGGCCTCAAACACGTTAACTAGTTAATCACGCAACACATATGATCAACACAATCAATTCAGAATTGGAAAACATTTATTGAGAAAAGGGGAGAAACACATACATCATATGAACACTACACAGCCATGGGTGGCTTCATCGATCCCTCGGACGAGGGGATTAGTTCCTCATGCCCGTGACGACGCACAAACAACCGGCAATAATCTCCATAATAATAAACTAAAAGAAGAAAAGAAAAGAGAAGGGAGACGCAGCTCCAGAAACAAGGATTCGCACTACAGTTCTGATCTGTGGCTAACAACTTCATACCAAATCCTAATTTGAGACAACCTTTAAATAAGGATTCTGTTTCTCGCCAGCTCGCGGGGCGAGCTTACTCTCGCGACGCGAAATTTAGTATTGGCGCGCTTCAGATTTTGGATTTTCGCGAGGCGATCTTGTATTCGCGGGGCGAGTCTTCAAACCCTAATCTGTCACAGCCGTGATATTCATCACGGCTAGGCCGTGATGGTCTCTGACTTCCAAGTCTTCATGCTCTCGCGAGGTGAGCTGTCTCTCGCGGGGTGATCCAGAAATGATGACTTTTGCTGCTTTGTTGACTTTCAGTCTCGCGAGGCGAGAGTACACTCGCGGGGCGAGTGTCTCCAGAATTGCAATTTCCACTATTTCTTGGCTTTCCTTGACTCCCGGAGCTTCACTTTATTGACCTGAAAACACAAAAAGCAACCAAAAGCATAATTCTACCCAAAATAAGCTAAAAACTACACAAAAGACGCAAAACGAGTCAAAGTCCAACTTAGGAACAAAACAAGGCAAAATTTGGGCGAAAACGAGAGTGAACTCGACTAATTGGCACATAAACCCTAGTTCATCTAGTCATAAAACTAGATAAGCCAGAGGCTTATCATTCTATAACCTTTTGTAATTTTTGTGTGATTTTGCTAGGTTTTCAACCACAAAACCGTGAGCTTACCTTGGCTTTTTAGCTTGTTTTACTTGATCTACAAGTGAACTACAAGAGGTATGGGGGAGAATAACCTTCATCTACCATATTGTGGTTGTGTGTGTGGTTTAATATATTATTGTCTTGTTTTGAAACCCTAAGTGTGGGGTTATGTGTGTATGTCCAAATAAGAGGACTTTGTGTAATTATTGTGTTGTACATATGACGTGCTTGTGATTTGTGAGTTATATGCTTACATGATATATGTTTGTTTGGAAGCAATGCATGATTTGACTTACTTTAACTTTGGTAGGAAAGTATGACTGATGTGCTAAAGTATCACGCCTTGATTTAGTGTATTGATATATGGATAAGTATGTGTGACTGTGATTTTATTAGTGAAGTGTAAATCTTCACTTGGTTATGTCTTGGTTTCGGCCAAGTATGATACAAATGTGATGAACAAGTTGATCTTGGCAAACTATGAAATTCTAAGTTTGTTTAATAGCTTTGAAGAGTAGCGAAATCAAGAAGAAAACAATTATTTGCAAAATTGTTTTCATGGTATTGAAATCTGTCTATTTTTGTTTCAATAACCCAAAATGATTTTAATTTGAGTTTAGGTCTTAAGAGAACAAAAATCATGTTTTAGCGGACTTAAAAATAGAATTTTCACGAAATCGGACACGTAAAATGGACCAAGGTTCCAGAAACTATTTTTTAAGTCTATTCACAACTGCAAAATATGCATTTAACATCGGAGATTCTACATCGGTTTCACAAAAACCAATGTGTAAAACGAGGCGGTGGCATTTTTGAAATTAAAAGCAAAGGATTCCACATTGGTTTAAAAATTAATCGATGTTTAAAATTAAAACAAAAAAATTTAAAATTTAAAATTTTTATCTTTTCACATCGGTTCTTTTTGAACCGATGTCTAATATATAGATTAACCACATCGGTTATATGATAACCGATGTATAAAATTATAAAAAAAATTAAATTTAAAATTTTATCTTTCCACATCGGTTCCTGTTGAACCGATGTCTAATATAAATTAACCACATCGGTTTTTATATAACCGATGTAATAAATTTTAAAAAAATGAAATTTTAAATTAAATCGTAATTTTCTACATCGGTTACTATAGAACCGATGTGAAATATTACTAACCACATCGGTTTTTGGATAACCGATGTGTAATATTTGACAAAACCCTTCTTTTTGTTTCTATTTTCATTCCCTTCATCTGTCACGTGCCCTTTTCCTTTGTTTTTGCTCTGCTCTTCCATATACTGTATCACGAGCACACTATCGAGTACACTAAGGAGAGAGGAACTACGAGCAGAAATCACGTTTGGTTGCTTCACCGCCAACAACCTTATGCCTTTGTTTTTCATTCCCCCCCTTCGTTTCGTATTTGGAACTACGCCTCAAGAAGGTTTGAACGAAAAACCTAACCTCCCATGAACCAAACACCCTGACAATCTTCCTCTCACGACGCCCCTGTTGTTCGTCTTCTACCTGCGCCTGCGGGGGCACTTGTTCCGGTCTTCCCGCTGCCGGCGCACCACGCAACAGCCGTATCTCCACCAAGCCCAGGTCTCCACGCCCTGCCACTCTTCCTCTTCACCGCGTACCCGTCGTCTCTCTTCTGTCGCCGTGCTCGGTTGCCGGTCATCTTCACCGGTTCTATCGCACACTCCTTCACCAGGTTTGTTAATTTTTTTTTTCATTTTTATTTGTGGTTCTGTTAAACCGTGAGGGTTTGCGTCCTATTATTCACCATTATGGGTGTCGCACAGCGTGTTTTATACCTTGCTCTGTGAAACCCTTAATGGCTGTTATTGTTAGTGTTCATCAGCTTATCTGTTATTTTAAACTCTAAACATTTTATTTTTGCTCACTAATTTAGTAATGTACACTCTGATCTATTATTTAATGGGTGTTGTTTGCTTGGTTGATGTTCTGCATGTTGGTTCCCTTTAGGCTCTGTATAAAAATTTGCTATACCAATTTCATGTTCCACTTCCTGTCCTGTCTAAAAAATGAGAAATATAATTGTCTTTTTTATAAAAAATAATTTGAAATAATAATAATATATACTTGTTATATTTTAATTAGATGAGACAGGAAGTGACACAGAAAATGGGGATAGAAGATCTTTATGCTGTTATTGTTGCTTGGGGTGGGTTGGGTCTTTTCAAAGACATCATACAAGTTTCGCAGTAAGAACCTCAATTAAATAAATAACAAGCCACCCTGCAACACAGAAAGCACTTGACACAAAGTCACAGATGTTAGGTTTCCATATATAACTAGTACTTGCAGATTATACAAATGGTATCTACCATGACAACTTCTTGACCTATTATCTTGACCTTGACATTGATGGTGAAGCAAACTCCTTTGTCAAGACTAGTTTGGAGACTGTAAGAGTGAAAGATCATAGCTCACCCAGGAAAAGTTATTGGACGGTTGTGAGTGAAACCGCTAAAACTGAAGCTGATGCCAAAATCAATTAATTAATTAGTCCAGCTAGTGTTTGAATCCACCTTGCTTTTTAGGCTTATTACTGTGAATACATCCTCTATTTTGTTGATATATTACCTAGTGGTTTCCACTTGTCATGGTGTATTTTCTGTATGATGTGGGTTTACTTTGTAACAGGTTTTTTGGAACATTTCACTTTGGTTTGCTGTTGTTTGTTGCTTATTAGGCGTTGATTTCTTATATTTGGCTGTAACCATTTAACTCTTGTCTCTCTGTGTAGTGTTTTGGGCTGGTGTATCCCTAGTATCCTTATCATAAAATTTTACTTATATACTAAAAAAATGTTAGACATAATGTGTGAGTAAACATTTTATTTATTATTTAAATTATTCATTCTGTTTTGGTTTTAATTTTATTTTACTGGTAATGTTTTGCATGTGGTGTGTTGACAGGAAAATACAAGAAAGGAGTTATACCAGCAGATAGCCGCTTTGCATTGGAAAATTACAAAGTAAGGTTTGATTTCCATCGTTTTGGCTGAAAAGCTTCCATTGGAGTTTTAATGTATTTGCTTGAAAATTTATTTGATCCGAGAATATGCCCACAATAATTAGTAAAGCCTTAGTTTCCCGTTTGAGATGCAATACTAATGAGCACACGTGTACGTGCTTAATGTACCGCTCATTGTATTGGATCTTGAATTGTCCAAAGTTGGACAGTTTGGGAAAAAACTTTTTCTTCATTCAGTTAAAATAGTTATTCATTGATTCTAATGTTATATACTTGATGAAAGTTCGGATTGATACATTTCCTTTCATTCTCCGGGTGCATACTTTATCGTGGTGGATGTCAACGCGTTCAAGTCGTGTACGTCGGAGACCGAACGGAAATGCTGTCGAAATTTCATCGAGTATGAGCATGGGAGTTAAGGGCTAACTGTTAACCGAATGTTGAAAAAGTTTCTTCTCGAATGGGATAGGGCCATACCCTGTCATAAGAAGTGGTTGATGAATATGTTGGACTAAGTACGAAGTTATTGGTTTAGTCATGGATCGCGGTTGGATGAATGCTAGACGGACAAGTGATGAGTATGAGAATGGAGTGGAAGATTTTCTACAGTTTGCAAAAACAAATGCTCCTGATAGTGGTAACGGAAGGTTTTATTGTCCTTGTGTTAACTGTTTGAATGAGAGACAACTAGAAGCTGAGGAGATACGTGATCATCTTATTTGTGAGGGGATTTGCAAGAGTTATACAACATGGATATGTCATGGTGAATCGTTAGACAGGCCGAGGGTGTCGGATAGAGAGGAAGTTGGTGACATGGAAATGGACGATGGACTAGAAGACATGATCCGTGATGTTGGGCAAGAGTCTTTTCGGCGCGCACATGTGTATGATACTTTGTGTAGTGATGCGGAAGTGGCTTTGTATCCAGGGTGCACTAATTTCACACGGTTGTCAGCGGTGTTAAGATTGTTCAATGTGAAGGCGAGAAATGGGTGGAGCGATAAAAGCTTTACCGAATTGCTTGAGTTGTTGAAAGACATGCTTCCAGAAGGCACCACATTGCCATCTCGAAACTATGAGGTGAAGAAGATATTGTGTCCGATGAGCATGGAGTATAAGAAAATACACGCTTGCCCCAATGATTGCATATTGTACAGGAAAGAGTTTGAAGAGATGCACGAGTGGCCCAGGTGTGGGGTATCACGCTACAAAGTGAAGGATGGTGATTCTAGTTGTGATGTCGTCACCAAAGGTCCTCCTGCGAAGGTGTTATGGTATCTTCCCGTGATTCAGTGGTTCAAGCGATTGTTTGCTAATGTAAATGACGCAAAGAACATTAGATGACATGTAGATGAGAGGAAGTGTGATGGACAGCTTTGCCATCCCGCCGATTCTTTGCAATGGAAGAGAATTGATAGTTTGTTTCCGGATTTCGGCAATGAGCCCAAAAACCTCAGGCTTGGACTTGCTACCGATGGAATGAATCCATATGGAAACTTAAGTAGTATTCATAGTTCATGGCCTGTTCTCCTGGTAATTTACAACCTGTCTCCTTGGTTGTGCATGAAGCGCAAATACATTATGTTAAGTATGATGATTTCGAGTCCTAAATAGCCAGGAAATGATATTGATGTTTATCTGAGTCCCTTGATTGAAGACTTGAGAATGTTGTGGGATGAAGACGTTGATGTGATCGACGGGTATTGCCGTGAGACATTCAGATTGCGTGCCATGTTATTTTGCACCATCAATGACTTTCTAGCATACGGGAACCTGTGTGGGTATAGTGTTAAGGGGCATAAATCATGTCCAATATGTGAAGAAGGCACATGTTACCATCAACTGCAACATGGAAGGAAGACAGTTTACCTTGGGCATCGGAGATTTCTCCGACGTAATCATTCTTATCGTAGATTGAGAAAAGCTTTCAATGGACTTCCGGAGAATGAAATTGCTCCGGTGGCCTTGACTGGAGAGCAAGTTTATGAAAGGGTGAACAACACTAATGTTATCTATGGGAAGGCCCGGAAGAAGGCTACCGAGAAGAAAATATGGAAGAAGAGGTCGATCTTCTTTGATCTTCCATACTGGTGCAAGCTTGATGTAAGACATTGTATTGATGTGATGCATGTGGAGAAAAATGTGTGTGACAGTTTAATCGGAACGCTTCTCAACATTCAAGGCAAGACAAAGGATGGTGTGAATGCTCGTCTGGATCTAGTTACGATGGGTATACGAGAGCAGTTAGCTGCACATAAAGTGGGGGATAAGAAGACTTATTTGCCCCCAGCATGTCATACTTTATTAAAAAAAGAGAAAAGAAGTTTCTGTGAATGTCTACGGGTAGTCAAAGTCCCACAGGGTTACTCTTCAAATATCAAAAGACTTGTCTCAATGAAAGATCTCAAATTATTTGTCTTAAAGTCTCATGATTGTCATGTCTTGATGCAACAACTACTACCGGTGGCCATTTGTGACATCTTGCCTAAAAAAGTCAGACATGCCATTACTAGGTTATGCTTATTCTTCAATGCTATATGTAGCAAGGTCATTGACACTAAAAAGTTGGATGACTTGGAAAATGAGGCAGCCATTATCTTGTGCCAATTGGAGATGTATTTTCCACCTTCATTTTTTGACATCATGGTTCATTTGATTGTTCATCTAGTGAGGGAGTTTAGATTGTGCGGCCTCGTTTATTTAAGGTGGATGTACCCGGTTGAGCGATACATGAAGATCTTGAAAGGATATATGAAGAATCCACACCGTCCCCAAGCATCTATTGTTGAAAGGTATGTTGCAGAAGAAGCTATTGAGTTTTGTACAGACTACATGTCAGAAGCGGAACCTGTAGGGCTTCCGAAGTCTCGTCACGAAGGAAGATATGATGGTAAGGGTACACGAGGTATCACTGTTAAGAGCATGGATTGGGAGGAAGTGCTTCAAGCACATTTGTATATATTGAATAACACTGATGAGGTTGAACCATACATATGTGAGCACAAAAGCATCATCAATGAAACTTACCCTAGAATGAATGAAAAATGGTGTTTGAACAAGCATAACAAGACTTTCTTGAATTGGTTTAAAGAAAAAATTGCAAAGGATGGTATTGCTTCTGATACATTAAAATGGCTAGCACAGGGGCCTAACTTTAATGTCATATGCTGGAGTGGGTACGATATCAATAAGTTTTCCTTCTATACAAAGTCCTAGGATGACAAAAGTACTATGCAAAATAGTGGGGTTATGGTCGCCGCTGAGTCCATGCATTTCTCTAGTTCGAAAGATAAAAACCATGTTATAGCATCCGTTTCATACTTTGGAATCATTGAAGAGATATGGGAGGTTGATTACACGAAGTTTAGAGTACCTGTTTTTAAATGTCAGTGGGTCGACAGTAACAATGGTGTACAAACCGATGAGTTAGGATTCAAATTGGTGGACCTTAATAAGGTAGGTAATAAAGAAGAGCCTTTCATCATGGCATCCCAAGCAAAACAAGTGTTTTATATCTGTGATCCTTCTAACAAAAGGTGGTTAGTGGTTCTCCAGGGAAAAAACATGTATAATGGTAGTGACGAAAATCAAGATTCAACTCTTGATATTTCTGATACTCCTTCTTTCTCAACACGGGTGCCTAATTTCAATGAGGAAAATGAAGTGGATGATGTACATGCTACTCGTAATGATCACCAAGAAGGGTTATGGGAGAACTTTACTAATTGACCACAATGTATGTTTAGTTTGAGTTATGTTTAAAGTCATATTATATGTTTACGTTGATATTTATAAGTTATGTTTACGTACATTGATCGATATTTATAAGTTATGTTTGATATTTATCCTGACATACTAACAAGTTTTTTTTTGTTTAAACAGGTATACATGGCTGATCCTGAGGATATCCCTCATTCATGCAGCGGGCCAGAGACCCCGTCTACAGGTAGAAAGGGTAGACGTGCCACAAGAATGAGGAATTTGACTGCCAACCGTGGTTCAAATCAAAGGATAAGAATAGACTTTGATAATAACCTCGATCTTTTTGGGCCATTGGCAGAGCAGTTTAACAGTTTTGTGGCGACCCTTGTTAGAACCAAGCCCAGTATACTTATTGATAATTGGAAAGAAGTACCGGCGGACGTGAAGGATCAGATATGGGAGAGTATTCTGGTATCTATACTTTTACGTCATGTGTTTGTCTGTATCTACTTTATTTTAATCTTATTAATATCATACAGTAATTCGTTGATTCTTTTGGTGTAAATGTAGCTCACCTTTGACATACCGGATACGACGGATATGAAGAAGCGTTTGATAAAGTATGCTGGTGAGCGTTGGAGGGCTTTTAAGGTCGACCTGGGCAGATACTATGTATTCAATCCAACATGTGAAAAGAACCCACTTGAGGTGTACTCGTTTCTTGACCAGGCGACGTGGGATCGCTTTGTTCAGAGCCGACATGATCCCAGCTTTCAGGTTAACTTATTTGATTTATCTCTAAATTTATGTAATTTCATTAATTTTATTTACTTATGTGATTTAATTGTCTTCTATTTATAACAGGAGAAGAGGAAAAAAGGGGCAGGAAAACCAAAGCAAGAATGTCTACCCCCATGTCATGTCTCGTGGGGGATATAAAAAACTTGGTCAGATAATGGTGGAAGAGGAAAAGAAAGCACTTCAGGAAGCAGCATCTCAGGCGGATCCTAACACTGAAAATCGTCCAGAAGTTGTTGTTCCACCTCCACCCCCACGCCATCGTAAATGGAAGAGGGTCCGACAAAGAAAAACGGGACAATATACATCTGAGGAGGCCCGCCAAGTAGCTGAGAAGATTGTAAGTATAGTTTGAATTGTAATTGTCATTTTAAGATTGTTACCGAATTGTAATGTGACCTGATATTTTATATGTTATAGGATGCCTTGGACAAGCAGGTAACCCAAGGAACCTTTGTTCCTAGAGGACGCGATGATATCTTAGTCACGCCATCCAGAAACCAGACCACCCGGGTCGTGTCATTGGTGTTGGATGGGGTGTCGGCATTCGCCAATACCGTGGTTCATCTTCACACCAATGCCACAGGGATGTTGATGCAGAGAGAGCACGACTAAAACAGGAGATTGTAGCTGAGCTTAGACAGGAGATAGCCGAGCAGTTTACCCAGCAGCTGGCAATATTGTCTTCTATGTCCCAGTAGATGACAGCCGGTGTCCAACCCTCTGTCCATGTGAGCACTAAGGCATGTGATCCTCCTCATCAGCCTGAAAATGATGATGATGGTGATGATGATGATGATGATGACGACCCTGATAGGTGTGAGCTGTATGTTGATGATCATCATGATCGCCGCTTAGTGACATTGGGGAGGGTACATAATAACTTCGGTAATACCATATACCATCGTTTATTACCGGATGATCAGGTGAGGGTTGTTGTTGAGATTATTCGAGATGCTGATGCTCGAGTCCCTGTGCCCACTGAGGAGGTTCAAACAGTGGGTCAGGCCCCCGGTAACTTCATCCCCTGGCCAAGAAGACTGGTCAGCTTTCTTGTTGCATCTGAGGTATTCAGTTAGTTGTGTTTTTCTATATTCATAGTGGAAATTATATATTATTGTTTAAAGATAATGCTTTATTTTTATTTGTTATAGGATGTTGGAAATGATATTCTGCGTAAAAGGTCGGATCCAGGAAGACCAGAGATGTCTGCTCCTGCTAAGGTATTCATTTGACCATTTAATTAATTACGAATGAAATAACTTATCTGTGATTACTAATATATATCTTTGTTGTTTAGGGGATCGACAAAGGGGCACCTGGTGATGTTTTTAAACTTCGGCTATACTGAGTTGTTACCATAGAGAATGACGCAGCTTTGGTAAGGTTGCAACATGATGCCGATCCAGTGTGACGAGTCTATATATCCCAAAGAAGGAACTTATGGAGATTGTACTCGATAAAGAAATGGCTAGTTCTGCACACCTATCGTTATGGTGCACGTAAGTATATTTTATTTATAAGTTAAGTAATTAAATTTTAAATACTATGATAATTAACATGTTTTTTCAATATATTAGGTATCTGCATCGTATGTTAGTTGATCAGGGTAACCTCGCCCTTTATGGGTTCATTGACCCCATGTTCATTCATGGTGATGTTCTCCTAGCATCAGAAGACCCTGTCACCACCATACGTGATATACTTGCCCGAGACGATCATCAATTCTACCTTGCGCCTTATCTCAATAAGTAAGTACCGGTTATTTAATTATAACTATATATGACTTAGTCACTAATTGTTCCGCAAATACAGCAAGCATTGGCAACTGTTGATCTTGTACCATAGGATGAATATCATGGTCTTCTTCTGCTCAATTGGAAATAAGCCGGCGAATGAACTGAAGATTATCTGAAATGCAGTTGTTTTAATTAATGCAGTTGTTTTAATTATCTGAAATCTATTAGATATACTTTAATTAATGTTTATTTTGTCATGATAGTTCTATTAATGCAAACCACATGTTGCGTGGTGAAAGGCGTCGGGCTATTAGATGGATTATTCCTAACGTAAGATATTTATTAGTTCAAACGCTTCAAATGCAGTGGGTATAATTATTGATTTCTATTTAATTCCTCATATTCTAATTAGGTTTCATTTGTACGTAGTCCCGTATACAACGTGGATCATGGGAATGTGGATACTATGTGATGAAGTGGATGTTCGAAATTATCTCCTCCAGGATCACTGAAAGATGGCACGAGGTAAATGTTAATTGGTAACAATTACAAGTAACATTTATAGATTCGTTATAAGTTTTATGTTAGTTTATTACTTAAAAGATATAATCTTTTGTCCAATTAAACTTGCAGATATTCAACAATCCAACTCCATTATCTGATTCCAACATCAATAACATAAGGAGGCGTTGGGCAACTTTCTTTCTTGAAGTGTACCAACCATAGTTTGTATGTAGTTAGTTTAAAAACATATCATATACTAGCTATAGTGTACTTTTGACTGATCATATATATTTTGATATGAAATCTATAATATATCATGTAGCTTTTTGGTTTCTAATTATCTTTATTGTCTTAATGTAATTGAACGTACATATGTATTGTTCGTAATAAATTCAGTATATATTAATTTAGTGTGTTTTTGTTGTACAAAAGTGATTGTGTTGAGAATATTTAGAATATGTTATACTGGTATTGATCTGGATTACTGAAACAGGGGTAAGGAATGATAGAAATGTAAAAAGCGTTTTTTTAATAAAAAATGAGACTTTACACATCGGTTACTCAAAAACCGATGTTGAAAGTTCACTTTTCACATGGGTTAAAATAAAACCGATGTGGAAAGTGAAATTTCCACATCGGTTTTGTTTAAAACCGATGTGGAAAGTGGTATTTCCACATAGGTTATGGGTTATCCCATGTGACAAATGAACTTTCCACATCGGTTATTTAAAAACCACTATTAAAAATGTACTTTAAACATCGGTTTTAAAACCGATGTGAAAAGTAACAATAAACAACATCGGTCTTTTCAACATCAGTTTGAAAACCGATGTGAAATGCCAAAAATAACTGATGTTGAATCCCTTTTCTGCACCAGTGATTTGAGTTTCCTAATACTCCAAAATAAATATGGACCATTAGGTTTAAAAATCGTTGAAAAAGGAGTTACGCGATTTTCGAACTTAGCGACGTTCGGTCGAGTTTTAGGGTTTTTGTGTAAACCGTAGCGTAACACTTGGAATTTGTGTTTTAATACCTTAAAATGGGTATTGGAGCATATTAAAGTGAAATATTTTATAAAGAGAGTTATACTTTTGAAAATACGAAGTTTAGGCCGAAATCCAGTAAAAAGTGGTAAAATGGTATTTTAAATATTTCAAGTATTTCAAGTGGTTTCGAAAGACTATTTTGCAAAAAGTTGGTATCTATGTACCTTTGTTGGGGTTTTCCTTCAAAATTATTTGGTTTTAGCTCAAGGTTTTGGTTTTAAGCCAAAAAGGATTTTAGTCTTCAAAGACTAATATTTAAAGTAAATTGCAAAACTTTCTTTTAAGTATCTCAAGTTTTATCACGAATTTGTTTTGAGAAATTTAGTACCTAAGTAACATTGTTCAATATAAATTCAAATGGTTTGGTTTTTATCAAAAAGTATGGTTTTATACCGAAAGTGATTTGAGTCTGTAAAGACTAGTATTTTAAGTCAAATGCACAACCTAAGTCATAGATGACTTAGTGAAAATATGAACTTAATGATTAATGACTTCTGGTGAAGCAAGACCATGTGTCATAAAGTGTGGATAATTCAATATCCATACATCCATAAGACTTGATGGACTCAGAATAATTTGATTTCTTGGAAGCCAAGCTCCACTAGAAAAGTGCAAAGAAATAAACGATTGGACTGTCCATCCAATTCCATAATGTGTTAATTAGGACTTGCAAGAAAGTGCCTTAAAACATCTTTGCACAAACATGGAAAGTCTGCTTGAGAACTGTGGTTCAACGAAGGGATGGTAATTCGGACCCGAGAATAACGTCCGTCAGAGATTGACTCCAATGGATTCTGGTGGAATCACTTGGTTATCCGGTGGATAGACCAATTTGACGTATTCCGGCAATTTTGCCCAAATACATAGTTGATACTATGTTCAGTAAGGTCGTTGTGCCTAGGAAGCCGAGCTTCCCAGTTGTAGATGTTTCATAAAGAGCCCGATGTTTTATAGAGAGTTTGAGGTCACATGTGATTATGATTGTACGTACATTATGATTTAAGCCTTATGTGCCATGATAGCCACACATGGTGCCTGAGGTGGGCGTATGTGAAACCTATACTGACCATTTCCTTTCCAAAATGTCAATTAGCTCCAGAGTTAGGATCAAGAATTCCTTGAGGCTGTGTAGGTATGGGACTATGCAGTTTCAATCAGTTTTCTCTCTACACTCGTCCCTCGGTGGACAAACCGTGTCAGGTATGCTTGATAAGCTTACCGTTGAGTTTGCTATTGTATATTATTGGAGTTTTGAGCTGCGGAATGAGAATGAAAGATAATAAGGATATATGTATGTTGTAATACGTATGTGAGTCGTACCACTATTAACCTGCTTTATGTGTATGATGAATGTGGATCTCACCTCATTTTCTGTATTTTTTGGTCTTCTGCTTTATTTTATGTTCTTCAACGAAGACGGTAGACTGCTTCACAATCAAAACCAGCTTTGGATATGAGACGGGCCGGTCATGAGGACGCATCTTCAGGGATCAATATATGGAATATGTGAGAGCTCAACCCCAGTGTGACGATGTATCGTCCTCAGTTGTTATTGTTGTACAATGATGACACCTCATCGTCATTTTGTGCAGGCCAGCATGATGAGTCCTTGTGTTTAGAAATTTTTTATGGAGCTGCGTCTCCAAGGTTATTTATGTTTTCTTAGTCATGTTATTTTAATGGCGTTGTTATTTACGTCTGTTGTTGTTTCTGTTTTTACATGACTTTTATCTTTTGAAAGAATTTATGAAGGTACTATGTAGACATGAAGAATGTATGATTATTTACTACTTATTTTCTCATTTTCTGGATGTATGTGTTTTAGGTCTGTTAGTGGTTGGGAGAAATGTTAATAAGTGTTAAATATTATCTAATTTCTTATTTACGAAAACAAATACCATAAAATAAACTCGTGTCTTCAAAAAATTTATTTTCCGCGTTAAACAATTTGAGAAAATGTTATAGACAATGTAGCACCTGAGAAGGATGTTACAACAGGAATATGTTTAGAGACCAAAAAAATTATTTATAATTATTTGGCTGCATAAATTCAAGATCTAAAATCATTGTCACATGGCCATATGGTTTATTGACTTTATTCAATGAAAATATTCAACTATACAATTGTTGACTTTATTCAATGAAAATATTCAACTATAAAAAGACATGGACATTTGTTTTAAGTAATAAAGATAAAAATTTCACTTGCATTTGAAGATAAGTTCAAGAAATATGCACATTACTTACAACTAAAGAGAGAATTATTGAGAGAAATTGTGTTAGGCTACAGATTTGATTTGACATTTAACCATTGATTACAATCAGAGAGTAATTTCAGCTAACACAAACCAATCTCTAACTTAATAATCAAAAATTGGTAAATAATGAAGAAACCATATATAATCCGCTGAACAAATCCTTAACTCATTCATGCTTAACCATCCTGAAGTTTTTCATTTTACTTTTTCTTAAAATAGGCCACATGTTGTGCTCCACATTATCTTCTTCTCTCCCATTTTCCACTGGAATAAAGTGAAGACCAAATGATAGATTAGTCAATGATGACATGTGATTCAAATTCATAACACCAGCAAAAGATGACCGTTTCTTAATATTTTTAAAATCATTCATTGCTTTGAGATTAAAAACCACAATCAAACATATATAAACAACAACTCTTTTTTTTATTATTAATTTTTCTTTTACCTTGCAATGGAGAACCCCAGAAGATGATGGAGTTTTATGGTTCTCTTCGCATATAACACCCCGCTTTTCGTTAAGTGCTTTTATATGTGTTGTTTGCTTGCTTAAGCCTTAGGACATAGCTTAGAGTTGTTGTTGAGGGCTAAGTGGGATTCTAGGCTTAAATCCCTTTCTGGTTCATGAGCACGACCGTGCTCAAGTCCAATACGCCCGTGCTCAGTGCTGTGTTTTGTGATTGTTTGGATCACAAGCACGACCGTACTTAATGGGAAGCACGACCGTGCAAGGGATTGGCGTCACGGAGACACTGAGGTAATCATGCCCGTGCTTAGTAAGGTGGACGATCGTGCTTAGGTCTGCAGCCTATTAAATGGCACAGAAACCGAGGGTTCACATTTTTAACCCTATTTTGGCATAGCAGCCACCCTAGTGCGGCTATACCTCTGTTTTTCCCTATTTTCTCTAAACTCATTGCATTGTTGGAGCTTTAGAGACTCTTGGGATCGTCTAGTTCGTTTGTGTTGATCCTTATTGGTAGCGGTTCCTCCCCCTTAGTGTTTCCTTTTCTGTTATTTAGATTTGGGAACTAATTGGTTAACCCTTTCTGTTTGACCAAGGCTTGGAAAGCTAACTGAGCCGCTCGAGGAACGCGTGGTTTACCGGTTGTGTTGTCATTATCAGTTTCTTCATACTAGGTATGGGGGGAAGGATAGTGTAATCATTAGGCAAGGGGGTAGCGTAAGATGAGGGGTTCCCATAGCCCCGTTGTTATTAATTGTTGTTTATGCCATGTTATATTTGATTATATGACTGATTGCCATGATTGTTATTGGTTATTGAGTATGCATGTTATAATGCTTAATTGGTATGTTTGACTGAACTGTTTATGATGTTGTATGCCAACTACTGTATTAAATGTTATACTTTATGTCATGATGTTTGGATGAGATGGTATGCTGCTTATGACGTGAATATGTTGGCTGCGTATGTTGATTGGTTGAATGAATGATGTTGGTTGAGAATGTTGAATTGTTAATAAGACCCTAATTGGCTAAAAAGGACTCTTAATTAACATAACGATTAAGGGATTAATTCCCCCTAATATTTCATAAAACATGAACTGTTAGAGAGAGGGGAAGTTTGATGCCTAATGGTTTAGTTAGGACACTAAGAATTGATTTGAGAGTGTTAAGAAGTTTGGCTCCAAGAACAGAAGTTGAACCTTCCCAGAACAGCATGGCCACGCCTAGGAGCACGACTGTGTTGAACAGGGAGCACGCCCGTGCTCCCAGTTTGAATTCTGGAAGATGGCTAGCATCAAGCACGGTTGTGCATAAAAGGAAGAACAACCGTGCTTGACTTAAATGGAAGCATGCCCGTGCATAGGGTGAGCACGCCCGTGCTCCCCCTCCAGGCCAGAATCTAAGATTAAGGGTTAAAGGGGAGTTTCACCCTAAATGTCCCCAAAAATATAATAATACACCAATCTGACAAAGACAAGTTAGATAACTTAATTAAAGACTAACTAAGATAAACAAGATTAATAAGTTGGTTAAGCAGGTGCACAATGGGTTGCCACTCATTGATGAGCTTTGGTGTTTTTTGGCCAAAGTGACCTCGATGGTTTTTGGTCGAGGTGTTGACAAGTTGAACCTTAGTGCTTTTTGGCTAAGGGGACCTTGACCCATAAGGGTTAAGGTGTTGATGATGACTTGATGTTGATGTTGGCGATAAATCTTGGGTGCTTATTGGCCCAAGCGAAGGAGGTGGTTGCCCTTGTTTGTTGTTGTGTTCATGCATCACGCATTGGAGTTGTTAGTGGGGGAAAATCAACATAGGGGAGGTCGTCCTAGAGTATGGCGATCTAGCCGTCCGCGGGTGGTTCACCCAAGGTTTGGTGGACCGTTCGCCCCCGTGGTGGCGCATCCTAGGTATGGTTCGTCGACTATCCAAGGGGTTCAACCATGGTTTGGTGGACTGTCGACGTTGGTGCTTTTATGGCCAATGTGGATATGTAACTCCGAAGTTGCCTTCCCGAGATAGTTTGGATCCACATGCATAATGGAGTAGCGGAGTAGTGTTGCACCGCATAGCATACGTTGGTTGATCTAATATGTTGATATAATCATATGTTGATGTTAAATGCGGTATGATGATAAATGCTATGTATATGATGTATGTTCATCTTGCTTACTATTTCCATGCCGACGTGTTTACATGTTTTCTTAGTCCCCGTTTTCTTTGTTTCTGTTTTGGCATGTATCTCTTTATGTAGAGGACAGTGAGCAGCCAGTGGAGGAGTGACTCTGAGGAGCCGCGACTCTAGCTAGGTTGTTTAGATGTTTTAGTTGTTAGTTATTTCAGTTTCAGTTGTATTCCAAGGATTTTATTCCGGAACGGTTATACCAGCTCTATATGTGACATCGGGGTTGGGTTATGTTTTTTAGTTTTATGTTTATTTATTTATTTTAAACTATGTTTCTTTTCCGCGTTGTTGAGACGTTACAATGTGGTACTTTCTATCCGGTTTTTATTTTATGAAATAAATGCATGTTTTTATTTTACCTCATTTATGTAATGTTTTATAAATAACATGCGGGGTAGAGGGTATCATATTTAGTGGTATCAGAGCAGGTCTGTCCTATCAGGTCGTGGTATGCGTTTGTTGAAAGTCTGTTGTGTGCTCTTGTTTGAATTGTCTATACTTGTTATAGACAATGATGCTTAAAGTTATGAGGCTATCACTTTTTCCTGCTTAAGTTTTCTGTATTTGATGGTTGTTTTGGACATGTACAGGAGCTCATGGCAGGAAGAGGCAGAAACGATCAGGCAATCGTTGACGCGTTGGCACTCCTTGCCAATGCGATAGGGCAAGTTTAGAACAACAACAACGGAGGACCAGCTGAGTTTCAGGGCCTTGACAAGTTTCAGTGGAATAATCCGCCATCTTTCAGAGGAGCTTATGACCTCGAGGGTGCTCTGTTGTGGATGAGGGAGATAGAGAAGATCTTCCGAGCCATTGATTGCAATGATCAACAGCGGTTATCTTCACCACGTTTATACTCACTGAGGAGGATGAACACTGGTGGGAGAACTGTCGTCAGAGGATGTTGACTGAGGGTACGCCAGTCACATGGGCTGCTTTTAGAGATAGGTTCTTGGAGAAGTATTTTCCTGCGGATGTTCGTGACAAGAAAGAGATGGAATTCTTAGCACTGAAGCAGGGGAATATGTTAGTGGGAGAGTATGCGGCAAAGTTCGTGGAGCTGGCTAGGTATTACATACCTTATCAGGTCATGGTGGATGATCGGTCAAAGTGTGCAAAGTTTGAGGATGGTCTTCGTCCGAAGATCAAGTAGGCGATTAGTTACCAGGAGGCCAGAGTCTTCCCAACCTTGGTGAACAAGTGTAGGATATTTGAGGATACTTACAAGTCCAGAGTGGCCAATTTCTAGAATTCAGATAGCCAGGGCAGCAAGAAGACCGAGCAGAAGGACAAAGGCAAGCAGCGTTACGCTCCAGCCGGCAGGGATTTCAAACAGAGTGCCCGGAAGCCACAATTTTCTTATGATAGGCCCATGGGTGGTAACTATAATGCCCTAAGGCCTATGAAGTGCGGCAAGTGCGACGCACCAGATTACTTCACTACCCAATGCAAGGAATCAAATGCCATCTGCTTTAGGTGTGGCAAGCCTGGCCACCTTAGTCAGGATTGTGGAGGAGCGAAGGCAGAACCTCCAAGTGCTATCAAGAGTCAGCAATCTCAGGCTAATCGATTGAAGACCACTGGGAGAGTCTTTACTTTTAATGGAGTTGGGGCCTCCGAGTCTGATGACTTGATTTAAGATATGTGCTTAATTGATGGAACTCCTTTAACTGTATTGTATGACTTGGGTGGTACGCACTCGTTTATATCACATGATAGGGTCAAGAGTTTAGATTTGCCTGTTACCTTTCTTGAGTATGATTTGACTGTTTCCACACCAATAAACAAGCCTGTTCTCACTTCTCATGCATGCAAGAACTGTCATATTACCATTGATGGTAGAATCTTTACTATTGATCTTGTATGCTTACCTTTAAAACAGCTTGATATTATTCTTGGCATTGACTGATTATCTTCTAACCACGTCCTTCTGAATTGCTTTGATAAAACCATAGTTTTTGGAACTGCTGGGGAGTCTAAGAATCCGTCCTTTCTCTCTGCCAACCAAGTTAAGGCTTCGATGAAAGACGAGGCCCAAGTGTACATGATGCTGTTTTCCCTGGAATTAGAGAGCCCTCCTGATGTCGGAAATGTGCCTGTTGTGCGGGAATTTCCTGAAGTATTCTCGGGGGATGTTTATGACTTGCCCCTTGAGAGAGATGTTGAGTTCACCATACATTTAGTGCCTGGCACCGGGCCAATATCTATAGCACCCTATAAAATGTCTCCTCTAGAGCTAGCTGAGTTGAAGAAACAGATAGAGGATCTGATCCAGAAGCAATTTATTAGGCCTAGCGTATCCCCATGGGGAGCGTCAGTGTTGCTAGTAAAGAAGAAGGATGGTAGTATGAGGTTGTGTGTCGACTATCGATAGCTCAACAAGGTGACGATCAAGAATCAGTATCCCCTCCCTAGGATTGATGATCTTATGGACCAGTTGATAGGCATTTGAGTCTTCTCGAAGATAGATTTGAGGTCAGGGTACCATCAGATTCGGGTTAAGTCTGAGGACATCTCGAAGATAGCGTTTAGGACGCGTTATGGTCACTATGAATACTTGGTTATGCCCTTTGGTGTGACCAATGCTTCTGCTGTGTTCATGGACTACATGAACAAGACCTTTCACCCTTACTTGGATAAGTTTGGGATGGTTTTCATAGATGACATCTTAGTGTACTCCCAGACCAAGGAGGAACATGAGGAACACTTGAGGGTTGTCTTGCAGACCCTTAAGGAAAAGCATTTGTATGTTAAGTTGTCTAAGTGTGAGTTCTGGCTAGAAGATGTGAGTTTCTTGGGACATGTCATCTCTAAGGTGGCATAGCCGTGGATCCGACTAAGGTTGAGACGGAGCTCTAGTGGGAAGCGCCAATGTCAGATTAGGAGTTTCTTAGGTTTAGAAGGGTACTCTAGAAGATTCATAGATGATTTCTCTAAGATAGCCTTACCCTTAACCCGTCTCACCGAGAAGAGACAGTTGTTTGTGTGGGACTCTAAGTGTGAAGAGAGTTTCCAAACCCTTAAGGATAGGTTAACATCAGAACCAGTGTTAGTTTTGCCAGATCCTAGTGAACCTTTCGTAGTTTACTGCGACTCTTCTAAGCAAGGTTTAGTTAGTGTGTTGATGCAAGATGGTTAGGTAGTGGCTTATGCTTCTAGGCAGTTGCAAACCCATGAGAAGAACTACCCTACCCATGACCTAGAGTTAGGAGCTGTGGTGTTTGCCTTAAAGATTTGGAAGCATTACCTTTATGGAGCAAAGTTTGAGGTCTTTAGTGATCATAAGAGTTTGAAGTATTTATTTGATCAGAAGGAGCTGAATATGAGGCAACATAGGTGGATGGAGTTTTAAAAGGATTATTAGTTTGATCTAAACCTATCACCCAGGAAAGGCCAATGTAGTGGCATATGGTTTGAGTAGGAAAACCTTGCACGTCTCCGCTTTGATGGTTAGGGAGATGGATCTTATTGAGGAGTTTAGAGACCTGAGTTTAGCTTGGGAAGTTACCCCTAAGAGCATTAGGCTTAGAACCTTGAAGGTTACCAACAGTTTGATGGATTAAGTTAGAGAGAGTCGGAAGATAGACCAGTTTCTCTTAGACCAGGGAGAGTTGCTTGCTCAAGGTAGGAACCTTAGTTGTAAGGAAGGAAGTGATAGAGTTTTAAGGTTCAAAGATAGAGTTTGTATACCGGATGTTCCTGAGCTTAGAAAGTTGATCCTTGAAGAAGGACAAAGGAGTGGTTTGAGTGTGTACCCTGGTGCCACCAAGATGTATCAGGATCTTAAGCACATGTTTTGGTGGCCTAGGATGAAGAAATATGTGGCTGAGTTTGTGTACGCTTGTTTAGTGTGCCAAGAGGCTAAGATAGAACACCAAAAGCCATCAGGAAAGTTACAACCTTTATGTATAACAGAATGGAAATAGGACAGTATATCTCCATGAATTTTGTATTTGGACTCCCTAGGACTCCAGCTGGTTTTGAGGCGATATGGGTTGTTGTGGATAGACTGACTAAGTCCCCCCATTTCATCCCTATGAACATGGAATACCCTTTGGAAAAGTTGACCAGGCTGTACATCAAAGAGATAGTTAGGTTACATGGTGTACCCTCTAGCATAGTATCTGATAGAGACCAGAGGTTAACCTCTAGGTTTTGGAATAGTTTGCAAGAGGCCTTAGGAACAAAGCTTAGACTTAGTTCAGCGTATCACCCACAGACTGATGGTCAGTCTGAGCAAACCATCCAGTCCTTAGAGGACTTGCTTAGAGCTTGTGTGCTGGAACAGTCTGGTAGTCCGGACAAGTTTTTGCCCCTGATAGAGTTTACCTACAACAAAAGTTTCCTTTCCTGTATTGGAATAGCACCTTATGAAGCTCTTTATGGGAGGAGATGTAGGACACCCTTGTGTTGGAGTGAACCTGGTGATAGTGTTGTGCTAGGACCTGAGATAGTGCAAGAAACCACAAAAAGTGAGGATGATTCAGGAAAAGATGAAAGTGGCACAAAGTAGGTAAAAGAGCTACGATGACAAAAGGAGGAAGGCGCTCGAATTCCAGGAAGGTGACCATGTGTTCTTAAGAGTTTCCCCGACAACTGGGGTTAGTAGAGTGATGAAAGTGAAGAAACTTACTCCTAGATTCATTGGTCCTTACCAAATTCTAAAGAGAGTCGGCGAAGTCGCCTACCAAATAGCTTTACCACCATTCTTGTCCAACCTTCATAGTGTTTGTCATGTATCTCAATTCAGAAAGTACATTCATAACCCTAGCCACGTAATAGTACCCGATACCATACAGTTAAAAGAGAACTTTACTTTTGAGGTATTATCCCTTCGAGTCGAGGATAAGAGGGTGAAGCAGCTAAGAGGTAAGGAGATTCCTTTGGTCAAAGTTGTTTGGAGTGGGGCTACTGAGGAAAGTGCTACGCGGGAGCTGGAAAGCAAGATGATGGAATCGTATCCGTACCTTTTCAATCGAGGTGAGTAGAAATTTCGAGGACGAAATTTTTATAAGGGGGGTGGAATTGTAACACCCCATTTTTTGTTAAGTGCTTTTATATATGTTGCTTGCTTGCTTAAGCCTTAGGACTTAGCTTAGAGTTGTTGTTGAGGGCTAAGTGGGATTCTAGGCTTAAATCCCTTTCTGGTACATGAGAACGACCGTGCTCATGTCCAGCACACCGGTGCTCAGTGTTGTGTCTTGTGACTGTTTGGATCACAAGCATGGTCGTGCTTAATGGGAAGCAGTACCATAGCTTCTTGTAATGACAATGACAGAAATCCTAGAACCTTCTATTGCTTGAAGTTGTGAGGCCAAGGTGTATAGTTCATTGTCCAAGAATGTTTTGATACCAGACATTCCTAACTGTAGGTTGGGATCAGAAATGAAAGAGTTAGCGACAGCATCATCTCTATCGAAGCTGAAGAACACTTGGTGCAGCCATTTGGGTTTAAGGGTGTTTGATGATGAAGAAGAATTTGAGGAAGACATGGATTGCAATTTGCAAGAGAGCAAGGAAGAGAAACAGCGAAATGCCTAAGTTAATACTACCATTGAATTTGATTTGCCTATAAAAAAAAACAATAAACCATTGACTTGACTTAGAAGTAATAATCGGAAGACGCCAAGACGGAAAGAGTGAGGAAAATGATTTTCGCTTGGCTGCTTGCTACGGAAGTATTTTTCGTCCATATTAAACAATAATAGCATTATTGGTTAATACTAGTTATATTATATATGGTATCCAGCTAGCTGTAGCAGTTGGACATTGAATCCATTGATTACTATAAAATTACTGTAATTTTTTTGAGTTGTGTCATGTGTTTGAGAAAACTGTAAAAAGAAGATTACGTTGATAATCTGTTTTTGTATAATGGATTATTATAATAATCGATTATAATCAGAATCTGTTTTTGTTTGGATATGTTTGCTAAAAAATAATTTTAAGATAGTTTATTTCATTTGGGTGGTATAAAAAAAAATCAATTTGAACATAATATTATTCAAAATAATAATAATATAGTTTTAATATTTTTCTTTAAAAACATCAACATGTGAAAATATGTTAAATGTAAATCAAAAATGGAAAATATATTAATATAAAATAGTTAATTAGAAATAATAAATATGGGTAGCAGTGCTGCACGTTAATATAGGAAAAAGCTATCGTTAATATATAGGAAGCAATGCTGCACCAACGCGGCTCACTATAAAAATAGGTAACAGTGTTGCATCAAAAGAAAAAAGCTAACGTTGGTGTGGGGGGTCATTTTGGTAAAGTGAATGTTGAGATAAAACAATCGAGTATTGGAGATGGAGTAAGAGTGTATTTAGGAAAATTGGAAAAAAAAAATTATGTTGATAGCCGATTTTTGTATAATTGATTATTATAATAATCGATTATAATAATAATATATTTTTGTTTGGGTATATTTGCTGAAAATCGATTTTAAGATAATTTATTTCGTTTGGATGATAAAAAAAAAAAATTTACATAATAAATTACGAAAAAGGATATAGAGTTATTTATTTATATTAATAATATTTATGCCTCTTTTAAGTTTTAATATTAAAACTTGTTATATTATTTAACTTTTTAACAAAAAATTAACAAAAAATAATATAAATAAATAATTAATATTAATTAAATAAATATTAAATATGGTACCATCTATAACCTTACGTTACTAAGGACAGTGGGACATTTTGCTTCAACATGCCCGTGAATCTTGATCCCGCTGGCTTCATTTAAAGCAACAAAAAATATGGGGGGTAAGGTTGCCGGAGATAGGGGCAAGAATGGAAAATGAAGAATTGACTATAAATAATCTAAAAGCCTTTGAGCAAACAGACCAGTATATTTGATGGTTTGAAACAAATGAAATATGATTAAGGGTAAAGACCCATTTTGGTCCCTGACAAAAAGTGCGTAGCCCATTTTAGTCCATGACATAAAAAAAAACCCTCCGTTAGTCCCTGACAATTACTAACATGGGACACGTTAATCCTTGCGTTGACTTCCGTTAGCCAGCGTCCGTTAGTTGGGTGACGTGGCAGTTAAATCGTCCGTTAGTTAGGGTAAAGGCCTATTTTGGTCCCTGACAAAAAAATGTGGTGCCCATTTTAATCCTTGGACAACATTTAGCTTCTTCATCTTCTTCTTCCTTGTATTTGCTTCAAGAACCCTAATTCTAAACCCAGTAGCCTTTATACACCCGTCATCGCCACATCTCACACTCGTCACCGCCCCTCACAGCTCCCTTCCCTCGCCGCCCCCATTATTCATCTTCTCCGGAATAGCGTCGCACGTCTTCTTCGTCTCAGAGCTGCCACCTTGCCGCATTTCAAATATGCTACCATGCCGGTGTCTTCGTGGCAGAGAAGGTTACTGGAACAACGAAGAAGCTTCCACCTCGCCACTCTCTCAGATCTGCCACCAGCTACTCCTGCATGCTAAGATCTGCACTAGATCTTAGATCGAAGAAGCTGATTATACATCAATGAATAAGGGGAGGTGTTTTTGTGGAAAGTATGATACTTTTTGAAGAAGAAGAACAAGCTGACTTATGCCACCACCACCACAAAACGTTGCCGGTTCCTCCTCCTACCCTTTCTCTGAAAAAACCCATTTTTTGTTCTACAGAAAAAAAACAAACCCTACCTGAAAAAATCCATCATATTGGGATCTTGTTGTAAGTTTACATATTTGATTATCAATATTTGTTTAATGTTTGATTTGTTTTGGATTTTCGTTTAAAGATTGATGCTTTTGAGGATTTGGGTTTGTTTCTGGGATTGATTCTCCAAAATATCTCTTTTCATCTTCAGTATTAGAATAATATAACTAACTGGGTTTAGAATTAGGGTTCATGAAGCAGCAAATGCAAGGAAGAAGAAGAAGAAGCTGAATGTTGTCTAGGGATTAAAATGGGCACCACGTTTTTTTGCCAGGGACCAAAATGGGTCTTTACCCTAACTAACGGACGATTTAACTGCCACATCACCCAACTAACGGACGCTGGCTAACGGAAGTCAACGTAAGGACTAACATGTCCCACGGTAGTAATTGTCAGGGATTAACGGAGGGGTTTTTTTTTCAGGGACTAAAATGGCCTACACACTTTTTGTCAGGGACCAAAATGTGCATTTACCCTATGGTTAAAAAAGCTTTTTAGAAAAATAAATAATCTGACAGGACCGGCAAATATACCAAACCTATTGGTGTCCTTCAACCTCTTTCCAACTTGGTGTCTTGGACTTCCATTATTTTGGAAATCCCTCACAATCCCCCACCATTTTCAAAATAAACCCAAATCCCATTATTCCGGAAATCGCATGCTTTCAGGCAAAGGTATCTTGGGGATTTGAACCTTTGCTTGAACCAAATATTCATTAGAACAAGTATCCATGATTCACACATGAAATCTTGGTACCATTGAACGATGTGATAGTGTGACATATTTGGTAAGGCCTTGTGTCGTGTATCCTTTTCATGAGAGCTTATAGAGTCAAGCCCAACTCTAAGAAGCGGCCCCACTTCACTCTCATATAGGTGGACTTTAACAAAAGCACCCCCATAAGTTTGGCACCTTGGCACATATATGCTATAGGTCCATTAAGAGCAAAACTCACCCTTTTCCTTTTGTCCTTATGGTATCCAAGTACTTTTAAACCTTGGGATGTATCTATTCGTCAAGTACTTGCAATCACTCTCATAGTGTACTTTGGCCGCATTGAACTCAAGACTTGATGCTGCTCAAGTGTGAGTTGGGTTTCCACCATTGGTGATCATGTAGATATGGGCTTGATTCCCATCCCTAATGATGTTTTTCCACATCATATCACTTGTCAGTCCTTTTATCAAAGGATGCAAGATTTCTTTCCGTCTTATAAAGACCTTGGATATTACTCCATTTGCAATTAGTTCCTCGACATAACTATGTCTTAGCCCAATGTTCCTGGACTTTCCATTATAAACCTGGCTATATACTCTTGATAGTGTTAACTGACTATCCCATTGTATGGATATTGGCACCATTAAAATTGGTATCTCATACAACAAATTTCTGAGCCATTCAATCTCTTTGTTACCTGCTGCCAATGCTATAAATTTTTGCAGTCATGGTGGAACCGGCAATGCCGTCTTATTTCTTGAAACCCCAAGAAATAGCACCCCCACCAATTGTGAAGACTCAACTTCTTGTTGAAGCATGATTTTCTGTATAATTCATCCAATTGACATCCGTGTATCCTTCTAATTCTGAAGGATAACCATTATAGTGTTAACTATAGTTCATTGCCCCCAACAAGTATTTCAATACTATTGGACAACATGCCAATGGTCTTTTCTTGGATTACTTGTATACCTACTTAGTCTCCTATAACATATGCAATGTTTGACTGGGTACATGTCATGGCATACATTAAATATCCAATTACTTTTGAGTATTCAAGTTGTGCTACTAGACTACCTTTGTTTGGTACTAAAGTAATGCTACGATCATAGGGAGTAGTGATAGGTTGACAATCAAAGTGATTAAATTTCTTTAATACCTTTTCTACATAGTGAGATTGGGGTAAACCTACATTCTCACCATCTCTTATTATTCTAATTCCTAAAATCACATCGGCTACCCCTAAGCCTTTCATGTCAAAATTTCTAGATAAGAACCTCTCAATTTCTTCAACCTAATCTAGATCAGTACCAAATATTAATATATCATCAACATATAAACAAATCATGACCCCTTTTCCTCAATGGAATTTACTATAAATACCCTTGTCAGATTTATTTATTTTATATTTAGCTAGCACAACTTGATCAAACTTTTGATCCCATCGTATAGGATCTTATTCTAGTCCATACAACGACTTATTCAATTTACACACTTTCTTTTCCTGACCATTAACCACAAACCCTTCAGGTTGTCTCATATACACCTCTCCATCTATTTCCTCGTTTAGGAATACCACATCCATTTGATGGATGACAAACTTATAGATGGATCCAAGTGCCAATAGCACTCTAATTGAGGCAATTCTTGCCACCGGTACATATGTATTTGGTCAATGCCCTCTTTTGTGTAAATCCCTTAGCAACTAATCTTGCCTTAAACGTATCAATAGTTCCACCTACCTTCATTTTCCGTTTGAAAATTCATTTACAACCTATGGGTTTGGAACCGGGTGGGAGGTCTACAAATTTCCATCTTTTATTCTCCATTATTGAGTTCATTTCCTCTTGTATATCTTTCATGAAGAGGGATCTTAAGACTTATTGCCTCTTTAAATGTGTCTGGATCATTTTCTGTATTCTAACATATTGGCATATAACTGTCTATGGACTCTCTTATTCCTTCAACAAGGAACATGAAAAACCTTGGTCTATAAGTTTTCTCTTTTCTAGCTCTTTGACTTCTCTTAAGTTCTAAACCCACCAAAGTATCTTTATTAGACACATTACTTTTCGGATCATGTGCACTACTATGAACATTATCCTTGTGACTTAGAATTGAGTTAAACTTATCTTCTTGAAAGATTCTTCCCTAAACTCAATTACTGTATTAATAGGATGAGTCACTAGATTCCATAACCACGAATCTATATGCTTTTCTAATTTTAGCATAGCCCAAGAACACACATTCAATTCCTCTTTCACTTATTTTCTTTCTTTTGGTTCAAGAACTTTTACTATTGCCCTACAACCTCAAACTTTGAAAAATTTGAGAATGAGTTTTCTATTTTCTAGAGCTAATTTGGGGTTATCTTGTTCCTTCTTTTGGAACCCTATTTACTATATAAAAAGACTTCAACATGACTTCTCCCCAATATCATTTTGTTAGACTAACATAGGATATCATGGCTTCTACCATTTCTTCTTATATCCTAATTTTCTTTTCAATTATACTAATTTGTTACGGGGAATAAGGTGCAGTTATTTGGTCAACCATTCTAGTAGACTCAAAGTAATAACTAGGATTAATAACATTCACCTATTCTATTACTCCTAAGACATTTAATAAATATCTAATAACAAACCACTTCAATTTACCGACATTATATAATAACATATATAATAATCAAAATTAATGGGTAACTGAGAGTTATTGTACAGTATAAAATTAATTTCCTTAACTGTTATTAACAAGCATTCATAATAATTTTAAATCATTTATGCAAGAAAAAATAATGAAATATTAACCAAATATTCTCGATATAAATACTTTCTTAACAACCCAATTGTTAAGTTATTTGGCATTGGCCTGGCGGTTAACACACCAGATATTTTCAGTCCTTCCCATGGGTCGCGGGTTCAAACCCCAGCGGATGCACATTTTTAATTCAAATAATTTTGTCTAAAATAAAAATGTTACCAGTTGCAACTGGGAGGGTTTGAACTCGTGCACTGCATGGAAACAGAGACGACAGTCCACCACTAGACCAACGAACCGACAATGATTATCCATGAAGCATTTTATATATATAACTTTTAACCACAATGCACCCTTCCCAAAAGATACAACTTTTGAGCGTCACCTTCTACTATCAACCGGGTCAATGAAACCCGTTTTCTGGAAACCGGGTTCACACGACCCACACACTTCATTTTTGGTCATTCAATCCCAATCTAAACTATTTTTCATTGTTTCTATGTTTTGTATTCATGTCTAAACATGTTCTAGGATAAATCTACATGATTTTCATTATAGAAAACAAACAAAACAATGATCGAATCATTATAAGTTTTCTATAACATTTCTTCATGAACATCTATGTCCAATTTAACAACTTAGAACACTTCAAAAATTAACTGATTCTTACATGGATCAAATCCACTAATGCAGGCACATGATATAATCATTCATATATTAGACAATTCTATCAAAATAGAGCAACATACTTGCATGCATAATAAACCAAACATTTTTATGTTCATCAAAATTCACATACTTGATTTTATTCTAAACCATGCATCTAAGGCTCTAATACCACATGTTATATTTTTAACATAAACAAAGAATGCCTTTAGCATTGTAAACACATGAATTTAGAATACCAAGTATAACATAGCCATAAAAGTAATTGTGTACCTTTCACCATGGTCACAAATAAACATATTTTTGATGAAGCATTTGAGTGCTCATCTCTCATTGTCGTAAAAAGATCATTCATCTCTTTCTCCCAACGAACGTAGTTTCCATCCTCGAACATTTCCACTTTAACAATGTCAAATGTCCTCTCCCTCCAATGTTGCAACCATTTTAGAAAATAAGAATCGAACCTAAAGATTGTTAGAAAATGGGGGGTCTGGTCTGCAACAAAGAAGAGAAGAACAAGTGACATGCGCACCCTCCAAGGCGTGTAAGAACACTAGGCTTTAGGTTCGATTCGCCCCCACCAATCCCTCCTCGAAGATTGGATGCAACAGTATACATAGGTGAATCCCCTTCAGGATACAATGGAGAACCTTGGTTTGGTTTGCACACCCTAAACCAAGCGTATCGTCAATGGTATTTTACAGAATCATAGTTTCCTGAATTCTCTCTGCGCATTAAGGGAAGAAAGGAAGTGATTTGGCTTGCAGAAGTTTACCCAATTTTCAGAGATCATTCTGTATGCACAAGTGGTTCTATTTATAGACCAACTTATGTCTCTTGGTGAAAGAAATAAAATGATTGCAACCTTTCATGAATGTACACTTGATGAATGAACACATTTAATCATGAAAAACACACCTATTAGGAAATATTTAAAAGCCATGAAGAGACACACCTATTGGTATCCTTCAACCTCTTTCCAACTCGGTGTCTTGGACTTCCATTATTTTGGAAATCCCTCACATTAATATCATACATGAAAACATAATTGTTCATTAAAAGAAACACGAAAACATACTTATATGTGTATCCAGATGTATATAGTTATGTATTATGTATAATCTATAATATTTTATATATATTGAAATGAAAGTTTGAAATGGGTAAATAATAATTTAAATATATACATGCAGCCCACAAGATTAAATAACTAATAATAACTTCTTTGCTTATACATATTTTCTTTACTTTATTTGTTTATTTTGAAATGGCTAAATTATATTTTTGGTCCCTAAATTGTTTTTTAATGTTCAATTTGGTCCCCAAATTTTTAAAATGTTCATTTTGGTCCCCAAGTTCCTAAAACTTATTCATTCAAGTCCTTTCGTAATGTTGACTAACGAACATGGAAAACAATTTGGGGACCATTATTTTGGGGTCAACGTCCATGTCCGTTAGTCAACTTAACGGAAGCACTCGATTGCATAAGTTTTAGGAACTTAGGGACCAAATTGAACATTGAAAAACAATTTGGAGACCAAAAGTGTAATTTAGCCTTTTGAATTTATATGATCATTGGTTATGGTCAACTGAAAATTTTTTAACGAATTTTTAAACTGATTTTATTTCACTAATCCAACCATATATTTTCTATAATGTTTTTAAATAATTAAAATTTATCTAGTGAAATTTATTTCTGTCTAAGAGCAACAGTACTCATGTTGTCACAATAGATGGTTGGAGTTGGTAGGGGGACTTGTAGTTCCTGCAGAAGATATCGACATTCAGTTGAACAATCAAGGATGAAGGGTCACCAGTAACGAGTATATAATCAATATAACCACGAACATATGTGGTGCTGTCTGCATGATAGTCCAAATGAAGAGCAAAGGGTCACTTACTTGAGTGGAATGCCAGTTTGCAATGTGAGAGCTAGCTTTTCATTGGCCTGTTTGAGTCCATATAGGGCCTATTGCAGTCTGCGGATAAGAGTCTTATCCCGAGACTAATTCCAATTGTTCTGGTATAAGATTGGTAAAAACTAATTCTAATGGAGTGGTGTAAGAAGCAGTGGATAAGTGACAATTTGTGAGTTTTACTAATGAACCAAGAATTACAGAAATCAGTAGCTTTACTGCGTGCGTGTGGTATATCACAAATAGAGATGGGGTGTCCCAAACAACATATGTATGAGCAGAAAATTGTATGACATGAAGTGTCCAATTAGTACCTGACAAGATTGCATGGTTATGTAAAACACATTTTAGATTCTCTGGGTGACAGAATTGGTAAGATTTCATGATCATCTAAAACAGGCATCTCTCAGATTTGACCTTTTACTAGTGCTGAGGAACAACCCACAATTTGATCGTTGGTTAATTCACCATATATTAGATGGACTTATGTATTCTTCACATTAAATCGATGTCCCAAAGCTATAACAACTTCCACTTCATCATCTGGTTCAAGATTTGACATCAAGTCCTGCCACTCTTCATCTTTGAAGCAAGTTATTGTGTCTTTCTTGTACAGCTGAATGGTATTCTTTGTGTAATTAAATATCAAGACACTAACAAGATCACATTCATATGCTAGGTTGAGAAGGGAAGATGAATACATAATGCATAGAGTCATCCCTTTCAACTTGGAACCAATATTAGGCATTTAAAATAATACTGAGGATCCCTCGCCTTTGAAGGTTTGCCAATTCGGATATATATTGCCGGTAAAAGAACATTCACCAAATCCATCATTAGTCCATCCCTATACCATGAACATACCAAACAGGGGATGCATTTAACTATCTGTCCAGAATGGAACGACCTTTTCATTTCATTTTTGTGAATTTAAGTTGAAAGAATTCCGACGTTTCTAAGTGAAAAAAATAAACACATTATGAATGGAATCAATGAAATGCATATTTGTACATGTATACTAATACCGTTACTTATAATTTTGCACTTCAAGGGAAGCATATAGTAGAACCAATGGACCTATTCTTGTAGTATGAATTTGCATCACCAATTTTATTTTTCGTATGTATAAACTAGTGACATCTAGATTTCCCCAACTCACGATGGAAAAAAACAAAATCTCTTTCTATCATTTATGTTTAAACTATATAATTCCTATTTATTGAGGAAAATTTTAATTTATTGAATGAAAGCAACTTCTAGCATACCAGGAAAATAAACAATACAAATAGAGATTTAAAGAAAACAAAAAGTTTTCATTCAGCAGTAGAAAGGAAGTCACTATAACTGGATAATTTTCTTTCTTTCTTTCTTACATTTTTTTCCTAAACATACCTTAGCCATAGTTTGATTAAAACTTAATTTTACTCGGAAAATTCTGTGTTGAAGATGGCAAAAGACATGTGAAGGAGACTGGTTGATGAAAGATTGGTAACAGGAGGAAGGAATAATATGGTACATAAATACTTTTTCTGAAAATGGTTAACTTGTAAATCAAAAAATTTAAGGGAGAAGAAAAAATAAGATGGTAGATAAATTAATTTTATAAAGATGGTTAGTTTGCGGGAACGAATTCTATCATGTGACAATTGAGTTGAATTAAATCTTAGTCATCGATTATAAAAAAGAGAGAAAAAATTCAAAACATAAAAAAGGAGGAGATTGAGGTTTTGCGGATGGGGATAGAATCCAAGTGGAAATCCAACGTGAGAGAATTCATTCCTTTAGTTTGCAATGGAAAAGAAGTGAAATAAATCAAAAATATTTTAAAGAATAAAAAAATAATATGATTGATAAATATATTTTCTAAAAATGGTTAACTAGCACTGGACAAAGAAGAAATAAATCTAATATATTTTCAAGAGAGAAGAAGATAAATAATATGGTAGATAAATATATTTTTCTAAAAATGGTTAGCTTGCTCGAGAAAAAAGGGAGAAATGAATCAATTAGATTTTTTAAGACGGAATAAAAAACAATATGATAGATAAATATATTTTTTAAAAATTGTTAACTTACACCGTGCAAAAAAGTAGAAATAAGTGAAGTATATTTTCAAGATAGAAGAATAATATTAATATCTTAGATAAATGTGTTTTCTATAAATGATTAATTTACACATGTAAAGGATGAGAAAAAAATATAAAAAAAATCAAGAGAGAAGAAAAAATTAATATAATAGATAAATATATATTTTCTAAAATTGACTGACTTGTATCGGAGAAGAGGACAACTAAATCAAATAGATTTTAAAAATAGAAGAAAAATAATAATAAAATAGATAAATATGTTTTTTTATATATAATTCCTCACAAAAAGGAGAGGGTTGTGTTAGGCCATCGACAGCCAACGTAAAACTTAGTCGAATCTCTATGACATGGATCAACGACGTAATAATGCTAATGCTAGGTCGTTGCCGGAAAGCAACGTATTTGTATAGCTCGAGTACAAAGTGTCAAAAGAGCAAGGGCCGCTGCATCGCCGCCTGGATGTAGTGAAAAATAAGCAAGGGTTCCCACATTTTTGTGAACGAGTGTGGGTAAAGAAGCTAGCTCACGAGAGTAGTATTCGCTTTGGAACTTGGAATATAGGCACACTTACAGGTAAATCAATGGAAATAGTTGACACTATGATTAGGAGGAGGATCAATCTCATGTGCCTACAAGAAACTAAGTGGGTGGGAGAAAAGGCAAAGGAATTAGACTCTTCAGGTTTTAAGCTTTGGTACACTGGCAAAGTAAAATCGAGAAATGGGGTGGGCATAATTGTGGATAAATATTGGAAGAATGATATTGTGGATGTAAAAAGGGTTGGAGATAGGAGTATTGCCCTAAAATTTGTAGTGGACCAAGACACCTTAAATGTGATTAGTGCTTACGCACCTCAGATAGGGTTAGAAGAACACTTCAAGGTAAAATTTTGGGAGGATTTAGAAGGCCTAATTCAGGAAATACCGCTAGGTGAAAAGATTTTCTTAGGATCAGGTGATCTAAATGGGCATGTAGGGAGGGCACCTAGAGGTTACGACGGTTTGCATGGGGGATATGGCCTAGGGGAGGTAAATGGTGAGGGCAAGTCTATTTTGGACTTTTAATCTGCCTTCGATCTTACTATAGCCAATACGTGTTTTAGGAAATGTGAGGAGCATCTTATCACGTACAAAAGTGGGGTGACAAGCTCTCAAATAGATTTCTTTCTTATTAGGAGATCGGATAGAAAGATTTGCTTGGACTGTAAAGCCATACCTGGAGAGAGCTTGACTACCCAACATAGAGTCTTGGTCATGGATGTAAGAGTTAAAAGGAGTGTGAAGAGAAGAGGCCACGAAAAGGTTTCAAGGATCAAGTGGTGGCAACTGAAGGGTGAAAAACAAAGGATCTTCCAACACAAGGTTTTGGAGGGAGGGTTTTGGGAGGCAAAAGGAAGTGCAAATGATATGTGGGACAAGATGGCCAAGGGGATTAGGAAGGTAGCTATAGAGACGCTTGGTGAATCAAGAGGATTCGGACCTAAGGGTAAAGAATCCTGGTGGTGGGATGAAAGTGTGCAAGCTAAGGTTCGGGTTAAAAGGGAATGTTTTAAAGTTTGGTCTTTAAGTAGAAATGCTGAAAATTGGGAAAATTATAAGGTGGCCAAAAAAGAGACCAAGAAGGCAGTGAGCGAAGCTAGAACTAAAGCTTTTGACGGGTTGTACCAATCCTTAGGCACCAAAGATTGTGAGAAATCTATTTATAGGCTTGCTAAAAATAGGGAAAGAAAGACAAAAGACTTGGACCAAGTGAAGTGTATTAAGGATGAAGAAGGTAAAGTTTTGGTTAAGGAACAAGATATTAAAGATAGATGGAAGAATTATTTCCACAAGTTATTTAATGAAGGATTTGAAGTTTTATCATGCTCACAGGTGCTTGGCATCAGAGAGGAGGACCAAAATTACACTTTTTATCGTAGAATCCAAGAGCACAAGGTAAAAGAAGCTTTGAGAAGGATGGATAATGGCAAGGCAGTTGGACCGGACAATATACCTGTGGAGGTATGGAAGAGTCTAGGAAATAGAGGCATTAGTTGGCTCACGAAGTTTTTTAACGAGATTATGAGGTCAAATAAAATGCCGGACGAATGGAGGAGAAGCACTTTAGTTCCGATTTACAAGAACAAGGGAGATATACAAAATTGCGCAAATTATAGGGGGATTAAGCTTATGAGTCATACTATGAAGCTATGGGAAAGGATGCTTGAACGGAGACTAAGAAAAGAAACCAAAATCACCGACAACCAATTTGGTTTTATGCCCGGGAGGTCGACCATGGAAGCAATTTACTTGCTACGACGAGTGATGGAACAATATCGAAGGGATCAAAAAGATTTACACATGGCCTTCATTGATTTGGAGAAAGCGTATGATAGGGTGCAAAGAGAGGTTTTGTGGAAAGCCCTAGAAAAGAAAGGTGTTCGGATTGCCTATATTCGAGCTATCAAGGATATGTATGAGGGGCCACGACTAGTGTGAGAACGCAGGGTGGAGCCACAGAAGATTTCCCAATAACCATAGGCCTGCACCAGGGGTCAGCTTTAAGCCCCTATCTTTTTACCTTGGTCTTGGATGTACTTACGGAGCACATTCAAGAGCCAGCACCGCGATGCATGCTTTTATTGACGATATAGTCCTAGTTGGAGAGTCGAGAGATGATATAAATGGAAGGTTGGAGACTTGGAGACAAGCTTTAGAAGCACATGGCTTCCGCTTGAGTAGAAGCAAGACGGAGTATATGGAATGTAAGTTTAGCAAAAGGCGAAACACCTCTAGCTTAGAGGTGAAAGTTGGAGACCACAACATACCACAAGTCACACGGTTTAAATATCTTGGGTCTATTATACAAAATGACGGAGAAATTGAGGGAGATGTAAACCATCGGATTCAATCAGGGTGGTCGAAATGGAGGAAGGCTTCGGGTTTTTTGTGTGATAAAAAGATACCTCTTAAGCTAAAGGGAAAATTTTACCGTACAGCTATTAGACCGGCGATGTTGTATGGGACGGAGTGTTGGGCAGTAAAAAATCAACACGAGAGTAAAATCAATGTAGCAGAGATGAGAATCTTTGCTATTTGGATGAGCGGAAAAACTAGACGTGATAGGATTAGGAATGATAGCATTAGAGAGAGAGTTGGGGTAGCACCTATTGTAGAAAAGATGGTTGAATCTCGACTTAGGTGGTTTGGGCATGTATGGAGGAGACCTTTAGATTCTGTAGTAAGGAGAGTGGACCAAGTTGAAGGCAATCCAATAGCTAGAGGCAGAGGTAGGCCAAGAAAAACTATAGGAGAAACTATTAAGAAAGATTTGGAGGCCAACGATTTAACTATTAACATGATTCATGATAGAACATTATGGCGCCGTATGATCCATGTAGCCGACCCCACCTAGTGGGATAAGGCTTGGTTGTTGTTGTTGTTGTAGTCAAAAAGATCTTTTGACCCCTTTTAAAATATAAAACAAACTTTTATAAAATAAAATAAAACAAATCATATATAACTTCAATGCACTAATTTATGCAAGTATTTCTTCTGATTCAATGGACATGAGAGAAGTGCAAGCATAAGCCGAAATGATGACCTGCTGACCTTTGAAATTTAAACCATGAATTAGTCAATGCAAGTGCTAATCTCCACTTTATCTACAACTGAAATAAATTTTTTTTTTTTGGTAAAATAGATAAATTGATCTTATATATTTATTTTATTTTTTATATTAATCCTATAAGTTTTTTATTTTTCAAATTGATCCTGTATGTTACGTTCCGTTTTTACATTAATCATTTCCATCAATTTTGACTTAACACCATCAATTTTGATGCCACGTGTCAGACTAAGGTAATAGCCACATCATATCAAAACTGACGGCGTGAGGTCAAAATTATTAGAAAGGACTAATGTGAAAATAAAACGTTACATATAGGATTAATTTTAAAAATAAAAACTTGTAGGACCAATATGAAAAATAAAATAAACGTATAGAAGACCAATTTATCAATTTTACCTTTTTTTTTTGTCATGAAAACCAAATACATAGCTCGAAATAATATTACGAAAAATAAGAACTTGGAGCAATATATTAATGTCTTTCTTAATGTATGAAACTTATATCATTGAAAAAATTGATTCATCAAGGATCAATAAAAAAATTTAAAAGGGAAATATTTGTTTGAGGTTGTTTCAAGTATTTTTCAAATTTTACAAAATTTAATGTTTGTTTGGATTAACTATTCAGATATTTCATTGTAGAGACCTAAGTAGAATTTTTGTCCATCGATTATATATATATATATATATATATAAAAGATGCTAAGCAATTAGCATAACAGATTAGCTATTTGAGTCTCTGAGACAATTATTGTTTGAGCTCATTACTGTTTTAACAAATAAAACTAATTGACCAACTTTTATACAGCTCTAACTGTTTGGTGAGTTGGCAGTGTACTCCATCCCCTACAAACTGGTAATGATAGTTTAGTCCAATAAATTTAAAATGACCTTGTTTCTAACAATAAAGAGATCCAGTTCCATATGTATAGTGCTAGAATCAAGAACAGGAGTTGGAGTCGGCAAAACAATACTCATGTTGTCACAATGGATGGTTGGAGTTGGTAGCTAAGGGGACTTGTAGTTCCTCCAGAAGATATTGAACCCAGGTGATTTATGCAGTGATGATGGCCAAACTGTGGTATTCAACTTTAGTGCTTGACCTGACTGCATTGGACTTTTTCTTGGTCCACCATGAAATTAAGTTGGAACCAAGAAAGGTGCACGCCCTAGAGGTGGATTTCTTGTCATCTTGATCCGTGGCGTAATCAGCATCATGAAAACCTTGAAGGCTTGGTGAAAAGAAATGAAGTTCATAATGACTACTGAGAATACCCCTTGAGATATGTCATTAACTTTTAACAGATTTCCAGTGAAATTCCAGCGGCTAATGCATGTATTAAGACAATTTGTTGATAACAAATGAGAATTCAGGTCTTGTGATAGGGCTTAGGGTCTGAACTCTGAACACAAACCAGTCCCATGATAGATAGTCTGGTCAAAGATGCCATTGGAGCTAATGCTTTTAGCATTGTGCATTCTAGCATTCTGAATGAGGTCTTTAATATATTTGGACTGAGACAAGACCATAAATATTGGTTGGGATCAAGTGACTTGTATGCCAAGGAAGTAATGCATGATGCCAAGGTCTTTTAAAGCAAATTCAGCATTCAGTTAAACAATCAAGGATGAAACAAATGTTTGAGGAGATCTGCCACTAATGAGTGTATCATCAACATAGCAACAAACATTGATGGTGCTTCTCTGCAGTGATAGTCCTAATGAAAAGTGAAGAGTTGCTAAGGAATGCCAGTTTGCAAAGCGAGAACTAGTTTTTCATTGGCCTGTTTGAGTCCATATAGGGCTTTTTTGGGTCTGCAGGACAAGTGTCTTATCCCGAGACTAATTCCAATTGTTCTAGTAAAAGATTGGTAAAAATTTATTCTAATGGAGTGGTGTAAGAAGCAAGTGGATAAGTGAGTTGGCAATTTGTGAGTTTTACCAATGCAACAAGAATTACAGAAACCGGTGGCTTTTCTGCGTGCACAAAGTATGCAACAATAGAGATGGGGTGTCCCAATTTAGTATGCAACACACAAAGATCGTGAAATCTAAAGATGTACAAGTAAAGGAAAATGAACTGTAATGTTCAGAAAATAATGATTGAACATTGGAGACTCAATCTTTGCTTGTAGTGTATGAATCAAACCTTGAATTTATATCTCTTTTACAAAGAGCATTGTACTCTCTTGAAAGACCTTCAAGTACAATTATCTAAACATGTTCTTTAGTTGAAACAAAATGACCAATAGATGCAAGTGCATCAACAAGAGCCTTGATTCAAAGGATGTATTCCTTGGTGTTCCTCAATTCTGACTTGTCTTGAATGATTTTTGCCCCGCTTTGAACGGCAAAATAGATCACAGAAGGGACCGGACTTGCCATGAATAAATGCGGACAACTACTTTGGTAACAACGACTTTAGACATGGTGATGGAGGAGAACGTTCAAGAGAGTAGCAGTTGATCTTGCTTTTCCCATAGATTGTAAGCAACAATGGTGTTATAAACTCTTGCAATTTGTGCCCTTTGATCGCAGCTAACACGTGATGCTTCCACAGGAAGAAAATTCTCATCATCCATATTTATGGAAGTCGGATGATTGAAGGTGACCAACAAAGAAGATGACGAGTTTCACAACAGATTGGAGAATTTGGTGATGAACAATTCCCTAGGTGGGAAAATCAGCTCTTGATACCATGTTGATGAGAAACGAGAGAAAATGAAAAGGGGTGAAGGAGAGAATTTAATTGAAGTAGTTGATGAACAGAGAAACATGGTGTATGATATATAATATATACCTAATGCTAAGCATCATAGATTAACTAAACTGCTCTTTTAACTCTTTCGACAAATATAACTAACTAGCAAACTTTCTAACAAACTGTAATTAATTGTTAAGTTAGCGAGTCTATCCCTTCAAATTTAGATGAAGAAAACAGTAATGATTTTACACAATTACTCACATCAAACAACATATGCATGAGCAGAAAATTGTATTGTATGAGATGAAGTGTGCAATTAGTAATAGAGTTATCTAAAACACGTTTTAGAGTCTTTGGATGACGATAGAATTGGTACCTGGTGGCGGAAGATTTCATGAGCATCTAAAACAAGCATCTCTCAGATTGGACCTTTTCCTTTTCCTAGCACCGAGGAACAACCGACAATTTGATCGGTTGTTAATCGACCATATATTAGATGGACTGTTGTATTCTTCACAATAAATCGATGTCCTAAAGCTATAACAACCTCCACTTCATCATCCGGTTCAAGATTTGATGTCAAGTCCCGCCACTCTTCATCTTTGAAGGAAGATATTGTGTCTTTCTTGTACAGCTTGAGTGGTATTCTTTGTGTAATTAAATATCAAGACACTAACAAGATCACATTCGGATGCCAGGTTGAGAAGGGAAGATGAATACATAATGCATAGAGTCATCCCTTTCAACTTGGAACCAATATTAGGCATTTTAAATAATCTGAGGATCCTCGCCTTTGAAGTTTTTCCAATTAGTATATATATTGCCAGGAAAAGAACATTCACTAGATCCATCCTTAGTCCATCCCTGTACCATGAACATATAACAAACAATGTCGTGAATTTAACTATCTATCCAGAATGGAAGGACCTTTTCAATTTCATTTTTGTGAATTTAAGTTGACATTCATACTTAGTAATAATGCAAAATTAAAGAATTCCAAAGTTTGAAAGAAAATACATAAATATGGAGTCACAAAAACATGAACTTTTCAAGATCATTACAATGCACTAGATGCCAACTTGGTTATCAAGTCATTAGGCAAGTAAAACTTAAATGAAAATCTCATATTCAATTTGTAACTATTAAAAGAAAAGATTACTAATAAAGTGAAACAGTAAACTCATTATGAATCCAATCAATGAAATGCATATTTGTACAAGTATACTAATAGCAATTACTTATATTATTGGACTTCAAGGGAAGCACTTAGTAGAAACAATGGACATCTAGATTTCACCAACTGTCGATAATCACACAAAAAAAGACCTCTTTCTATCATTTGTGTTGAAACTATATAATTCCTATTTATTCATGGAAAAATGTAATTTATTGAATTAAAAAAAACACTTCTAGCATGCCAGGAAAATAAATAATACTAATGGAGATTTAAAGAAAACAGAAAGTTTGCATTCAGCAATAGACCGTTCTCTAGGAAGTCAACTAAAACTGGATACTTTTCTTTCTTTCTTTCTTAGTTTTTTAACTAAACATACCTTAGCCATAGTTTGATTAAAATTAAGTTTTACTCATAAAATTGTGTTGAATTATATAAATGAAGAATTGATCAAGAATGGTGGTTCATAAGCAAGGATGGAAAAAGTCACGAGAAAATGATATAGGAAATTGTCATACAATATATAGTGTATATTATATTCTTTCACAATCTCAATTTCAAAACATTAATTAGTTTAGTTAATTAGTAAATACTGAAATTGAAGAAAGGAGTTCCTCCAAATTCAAATATTGAGAAATCATCTACAATGGTAGTACTAGTATGATTGCAGAGAAACCGAGAGAGAAACCTGTGAAATACTCTCAATAAGAGTATCAATGGCTTTGTTGTGCTCTCCAGCTTGAATAATAAGAGAATTGGTCAAACTTTCTGCCCCTGTAACGTCAACGGATTTCTGAAAATCGATTAACAGGGGAGTTTCTGTATACGATGACTTGGCCGTGCTTGGTCTTGATTCCAAATCTGCACGACTTTTGGCAGATAAACCATGTGAAAGACTTTGAAGTGAAGATGAAATGCTTCGAAAAACAATCATATGAGACATGGGATTATTTGTTGGTGACATCCAAGACAAAATGAGAGAAGGAAATACATGATGTGATAATCCTTCATAGCCAAACAAAGACACATATTTGATACTTTTTGATTTCACAAGAGAGTGGGGCACTCGTGTGATAGCAGTGTTATCTGCCAAAAGATGTGTCAATGATTCCATTTGTATGATGTCCTCTTCCAACTTGTCAATCTTTGAGCAACCCGAAAGAATAAGAGATTTCAGAGATTTCAGCTTATAGATACTTCTTGGGAGGTGGCTGAGGGATTTGCAGTCCTTGAAATTCGCTAAAACAAGATATTTGAGATCTCCAATTGTTGAGTCAACCTCTGACAAACTTGGACAATCTTTAAGCATTAGCTTTTCAAGATTTGGTAGCCTTGAAAAGTCAGGAGTTTGAATCAAGTATTGAGAATGACTCAGATTAAGAATTTTCAACCTATCCAACATCTGGGAATAAAAAAAAGCAGTAAAACAGTTAGACTATAAATAGAAAAATGAGATAGATGTCAAGTTTTACTATTATGACTAAGCAATCATTTTACACACCTGTGGCTCCTTCCAGACAAATTGCAGGTTGCTGTATTTTAAGTCAATGGCAACTAAACTTTTCGGATAAAAGTTCTCTGGCATGTATCTTAAAGGAAATCCATGCCAACAGAGCCAGCGCAAGTCTTTTGATAAATCTTCATAGTCTCCAGCAAGTTTTACATGACCAAGTTGAAGCAATCTGAGTCTCTTCATCTTCTTAAATGCTTTAGTATCGAAAAGAACTTGGTTGTTTTTTGGTGAACTCAAAGTCAGACCCTTGACAGTTATTGTTCCCTGTGACATCAAACGAAGGGAAGATGAGTGAAATCAAAAAGGAAGATCAAATTCAAAGTCTTTCACATGGTGTGTGTGTGTGAGTAATATGAGAGAGTTCTTACAATGTTGTTTGTTAACACATCGACCACAATATCATGAGACCATAATCTGCTACGCTTCTCAGGCTTATCAGGTGATTCCTCATGAATGATCTCTCTTCCCATGGATAGCAACAAATCATGCATTTCAAGCTTGTTATTCTTGTCAACTTTTACAAGGCTTCGCTCTATAAGGACAGTTATTCCAATTTCTGCATGAAGTCCACAGCCATCTAAAATTTGTGTAACATAGTTTCTGTCCTTACCTATAAAGAAACAACATATATCAAGGAATATATCTTTCTGCATATCATCCTCTAAACCATCAAAGCTTAATTTTAATTTCTTATGTATCTGTTTATTGGGAATAATTTCTAGTTTCGATAATGCACTTTCCCACTCAGGTATTGCCCTGTCAAACAAGTAAGAGCCAATAACTTCAAGAGCTAGTGGTAGTCTTTCAGAGTAAGCAACTACCCTTTTTGAGAGTTCAATAAATTCCATTATGGGATTTGCTTGCTTAAATGCATGCCAACTGAAAAGCTCAAGAGATTCACTTTCTTCCATTTCTTCCATTTCGTATTTAATGTCCACTTGAAGGACATCCAGCAAACGCTTATCTCTGGTTGTGATGATTATCCTGCTCCCTTGACCAAACCAGTCACGACTTCCACACAAAGCATATAGCTGGTCCAAATTATCTATGTCATCAAGTACGACAAGTGCCCTTTTATGGCAAAGGTTTTCCTTTATTATATTTTTTCCCAATTCAATGTTTTGTAATTTCATCATTCTACTTTTCAAGATGCCCAAAAGAAGTTGTTCTTGCAAATAAACTTGTCCATTGTCTTGGTCCCAAACTTCCCTTATATTTGCAAGGAAAGTCTTGCCTTCAAAGTTTTGATTAATTTCATTGTAAATGGCTTTTGCAATGGTTGTTTTACCAATTCCTCCCATACCCCACATTCCTACCATGAGAACCTCATTTGGTTTACCACTTAACAATTGAAGCATATCATGCACACGAGATTTCACTCCCACTGGGTGATCAGCGACAAACAAGTATGTGCCATCATCCAGTTTTGTGGTAACGGTTTTAAGAATGTCGTCAATCAACTCGGTTTCAGTTCTGGAAAAAAAAACATTAAATTACAAATCAGATAAAAATAACCATCTACTAAATAATTCTTACTATACACAACACAATCTATCAAAATGGGGAGGGAAATTTGGAGTTAATCACTAATATCACAAACATAAATATATAATTTGGATTAACTAATTTTGGATGCTATTTTCAAGCCAATTTTGGCTACTACCTTTAGTTTGGAACCAAGTTATTTTCTTTTGATTACTTGAAGTACAATCTGTTCCATGATAGCCCCAATCGTAATTACCAACAAGTTTCATCTATGAAAGGTAGCATAATTAATCTAGTAGCTTTAGCTTTGTATTTAGTATATGGCTTAATAACTTCTTAATCCCTACAAATATAGGCACTTTTGGTTTTGATCCATATTTTCTTTTGTTAGGTTTTGGTATTTTTAACTTTTACAATTTTGGAATTAGTTCTTGTCAGGAAGCACCCTTAAGTGCTAACGTGGCTAACGAATTGCCACATCATCATTGTCATTAACTCTTCTCCTTAGGTTTTGATCACTATAGGTTCAAATACGTTGAAATTGGTTCTTGTCGTTAGTTTTCATCTATAAATTGTTGATGTGGTTAACGACACGCCAAATCAGCACTGTCACATGAAATAAATTAATAATTTTGTATGCCACATTGGATCAAAGAATCATTAATTATCTTATTTGTAAATATTAATATTAATAATTATATTATGCATATTGATCCCAATGGTTTTTCTCTAAGTTGAACAGATTTATATTTTGAATGTATTATAAGTTGAGGAGGATTGTATCAAACCTCAACAACAAGCAACCAACGAACTTTTGTGATAGCAGCAATAAAGGTTAGAAATCGAAAGTATACCATAGGGAGTCACTCCATGAAGTGTGGTGCCACACGATGTTAAAAAATAATAACAATATTATAATAAAATTAAATATTTTAATAATTATATATAATTAATAATAATATTCATAATTATAAATTATAAAAAATATAAATAAACCTAAGTGGTTATTTTCCAATTCCACCCTTAATAATAATATAACATTCAATTGATTAGCATTGAGTTTCTTTTTTCTAAGTTGAGCTGATTTATATTCTGAATATATTATTAGTTGAGTAGAAATGTATCGAAACTCAGCAATAGAGAGATTTGATAGGACACAACAACTAACGAGCTTTTGTGATAGCAGCCACCGAGTTAGAACTCGAACACATGCCATAGGGAGCCACTCCGTGAAGCGTGACACCACGCATTATAAAAATAAAATATTTCAATATTTATATATAATAAATAATAATATTAATAATAATAAATTATAAAAAATATATTTAATATTATTCCACGTGGCAATGCTGGTGTGACACGTAGTTAGCCATATCGACACTTAACACATGAGAACTAACGACATATAACGTTTCTAATGTTTTTGAACTTGCAGTGACCAAAACCTAAGAAAAAGAACGTATTGGGACCAAAACCAAAACTGGTTATTTTGAGGGGACTAAAAAATTCATTGAACCTAAAAATTTTATTTACATATTTTTTTAAATGCCACATGGCACTACTAATGTAGCAATCCGTTGGCCACGTCAGCAATTAACAACATTTGATGGTAGGGACTAGTTCCAAAATTTTAAAAGTTAAAAAGACCAAAACCTAACAAAAAAAAGATAGAGACCAAATCCTAAACCAAAAGTGTCTATATTTGTATGGACCAAAAGTTGATTAAACTTGTATGTTTATATTAATACTAAATTGTGCAGCATGTCACACGTAACCATTGTCCATGATGAAATGTAAGAAAAAGTTAAGAATCTTTACATTTGTTGTTGATAAATATCTAAATAGCGTAAAAAAAATTGATAATTTAGAACTTTTCTTCATTTTGTTTTATCTAGTTTTTAGGATTATGTGTTTGACTTTTAAGATTAAGATAATGATAGTAATGCCTAAGAATAAGGATGCATTTGAATTTTATGTTACACACTAGCTCTATTTATAAAGTCAAATCAATAAAAGATATGGTAATCCTCTTCAAAATATTCTGCAATATGAAAAAATAACCAACTAATTAGTATCAGAGCTTTCAGGGTTTCTTAAATTACCTACATTTCTAACAAGCTAGAAGCACATAAATGTACTACAGTTGTACTCTCGTGCTATCTTGTACTACATAGCCTGCTGCTTTATTATAAATAAAACCAATAAACATTCACTTAGATTGGGATTCTTTGTTAAAGCATTCTCTCTTTTATTATTAATACCAAATTCAAAAAGAAAGAGGGCAAGACATAAATTGTATATATAGGATATACATAAGATATAAATTATTTTCAGATACATGAGAACATAATAAAAAATTGTCGAAGAAAACTTCTTTCTTTGTTACAATGACTACACAAAAGTTTGAAACTATGACCAGCAAACTACCCCAAACTCTCACTGCCATTAGCCCATTCCTAGTGGGTTGTAGAAAACTAGTTTTTTTTAATAAAGTAAAGGATGTGGAGCAGTTTTCAAAAAAATTCCAGAACATTTTATTCACTGAAAGCAATAATGATTATAACTATATTTACCATTCTTTTCTACGTTATAGTGCATATTGCAATTCTTCCCATTCCATTCTTTAGTTGGGATGGAGATCATCTGTCCCAAAATGATGTTTCATTCCCTGTCCCATCCATTTAGATTGTGCCACTTAGAAAATTAATTACATTATTTATTATAAATGTATCATTTTTAAATGACATGACACAATATCTAAGTAGGTGAGACAGAGAATGAGACATTATTTTGAGACACGGGAACTTTAGTTGATGCATCAAATCAAACAAAGGAACTTGAATGTTTTATGCATGATATATGGCATACAAGTAAATGGTAATCATCTGAAATCAAAAGAAAAACTTAGAATACCTGTAATTATTTAAATTCCATCCAGACAAGTTTGCAGCTTCAGTGAGTGCTCTTTTCCAACTGATAATCATATCTTTCTTGACAGAGATTCTTTGTACAAGTCCATCCAATGCTTTTCCAAAAGCTCCGATTTGTTTACGCACTTCTGACGGTTCCACACCATAGAATATAGGTAGAACTTCTTGACCGATTGTTCTATGACACCCCATGATTTTCTCCACTTCCTCAAGGCACCATCTTGAATTAGCATAATTTATTGAGAAAATGATGATTGAAATTCTAGCACCCTCAATTGCTTGCAACAGTGAGGCGGAGATATTTTCTCCCCTTTCAAGTTTTTCATCCATGTAAACCTCAATACCAGCATTTGTGAAAGCTGCATAGAGATGAGAAGTAAAAGACTTGCGAGTGTCTTCACCTCGGAAACTCAAGAATACATTGTGGATCCATTTGGATTTTGGCTTATATTGATTAATTTCCCTTCCAAACTCTTGGAGCAAACCATGCATTTCAAGCTTATTATTCTTGTCAACTTTTAGGAGACACCGGTTAATGAGGTTGCTTATCCCAGTTTCTGCAGCAAGTCCACTGCCATTTAATAATTGTGTAATATTGTGTCTGTCCTTACCAACATAGAAACAAGCTATTTGACGGAATATGCTTTTCTCAGAATCATCCAGAAAATCATAGCTCAATTTTAGAATCTCCGTTATTGCTTTACTTTTATTTCCTTCAAGTTGCTCCATTACAGCTTCCCACTTGGATTGTGTTTCATCAAAATAAATAGAACCGAGAACTTCAAGCGCCAGTGGCAGTCCTCCACAGTAAGCAACTGCTTTTCGTTCAACTTTAAACAAATCATTGATAGGAGGTCTAAAACGCTTATATGCATGCCAACAAAAAAGCTCAAGTGATTCACTTGCGTCCATTTTCTTCATTTCATATACATTCACCCAATTAAGGAGATCAAGTACATGCTTGTCTCTGGTTGTGATCAATATTATACTCCCAGGAGCAAACCATCCATGAGTTCCACATAATGTTGTCACCTGGTCCATTTGACTCACATCATCAAGTACTACAAGTATCCGTCTATGAGCAAGTATTTTCTTTGTATCCACACTATTTTTTTTTATCATCATGTTCGGTACATTAATGATATCTGAAAGAAGTTGTTTTTCAAGAAAATCTTTGCCATTTTCTTGCTTCCAGGTATCATTAATATTTGCAAGGAAACTCGAACCCTCAAAACTGTGACACATCCTATTGTAAATGGCTTTGGCAATGGTTGTTTTACCAATGCCTCTTCTTCCCCATATTCCTACCATGTGAACTTCTTCATGATTGTAACTCAAGCATTTTCGAAGCACATCTTGAGCATAAAAATCTATGCTAACTGGATAGCGTGGGAGGAAGAAATATTTACTATCTAGTATTCTATGAACAGAGTCAACAATATTCCCTATGGTTTCACTGCAGGAACAAAATTTGGAATCAGAGAAAAGCACCACCAACATAGAACGTACAAAACATGTAATTTATAGGACCAACATCATCAACAAAAACAAGGGAGATTTGGCATGAAACAATAACAATAAAACAATTTGGAATGATTTGATTTTGACTACTCTTTATAGCATTGGGAATAAATTTATCCAAAGATATCTCCATTTATTGGTGAAATCAATAATATTTATGAAATCCTCAAAGGAAAATTTAATTTAATGCAAGGGATTAGTGGGGGGCAAAATTAACTTATAATACTCCCTCCGGTCCATATTATAAGTAAAAAAATCTCAAATCTTTTGGTCCAATATATAAGTAAATTTTGTTTTCCAATAATCCTGCCTATGTTGTGCTTTGTGACAAAGCTAAACATAGCCGGTCCCAAGCCCGGATAAAAGGAGAGGGTTGTGTTAGGCCATCGACAGCCAACGTAAAACTTAGTCGAATCTCTATGACATGGATCAACGACGTAATAATGCTAATGCTAGGTCGTTGCCCAGAAGCAACGCGCTGTATAGCTCGAGTACAGTGTCAAAAGAGCAAGGGCCGCTGCATCACCGCCTGGATGTAGTGAAAAATAAGCAAGGGTTCCCACATTTTTGTGAACGAGTGTGGGTAAAGAAGCTAGCTCACGAGAGTAGGATTCGCTTTGGAACTTGGAATATAGGCACACTTACAGGTAAATCAATGGAAATAGTTGACACTATGATTAGGAGGAGGATCAATTTCATGTGCCTACAAGAAACTAAGTGGGTGGGAGAAAAGGCAAAGGAATTAGACTCTTCGGGTTTTAAGCTTTGGTACACTGGCAAAGTAAAATCGAGAAATGGGGTGGGCATAATTGTGGATAAATATTGGAAGAATGATATTGTGGATGTAAAAAGGGTTGGAGATAGGATCATTGCCCTAAAATTTGTAGTGGAACAAGACACCTTTAATGTGATTAGTGCTTATGCACCTCAGGTAGGGTTAGAAGAACACTTCAAGGTAAAATTTTGGGAGGATTTAGAAGGCCTAATTCGAGAAATACCGCTAGGTGAAAAGATTTTCTTAGGAGGTGATCTAAATGGGCATGTAGGGAGGGCACCTAGAGGTTACGACGGTTTTCATGGGGGATATGGCCTAGGGGAGGTAAATGGTGAGGGCAAGTCTATTTTGGACTTTTCATCTGCCTTCGATCTTACTATAGCCAATACGTGTTTTAGGAAACGTGAGGAGCATCTTATCACGTACAAAAGTGGGGTGACAAGCTCTCAAATAGATTTCTTTCTTATTAGGAGATCGGATAGAAAGATTTGCTTGGACTGTAAAGTCATACCGGAGAGAGCTTGACTACCCAACATAGAGTCTTGGTCATGGATGTAAGAGTTAAAAGGAGTGTGAAGAGAAGAGGCCACGAAAAGGTTTCAAGGATCAAGTGGTGGCAGCTGAAGGGTGAAAAACAAAGGATCTTCCAACACAAGGTTTTGGAGGGAGGGTTTTGGGAGGCAAAAGGAAGTGCAAATGATATGTGGGACAAGATGGCCAAGGGGATTAGGAAGGTAGCTATAGAGACGCTTGGTGAATCAAGAGGATTCGGACCTAAGGGTAAAGAATCCTGGTGGTGGGATGAAAGTGTGCAAGCTAAGGTTCGGGTTAAAAGGGAATGTTTTAAAGCTTGGTCTTTAGGTAGAAATGCTGAAAATTGGGAAAATTATAAGGTGGCCAAAAAAGAGACCAAGAAGGCAGTGAGCGAAGCTAGAACTAAAGCTTTTGACGGGTTGTACCAATCCTTAGGCACCAAAGATGGTGAGAAATCTATTTATAGGCTTGCTAAAAATAGGGAAAGAAAGACAAGAGACTTGGACCAAGTGAAGTGTATTAAGGATGAAGAAGGTAAAGTTTTGGTTAAGGAACAAGATATTAAAGATAGATGGAAGAATTATTTCCACAAGTTATTTAATGAAGGATTTGAAGTTTTATCATGCTCACAGGTGCTTGACATCAGAGAGGAGGACCAAAATTACACTTTTTATCGTAGAATCCAAGAGCATGAGGTAAAAGAAGCTCCGAGAAGGATGGATAATGGCAAGGCAGTTGGGACCGGACAATATACTGTGGAGGTATGGAAGAGTCTAGGAAATATAGGCATTAGTTGGCTCACGAAGTTTTTTAACGAGATTATGAGGTCAAAGAAAATGCTTGGACGAATGGAGGAGAAGCACTTTAGTTCCGATTTACAAGAATAAGGGAGATATACAAAATTGCGCAAAATATAGGCGGATTAAGCTTATGAGTCATACTATGAAGCTATGGGAAAGGGTGCTTGAACGAAGACTAAGAAAAGAAACCAAAATCACCGACAACCAATTTGGTTTTATGCCCGGGAGGTCGATCATGGAAGCAATTTACTTGCTACGACGAGTGATGGAACAATATCGAAGGGATCAAAAAGATTTACACATGGCCTTCATTGATTTGGAGAAAGCGTATGATAGGGTGCCAAGAGAGGTTTTGTGGAAAGCCCTAGAAAAGAAAGGTGTTCGGATTGCCTATATTCGAGCTATCAAGGATATGTATGAGGGGGCCACGACTAGTGTGAGAACGCAGGGTGGAGCCACAGAAGATTTCCCAATAACCATAGGTCCGCACTAGGGTCAGCTTTAAGCCCCTATCTTTTTACCTTGGTCTTGGATGTACTTACGGAGCACATTCAAGAGTCAAGACCACGATGCATGCTTTTCGCAGACGATATAGTCCTAGTTGGAGAGTCGAGAGATGATATAAATGGAAGGTTGGAGACTTGGAGACAAGCTTTAGAAGCACATGGCTTCCGCTGAGTAGAAGCAAGACGGAGTATATGGAATGTAAGTTTAGCAAAGGCGAAACACCTCTAGCTTAGAGGTGAAAGTTGGAGACCACAACATACCACAAGTCACACGGTTTAAATATCTTGGGTCTATTATACAAAATGACGGAGAAATTGAGGAGATGTAAACCATCGGATTCAATCGGGGTGGTCGAAATGGAGGAAGGCTTCGGGTTTTTGTGTGATAAAAAGATACCTCTTAAGCTAAAGGGAAAATTTTACCGCATGGCTATTAGACCGGCGATGTTGTATGGGACGGAGTGTTGGGCAATAAAAAATCAACACGAGAGTAAAATCAATGTAGCGAGAGATGAGAATGTTTATTTGGATGAGCGGAAAAACTAGACGTGATAGGATTAGGAATGATAGCATTAGAGAGAGAGTTGGGGTAGCACCTATTGTAGAAAAGATGGTTGAATCTCGACTTAGGTGGTTTGGGCATGTATGGAGGAGACCTTTAGATTCTGTAGTAAGGAGAGTGGATCAAGTGGAGGGCAATCCAATAGCTAGAGGTAGAGGTAGGCCAAGAAAAACTATAGGAGAAACTATTAAGAAAGATTTGGAGGCCAATGATTTAACTGTTAACATGATTCATGATAGAACATTATGGCGCCGTATGATCCATGTAGCCGACCCCACCTAGTGGGATAAGGCTTGGTTGTTGTTGTTGTTGTTTTCCAATGACTCATTTAATGACATTATTCCTAAAATACCATTTATTTAATACAAATTTTGTTTTCAACGACTCCTTCTATTCCCAACAACACAAGCAACTTCTCATTACCATAAAGGGTAATTTAGGTAAAAACCTAATTTTTTAACCAAATTAAATGAGATTAACTAATCATCTTAATATGTGTGTTGCATTAATTTTTTGCTTATAATATGGACCGGAGGGAGTACATTGAAACTGAATACCTGAATCTAATACCAATGACCTTATAGCCTAATGGCAGGCAACATTCTTAACAAATACTTGATATCAATTCGAGCCCTAATGAGCATTTTTCACATTCAGTTTAAGTTACCTTTCCTTATTCCCTTGATAGAGAGTGTATTGAAAAAAAGATGTGATGCTAACATTTTTTTTGCAAATTAGTCCTTGATTTATTCAATTGTTTAATTGTACGGTTCAATCCTTAAATCACTAAAATTTATCAAAGGTTACCAAAGAGGTAACGGGAAATGAATTTCAATAATTCAAGAACTGAATCATATGCTTATATTAAATAAAAGACTTGATTGGTAAAGGACCAACATATCATTTTAATCTTTCATTTGAAACATAAAAAATAACAAGCCAATAACAAATAAATATTGTAACATATTTACACTACGAACCAATTTTGCATTACCCATCATTACAAATGTTTTTCTCTTGTAATAACTGTTAATCGGATTATTACTAGGTTGTCCGATGGGTACATCTGTGGATTAATCCTTTAACCATCTAATGTGCGTCATTAACCATAAATAAATTTATAGCGCAGGTATAAAAAGTGGCGTAAAAAAGTATTGTACGATGATAACTTCTCATGAGTGAATGGCATTATTACCTGAGAAATGAGGCATCGAGTTCCCAATAGGGAAAATCAGCTTCAGGGAGTTCTCTCATCCAAAGCACCCAACCGGAAAAGCAAGCAGCTTCAGTGAGGGCTCTACTCCAACTCAACTGAGCAGTTCTCTTCACTGATAGAGATGTTATCCTTATGAGTGCATCAAATACAATACCAAACTCCCCAGTCTGGTAGACATCCCAAGGTTGTACTTCCCAAGAGTATACACCAGAAAACAGTGGCAAGACCACCTGACCCATGACTCTATGACACTCCATTATTTTCTCCAGCTCCTGCATACACCACATAGAACCACCATAGCCTTCTGTAAAGACAACGACAGAAATCCTAGAACCTTCTATTGCTTGAAGTTGTGAGGCCAAGGTGTATAGTTCATTGTCCAAGAATGTTTTGATACCAGACATTCCTAACTGTAGGTTGAGATCAGAAATGAAAGAGTTAACGGCAGCATCATGTCTATCGAAGCTGAAGAACACTTGGTAGAGCCATTTGGGTTTAAGGGTGTTTGATGAAGTTGAGGAAGACATGGATTGCAATTTCCAATTGAGAGGAAGGGAGGGATGAAGCTGGTCACAGTGCAGAAGAAGAAAGTTGGAGAAGGATGAAACACGGGGAATTCCTTTTGGGTATAGGAGGAAGGCCCAAAAGACAATGCCATTGACTTTGACTTTGACTTTAAGAAAGGGAAAATGATTGTTAGTAGAGAAGAAATTTCGTCCATAGATTGAGGCATGTTTATTAAGTATTTATCGTATAAGATTTTATTATACGAGAGTTTATGTTATAAATATTTAAATTTAATAAGTTATGTATATTTGGATATATATTTTGAAAAATATTTATATAAAATTAATATGTTTGGATACATTATTATATAAGTGTTTATAAATATTTTAATTTTTTTAATATTACAATAAAAATATAATTTTAAAAAACAATTTGATTGCTTAAAAAAACAAATAATTTGAAGTATTGGTTTTTTTTAACGTTAATCTCAAAACACATATCATAAATAATGATAAATTTTTTAGATGTTAATTTAAAAAATAATATCATCATGAAAATTATTTACTAGGCATATGTTTCATTTTGATAGAATAAGTTTGAGGTACAACCATCAAACTAGAATATTGTTCAAAAATACCAAACAAGTTACATTAGTACCATAAGTTTGAGGTACAACCATCATACTAGAATATTGTTCAAAAATACTGTTGCGTGATTTTTAGAATATAAATAAAGGCAAGTGCACCTCGTCGCAATCAAGTAATACGGTGGTGAGACCGGTTATCGTATCCACAGGGATTGGTTGTCAATTACCAGTTCACAAACTTAACAACTATCTAGACTAAACTATAATATGAGAGATTAAACAGAAAATAAAGAAAGCAAAACAATGTTTTTGGTCTTTTGGGAATTTTATCGAACACTTGGAAGGCAAACAGAGATGTGGCTAAGATTGTTAGGGTTAGACTACACTAATCCTCCCGTAATTGCAATGAACTGGTTATCAACACAAGTCCTAATTCAATTATGCCAATCAAGCCTTTTCTAAAGTACTCAAGCCTAATTCCTTAGGTGCATTGAGCCTAAAACCCCAAATTAAACCCTAATTCTTTAGGTAGATTAACCTGTGATTTTGCATTAAGTCAAGACTTATAAGATTGCAAGCATTCAACACCTATTCCTAGATTCTTGAACTACTTGGCATATGATTCATGAGCATGCCTTAATACCAACCTTCCAGTCATCTATCAAAGCAACATATCATTCCTATGGGTAGCTAATCCAAGGAAAGCATTAAGCACGTAATCACATACTCATAAAGAAATATAGACTTGCATTAAAACACCAATTCAAATACAACAAGTTCAGAAAAGCTACATCTAACCCCAACAATGGGGATTTAACTACTCATGATAAAAGGAAATACAAAACAGAATGAGAAAAGGGATGGAAAACACTCATAGACAAGCCTCCTCCATCTTCTCCCCATCCAAGAGCAGAGAAAACACCCCCCTTTTTGGGTAGAAACCCTCTCCCCGCTTGACCTCTGCCTGCCTCCAAGTGCAGATCCCTAATTCTGTTCAGTGCAGGTTTATTTATAGGTCCGTCGCCCGTCACGGCCGTGATGTCTATCACGGCCAGGCCGTGACGCTTTCTGTCCAAGGCGTGTCTTCAAGTTTTTAACTCTCGCGAGGCGAGAGAAGTGTTCGCGACGCGAGCCTTCATTTTCTGGTTGGTCACGGCCGTGATGTCTGTCACGGCTAGGCCGTGACAGTCTCTGACTTTTGCCTTCTTCTCTGCTTGATCACGGCCGTGATGGTCATCACGGCCAGGCCGTGATAGGCTCTGTTTGGCTATATTCTTCACTTTTCTAGCTCTTTTTCATCCAAGCTCCACCAAGGCTGATTTCTGGGCATTTTTCCACTAAATCCTGCAAAACAACACACAGAAACCACCTCATCCGTTCCAAAGGAAAACTATACAAAATCAACACTAATTTGGCCTAACTATATGCAAATGCATGCAGAAATGTACATGAAAAATGAGGTGAAATCACACTCATCAAATCACCCCAAGCTTAAGACTTTGCTTGTCCTCAAGCAAAAACTAAGGCCAGAAGAGATAAACAGTCAAAGCATGGATAGTGAAACAAGAACCCGAGTAAATGATCCAAGCAATAGGCAATTCAAACAATTCAGCAAGAGACAATCAATTCAAGTCCAATTAGGGGCTTAAGTTTCCTAGACTCACATTCTCACTGATTCGGGCACTCTTGCTCACTTGAAGCTCACCCCAAGCTTGTTTATTTGCTTGGCTCTCTTTCTTGCCTCACTCACTCAAGTGTTCAAGTATATATAACAATTCGCTCCATTTTCCTCAAGGAATGATTCCTACCATATGCTTGACTATCAACCAAATCTCCACTTTATTAATGAAAACACCTAAGAATCAAGAGGTCTTTATTTGGTTGTAACGTGGCCATGGGATTAATCTTTAGGTGGGGATAACAAGAAAGTGATATTTCAAAAGGCTAAACCAAGTATCAAACATTTCAACACAAGACACCTTCTAAAATACCTTCTTGGGTTTTCAATCCATTTTTCCACCTTTCTTTTCTTTCTTTTTCTTTTATTTCTCACTTCTCTTTTTGTCATCCCCTTCTCTATTCATTTTTTTTTTTTTGGAGAAGGGGCGATTTTTCAACTCAAAAGAATTATTTTTTTTTTATTCTTATCCCAAACTTTCAACTACCTTTTTCACCCTTTTTGTAATACTTTAGAAGGTCCCTTGTCAAACATATTTATCAAAACATTTCAGGGTACCAAGAAAAGCATTTTATTCATTCAGGCTCAAAATTGGGCAACTAAGGGTAGCATTTACACATTCAAAGCTCAGAAGGCCCGAAAAATACCTATTGCCTCAATCATTTTCAAAAATGTTTCCAAAAAATTTTAAGCTTTAAAATGGTTTCAAGTCAAGTTCTAGAGAAATCAAACCAAGAGGAACAACACTCAACACAGAGAATGGGGGTAGATTTAGTGAGTACCCCCTAATGGCTCAAAAGCTCACATTTATCAGTTCAAGAAACAGTGAAAAATACAAGTCTATAGAACATATGCTAATCATCAACTATCCAAGATCATCTCAAGCATAATCATTTGCAGCCATATCACAAGAATAAACAGAATTGGGTTCAAGAATTCACTATCACAAAAAAAATTGGCACTTAGCTCTCACAATCATAAGCTCAATCTAAGCAGGGGTAACCGAATCATGCGATCATGCAAACTTAAGCCTATATGAATGCAATATTTACAATGCAAGCAAAAAGATTACCCCTACCCCAAGCTTAAAGATTTACATTGTCCCCAATGTAAACAATCAAGTTGGAGAGAGGAGAAGAAGAATAAAATAAAGCAAAAATTGGAACGGCTTACCGAGGTGGTAGCGGGTGTTGGCTCACATGCTTTATGGCTTTGTTTCTCCCTGCTCTTTTTCTCCTTCCTTTATTCAAAATCTGAAGACACTTTAACAAAATTATTAACAAACCTCTTGAGCTTCTCAAATTATTCAAGAGGTTAAAGCAAAAACAAAATTAACTAAAGAGAAGGGTTAAGAAAAATTGGGTTGCCTCCCAATAAGCGCTTCTTTAACGTCACTAGCTTGACTCATTAAGAAGCATCCACCTGGATCCCATAACCTGTGGTATAAGGACCAAGGGATGTTAACTCTGTGAGATCTTTCACCTGGATCCCACGGTTTGCAGCAAAAATGTGGAAGTGAGCGCTCGAAATTCATGCTGACTTCTTCAAATGGGAAGTGCTTTTCAATTCCTCTCGGGTCAAAGATGACCCCTTTATCAATAAAATCTTCCCAATAAAAATGGGGTTCAACCTCAGGCAGAGGCATGAACTCCATTGTTGACTGCTTTAAAGTGTGAGGTGGCAAACAATTCGAGAGGATCATTGGTGCTGTTCTGGCTTCTGTACAATCTTCATTCTCAGCATTGCCAAATCCATCACCTTCCAAATATGCAGAAATCTCCGCACAAACCACACAAGTGTTTCTCCCATCACAGTCCACACATGCATGGGAACCAATAGCATCATCTAATTCCCAAAGTTTTTCATCATCTCCAAGCATGGTGAAATAGATGTCCTCCAATTGCCTCTTCCTTTCAGGCTCCTTAGTCAAGGGTTCAATGGGGAATGGTGCAACTATGTTCTCCAAAACAGGGTCTTCACTTCTTGACTCGGTTGCTCCCACTTCTTCTTCTTCCTCCTCATCCATCATTGCATCATCTTCATCATCATCCATCAAGTTCCCATATGGAATTTCGGATAGAAGGTTAGAGAGTTCCTCAATACGTATCCCGAGACTTCGAATGGCATCTTCTTGATTCTTTAATTCTTCCATTGTTGTTGCCATGAAGTTCTCCAAAATAGCCTCTAAGTGAGGTTGACTATCCGGGATAGGTTGCTCAACCTCGACTGGGAATGCGGATTTGAAGTTCTCCCAAGCAACTTCCAATGGGGATGGCTCATCATACCAAGGTGTGGAAGATTCCCAATGTTCCTCTTGCTCAATCCAAGTATTGTTTGGAGGGTTCCCCCACCATGGAGTGTAAGTGTTGGGATATTGATTTCCCCATTCAGAACAACCTACCATTGGTGGAGGAGAGATTTGTGCCCTTGACAGCTCATTACTCACTTGTTGGATGTTTACGGCTAATTGCAGCATATCTACCCGCAGCTGCAACTCAGTTATCTCACTTTCTGCATCAGATGGTTGATACCAATTGTAGTCCATGATCCTGTCTAATCAATTTTTCACCTCACAGACAATTAAGCCCAAGATCAAATAAACACAAAAACAAATATATACAAAACTAACAAAAGAAAGATATCAAATATATACAGAAAAAAATAAAATAAAAAATGTCTAAACTAGTTGTCTCATTTGTTACTACTGATATTGACAAAACCAATCCCCGGCAACGGTGCCAAAAACTTGATGCGTGATTTTTAGAATATAAATAAAGGCAAGTGCACCTCGTCGCAATCAAGTAATACGGTGGTGAGACCGGTTATCGTATCCACAGGGATTGGTTGTCAATTACCAGTTCACAAACTTAACAACTATCTAGACTAAACTATAATATGAGAGATTAAACAGAAAATAAAGAAAGCAAAACAATGTTTTTGGTCTTTTGGGAATTTTATCGAACACTTGGAAGGCAAACAGAGATGTGGCTAAGATTGTTAGGGTTAGACTACACTAATCCTCCCGTAATTGCAATGAACTGGTTATCAACACAAGTCCTAATTCAATTATGCCAATCAAGCCTTTTCTAAAGTACTCAAGCCTAATTCCTTAGGTGCATTGAGCCTAAAACCCCAAATTAAACCCTAATTCTTTAGGTAGATTAACCTGTGATTTTGCATTAAGTCAAGACTTATAAGATTGCAAGCATTCAACACCTATTCCTAGATTCTTGAACTACTTGGCATATGATTCATGAGCATGCCTTAATACCAACCTTCCAGTCATCTATCAAAGCAACATATCATTCCTATGGGTAGCTAATCCAAGGAAAGCATTAAGCACAGAATCACATACTCATAAAGAAATATAGACTTGCATTAAAACACCAATTCAAATACAACAAGTTCAGAAAAGCTACATCTAACCCCAACAATGGGGATTTAACTACTCATGATAAAAGGAAATACAAAACAGAATGAGAAAAGGGATGGAAAACACTCATAGACAAGCCTCCTCCATCTTCTCCCCATCCAAGAGCAGAGAAAACACCCCCCTTTTTGGGTAGAAACCCTCTCCAGCCGCTTGACCTCTTTGCCTCCCAGTGCAGATCCCTAATTCTGTTCAGTGCAGGTTTATTTATAGGTCCGTCGCCCGTCACGGCCGTGATGTCTATCACGGCCAGGCCGTGACGCTTTCTGTCCAAGGCGTGTCTTCAAGTTTTTAACTCTCGCGAGGCGAGAGAAGTGTTCGCGACGCGAGCCTTCATTTTCTGGTTGGTCACGGCCGTGATGTCTGTCACGGCTAGGCCGCCGTGACGATCTCGACTTTTGCCTTCTTCTCTGCTTGATCACGGCCGTGATGGTCATCACGGCCAGGCCGTGATAGGCTCTGTTTGGCTATATTCTTCACTTTTCTAGCTCTTTTTCATCCAAGCTCCACCAAGGCTGATTTCTGGGCATTTTTCCACTAAATCCTGCAAAACAACACACAGAAACCACCTCATCCGTTCCAAAGGAAAACTATACAAAATCAACACTAATTTGGCCTAACTATATGCAAATGCATGCAGAAATGTACATGAAAAATGAGGTGAAATCACACTCATCAAATCACCCCAAGCTTAAGACTTTGCTTGTCCTCAAGCAAAAACTAAGGCCAGAAGAGATAAACAGTCAAAGCATGGATAGTGAAACAAGAACCCGAGTAAATGATCCAAGCAATAGGCAATTCAAACAATTCAGCAAGAGACAATCAATTCAAGTCCAATTAGGGGCTTAAGTTTCCTAGACTCACATTCTCACTGATTCGGGCACTCTTGCTCACTTGAAGCTCACCCCAAGCTTGTTTATTTGCTTGGCTCTCTTTCTTGCCTCACTCACTCAAGTGTTCAAGTATATATAACAATTCGCTCCATTTTCCTCAAGGAATGATTCCTACCATATGCTTGACTATCAACCAAATCTCCACTTTATTAATGAAAACACCTAAGAATCAAGAGGTCTTTATTTGGTTGTAACGTGGCCATGGGATTAATCTTTAGGTGGGGATAACAAGAAAGTGATATTTCAAAAGGCTAAACCAAGTATCAAACATTTCAACACAAGACACCTTCTAAAATACCTTCTTGGGTTTTCAATCCATTTTTCCACCTTTCTTTTCTTTCTTTTTCTTTTATTTCTCACTTCTCTTTTTGTCATCCCCTTCTCTATTCATTTTTTTTTTGGAGAAGGGGCGATTTTTCAACTCAAAAGAATTATTTTTTTTTTATTCTTATCCCAAACTTTCAACTACCTTTTTCACCCTTTTTGTAATACTTTAGAAGGTCCCTTGTCAAACATATTTATCAAAACATTTCAGGGTACCAAGAAAAGCATTTTATTCATTCAGGCTCAAAATTGGGCAACTAAGGGTAGCATTTACACATTCAAAGCTCAGAAGGCCCGAAAAATACCTATTGCCTCAATCATTTTCAAAAATGTTTCCAAAAAATTTTAAGCTTTAAAATGGTTTCAAGTCAAGTTCTAGAGAAATCAAACCAAGAGGAACAACACTCAACACAGAGAATGGGGGTAGATTTAGTGAGTACCCCCTAATGGCTCAAAAGCTCACATTTATCAGTTCAAGAAACAGTGAAAAATACAAGTCTATAGAACATATGCTAATCATCAACTATCCAAGATCATCTCAAGCATAATCATTTGCAGCCATATCACAAGAATAAACAGAATTGGGTTCAAGAATTCACTATCACAAAAAAAATTGGCACTTAGCTCTCACAATCATAAGCTCAATCTAAGCAGGGGTAACCGAATCATGCGATCATGCAAACTTAAGCCTATATGAATGCAATATTTACAATGCAAGCAAAAAGATTACCCCTACCCCAAGCTTAAAGATTTACATTGTCCCCAATGTAAACAATCAAGTTGGAGAGAGGAGAAGAAGAATAAAATAAAGCAAAAATTGGAACGGCTTACCGAGGTGGTAGCGGGTGTTGGCTCACATGCTTTATGGCTTTGTTTCTCCCTGCTCTTTTTCTCCTTCCTTTATTCAAAATCTGAAGACACTTTAACAAAATTATTAACAAACCTCTTGAGCTTCTCAAATTATTCAAGAGGTTAAAGCAAAAACAAAATTAACTAAAGAGAAGGGCTAAGAAAAATTGGGTTGCCTCCCAATAAGCGCTTCTTTAACGTCACTAGCTTGACTCATTAAGAAGCATCCACCTGGATCCCATAACCTGTGGTATAAGGACCAAGGGATGTTAACTCTGTGAGATCTTTCACCTGGATCCCACGGTTTGCAGCAAAAATGTGGAAGTGAGCGCTCGAAATTCATGCTGACTTCTTCAAATGGGAAGTGCTTTTCAATTCCTCTCGGGTCAAAGATGACCCCTTTATCAATAAAATCTTCCCAATAAAAATGGGGTTCAACCTCAGGCAGAGGCATGAACTCCATTGTTGACTGCTTTAAAGTGTGAGGTGGCAAACAATTCGAGAGGATCATTGGTGCTGTTCTGGCTTCTGTACAATCTTCATTCTCAGCATTGCCAAATCCATCACCTTCCAAATATGCAGAAATCTCCGCACAAACCACACAAGTGTTTCTCCCATCACAGTCCACACATGCATGGGAACCAATAGCATCATCTAATTCCCAAAGTTTTTCATCATCTCCAAGCATGGTGAAATAGATGTCCTCCAATTGCCTCTTCCTTTCAGGCTCCTTAGTCAAGGGTTCAATGGGGAATGGTGCAACTATGTTCTCCAAAACAGGGTCTTCACTTCTTGACTCGGTTGCTCCCACTTCTTCTTCTTCCTCCTCATCCATCATTGCATCATCTTCATCATCATCCATCAAGTTCCCATATGGCATTTCGGATAGAAGGTTAGAGAGTTCCTCAATACGTATCCCGAGACTTCGAATGGCATCTTCTTGATTCTTTAATTCTTCCATTGTTGTTGCCATGAAGTTCTCCAAAATAGCCTCTAAGTGAGGTTGACTATCCGGGATAGGTTGCTCAACCTCGACTGGGAATGCGGATTTGAAGTTCTCCCAAGCAACTTCCAATGGGGATGGCTCATCATACCAAGGTGTGGAAGATTCCCAATGTTCCTCTTGCTCAATCCAAGTATTGTTTGGAGGGTTCCCCCACCATGGAGTGTAAGTGTTGGGATATTGATTTCCCCATTCAGAACAACCTACCATTGGTGGAGGAGAGATTTGTGCCCTTGACAGCTCATTACTCACTTGTTGGATGTTTACGGCTAATTGCAAAAGATATCTACCCGCACCGCAACTCGGTTATCTCACTTTCTCGCATCGATGGTTGATACCAATTGTAGTCCATGATCCTGTCTAATCAATTTTTCACCTCACTGCACAATTAAGCCCAAGATCAAATAAACACAAAAACAAATATATACAAAACTAACAAAAGAAAGATATCAAATATATACAGAAAAAAATAAAATAAAAAATGTCTAAACTAGTTGTCTCATTTGTTACTACTGATATTGACAAAACCAATCCCCGGCAACGGTGCCAAAAACTTGATGCGTGATTTTTAGAATATAAATAAAGGCAAGTGCACCTCGTCGCAATCAAGTAATACGGTGGTGAGACCGGTTATCGTATCCACAGGGATTGGTTGTCAATTACCAGTTCACAAACTTAACAACTATCTAGACTAAACTATAATATGAGAGATTAAACAGAAAATAAAGAAAGCAAAACAATGTTTTTGGTCTTTTGGGAATTTTATCGAACACTTGGAAGGCAAACAGAGATGTGGCTAAGATTGTTAGGGTTAGACTACACTAATCCTCCCGTAATTGCAATGAACTGGTTATCAACACAAGTCCTAATTCAATTATGCCAATCAAGCCTTTTCTAAAGTACTCAAGCCTAATTCCTTAGGTGCATTGAGCCTAAAACCCCAAATTAAACCCTAATTCTTTAGGTAGATTAACCTGTGATTTTGCATTAAGTCAAGACTTATAAGATTGCAAGCATTCAACACCTATTCCTAGATTCTTGAACTACTTGGCATATGATTCATGAGCATGCCTTAATACCAACCTTCCAGTCATCTATCAAAGCAACATATCATTCATATGGGTAGCTAATCCAAGGAAAGCATTAAGCACAGAATCACATTCTCATAAAGAAATATAGACTTGCATTAAAACACCAATTCAAATACAACAAGTTCAAAAAAGCTACATCTAACCCCAACAATGGGGATTTAACTACTCATGATAAAAGGAAATACAAAACAGAATGAGAAAAGGGATGGAAAACACTCATAGACAAGCCTCCTCCATCTTCTCCCCATCCAAGAGCAGAGAAAACACCCCCCTTTTTGGGTAGAAACCCTCTCCAGCCCTTGACCTCGGCCGCCTCCAAGTGCAGATCCCTAATCTGCTTCAAAGTGCGGAGGTTTATTTATAGGTCCGTCGCCGTCACGGCCGTGATGTCTATCACGGCCAGGCCGTGACGCTCTGCCCAAGGCGTGTCTTCAAGTTTTTAACTCTCGCGAGGCGAGAGAAGTGTTCGCGACGCGAGCCTTCATTTTCCGGTTGGTCACGGCCGTGATGTGCATCACGGCTAGGCCGTGATGATCTCGACTTTTGCCTTCTTCTCGCTTGATCACGGTAGTGATGGTCATCACGGCCAGCCGTGATAGGCTCTGTTTGGCTATATTCTTCACTTTTCTAGCTCTTTTTCATCCAAGCTCCACCAAGGCTGATTTCTGGGCATTTTTCCACTAAATCCCGCAAAACAACACACGAAACCACCTCATCCGTTCCAAAGGAAAACTATACAAAATCAACACTAATTTGGCCTAACTATATGCAAATGCATGCAGAAATGTACATGAAAAATGAGGTGAAATCACACTCATCAAATCACCCCAAGCTTAAGACTTTGCTTGTCCTCAAGCAAAAACTAAGGCCAGAAGAGATAAACAGTCAAAGCATGGATAGTGAAACAAGAACCCGAGTAAATGATCCAAGCAATAGGCAATTCAAACAATTCAGCAAGAGACAATCAATTCAAGTCCAATTAGGGGCTTAAGTTTCCTAGACTCACATTCTCACTGATTCGGGCACTCTTGCTCACTTGAAGCTCACCCCAAGCTTGTTTATTTGCTTGGCTCTCTTTCTTGCCTCACTCACTCAAGTGTTCAAGTATATATAACAATTCGCTCCATTTTCCTCAAGGAATGATTCCTACCATATGCTTGACTATCAACCAAATCTCCACTTTATTAATGAAAACACCTAAGAATCAAGAGGTCTTTATTTGGTTGTAACGTGGCCATGGGATTAATCTTTAGGTGGGGATAACAAGAAAGTGATATTTCAAAAGGCTAAACCAAGTATCAAACATTTCAACACAAGACACCTTCTAAAATACCTTCTTGGGTTTTCAATCCATTTTTCCACCTTTCTTTTCTTTCTTTTTCTTTTATTTCTCACTTCTCTTTTTGTCATCCCCTTCTCTATTCATTTTTTTTTTTGGAGAAGGGGCGATTTTTCAACTCAAAAGAATTATTTTTTTTTTATTCTTATCCCAAACTTTCAACTACCTTTTTCACCCTTTTTGTAATACTTTAGAAGGTCCCTTGTCAAACATATTTATCAAAACATTTCAGGGTACCAAGAAAAGCATTTTATTCATTCAGGCTCAAAATTGGGCAACTAAGGGTAGCATTTACACATTCAAAGCTCAGAAGGCCCGAAAAATACCTATTGCCTCAATCATTTTCAAAAATGTTTCCAAAAAATTTTAAGCTTTAAAATGGTTTCAAGTCAAGTTCTAGAGAAATCAAACCAAGAGGAACAACACTCAACACAGAGAATGGGGGTAGATTTAGTGAGTACCCCCTAATGGCTCAAAAGCTCACATTTATCAGTTCAAGAAACAGTGAAAAATACAAGTCTATAGAACATATGCTAATCATCAACTATCCAAGATCATCTCAAGCATAATCATTTGCAGCCATATCACAAGAATAAACAGAATTGGGTTCAAGAATTCACTATCACAAAAAAATTGGCACTTAGCTCTCACAATCATAAGCTCAATCTAGCGAGGTAACCGAATCATGCGATCATGCAAACTTAAGCCTATATGAATGCAATATTTACAATGCAAGCAAAAAGATTACCCCTACCCCAAGCTTAAAGATTTACATTGTCCCCAATGTAAACAATCAAGTTGGAGAGAGGAGAAGAAGAATAAAATAAAGCAAAAATTGGAACGGCTTACCGAGGTGGTAGCGGGTGTTGGCTCACATGCTTTATGGCTTTGTTTCTCCCTGCTCTTTTTCTCCTTCCTTTATTCAAAATCTGAAGACACTTTAACAAAATTATTAACAAACCTCTTGAGCTTCTCAAATTATTCAAGAGGTTAAAGCAAAAACAAAATTAACTAAAGAGAAGGGCTAAGAAAAATTGGGTTGCCTCCCAATAAGCGCTTCTTTAACGTCACTAGCTTGACTCATTAAGAAGCATCCACCTTGATCCCATAACCTGTGGTATAAGGACCAAGGGATGTTAACTCTGTGAGATCTTTCACCTGGATCCCACGGTTTGCAGCAAAAATGTGGAAGTGAGCGCTCGAAATTCATGCTGACTTCTTCAAATGGGAAGTGCTTTTCAATTCCTCTCGGGTCAAAGATGACCCCTTTATCAATAAAATCTTCCCAATAAAAATGGGGTTCAACCTCAGGCAGAGGCATGAACTCCATTGTTGACTGCTTTAAAGTGTGAGGTGGCAAACAATTCGAGAGGATCATTGGTGCTGTTCGCTTCCGACAATCTTCATTCTCGGCATTGCCAAATCCATCACCTTCCAAATATGCAGAAATCTCCGCACAAACCACACAAGTGTTTCTCCCATCACAGTCCACACATGCATGGGAACCAATAGCATCATCTAATTCCCAAAGTTTTTCATCATCTCCAAGCATGGTGAAATAGATGTCCTCCAATTGCCTCTTCCTTTCGGGCTCCTTAGTCAAGGGTTCAATGGGGAATGGTGCAACTATGTTCTCCAAAACAGGGTCTTCACTTCTTGACTCGGTTGCTCCCACTTCTTCTTCTTCCTCCTCATCCATCATTGCATCATCTTCATCATCATCCATCAAGTTCCCATATGGCATTTCGGATAGAAGGTTAGAGAGTTCCTCAATACGTATCCCGAGACTTCGAATGGCATCTTCTTGATTCTTTAATTCTTCCATTGTTGTTGCCATGAAGTTCTCCAAAATAGCCTCTAAGTGAGGTTGACTATCCGGGATAGGTTGCTCAACCTCGACTGGGAATGCGGATTTGAAGTTCTCCCAAGCAACTTCCAATGGGGATGGCTCATCATACCAAGGTGTGGAAGATTCCCAATGTTCCTCTTGCTCAATCCAAGTATTGTTTGGAGGGTTCCCCCACCATGGAGTGTAAGTGTTGGGATATTGATTTCCACATTCAGAACAACCTACCATTGGTGGAGGAGAGATTTGTGCCCTTGACAGCTCAGTAGTCACTTGTTGGATGTTTACGGCTAATTGCAGCATATCTACCGCGGTTCGCAACTCGGTTATCTCACTTTCTCGCATCGGATGGTTGATACCAATTGTAGTCCATGATCCTGTCTAATCAATTTTTCACCTCACAGGACAATTAAGCCCAAGATCAAATAAACACAAAAACAAATATATACAAAACTAACAAAAGAAAGATATCAAATATATACAGAAAAAAATAAAATAAAAAATGTCTAAACTAGTTGTCTCATTTGTTACTACCGATATTGACAAAACCAATCCCTAAACTACGGTGCCAAAAACTTGATGCGTGATTTTTAGAATATAAATAAAGGCAAGTGCACCTCGTCGCAATCAAGTAATACGGTGGTGAGACCCGGTTATCGTATCCACGAGGATTGGTTGTCAATTACCAGTTCACAAACTTAACAACTATCTAGACTAAACTATAATATGAGAGATTAAACAGAAAATAAAGAAAGCAAAACAATGTTTTTGGTCTTTTGGGAATTTTATCGAACACTTGGAAGGCAAACAGAGATGTGGCTAAGATTGTTAGGGTTAGACTACACTAATCCTCCCGTAATTGCAATGAACTGGTTATCAACACAAGTCCTAATTCAATTATGCCAATCAAGCCTTTTCTAAAGTACTCAAGCCTAATTCCTTAGGTGCATTGAGCCTAAAACCCCAAATTAAACCCTAATTCTTTAGGTAGATTAACCTGTGATTTTGCATTAAGTCAAGACTTATAAGATTGCAAGCATTCAACACCTATTCCTAGATTCTTGAACTACTTGGCATATGATTCATGAGCATGCCTTAATACCAACCTTCCAGTCATCTATCAAAGCAACATATCATTCCTATGGGTAGCTAATCCAAGGAAAGCATTAAGCACAGAATCACATTCTCATAAAGAAATATAGACTTGCATTAAAACACCAATTCAAATACAACAAGTTCAAAAAAGCTACATCTAACCCCAACAATGGGGATTTAACTACTCATGATAAAAGGAAATACAAAACAGAATGAGAAAAGGGATGGAAAACACTCATAGACAAGCCTCCTCCATCTTCTCCCCATCCAAGAGCAGAGAAAACACCCCCCTTTTTGGGTAGAAACCCTCTCCAGCCCTTGACCACCGCCTCCAAGTGCAGATCCCTAATTCTGTTCGGTGCAGGTTTATTTATAGGTCCGTCGCGCCGTCACGGCCGTGATGTCTATCACGGCCAGGCCGTGACGCTTTTCCTCTCAAGGCGTGTCTTCAAGTTTTTAACTCTCGCGAGGCGAGAGAAGTGTTCGCGACGCGAGCCTTCATTTTCCCGGTTGGTCACGGCCGTGATGTCATCACGGCTAGGCCGTGACAGTCTCTGACTTTTGCCTTCTTCTCTGCTTGATCACGGCCGTGATGGTCATCACGGCCAGGCCGTGATAGGCTCTGTTTGGCTATATTCTTCACTTTTCTAGCTCTTTTTCATCCAAGCTCCACCAAGGCTGATTTCTGGGCATTTTTCCACTAAATCCTGCAAAACAACACACAGAAACCACCTCATCCGTTCCAAAGGAAAACTATACAAAATCAACACTAATTTGGCCTAACTATATGCAAATGCATGCAGAAATGTACATGAAAAATGAGGTGAAATCACACTCATCAAATACCAAACAAGTTGCATTAGTACCATAAGTTTGAGGTACAACCATCATACTAGAATATTGTTCAAAAATGCCAAACAAGTTGCATGATAATTAAACTAGATAAATCCAGACATCTGGTTTCTAATGGTGTCTCTGACTTGTTCCATTTGCCTAACACTTTGTTGGCTTGGTTCCTCCCATGTGACTTCTTCAGGTGTAGTTTCATGTACATCCATATTATACTCTAATTCAACGTTCTCATCAAATAAAAGAAATTCTTCATCACCTATGTCATTCCTTCTTATGAAGTTGTGCAAAGCCATACACGCAACAATTATGTGAGTCGCAATTTTCAATGGGAAAGGAGGCATGTTGTCTAGTATCTTCCATCTAGCTTTGCAACACCCAAATAATCGTTCGACCGTGCTTCGGAGGCTATAATGTAAATAATTGAACACTTCATTTCTTCCTCTAGCTTTCGGCCCTATTCTAAAATGAGGGAGATGATACATAGTGGTTTTGTACGATCCCAAGTAGCCCATAAAGTTAGGATAACCAGCATCAATAAGATAATATTTACCAGTAAATAAAGTATACAATAATTTAATATGTATTCATAATGGTGAAAACATTTAAAAAAAGTATATACAATTCATGAACCTGTAGGAGGATGCGGAAAATGCAACTCAGGCTTGCATAAAGCTTCCATAAAGATTCTAGTATCATGTGTTGAACCCTCCCATCCTGCTAGCACAAAAGTGAAGCACATATTGAAATCACAAGCAACCATTACATTAGTTGTTGTATACCCTTTTTCTGCAAGTGTACGGAATTTGATTTTCAGTAGGGACTATAAGCTTCACATGAGTGCCATCTATAGCACCAATGCAATTCTTAAAGTAAGGATAATATCGATCATCATTGCTAATATGATGAGGAATGTCTCTAAAGGTTGGGTCAACAGGCTTTACAATATCCCTGAAAAGTGCAAGTACCGCATTCAGGACACGACGGGATTGTCTGGAAATAGTCTCTCCATAATGTTGAAATCTCTCCTCCGCATTACGATTTGAACCTGGCTGTCCTAACACATAAGAAAAGACCAACTTGTTCATGAATACCCATGCCCCTTGTTGGTTTTAGACCATAATTCTGCATTGTTGATAACAACGTTTTTTCTCATCCTGAATTGTTGATAACAACGAACCCCATGGCCATTGATCATCTCTTGGACCCATTCATGACCTGTCAATGCAGAAGTCTTACATGGTCTCTTTTCCACATGATTCAAGAACCACCGTGCAACATGAATTACCATCGACAACAATACCTTTCTTTTCTTCCTACTTTGTGATAAATGACTATTATCACATGAATCATCATTATCTAACCCAGAATCAGTATCATTTGTACTAGTAGTAGACATCCTGTGCAATTTCCAAATAAAAAGATAACATCATAATCATAAAAAGAAATGCATATAAACGACGAACAACATTCAATAATACCATAAGTCAATTTTACACGCCTAAGTTCACCTAGCAACACATAACAAATCCAAAACAAATAAAAATAAAACAAGTCTAGGCCTCAAATAAAGAAATTAAAAAGATCGGAAAACAACTAAAAAGTCAAAGCTAGTACATAATTGATAAATCAAATACGAGCGACATCAGCCAAAGTGTGGCTCTTGATCCAATTAAGCTGAAGGACGGGGTCATTCATTAGAACAAAGACCTCCCTATTTGACTTGCGGTTCATCAGTCTAATACCTATTAGATGAGTCTCCCCGCCATACTCCAACCCCGACAATTGTTTAAGCATATCCATGCATTCAGCAAGTATAGGAACATTGCTAACATTGGCACTAGTAGCAGAATTTTCAGTGTTCAAACTCTCAATTATGCGATCGAATTACTCACACATTCGGTGCCCGACACTACCTCTCTTGTTATCCCTCCCACCCCTTTTCCTCTTGGACCTTTGACTAGAAGGACTTGGATCGATTGTGAGGTCTTCAATCCCCTCATATTCTTCCTCAACACCACGCTCCTCAGCCATTGGTGCATACCTTTCATTACTATTTTTTCTTGCTTCTTCCTCTGGGTCTTGAGATGGTGCATATGCACCGGTACCAGTAGCCACAGTATCCTTAAAAAGGATCTCCATTTCATTCAAATTTCTTAGACCTTCCTTTCTGAACTTTGCAAACTCGGGATAAACCTAAAATAAAAGTATTTCAAATCAGTAAATACTTTAAACATCAGATAAATAAATATATAATTATATCAAGGATATTAAATTACCTTAATCCTTTCATCCCACCAAGAATCATTACTATTTTTTCTTGCTTCTTCCTCTGGGTCTTGAGATGGTGCATATGCACCGGTACCAGTAGCCACAGTATCCTTAAAAAGGATCTCCATTTCATTCAAATTTCTTAGACCTTCCTTTCTGAACTTTGCAAACTCGGGATAAACCTAAAATAAAAGTATTTCAAATCAGTAAATACTTTAAACATCAGATAAATAAATATATAATTATATCAAGGATATCAAATTACCTTAATCCTTTCATCCCACCAAGAATCAATAGCAGCAATTGTCCGTTTACTATGATCCATTCCAAGACCAGTCTCACATGTTGAGTTTTTCCCATGTCTGCCACTCTTTTCTCAAAATATCCCATTTATTTTTCATTTGCTTTTGCTCATAACATAACCCTGTTTGTTCATTAAAACTCTTGATCAAGTTTGCCCACCCTGCTTTGTTAAAGTGAGTGTGTGGCCTATTCACAGCTCGTACTTATTCAATACAACACTTAAGAAATATTTCATTATTTTTTTCATTACAATATGCCTTGGGTCGTTTTCCATTACCACTACCATTTCCATTCCCTTCAACTGGGTTTGAAGACATCTTAGAGGCAATTCTAACACAATATAAATACACAGCATTAATTAAAATTACAGCAGCACAGAGTCAGTAACAAACGCCCCCCCAAAACATAAAACATCAAAACATCATCTAACAACATAAATCAGTTTTGTTAAACCAACAGCAAAATATCAACAACAACACATCAACAGCAAAACACCTACTGAAAATATTCTAATTACAAGATTATCTTAATTAAATACTCTTTTGACAGAGAGTTCAGCAAAACAGCTACTGAATATACTTGCTTGAAGAGAAAGCAAAATTCAGACTAATTATTTCATTGTTGTTTTAACTATCAAGTCTCGACAAACCAATGAACATGTGTTATTAGAGTAGCAGATCCTGAGAAGACAAAAACATGCCTAAACAAATCAAACACAGCAGCGTGGAACAGAGAGTTGGCTGAACTGAAGTAATACCAATTATCAATCCCCAACTTTATGCAGATCAACAAGGGCAAAATTTAAGTGTACAAATACAAGGGCAAAATCAATAGTGTATTCTTTTTGGAGTAAAGCACAAAAACATATCTCGCAGGGAAAGGGAGAGAAGGGAAAGGAAGAGGGAAAGAGAGATACCTTCGTGGATGGCGGTGTGCGATGGATCTCGCCTGCGGCGCTAGGCGGAAGGCGGAGCGCGATGGGGCGGAGGCGGCGTTTGCTCGCTCTATGTCGCACTGCTTAACAAAGAAGAAGGGTCATGTTGGACTCTCTTCTCTGATCGAAGGAGAATAGAAGAAATAAGGAAGAAAAAAGAAAGAAAAAGGAAGAATGGGAGGAGGCAGGACTCGAAGAGTGAAAAACGCACTCCTTTACTCCGCATAAGAGCTTTCGTAAATTTCCATAAGCTTGTTTCAGCAACTTATGAAAATAAGTCAAAATCTCCTTATGGGATGATATAAGTTCTTTTCATAAGTTCTGCCAAACATACTATATAAGAGCTTATGAAATAAGATAAGTCAAAAGAAACTTAAACAAACTCTTCCAAACACCACCTGAGTCCAACAATAGGACCAGTTATTACAGAATAGTTGCATACCATATAACTAGTACTCCAAAAAATCTATACTGCCACGTCCATTCTTTTAATTTTTATAATAACCACGTTAAGCATTACTTAATTGGTGGTCATAGTAATTTCATGGTTTAAAAAAAAAAAAAAGTAATTTCTCGTACAGCATATATTTTAGAAATAAATAACATGACTCTTCTTTATAACAAGTAGGCAAGTAGCTAATTGAAATAAAATAAAATTAATTAATACTTTCTATTAATGCAATTGAAATGATATTTGCACATCCTTTTATTATAATTCATATGGAATAAATCATATTGAACCTACTGATGTGTCGAAGAAAATGTAAAAAAATATATATTGCTAACACTGTTCAATTATAGAATATATGCTATTCTATCTTGTTATTTTTTTCCACATTTCAAATAAGAGACAAAAACATTAAAGAAAAATACTAACAACACACTCTTTTAAACATCATTTTTATCATATTTATTATTAGGTGAATTTCATGATCGACTTACTATCTTAACACAAAAACACAAATCTTACATTGAAAAAGATTAATAATATTTTAAAAATTCAGATAAGTCGTTGTAAATATAATAAATACTAGCATTTATTTAATTATTGTGACATTTTTATCTATAATGGTATAAAATTCAAAATAATAATAATAATAAAATTGTAAAATACAATTAGTAGGATCAAAAAGTGTCCAAAAAAAAATCTGTGAAGCCTCCAATACGAATGCGTGTTCGTTCGAGGCAAACACAACCACTGTGTTGAAGTGCCTCTGCATCATTGTTAAAGAAGCCTAATAAATCCGAAAAGGCTGATCATAAAGAGCAATTCCACAATACCGAAAAGATTTATAGGATTCAATTAGTATAGAAAAAGGCAGAAAGACACTGTCATAAGCAATGCACATAGAAAAAAATCAAATTAAAATCTACAAAAAATTTAGAGGTTATTATATCAGAAATTAAGAACAGAGAATATAGGGTTCTGTTAAATAGTATATTTCAAGGGAGGTTATTAGTGTATTCCTATAAAAATATTCAAAAAATGAAACTTCACTAGAATGGCTACGGTACTACTATGTACGATATAATCAGAAAGGGCCGGCAAATATACCAAACTTATTCCATCACAATGTAGACATTATCTTGATTTTCAAATGCATCATAGATATGTACCATATTGTTATCTCCAGTCAAAGTTTGCAATATTATAATCGCCCATATTTCATCTTCTATTGCAATTGTTGCATTATCTGGTAACAAAAGGGTGAAAATAAAAGCATAATTTCTTTTTTTGGTGCATTGGAGGAGAAACAGAAAGAAAAAACAAACAAAGAGCAGAAAGAAACAGAAAGACCTAACCAAGAAGGTAAGCTACCCCCATGCAATCAGCAAGAAGCAAAGGCTTTAAACTGGGAGGTGGAGAGGACCAATGAGAGAGCACCCATCTTAGTCATGTAGTCTGCACAAGTATTCCCCTAGCGAAGGGTATGACAAATCTGAACATCCCACTGCAGAGATAATAATCGCCTAATATCCAAAACAATGCCCGCATATAAATGAAATGACGAGGATCTTGTTGCACCAAATGAATTCGCATCCATGGAATCGGATTCACAAATAACTTTCTTAAACCCTGCATCCCATAGAATCTGAAGGCCCTGCTGCAAAGCTGTTAGGTCAGCTAACAGGCTAGTACCATGCCCAATGAACCCACAAATGCCAGCTGTTCCAGGATTGCCTTGAACACTACCATCCACGTTTAGCTTAATATAATCCGAAGGAGGAATATGTCAGCTAACGAGATGAGCAATATCGTTTCTGCTACTGTTGGAGCTTAACAGGTCACAGTTTGAAAGAGCATCCATCTGAATTTTATGGATAACCACAGCATCTCCCATCACCTTCTGATCTATGACATGCAAATTATGTGTTCGCCAAATCCCTGCGAGAATAAGGCAGCTCCTAGCACCAGTTGAATAAGACTTGATCCACCTCTTAATCTCCATATTAAAGAAGGTTGCATCATGATGAAACCCCAACCTTTGCCAGAGTCTTTTCGATTGGGAGCAGTCTCTGATTTAAATAGTATTTAAAAAAAGTAATTAGATGCAAGTAAGATAAAATGGTACAACATATGCCAAAACTGGAATGGATAAGTCCAGGATAACAATAATTTTATACATAAAAACAATATTATGATTGACAGTTTTTAAACTTTTAAATGATATCGGAGCAGATTATCATAGTCAGATAGTCTAACTTTTCCATTCAGTTTTATTTTCATCATTAACATCACTGGACATACTTGGTAGTCAGTACAAGAATTTCCATTTGCTGTGAACTAATTTTAAATATGTCCAAGAAATAAAACACTATTCTGTGAAGACTTTTTTGCCTCGATAAGAAATCACCAGACAATAAAAACATCCACTGGGAATACTAATCTAAGGTTTAGCAGTTATATAAGCATTATAAGTAAATCAAGTGTCCATTTTCGGTTGCAAAATCTGATCGAACATCCAGATTTTCCCTCACAATTGCAAGCAACTGGCCTCATTGTGTGGTGTGTGTGCATGTGTACATGTGACAGTGGGAGTTATAAAAGGAACAACAGAGAAGAGAAAGACAGGATTGACCAATTTAGCTTTAAACTTTAGAGAATGACCTTTACCATGATTTGCTGATTCTTAAGCACGTCCCTCAGCCAAGCAATTATACAATACAACCATAATGCCTGCTGCCCTATGCCCACATCTTACCCTACCCCCTGTAGGTTATGAACCAAAATAAAAATCCAAAAACAAACAATTGGAAGCATCTAATTGCAGTAGCTTTGCAAGCATGGTAAGAATCAAATTTTATAATTCAAGTGCTATAATAAATTGTGGATTATGTCGAGAGAATACTTTCTAGACTTCAGCAGCACTCACTCAAAATTTATCAAAATTCATAAAACACAATTCCCAGAGGCTTCAAAGTAAATTATCACCTATAAGCTATGAAACACGGACACCTCTTCGAAGTGCCGTGTCACGTGTCGGACACACCTCGGACACCGACACTTCTCGAACACGCCTTGGACACGTGTTAGCAGTGTTATTCGAATAGCGGCCATGGCGACGCCATGGCAGAAAGCAGTGGCGGGTTTCGAGGGAAACGCCATACGGAGGCGGTGGCGTGACGGATTTCACGTGGCGGAAAATGGCGGCCGCATGGTGGCTGGCGCCAATGGCGGAGGCGCCTGCCATGGCGGAAAAAACGGGTTTTTTTTGGGTTTTTTGAGGAAAAAACCCTAAATCAGCCTCCTGGGTTGCTTGGGTTGTGTGACCCGACCCGAAACTTGGGCCCAAAATGGGCAAAACCCTAAAAACATATCTAACTTCCCACTTCTCATGTTCGTATATTGACCTGAACCTCTTCTCTTCTCCCATTTCATCCTTTCTTCTCCAACCACCCACTCTCCGGCGACCACCATCCGATGATCACTGACCTCCGGCGATCACTGTCCTCCGACGACCACCCTCTGACCGGTGACCAGCGACAAGCCTCTTCTCTTCTCCTTTTTCAGTCCGAAAATGACTTCCAAACTATTAGGTAACCAAGAAATTGATTATGTTGGGGTTGAGGAAGAGGATTAGTTTTGTGTTTGTGATGTTGTTTTTATTATTTTGTTATTTGAATTTTGAAGTTATCGAAAATAGCAGCATTCAAGGCTTAGGATTCATGTATCTTGGTTTCATTCATTCATGTACTTAGGATGCTTAGGGTGATGCACTAGAATTTATTTCTCTTGTAATCATAACACTTGAGCACATTCAAAAAAACTTAGTATTTATATACACTCCATAATCAATTACATGTTATGATTACAAGAGAAATAAATTCTAGTGCATCACCCTAAGCATCCTAAGTACATGAATGAATTAAATCAAGATACATGAATCTTAAGCCTTAAATGTTGCTATTTCCAACAGAAGTCTTGAACTTGGTGGTAATCAACCTTGTTAGTAGTCTATGATAGGTGAATATGAGACTTATATGATATTTTCTATCAATTTAGTTTATGGTTCTTGATATATGTTGTTAGTATTTTGGATTTTATATTTATTTTTTGCAATTTTTGTTATATATATATTCGCCATATGGCCGCATCGCCATCCGCTATAATGTATGGCGGATTTTTGGCCGGCCGCCATAGGACGCCATCCGCCATCGATAACACTGCGTGTCAGACACCCCTCTGTGGTGTCACAATTAAAAAATATTTTTTTCCGGCTCGAACAACTCTCAGACAATTCTTGGGCATGATTTGGATACTTCTCGGACACTCCTATCATCAAATTATTTTTTTAAAAAAAAGTCAACTTAGCATTTTGAGATCATGGGTCACCATTCCTAAATATTTTTGAAACAAATATTTTCTAAAAAGGTCATGGGTCACCAACCCCAAATTAGATCTTTTACTTTTTGAGACATAAAGCAAAATGATGCCTCTTAGTATTTTTTGTGAAGCTCATTACCATAAGACCTAACTAGTTGTTTTATAAAACATGATTCTTCTTCTTATCTTGAAATTATTTTTGTAAGAATTGCATTGTGAAACGGCTCTTAGTGTTCTTTTTGTCAGTCTCATTATGAAAATTGTCAAGCTTAACAACTTTGTTTTTAGAAGGTGAATATATATATATATATATATATATATATATATATATAAGCGGTGTCCCAGTGTCCTATGTTTTGGACATTAGCCACTTCGTGGTGTCCATGTCGTGTCGTGTCGCGATGTCGTGTCAGAGTCAGTGCTTCATAGGCTATAAGCAGAACTTGTGATTTAAAACTCACACTATAAAAAACAACTAAAGAAAACCATGTCTACTTATGATTGGAACTTGGAAGCTCCTATTATTATCATCTTTCACATCAGGACTTCTGATTTATAACACACATTCTGAAAAAACACAAAGAAACCAATGTCTATTTATGATTGAAAGCAAGATAATCATACTTTATAATTAAAAAATTTCAAAAAAGTAAGGTCACAATTTGTATGTTTGAATGATGTTTGAAGGAATGGGAAAGGGAATGAGCAATATTCTAAAAACCAAAGCCGACCAGCCACTTTGAGTGATTCCACCATGAATCAGTGCTATGACTGGTCAAGCACACAAAACCAGAACACCACAAGCCAGCCTTAGAGCTGTTAAACTGGCATTAAACCAAGTGAACCGGTTAACCAGTCACGGTTGAGGTAGTTGACCAGTTCAAGCCTTGACATACAAAATTCACCAAATGTGGAGACAATGAGACTTGAATTGCGTCCTTTCAATTTGGGAATATGCACTCAACCACTAAGCTATTCCCTCCATCCCATTTTATCAGTCCTTTTAAGGTTTTTGCACAAGGATTTAAGATACTATTAAATAGCTTCAATCAGAGGTGGGAAGGGGCCTTTGGATGCCACGTCACCCCTCAGCCCAAGGTGAGTGATATATATATATATATATATATATATATATATATATGACCCCCGTAATATTACATACTATTAAGCCCACTCAATGAGGTGATCCTACTTATGCTCTTAAATAAAATGTAAAATTTAAAATATTTATAGAAAAACATATAAGTCATATAAGTATTTAGTTTTTAATCTATTATATATATTTACTTTGCTCAAATAAATTACTTTTTTTGGTATATACTCTAAGAAATGATGGATATTAAATTAAATGTGTATCTATTATATGAAAAATAATTTGTTTTATTATATTATTGTTTCTTTGTTTTGAGTCATTTTGCTTAACAATTTCTCAACCAATATCACGTCATTTACTTTGTATGTCGTAATTTGACAAACTTATATTCAGTCTAATAATCAAACATGTTTGTCTAAACGATATTTTTGTCATATTTATTCACAACAATTATTATAATAATTCATATTTTCAAGTTAAGTGGGTGATTAAGTGGCAAAAAAGTCCACGTCTGTTTATAATAGGAGCAGCACCACAAGGACCAAGGTACTGTAGGTAGGTTTTGTCCTATTATAAATTATCTAATTTCAACATTTTTACATATACACTCTTCTAATCATAAGTATAAAAATAACTACAAATAATAAACTCCCACAATTTATGTGTACAAAAAAATATTGAAATTAAGGCCAAAAAAACCAGGTGTTTGGAATTCATAAAGAAATTGGAAATAAATACCTGACAAATAAACCTAGTTAGGAATTGATAAAGGAGATAGATGTGCAAGATGATTTACCTGGCCATAAAGGTGCTCTTTGTCTTTGATAATTGAGGAGCTCCAGAAAAAGAAATAATAAACAACTTTCCAAACAAGGGTGAATCTCATTTCAACATTGCAAGTCTCCAAGCCCAATCAAGCTAGATTTAGCAAGAAGGGAGAGTTCGAATTTCAAAGTAACATGGTTCAGCGCATAAAACAAAAGATATTAGGTACTTGCTGGAGCATATGAATACTTTCCACCATCAGGTAGTAGACCATCCTTGGCCATTTCAGTTAGCATGTTTAAAACAGCATCCATGTTACCTTCTTTGAAGTTAATTTCAATAAGTACTTTTGCTAGCTCAGCATCATTGAGCCTACAGCTCCTCAACATGTTCTGCATTACCTGACTCAACTCATCATTCATCCCTTCTCTGGACAAAGCTTTAATGAGAGCAATTACAGTCACAGTATGAGAAACAAAACCACAATGCATCATCTCCTTGTACAGATTATATGCCTTTTGAACATTTCCATATCTACAATGTCCATGTATTAGTAAATTATAAACAGCTCCATTAGGCTTATAATTCCTTAGAAGCATTGTTTTAAATACTCGATCTGCTTCATTCATTAAACCCCTCATGCAGAATCCTTTGACCAGAGCTACCACACTCTTAAATTCATTATTACTGCAGTTTTCTATCAGAGTATTGTATGTCGCATCATTTGGTATAGACTCCTCATAAAACAACTTCAGAAGTAGCTTCTTTGCTTCTCTTGTCCTAGCTTTTTTATTTAGTCCATTAATAAGTACACTATAGGTGACATCATCAGGCCAAAACCCCTTCTGTATCATTTCATCATGCAAATGAAGAGCCTTACTTAATTCACCCTCTGCACAATAAGCATTTATCAAACTAGTATAGGTAAATTCATCAGGTGGGAGACCCCTGTGCAACATCTCTTGGAAGAGATCAAAAGCTTCCGCCAGTTTTTGCTGCTGACAGAGACCTTGTATAAGTGATGAATATGTAATGGCATCAGGCAATATACCCTTTTCAACCATCTCCAGCTTCATTTGGAATGCTTTTTCCAACTCTAGATGTCGGCAAAATCCAGATATAATAGTACTATAACTGACAACATCAGGGGACAACCCCCTCTCAACCATATCCCTAAAAACTCCTATGGCTTCTTCAATCCTCCCCAAAAAGCAATATCCATGGACAAGTGCATTGTAAGTTACAATTGATGGAGAGAATCCACTAACAATCATTTCACTCAAAACCTTATAAGCTTCATTCAGTAGCCCTTGCTGGCAGAACCCATCAATTATAGTTGTATAAGTTCTCTCATTTGGTCGCAGACCTCTAACACGCATCTGATCCAAAATCTCCATCGCGCGATTCAGATTCTTAGCCTTACACATACTATTGATTAATGTTGTATAAGTAACAACATTCGGAGATAACCCCTTCCTGGTCATCTCCACATGAAGAACAAGCGCCTCGTGGAAATTTCCCTCTTTACAGTACCCATTGACAAGCGTATTATAAGTCACTTCATCAGGAGCCAAACCTTTCCTATTCATCTCCTCCAACACCTCTCGTGTCTCACCCATCCTCCCTTCACGACACAATCCATTCAAAACCACATTATACGAAATCAAATTTGCCTCCACGCCCTTCGCCACCATTGCTCTCAACAACTCAAACGCATCCCCAACCCTCTTCACCTTGCAACACGCATCAATCAAAGTATTAAACGTAACCACATTCGGCAAACACCCATTCCTCTCCATCTCACGCATAACACAAAACCCCTTCTCCAAGTTCCCATCAACAACAAATCCACGAATCATAACATTATAAGTATACACATTCGGCGACACTCCATTTCGAACCATCTCTCCTAAAATACACTCTGCATCCTTAAGAGACCGTTTAAACCTCAAAATCGAATCGAGAATCGCATTATACGACAAAACACTAGGCATAAACCCATGACATTTAGCTAAATTAACAATGTTAATGGCCTTATCAATGAAACTGAGACGAGAGTAAGACTTTACCACCAAATCGAAAACCGCGGAGCTGGAATTACAGGAATGGTAGGAATCGTTGAGGCATTTAAAGACGACGGCGCCGTGGGTGTCGTCGGAGGTGTTGAGGGCGACATCATCGGCGAGGGTTTGGGCGGACTTGTAGAGTTTGAAGCGCGTGAGGATGTGGAGGGCGAGGCACTTGCAATGGAGCGTGAGGAAAGGGTGGGTGTGGGCCCAGTTGAGGAACTTGAGAGTGGTGGTTTGGTCCCATTGGGATTTGAGGAGAACGTAAGAGGCTGCTTCGGGGGTGAAGTGGGGAGAGAGAGATGGTAGGTTTTGAGGATGTCGTTTGATGTATAGGATTGCTTTGTCGCCCATGATGGTGTCGTCGGTTGAAGAACGGAGGGAGGAAAACCAACGATGGTTGTGGGGTTTGAGAAAAACCATTTTGGTTTCAATGTTCGACCACGCAACACAGTTAATCGGAAGCACATCTTACTGGAACAAAAACGTTATTTGAACAAAAGCGTTAATGAATGACTTTAAAATCGTAGGGTTTTTTTTTTGTTGTAAAAAAAAAAAATACGGTGAGGGGATGATCTCTCGTTTTAAACATAAGGAGATCCTCTTATAAAGTAATTTTCATTTACCTCGTCCTAATTACTTATTGAACTTGATTAATGGGTTTACTTGTACTATATGGGTATCTTGCTTTTTTTTTTAGCACGTTAATGTTATTATTTTTGTTAGTAGGTGGGATTTGAACTCTCAACCTCCTTATCACTCCACTTCTTTAACTCCACACCCCAACTACCTTGACTACCTTATAACTTCATATGGGATAACTTGTTAACTAACAACTTTGATTAATAACGTACAAAATATCTATATTTATATCTATATCTATATCTATATCTATATACTATATAAATCCCTCGAGATAATTATTTATCGATATTTATATCTATATCTATATATATCATATAAATCCCTTGAGGAAAGTTTTCATACAAATATTGGATGGCAGCTAATTATTTATCAGATTTATTTATAATAAAATAAAATATTTGAATTGATTTTAAATTATTTGTCTTCTATGGGCAATAAATGTTTAAAGCCCATTTGCTTCAATCAATCATGATAAAAATATTTTCAAAATATTTAAAAAGTAGTGACAATCTTTTTTGATTTCCCAAGGTATCATCCGTGCGTAACTGCAGATAATAATCTCTCGATATACTTGAATGTATTGAAGGGTTGACCTCTCCTAACCAGATTTTCTCCATACGCAATAGTCAGTGATCGAACCCCTAACCACTTGCTTAAGGGGTCCGAGCCAGTTACCACTCGGATCAACCATGTGTTGGTAAAGTAGTGGCAATCAGTCCGTAATTATGCAGAACTTTTTCCAAAGCTTAGGATTCAAATTTGAAATTATTATTTGTTACACATGATAATATTCCATGTGTTTTTAAGTCTGCACGGGAAACATGTTTTGGCTTATATATATATATATATATATATATATATATATATATATATATATATATATATATATATTAGAGAAACATTGTCATGAACATGTATACATCCGGGAAGTATGCTTTGTCTTGGATTGAATTTGTCGATATAGCTTCCTTATAATTGAGCACATATCAATTTTATGTTGTCATGAATGTACAACGCATATATAATTTCTTACGAACTAAAAAGTTGTTAATAATGTTGATGTTGTCTTTGTTTTCTTCGTAACAATTGTTAGTATACAAGATTTAGGATGTGTTTGGGAAAACAACTTAATTAAGAGCTTATCACATAAGACCTTATCGTATGAGAGCTTATGCCATAAGCGCTTAAAGAAAGAAAAAGAAAGAAGGGGGCATGAGAGGATTCGAATAGTGAAAAACACGGAGAGGGTGTTTAGTGCATAAGCTCTTATGATAATTCCATGTTTTCTCCCAGGTGACTTATGAAAATAAGTCAAAAACTCCTTATGGGATGACATAAGTTATTTTTATAAGCTCTGTCAAACACACTACATAAGAGCTTATGTCATCAGATAAATCAAAAGGAGCTTAAATAAACTCTTCTAAATATCACCTTAGTATAAACAAACTTATTAGTACATCATAGATTGTTTACTAACAGGTTGTTTTAAACATGCCTAAAAACGAAAGTGCTAGTTCCAATATATAATAATTGTCCTTCAATCACTTTAACATCTTTTCATTTTTTTTACCCGGTTCATTACTTCATTACTGCTCTACCTTCTCTCTGTCTTTTCCCTATCTCCCTCTCTCTCAATATTTTTTCCTTTCTCTCTCAGTCGAGACAGCCTGACGTGAGGAGACCGTCGCCACCGCCGAAGTGAAGAGACTGCCACTGCCGCTGATTTGAGGAGACCACCGCCAATCGTCTTCTCTACACATTGTGACTAGACAGCCATGAGAGCAGAAGACAAGGGTGGTGTAAGGAACTTCCTCCGTGATCCGTCGTCCGAGGCCATACTGGAGCACTGTCGTCGCCGATGTGCCTTTCTTCTGCTTTTGTGAGTGTTCTCGCTCCTTTTACCCTTCTTTTCACTTTTCCCCAAATTGATAATGAAACCCTAAAATCCAAACTTTCTTTCATTTGAAACCTTAACCCTCTTTGCATATTTTGAAGCTTGGGTTGTTGAATGTTTGTTTCTGTGAGGGGTATGTATTATTTTCTTTTGTTGAATATGTGCCATATGTGATATAGCTATAATCCATTTCATATTCCTTTATTATCTGAGTTGTGATTCCATGATATTATCAGGAATAGTTTAAGATATTATTTTTAATCACTCAATTGTATGCATCTATTCACTATACTCATTTGCTAGAGGGGACAAAAGTGATGTTACTTTGTTGATTCACGTTGTTTTTGGTGAATAAACAAAGAACTGTGATGATTCACATTTCCTCTTATTAAAAGCTTTGTATTTTTCTTTTATTATCTTAAGAAGACAAAAAATAAATAAATCTTATATTACTATTAATTACTATCCATATATATGATGTTTGTTGATTTCTTGAGGTCATTTGACAGGGGTATTCACCACTTAGATAGAAACTGTACAAGGAAAGGAGACAGTTTCAAGGAACCTAGACCCCAATTTTCTCACCAAGAAGCTTGCAAATAGATATGAAAATCTAGAAAATATGATTGTAGGTGAGTGTATGTTTCCTTTTTTTATGAGCTGACACCTATTTGACTGAGTATTCTGAATGGTCAAGCTTCTTTTCCTTCATGTATGATGTAATTGTCATTTGTTATTTGGATTTCCCATGTTTTAATGAATAACAGGATGATATATTATTCATAGTTTACTTTCAGATGCAGATTTAAGGGTGAAAAATGCTTACAGATTTAAGCCTTGTGGCAGTTGCTGTTGCAACTTACAATGTGCTAAGGTACTATTTAAGGGTTTGATATTTAAGCTTTCATCCATGATTTACGCTCCTTTTGGCTGGCTATTTTCTTCACCCATGGTTTTCACTGCACACATTGATCCATTATGAACATCTTAAAACTACAAAGAGAAATTCCAACATTTTGTATGAGTGAACTAATTTTGTTTTTAGACAATTTCACAACCCACGTTTAAGTTATGTTATGTTTTGGCATGCCTTTTATTTCATGTATCTTGCATGAAGGTGAGATTGATTTTTAAATTAAAGCTCAAAGTTGGATTAGAGGTAAAGTAATTTAAAAATAGGACCAAAGAAATTCAATGTGTGGATTGTTTTAGACGAGGGCATATTGAAGGCTTTAATGTTTGAGTATGGGCATCCAACCTTTTGTTGAAAAAGATGTTATATCTATGCGAGAAAGAGAAGTATTTTGTTTTTTTAAGCAAAGATAGGGTGCAAAGGCATCATTATGGACCTAGACACCCCAACTATATATATTGGCACCCCTAGATCCAACAATCATCTCATCCTAAAAATTATAATTAAAAAAGAAAAAGGTCAATTACAAAGAATGGGTGGACTAAGCCAAACCCATGAACTAACAGAACCTATAAGCAGCCATAGAGAACCTATTCCTACTGAAATCCTCTAAAACAAAAATAGAAACTAAGTCTCACCATGAAAAACAATGATGAGTTAAGCCATAGTTAGCTAAACCATCCAGACAAGCATTTCCTTCCCTAAATACATGAGAGACCATAAACCTCATTTTCCTAGATAAACATAAGCAGTTTCTCCATCTAGCAATCAAGTGCCAAGGGACAACTTTATCATCCTGGAAGGCTTGGACAACAAGCATTGAATCCGATTCCAACCAAATGTTGAGCCATCTTTTAGAATAAGCAATTTCTTTGGCGGACGTTGCTCCACAAAGCTCTCGTCACTTGAGTTTGCGAGATCCAAGAAATTTAGAAAAACATCCAAGAATAGCTCCTCTCTTGTCCCGAAACATAGCTCCACAAGCCGCAACTCCTTGGTTGGTTTGCACCATCACGATTACACTTAAACCCATTTGCAAAGTGGAGGTTGCCATGTTGTAACACCCTGCTTTTTGTTAAGTGTTTTTATAAAGCTTGTTTGGTTGTTCGAGTTGGTTTTGTTAAGTTTAAGTTGTTGGCTAAGGGCTTAGTGGGATTTTTGGCTTAAAAGTCCCTTTCTGGTGCATGAGCATGCCCGTGCTCATTAGCCAGCACGCCCGTGCTCAATGATAAAGATTAGATAACTTAGTTAATGGTTAATGAAGATAATTAAGATGATAAGATGTTTAAGCCGGTAACCGTTGGGTTATCGTGACGTTGATAACTTTGGTGCTTATTGGCCAAAGTGGCCTCGATGCTTATTGGTCGAGGTGTTGATGATGTTAAGTCTTGGGTGCTTATTGGCCCAAGCACGATGATGTTGATGATGAAGTCTTGGGAGCTTTTTGGCCCGAGCAAAGGAGGTGGTTGTTGTTGTTTGTTGTCGTGCCATGCATAGAGCATTGGAGTTGATGGTTAAGGAGGAGGTTCGACATAGGGGAGATCGCCCAAGAGTACGGTGATCTGGCCATCCACGGTAGGTCACCCGATGGTTTGGTGACCGCATCCCCCCGCGATGAGGCATCCACGATTTGATGCGTTGGCTATCCATTGGGTTCACCCAAGGTTTGGTGTACTGTCGATGTTGGTGCTTCTATGGCCAATAGGGATATGTAACTCCGAAGTCGTTCATCCCGAGTTAGTTGGATCCACATGCATAATGGAGTAGCGGAGTAGTGCTGCATTGCACCACATAGCATACTCGGTTGGTTTATGATGTTTATATGTGTATATGTATGCTTACGATGTTGCTATGCCATGATGTATGATCATCTTATTCCTATCTCCATGTTGTTGTGATTTTATGTTTTCTTACTCCCCATTTTTCTATTTTCTGTTTGGCATGTATCGTTTTATGCAGAGGACTACAAGCAGCCAGGAGAGGAGTAACTCTGAGGAACTGCGACTCATTAGTTAGGATTTCCAGTTTGATTGTTTAGTTTTATGCCGTTTCGACTTGTATTCCGAGGATTTTATTTCGGGACGGTTATACCAGCTCTGTATGTGACATCGAGGTTGAGTTATGTTTGCCTTAGCTTCATGTTATGTTTCTTTCAATTCTTTTAAACCTGGTTTTTATTTCCGCGTTTTGAGAACTCATTCATGTGGGACCTTTCTACCCATGGACAAATGTTTTATTTATTTCAGTAAATACATGATCTATTTTTCAGCTTTGTCCTTTTATTACCTTTTTACCATTCGGGGTAGCAGGGCATGTAACTTCAATGATCTTTGGAGCCTTTGGAGCTTGAGTCTGAACCTTGAAGTGATTTACAATGCTAAAATCCTCCATAGAAGAGTGCATCGAGCCTTTGGGTAGGTTTCCTGAAATTTGAACATAGGCACAAACTAGGGAGATCACAGCCGACAAAGCAATACTTTTGTTGTTGAACCTAGCTTGGTTTCTAGCAAACCACATGAAGAAACAACAGTGCAGCTTCGATTCCTCAAGTTTTCATCTGTAGGAAGCTTGTTATGAAGAAGCCTCCATAACAAAAGAGACCTTGAGGGAGGAATGTAAGGACTCCAGATTGCCTTGCCCCAACTCACATTCTGGACCTGAAAATGAGATTTCCTAATAAAAGCATATGCATCCTTGAAGGTCAATTCACCATTAGCAGAATCCTGCCATACCAAATAATCTTCAAAAGGAATTAAAGGAATATGCACATTATTTATATAATGGATAATTTCAGGAAACAAATTCATAAACTCATCAGGAAGATGCCATGAATTTTCCTGAATGATGTCTTTAACCTTTGCCTTTAAGCAGGGAAGAAGAAAGTCAGGAATATTGGATAAGGAATCGGAAGCCATTTATCTATCCATAATCTAACACTCGCTACCATTACCAATAACCCAAAGAATCAAGTTTTCAATCACAGAGTTTAGATGATGTTTAATGCCTAACCATATAGATGATTTAGCATGATACAAGATAGGACATTTATGCCTAATGTATCTAGATCTTAACAAAAACATGACCAGGGCTTATTTGAAGAGTACATATCCCGACTCAATTTTAGCAGTAAAAGCATCATTAACAGATCTTAAGGGTCTCACCAAGACCACCAACATCCAAGTCGAACAAAGCCTATCCAATGATACGATTACAAGTTTTCTAGTAAAGATGTCACCTAACCAAATGAAGTTTCTAATCCACCTATCCAAAGTTTTAAGCAAAGAAATAGGCCATTGATAAATTTGAAAACTATAACTCGATCATGCCTTGAATGACAGTTTTAACTAATTGAACTATCCCTATTATTGATAAGATGGAACCCTTCCAACTAGCTAGTTTGGCCTTTTATTTTATCAAAGAATAGGTCAAGATGAATCACTCTAGGTTTTCCTTGAAATAGAGGCACACCAAGATATAAGAAAGGCATATGCCCTACCGCAAAACCTAGCAGCCTAGAAATATCGTAAATTCTGTTTGGTGACATGGATCCAAAGATAGAATCTACACTTATCTAAGCTTAAGTGCTAACCGGATGCATCAAAGATAATCCTTAAAAAGCTTAATTAAAACAGAAAGGTTTCTTTTAGAGCGTTTCGAAGACAAATATGTCATCTCGCATAAAGCACATGGGAAGGAAAGGCAATGTTTCTAGATCCCGACATTGGCTTTAACTTACCACGTTTCAACAAGCATGCTTATGCTTCTACTTAAGACATCTTCAGCTAAGCAAAACAAGAGGGGTGATAAAGGGTCACCTTACCTAACACCCCTCTTGCAAGACAAAAAACCTACAGGATGACCATCAATGTTAAAAGACAGTTTAGCATAATGCAAGATAATAGAGATCCAATTGCACAAAACATCATTAAAGCCAAATGATTTCAGAACTCTAATCAGGAAAGACCAATCAATAGAGTCAAATGCTTTTTTGATATCAAATTTCAAAGCAACATTACCACCATTGCTCTAGCATTTAATCTATTAACGATTTCCAAGTAATACACAAGCAATCAACTATGTTCCTACCTTTAATAAAATCTTTTTGATTATCATAAATAATCTTTAGGGCTATTAAAGCAAGTCTATCACCAAGACTTTAATCGGAAGCTAGCAAGAGCAATAGGTCTTAAATCAGAAATTCTAACAGCCCCGGCCTTTGAACTTAGGGATAAGGGCTATTATGTTTGAACTAAGATTTAGCAACAACCAAGATTGTGTAAAAAACTGACTCACAGCCTTAAACATCTGCTTGAACTACCTCCCAATGAGCTTGGAAAAAGTAACCACCAAATCCATCAGGCCCTGGGGAGCCCGAACCATTCATACTAAACACACCAGACCTAACCTCTTCTATAGAAGGCAAGTTAGTAAGCATGGCATTGTCAAGATTAGAAACCAAAGAGGGAATTACCTTTTCAACCAAACCATTATTTATACATTCATTCTCGAAGCATAGAGAGAAGTGAAAACTGCAAAACATGATTCTCAATTAAATCTCTATCTTCCACAATAGAATCCCCAATTCTAAGAGAAGTCATTTGCCTAGAAACTTGCTTAAATTTAGCTATCTTATGAAAGTAAGCAGTATTTCTATCCCGTTGCTCAAACCAAGAGACTCTTGCCTTTTCTTTCCAAAATTCTTCTTGGAATAAAAGAGCTTGCCGCAAGGCACCGGGCAAATGATCTCTTGATCATGCAAAGTAGCAGAAAAACCTTCTTCATTAATTTAACTTGGATAAAATCCAAGGACTCTTGAGCTGTTTGAACTTTAAGATGAAAATCACCAAAAACATTTTTATTCCAATGTTTTAACTGTTTCTTAAGCAATTTCAACTTCTGACTAAGCCTAGCCATAGGACAACCATGAACCTTACTGTTCCAGACCTCTTTAACCAACCATTTACAGTCTAAATGCGAATTACACATAGACATAAAATTAAAAGAGCAAGGAAATGACCTAGAGTCACTAGTCATAGTAAGTAACAAAGGGAAATGGTCAGAGCAGCTTCTAGTTAAAGTACAACATGTTATAGAAGTCCAAAGATTAATCCAATCCTCATTACAAACAGCTCTATCTAATCTAGACTCAAAAAGAACCAACTGACCGATTATTTGCCCAGGTAAAAAGAAGCACCCCTAGTTGGTAAATGAATAAGGCCTAAAACATCAGACCGTGATCTAAATTCATCATATGAAACCCGGGAGGGCATGCCTCTTTCTAGTTCTCCCTTTTGCTCTGCTCCCTCCTCCTCTGTTCTGCTTCATTCTCTTCATCCATCTATCCCTTTTTTTACTATAACTGAAGACGAAAATGAGGAAAGGTGCAATTTAAATCAAAGTAGCATCACAAATTCAAATGCTGCCAGATTCAAGGTTGGGGTGGACAATTTTGTGGCAGCCCGGGGGTTGGGATGAAAGACATGAATTGAGGTACTCCTCCCCTAGATGTTGAATCCCCTGGTGGTGCTGGTATGCGAACCATAACAGGCCTTGTATATGGTGGTGGCATAGGTACAAGTGATGGTGCTTGAGATGGTGAAGGTGGCCTCACTGGTGTAGCCTTCTCCCTGGATGGAATAACTGGATCTCTGACTCCATACCTCCTAGCCTGCACAATTGAGATCGAAAAGTGAGTATCAAGTTGGTCCCTGTAATTACATACTTAATATCAAATTAGTCCCTGACATGTGTAACTTAAATTCAAAGTAGTCCCTGCGCACATACCCTCTGTGGTGCATTCACTTGCTGTTGGGGCACTTGCACTGCACTTCTTGTGTAGGCTGAACTGGAACTTGTCCTACATCATCCCCTATTTGTTGAACTTCCTGTGACTCCAAAGGAAAAAAGTCCACAAGTTTGTAATTTATTCAAAGTACATTCAATCAGCACTAGTAAGGGCAGAAGTTCTAAACAGCCACAAAGAACTTACCCTTGTTGCATCTTCCTCATTTGATGCTTCATTTGCTTGTGCAGATTGGGGGAGAGGTATCTCAGTTACTGGTTCCTCTTGCTGTTGACCCGATCTCCTGGACTTAGGTCATTGGGAAACTCCTATGTTCATGCATCCTTTGCTATTGTGATCCTCAATTCCACATCTTGAACATGTGAAAGTTGGGTGAGACCTCTTCAGCTTCCTAGGGAAGACCCATTACCCCCTTTCCTCTTTTTCGTCTTCGGTTGCAGCAAAAAATGGGATGGAGGGATGAAGAGAATGAAGCGAAACAGAGGAGGAGGGAGCAGAGCAAAGGGGAGAACCGGAATGAGCCATTGGAGAAGGGTGGGGGAAGAAGATGAAACCCAAATCAAAACCTTAGCCAGTTTCAATTTAGTCCCTGAAATTTCAACTAAGTCCCTGAAATTGTGTTTCTGACATGGAGGCAAGGTGGATGATAAGATGGGGGTCCAGCAAGGCACTTAATGTGCCACATAAGCACCCTTCACGGCGTTAGGGGACGACAGTTAACAGAGGGACCATTTTGAATCACGGTTTGCAATTTCAAGGACTAAGTTGGTAATTTTCTTAATTCAGGGACCAACTTGATACTATGTCGCAATTTCAGGGACTAAATTGGCTATTTACTCGAGAAAAAAAAAACCTTTCGATGTTTAGGATCCGTTTATTTTAAATTTTGATAGAATTACTATTAAAAGAATTTATTTTAAAACAATTGAGGTAAAAAAAATATTTCTTCCACGTTATGAAATTTTAGAAGTAGAATTAGAAGAATTCATTTTGTTTGTGTGATAAAGTAAAATCACTTTTGAAGTCAAAATATAAGGAATTTATTGGATCCCCCATCACTACAAAAAATCAACTGTTTAGCGACTGGCATATTCGGTCGCTAAACCTGCTAATCCGGTCGCTATTTAATTTAGCGACTGAATTAGCGACCGATTCATGGTGGTGGCTGATAACCTGGTCACTAAGATTTTAGAGACCGAAATATAAAATTGGTCGCTAAATGGCGACCGTATTTTCGGTCGCTAAATAATAAAAAACGTTCGCTACACGGTTGGTTGCATTGTTTGGGTAACCATTTTTAGCGACCGATAATCGGTTGCTAGTTCGGTTTCTAATGTTGGTTACTGTTAACCTATATTAGCGACCGATATTCGGTCGCTAGACCACAATTTTTTAATGTTAACTAAAGTTTAGCGATCGAATTATTGGTTGCTAGTTTGGTCACTAAACTGGATTTTATTAATTTTTTTAAAATTTAATTTTAAAAATAATAATTTTTTTTTGTTTTGCTTTAAAGTTTAGCAAAATTACTAATAAAACACACCAAATTACTAATGAAATATACAATCATAAGAAATAATGAATATATATATATATATATATATATATATATATATATATATAAAATAATCCAAAGTATCGTACAAAAATCGTTTAAAATCAAAAAAATGAAAAAAAAAATAGTCATGATGAGGGGGAGGTGGAGGAACCCAATCATCCTCAACGTTCATGCCACCGACATCTGCTATCTGATCGTCCTCTGGAGTAGCAGCATAAGTAGTCGGGCGCGCGAATCGAGGAGCGGCAGCAGCGGCACAACCGTCAAAGCATCACCCTGAGCAACTGGAGTCTGGATCCTCATCTACTCCAACACCTGCCGCAGTGTCTGGCCCTGCTCGATGCTCGTCTGCATCAGCTGCTGGTGTGCCTGAGTCAACTGTGCAATCTGGTTCGCCATATGCTGCTCTCTCTCGCTTTTCTCCTGAAGCTCCGCGTTCAGCTGCGTGATTGTGTCCTGCATTTGGTTGAACTGCTCCTGAGGGACATTATCGGCATAAGAAGGAGCAGGCGTGCCTGATGATGAAGCGATAAACTCGCCTCCCAGGTGTCCGAGGCCATACACGTGCCCCTTCTTGTTCCTGCCCCCGACGACCTCCAAATAAATGGCATTATCATCGACGGAGATAGGAGAGCTGGGCCTATCACCAGTCAAGGCCTCATCTTGTGACTGTGAGGCACGTGATATGGCATCGTCCTTCTTCTCGTTGAAGCCCACCTGCAAAGTATAGATGAAGAGATTTAGTTAAAATTATAATCAATATTAACAAATCAATTATAATAAATTACAAGTAAAGACTAAATTGTTTCCTTGCTTACAGCATAGTTATGGGCCTTGTCATTGACCCATGCCCCCGACTTCAATTTCTTCGTCCTCTCCACCAACTCCATAGCAGTGGGGGACCCATTGTTCTCGTGCTTTTCGTATGGAAAAATACAATCTTAAATTCATAAGAATATTTAAAAATGAAAACTCATTAAATAGTATACTAAGTCAAAAGTTTTAAGTATTACCAACTCGTCGAAGTGGGCGGCGGCTGATTTAGACCCCCCGGTCCAAGCACATGCACCACCATCAGGAGCTCGATTACGCCGAGCTATGGCCTGGATCTCCTGGAACTTCTCAGTAGCCCAGTACTGGTCCAGGTTCCTCCTGATCTCAGGATCCACCCACTTCTCCTTATTCTTACCCTTCCTCAGCTTGTTCGTCAGATTCTTCATGACCAGTGAGCCTTTATGCTCAAATATGTCCTTGACGAGACCCTCTAAACCTGCGTCCCACCTATACTCTTTCTGCAACTTACAGTTGTTAGGAAATTCGTGTGTGTGTGTGTGTGTGTGTGTATATATAATGTAAATTTAATTTAAATAACTTAATAAATTGTTACCTTAAACTCTTTAAACAACTGATCCCTATGACCCCTTGGGATGACCTTCCATGTAGGCCATGGACCATCAAACTTGCGTTGCAGGATCTTCGATATCGAATCAGAAGGGCCCTTCGCGGGCAGAAAGCTGCAGCAAAATTAGAGCATTAATAAATATTATAAATAAATAAAAAAACAAATAAATAGAAATTAACGAAAATTTATATATATTAAAAAATTAAATTAGTTTACTCGTTATCCCCCCTAGGGATAAGAAGAATCCTCCTGTAGGATGGACCACGGCTCTCCTATCCCGATGATGATGATGGTCCTGTCATAGGTGTGGATGATGACGGTGCAGCCTGTGTCCCGACCACATGAGGCTCGGGTAGGGGTGCAACTCCATCACCCCGATGTGTCTCGGCCCACGAAGGTGTTGGTAGGGCGGTCTCGATTCGAAGGCGTGGGTCGGCCGGCGGAGGTACTCTCACAAAGACGACTTCGCCACGACCTCCACGACGACCCCTACCTCTAGAGGAATCGCCATCCGTGTAAAAAATGAAAATATGATTACACAACAAAGTGTAAATAATACAAAAATAAATTACCTAAGTAGAATGACATTTACACAATGAATTATGACATAAATAAATTACCTTAGTAGAATCTCCGTCACTAAATTCACCCTCACTCTCATCAGTCTCACTTGATCGGAATGTGCCTTCGCTAGATGCGTCCAACTCAGATTGATCCATTAACTCTCTTTCAACTTCTTCCTCATTTCCATAGTACGAACCTTTAAACACAACCGGGTTTAAATCAGGCAACGTCTCACCATATTTACTCCACCAATAGTAATCAAGCATGAAGCCCTTCTCATAAAGATCGGCTACAACTCCATCCACGCTTTTGAAAGATTGACACTTGCATCTTTTGCAAGGACACCTCAAATGATCACCGCCCAGCCGTATAAATCTCTCCTGACTAACAACAAACTCTATAAACTCACCCACTCCAACTCTATACTCTTCCCTAAGACGTTTATTCCGATCCAGCCTACGATACATCCATTTTCGATTCTCCGAAATATCCATTGCTGCCAATTAAATAGCCTGACCAACCCTACAATAACACTTATATATTACGATGCATTCCAATAACTCCATCAATCTCGTTCTTATGACAAGGTTTGAACCTATCCCATTCGAGAAGAAACCTTTAACACACTCGGCTAATAATAGTTATTCCCTTATTCAAATACCTTATTCTTAACAAAATTTCAGCAGCATTTCCCATTGGTATCCAAGTACACGACTCGAGCACGGTGATAATCACCGCGATCCAGTATGCACCAGGAGAACAAAAGGAAATACATTAGATCGAGATTTCAACAAGTATATAAGGCATTTGAACATGGAAATGACTATTGTACGAGTTTAAAAATGGTTTTTTCCCAAACTGTCCCACTTGGACAATTCAAGATTCAATACAATGAGCATGCGTACCCTGAGAAGGTATGCATGCTCATTAATATTGAATCTCAAATAGGAAACTAAGGCTTTCGTAACTTAATAATTAACTCTAGAAGAAAATAAAACCATTGACTTATAAGGAATGCAGCATACTTCAACAAATATATATATTGAAGCATAATTCAATACAAACTTAGATAATATATAGTAGCAAACATCGTATTGAGCTCCGCTCTCCACTAACAAGTAACACATAATTGTCAAACACATGCATAACTTCTAAATTAGTAGCACACAACAAGCATCCCGCCTTTTTGACAGGATCACATCCTATTGAGCTTTGCTCTCCACTAACAAACAACACATAATTGCAAATACATGCATAAATATTAAATTATCAGCACACAATCAGCATCTTGCCTTTCAGGCAGGATACCTTCCTATTGAGCTCTGCTCTCCACTAACAAAAAACAAGATATATAATTCACATATTACATTACAACCACCACACAATCAGAACCTTTTACACAAAGCAGAACCTTAAAAGAGAGTATTGAGAGAACTTACCTATCCGACAAAATGCAAAAACAAGTAAGCATAAGGGGAGGAGCCGCAGACAAGAAGATCAGGAACTGATAAATATGATAAGACAATATGAAAGCAAATTAATATCCTTAGAGCCAACTTTATTGTATTCAAGTTAGTAATATAAAAGTTCAACAAATTGCCATTACGACCAATTGATTACCTGTGGAGATGGAGAGGGGACGAAGGGACTCGGTTTCAACTCACGAGAAATGGAGCAATGACCTATAATGCATAAATAAAATTAATTGTGTCAAATACTAACACTTTAGAAACTAACATTTAAGAGTTTGTTGAAAGCCATTAGGCCTTTTACTTTTGTCCTCTCTTTGTGTTTTTTTAAATCATTGCTATATTGGGTCTTGAACTCTTTGAATTTCTTAAGGATATACACATGAATAACAGATTTGAACAGAGAGAGAGTTGTACAGAAAGCAATACAAACCAATTGATTAAATGAACCTTTAGCAAACTTCATGAAAATGAATCTATTTCTGTATTCATGACATGAATAGAACAGAAAGGAATTAGATAACCATGTAAAAAATAATCTATCATCAATGACTTAATGCACCACTTATAATATTTAAGTCGTGAAGTATATACCACTTGGGTGTGGAGCATAAGGCTTGGTGAAACAGCCGTACTTCCTAGCAAGTTAATTTCTTTATACAATACAATATATATCAAACAAGTTCAATGTAGAGTTTACCATTCAAGTCCAGACCGTTTGATAATCAAGCTTCAGATTATAACTATTTAATACAAAAAATAGTGACTTGATAACCTACCAACAACTAACATGTCAAATACTAACATTTCAACAAACTGACAAATATTTGGTCGTTGGTGGGTGTCTGCTTGTTCCTTGAATGCTTGTTATTGTAGTTATAGCTCACAAGCATCTAAGTCAATACTTATATTTAAAATAATCTATTCTGATATCTAATTTCTTATCAATTTGTCATTGACTTGGTCTTCAAACTCATATTAACATAGTCTTCCTTATGGCTAGTTACAATGTGCATGTAATTTGCTAATTACATTCTTGGCTTCATATTTGCTTATTTTATGCAGGGATGACCATGAAACTTATAGTAGTCCTACTTCCAAGCATTACAGTCTTAGAGATAGTGAATCAAGAGGAAGCTAACTTATATTATCTATCCAATAAGTTATTTATATCAATATACCCCTACTGCCTGAATTTCTCTACTCTGGAATTCACTAGAACAACATCAATGATTAATTTGACAACATAAATACCCATACTGACAGAACCTCCCTAAACCCTAACCTGAGACAGAACTGATCAGAGGAGACTGTGGGGATGGTGGTCGCGCAAACAGAACCCCTTGAGATGGTGGTGGTGGCCGGAGGAGGAAGAGACAACACCTGAGAGAGACATAGAGAGAAACTGAGACAAAGAGAACCGAGCAAGAGAGGGAGAGAGTGAGATACACAGAGAGAGAGGAGAGGAGACCTTAACAAAGGAGGAGGTCACTGCGCTACAGTTGTGGTCGTGGTGGCGGTGGTGGCACGGTGCTGCTGGGAGGAGGAAGAGAGAGTGAGAGACAGAGAAAGAGAAACACAAAATGAGAAGGATAAGAGGAAAACCTTACCAAGTGGTGGACGGAGGAGGACGAGATGATGAGAGGTGGCGGTGCGCGGCCGGAACAGGGAAGTGGGTGGAGTGAGACAGAGAGAAAGAGTGAGAGAGAGGAGAGTTCAAACGAAAATGGAGAAGAAAGAGGGATCCGCTAATTTTTAGGGATTTAATTTTTCGCGACCGAACAATTCGGTTGCTATTTAGGTCGCCGCAATTAAATTTTTTAAAACGGTCGCAAATTCGGTCGCTGGTTGAGTTATTTTGAAATTTTAATTCTCCAGGTTAGCTACCGAATTAAAATCAGTCGCAAAAACGCTCTACATTAAAAGTTTTTACACACGGGTTAGCGACCGAATTAAGATCGGTCTCAAAAATAAATAAAATTTTACTGTTGGATTAAAATCGGTCGCTATTTCAGTCACCAAAAAAGTCAACAACTTCTGACTTTTTATATGCTTCAGTTAGCGACCGAAATAGCGACCGACGGCTCTGCTACCCTACTTTTCGGTCGTTATTTTAGTCACAAGATTAATTATAACAAGTGTTCTTGTAGATCCTAAAATCGGTTGCAATTTCGGTCGCAAATAACAACTATTCTATTTGGTTGCTATTTTCGATCGCTAAATGACCTTTTATTTGTAGTGACCTTGAATTAGTTCTACTCAACATAAAAATTAAAAATTCATACATCTGTTAAAATCAATTTGACTCATCCCAAAATTCATTTTATTGGAGATACTTTTAAAAACAAAGAGGACCAGTTATTGTTGAAATGACTTTAAAGGTCTCAAAAGTAATTTTTGGGTTTCCAAAATCTTAATCAAACATGCACCTAAATGTTTACACTACATTACTGAAGATTGGATAATAGTAGTATGTAATAGATTGTGAGTTCAATGAATTCTAAGAGGTATTACGAGTTGCTTGATGTACATAAACTCATATAGGATTAACACTACAAGAAAAATGTGCATTGCGGTAATGCAAAAATGTCGTCAATAATGTCAAATTACTGATAACCCATAAACAATTTGTGAATCATGAGTCGGTAATTATTATTGATGAACACGATGAAAAGTCGTTTGTATTTATGATGACTTGTCATCGAAAGTATTTTTTTTATAATGTCAAAAATATTACTAACCCGACTCTAGCTCCTGCGTAAGCAGTCGCATAGGATGGGAGGACCTTGAAGACAACCCCCCTTAAGAAACGGTTCTCCTCCATTAATTGGTTTTGTTCAGCCCTACTACTCGCTTGCAGTGGCTTACTATCTAAACTATGTAACCTCGCCTGCCTCCTAAAAGTAGTGACTGCGATTGTGGCGGTTGGATGCTCACGACTAGAGTATGGTATCCGGACCGATTCGGTCTGTTTAAGTCCGGTCTGCATTGGTCCGCACGGAAATAGACCGGATCTAAAAGTCCGCATGATAAATGAACTTTGAAAAACAGAGTTCGCAGGCTAAACGGTCTGTCTGCGGAATCAGCACCAGTTTTTTTTTTGTTGCATCAAACATAAAAAACAAATAATGACTTGTGCATAAACAAATAAAAGGTAACTACCTTCCCGTATTATTCAGTTAGTTAGCACTCACTAGTTATTATAAATGCTTAAGATAGTATGGATTTAAATGTCAATTTCCAAAATGAAAACCATGTAAAACCAAAACTATAAATTTCATACAACCCAACTGAACAACCAAAAAGTCTTATGATTAAGCAACTACAAATTAACGGAAATAAGACAAAAAACAAGAAGCAACAAAAATTAATGTTTGAAAAGCCTTGCCCCAACCACAAAATTAATAACATTTTGTTTTATTAAAAGTGTATAGTTCGCAGACGGGTCCGTAAATCCACGGACCGAGTCCGTTAAACCCGTGGGTTAAACGGACCAGATCCAAAAAACCCTCATTTAAATAGACTCGCATTTTATCTAGTTCAAATCCGCACGGACTGCAGGTTAAACGGACTGTCTGCAGATCCGGTTCCATATACCCAGCTCTACTCACGACTGCTCAGTATAAATGCTAAAAGTCCCTCGTTGATAATTGCTAAATGTGGCCCTTCTTCTTGCCGCCAACAACCTTCACCCACAATCGCGTCTCTAGTCGCCGCTCCTCCATTGGGTCAACGAGGATAGAAGGGGAACTGTCGGTAAAGTTGTGTGAGACCGAGGCTGAGAAAGCCTCACATCAAAGTGCTCCTGTTATGCATAATCACACATATCAACTCATAATATAGAATTGTAAAGATAAACACAGAATTGTAAAGATAAACATAAAAATGAAATGGGACTTTTGATGTGTTTATTTAATTAAAAGAATAGCAAAAAATATAATAAAGAAACTTGAAAAAAAAAAGATAAAAAAGAAAGTAAAAAGGTGCATTTTTCTCTTTAACAAATATAGTCCCACATGGTTAAACTATTCACTTGACAAGTCCCACGTCAAGAGTGCGAGCTCCTTCCCCCTCCCCACCTCCTATATAAATAGTGGAATCCTTCAAGTGTTTAAGGGCTTGCTACTATGTATAAGGCCTGTTGCTTTTCTAAAAAAAAAATTGGTTTATAATGCTTGCTCTTAATACTAAATATAAAGTCGAAACATTTTAGTAAAAAAAAATTAATATTATTTTGTTTCCTTTTCTTTTGTATTTTTAGCACAGGGATCTCTGTTTCTTCAAATAGAGACGTGTTTTTTTGACATAATTCAATCAACTTTACAGATAACAAAGATTATTTCTATCTAAACTAATGAGTTTCCACCCAAGAATTTTGGGACCATTAGAACCAGAAAAGGTCAAGACCCATGAGGGTTCAATTTTGCTATCAAATTCTGGATTCAGGAGGTCAATGACGTGCATAACATTGTTTTCCTGGCATTTGATATATATCCAAGTCTAACCGAAATAATAAAGTGTGATGTTTCATCACGGAGTAGACAAATTTTACATATCTATCTGATATATGGTGTTGTCTAAGATGTGGCATAATGTGAACCATTCAATAAGTCACTTGGGATAGTTGACCATTCAATTATTTTGCAATTTTCAAAGGTTAAACATGTCTCGTATTTGCCAAAAAGTATTTTGTATTTGAATTTTCTGAAATACAAGCATTAATAAATATAAAAGTAAAAAAAGAATACATTTTATATTTTTATAAAGAACTTGTAATTACATTCTCACCCTTCTCTTACACCACCTCCCTCACCCCATTCCGATATCCCTTATCCTCCACACTCCCACACCACCGGATACACCTTGAGGAGGTGGCGGCGACCACCGTTCGCCGTCAACCAGATTCCGAAAGCCATGGTTTGGCCGCTGCTTCAAACTATTTGAACATTAGCCCCAACATTACCCTCTTCCACCTTCTCAGATTCAATCCCCAAACAAACCCTTGAAGAATCAAAATCTTATTTTGGGTCCGGAAGTTTCAATTTTTTTCATCGGCGACTCACCAACACCATCCTGGGAACCCAATTCCCCTTCCAAACCCTCCAATTTATCGCCAACAGCATCTCGTTTGATCCCACGCGACTCACCATCGACCAATTCTTCATCAATCGGCTGCACGAATTGGAACTCCGAAAATCCTAAATCAGAATCCCTACCCAAATCGGCGCATACTATTGCTTCGGAATCGCCACCGAAATCAACGTATTCGAGAGTGTCGTTATCAACATCAAGCGTCCGATTGACGGTGCAATGGTCCAACGACTTGTTGCCGGAGTTTGGAAACGACGACGTTTTGTCTAGCAGGGTCATTACTAGAAAACTTGGATTTTTAGACGGAATTTTCGGACGGAAATGTTTCCGTATGAAATTTTATGAACATTTCGGACGGATTTGAGACGAATGTAATTTTCAATGAGATTCCGTCACAAATCTGTCTCTACTTTGTCCCCAACTTTCGTGCCAATAACGCGTCAAAATATTTTCCACGGATTTCGCACGGATCGGTTTCATATATTTTTTTTATCTTGGGTCTTTTTAACCATCCGTCTGAAATCTGTCCGAAAATTTGAGACAGATTTCACACGGATTTATCATTTTTTATATTTTTCTTGAAAAAGATTAAATAATTTATCTTACGAATATGATTAAAATATTTAATCTTAATAAATTTAAAAGTAAACAAGATTTATGAAAAAAAAAACATATTTAGACAACATATTTACACTGGGGTGCGTTAACACTGTGTTACTGCAGTGTATACACGCTTGCTAGACAATAATGTTACGTTATTGTCACTATTATTCTTTGTTTATAAAAATATTTTAAAGAATATGATTCAAAGGAATTTATTTTCAGATGTTACTCTATTTAATTTTAGATTTGAAAATAAATTAGCTTAGTGTTAACTGGAGATTAATTTTGGATCACTGATTTTGTTGGTTGACCAGTTCAATCATTAATCTTTACTCTATTTTGAATTTTGAAAGTATATATTTATCACTCATTGTTTTAGATCTAAGGGTTAATATTATTTCCCTTTTTCTAAAATCAATTTCAACCACACATTTTACCTATTAACTGAAAGAAAAAGAAAATAAAACAAAACAAAAAACTCTTCTCTTCTCTTTCCCCGTACACGACCCCAACCCCCTTCCTTTCTTTTTTTTTTCTTTTTCTTCCCTCATCTTTTTCCTCTCTTCATAGAAGAACAGTAGAACACCCATATAAAAACTTCTCCTTCTTTCCTCTTGCACCCAGCCACTGTCCGATCGTAGGAGCACCGCGTGCGCCACCACCTCCAGAGAGCCGTCAGGCCGCCGCGATACTGGAGAGAAGACAATGCTACTGCGCGTGCGACCTGTCCCAATTCTTCACTATTCGACGCCGTGATGCCGCCACCATAGTATCTCTGTTCCGTTCACTGTTGGGGTCCCTCGACGTCTCTGTTTAGATCTTCTTCATCCCTGTGTTGTTCGCGCAGAAGCGATTCAGGCCATCACTCTGACCACCTTGCCGGAGTCGCGTCGCTGCCGTCACCACCACCTTGGGCCGTCGCCGCGTTCTCTTCCCCTTCTCCTTGGGTGAGTGAAATCTCATCTATATGTCTCCGATTTAGAAGAACCCCAAATTTGATATTAAAACCCTAACCCTAGCTTTCGATTTCTGTTTTGATTTTGAAATTGAACCTTGTTTTAGGCAATTAGGGCAGTTAATTAGTGTTATCCTAAACTAATTTTATCATTGTTTGGGTATATTGATTTTCCCCAATTTGTATCATGAACCCTAAAGCCCCAAATCCGATTTTATTTGAAATTAGTTTTGTAATTGTGAAATTAACTTTGTTGTTATGCAATTGAGACTGTCAATTTATGTTTACCAAACTGATTTTGTAATCTTATGATAAAATGTCATTTTCCCCAATTTGTGGTGATGAGCATTATTTTTCCCAAATCTGATTTTTGTTGAATGTGACCCTGTTTTGAGAAATTAAGTATTTAAATCAACTTAAAGTGAGCGTTTGATGATGAGTAGCTAGTTGTTTTAATTGTCTGGTTGTTGAAAATGCTTGGACTCCCTCTCTGGGATGTTAAAGTGTTTGTGTTTGCTTGGGGAAGCAGGTTTCACATGTTTCAGGAGTTGACAAGAACTATTTAGAGGAAACTGGAACGTCGAGTTGGAGTTTAGCTTTGTGTTGCTTCGCTTAGAAGGAAGCTGATTGTTGAAGCACCAATGAAATGATCTTCCCTTGTCAACAAGAGGCACTACAAAAAAAAGGGTGTTTAGCGACCGAAGAAATCGGTCGCTATTCATCAAAATTCGGTCGCTAAATAGGTTAACGACCGAATTAGCGACCGAATAATGACGGTTGCTAAAACCCTGGTCGCTAAATGATTTGGCGACCGAATTTGCAATCGGTCGCTATTAGCGACCGAATAATTCGGTCGCTAATTTATAAAAATCGGTCGCTAAATTGGTCTCCTAAAACCAGTTATGTGACCAATTTTAGCTAAATTGGTCTCCATCGGTTATGTGACCAATTTTAGCGGTCACTAATTCGGTCGCTAAATTGGCCACCAAATTTAAAAAAATCAGTCACTAAATGTGTCCCCAAAACTTGTTCTAGGGACCAATTTAGTGACCGATTTCTTTAAAAAACATATAACAAACCAAATATAATTTTTTTTATAAGCTAAAGTGTATTGAAAGAGTATAATGGGTACTCTAAACTCATAAACAAAAGAACCAGATACAAGAGGGATAAGGTAGAGATTCAACCAAATTTGGAGAAGACAATAATGGTTGATATACTAACTAATCGTCGACCAAAAAAAATTCCTCAGCACCTAATATCTAAAACCAATCCACCGCCCAGCTATTGGCAATTTAGTGCCTAAAAGCTTATTAGGGATAATAAAGAAAAAAGAGAAAAGCCCTTTGAACCTTTACACCCTATAGAAAATCAAAAGCCCAAAAAGACCATAACAAGTCCATAAACTTTTAATCTGTAGCAATTAATTCAATCCTGTATTAGTCACCGTGAAGAACACAACACCCAGCTCCATGTAGAGAAAGAATTTGATTTAAACTTCAATGTTGCAGGGAAAACATTTGACCTCCCAAAGCCCAGTAACCATCAACCTCATCTGACCAACCACGGCTTCCAACACCAAGAAAGCAAGTATTTTATCCTAAAATCCTTAACATGACCAAAGAACGCAGAATTACACTTGTCCACTGTTAACAATAATGCACTTGCCATTTAATCCATATATGCAAAAGACTTCCAAGCATCCAACAAAACACCAAATTATTGATTCAATACCTCTTTGTTTGAAAAGAAAAATACATGATTATAAATGCATATAAATCTGATACCAAAGGTGACACGACACACTAGCAGTTACTGAGTAGCTGTTGCAAGAGTCAAAAGATTGAAAAGCCAGAACATACTGAAATAAATTTCATTCAACAAACCTTCAAATTGACTTCTGAGTTGTGCATTCTGGGACTTCTGCAGTGCAAGATTCAACGCTAATTCATGCATCTGCAAACCAAGGAGAAAAAATAAAGGAAAAAGCAAACAATGAAACCATCAACTCAGAATGAATAACATAAAATACATTAAGCACATTAAGCTTTATATTGTGTGACTGTGCAAGAATGGAAAATAAAACAGTGACAATTAGAAAATAGAAGTAAAAAGCAAATGGGATAGCATCACCTTCCCCTCTTAAGCTTGATTCCCAATCTCCTCATTTTCCTCCTCCAGGGTTCTACATTTAGCCATCAGATGAGAACTCTTGTAAGAACTACTAACTAAAAAGGAGTAGCCATCAATGCAAATAAAGCGCCCATAACTACTAATATATATGGTTAAGCTCAGTTCTTACTTCTCAGTGAAAGCATATAAGTAATTGTATAGACATATGACATATCAAATGAGAATAAGTCTTCACTTAAAACTTTTTATGTACCAAAAAATAAGAATAATTGTGATCTCAGAGAGAGAGACATTAGAGTCTTGAACCAAGGTAGCAGTGGCTTCAAAATATTCTATGTTTAAAACCCTTATTGAGCCTTAAGGTGCACCATATACCTTAATCATTGATCAATTTTTTTATCTTATAAATGGTATCTTATCATTTAGAGAATAGAACTAATATGGTCAGACTGAACCAATAGTCCAAAAATCAATTTACAATAAAAAAAAAATACAAAGACCATACACCCCTGCAAGGTTACATCAAGCAAATTAAGTGAATAAATCATGACTTGTCATAACATCCCCCAAAAATATTTCAATATGATAAAAAACTTCCTTTTTGAAAAACAATGTAGCAATGCTCCTGTATTAATGTTCTTAAAATACATAAAAGTTTAGGCAAAAGACCACTAAGATATTAGATGAAACATTATTGCAGCTTCCTCAGTGAGCTCAAATATATCTTCAAAAATAAAAACACAGCTCAATTTGAAGAGTGTGGATATTCATTTAAGCACAAAATCTCAAGCAATTTCATTGGTCAATGCAAGTCAATGTGAAACACACCTAAGTATGCAATCAAGCATAAATCATTTCCATCGTTACCAACACAAACTCACCGCCCTGAACCAAAAAGAAGCATAAGTTGCAGCAGCCCACTAAGACTTCCAAATGGATCACATACATAGGTGTAGTATGATTGATTCCATGTTCCATAATGAAGCTCAATACCCCTAAACAGCCTCCCAACTGTAGAATCAATAAGAAGAACCACAAAAGCATAAACTTGCCTCTTCTCCTACAAAGATAGCATTTTCAGAAATAAGCCTTCGTATCACATAACATCCCAAATGTACTTCCATTCCATATAATAGAAACAATAAGCCATATATCAATTCCAAATAGTTAACTCAACAAATGCAGAACTCAATAAATGTCATTCTAGCCTCACACTTGAATAACAAAGTGATGTATCTATTTATCTAATGACATAGCAAAGTATAGAGGTGGAATACACGAAAAGATCACCAAACCACAATGATTCAGAGGCTAACATATAAATAGTTCCTTATATAACATTCTGTATCTAAACTTTTTAATAATTATGAATTCATGTGGTCGGTATGCAAAATAGCTTTACATGGTGATAGATATTTCGATTGATCATAGTAACTAATATGAACATAAATGCATGAATGCCAAAAATATAGGAACCCAACCTTGAGCAGCTTTATCAACCTAAATTTTAAGAACAGAGAAATATAAAGGTCCTCAAAAAGGAGAAGCAGGGATTATTATGATCCAAAGTGCTTCGGCCTGAGTTGTGCATTCTGGGACTTTTGCAGTGTAAGATTCAACGCTAATTCATGCATCTGCAAACCAAGGAGAAAAAATAAATGAAAAAGCAAACAATGAAACCATCAATTCAGAATGAATAACATAAAATACATTAAGCACATTAAGCTTTATATTGTGTGACTATGCAAGAATGGAAAATAAAACAGTGACAATTAGAAAATAGAAGCAAAAAGCAAATGGGATAGCATCACCTTCCCCTCTGAAGCTTGATTCCCAATCTCCTCATTTTCCTCCTGCAGGGTTCTACATTTAGCCATCAGATGAGAACTATTGTAAGAACTACTAACTAAAAAGGAGTAGCCATCAATGCAAATAAAGCGCCCATAACTACTAATATATATGGTTAAGCTAAGTTCTTACTTCTCAGTGAAATCATATAAGTAATTGTATAGACATATGACATATCAAATGAGAACAAGTCTTCACTTAAAACTTTTTATGAGTCCTAATTGCACTAAATCATAATTAATTTCACAAAAACAAAACCAAATTCAATTAAAATCAAATTGGGGTTTAGGGTTCACAGTCCCAATTTCATAAAACAAGGTTTAATTTTAAGAGTAAAATCTGAAATCAAAGGGTTAGGGTTTCAAAATCAATTTGGGGATTTCTTGAAATCCAACAAGGTAAGGTGAGGAATCACTCACCCACAAGTAAGGGAGAAGAGATGGTGGTGGTCTGGCTGTCCGGCGCGGCGGTAGTGGCAGCGGAGGACGGCGATGCGCTTCTGGATAGCACCAAGATCTAAATGAAAATAATAATCAAGCTTTAGGGGAGGAGGAAAGGAGGTGTAACAACCCATAGAGGTTGAAAACCACCATTAATGGCGGCAACCGGAGCTTACCGCAGTGGAGATGTCGTTTCACGACGGCGGAGGGCAAAGCAGCGGCCAGGCGCGCGCAGGAAAGGGCTGGGTCGGATAGCCATCATCTCTGTGTTGAGCAGTGGCTGAACGACGTCCCTAGGAGGCGCGGCGCGCGGCCGGACGGTGGCTGCGGTGGAGGGACGACGCCGGCTGAGAGTGAAGGAAGAGGGTGAAGTTGGAGGGAGGAAGAAGAAGAAGAGAGAAAGAAGGAGAAAGAAGAAGAAAAAGAAAGAAAGAGAGAGGGGGGAGGGGTTACGGGTCTGATGAGGGAAGGAGAGAGTTTTTATGTTTTAAACTTAACATTCAGTGATAGGTACAAAAATGAGTGATAAAATATTAAGCCTAAAAATAAATATGTTTTTAGTTTTTGAATCTAAAAATAAAGATTGATAAATATATGATTTCAAAATTCAAATTAGAGTAAAGATCAATAATTGAACTGATCAACTAAGAAAATACTCGGTCCAAAATTTAATGTCTGATTAATGTCAAACCAGTTTATTTCCAAACCTAAAATTAAATCGGTCGCTAAATCGGTCGCTAAAACGGTCGCTAAAACGGTTAATTTGGAATTTGAATTCGTAATTTTAGCGACCGAATTATTCGGTCGCTAAATCGGTCGCTAAAATCGGTCGCTAAATCGGTCGCTAAAATGGTTAATTTGAAATTTGAATTCGTAATTTTAGCGACCGAATAATTCGGTCGCTAAATCGGTCGCTAAAACGCTCTATTTTAATTTTTTACGCGCCGTTTAGCGACCGCTTTAATATCGGTCGCAAAAGATAACTTAATTTTAACCGTTGCATTTAACTCGGTCGCCATTTCGGTCGCTAAAAAGTCATAAATTTTTTACTTTTACTTTCCTTTATTTTTGCGACAAATAGAGACCGATAACTCGCTACGCTCTATTTGGTCCTATTTCGGTCGCAATATCAACTCTAATCAGTGTTTGATTTAGATCCTACAATCGGTCGCCATTTCGGTCGCAAACAGCAACCAACAAATTCGGTCGCTATTTTCGGTCGCTAAATGACCTTTTTTTTGTAGTGAGGTAAGGGGGGAGTGAACCACATCACACCATATTAGTAGATGTGAAGATGGCTTTAATTTGTCTGGTGTTGGAAATCCTATACCAAGGGTTATCCACGATCTCTTTATCCACGGTTTATTTAAAGTAATTAACATATTCTGCATTACTTTTAAGGAATTATGGAATATAACTTATAAATAATTCCAATTTTCTTTTTACATTAACTTGTAACTAATTCTTCTTTTTGAAGGAATAAGTTATATTTGGTAATTTGTTGATTGTGTTGAGATTACAAGAGCTTTAGCAATAAAACACTATTAATTATTAGACTTTTTTGAATTAAACTCTCAAACCTCAAACTAAAGGATGAAGAAAAAGTTAGATGAAAGGTAGTAGAAATCGTTAGAGGAAAGAGAAAGAAAGGGCATAGGTCCTATATAATATATTTATAAAACTCAATTTAATTTATGTGTATGTTCTCATAGTTGTCAGCTACTCAGCTATATACAGCTATATAGGGAAGCTATATTGAATATGCAAATGTTGAATATGCAAATGGGTGTTGGAATGATAGGATCAGAAATTGAAACTTTGTGGTCTTATACGAAAGTTATGAATTTGTAAGAGAAAAAAATTGAACATTTTGTCTTGTCATGTGCTGCCAATTGATTAGCGACCATGTTTCAAAGTAGAGAGTATCTTAATGTGATGGTGTCCATTATATGAGTACAAGTCAAATGGTTTGAATATCCATATTTTCTATCTTGTTATTTAAATTAGTTATAATGTCTATTATCTTGTTACAGTGATGAATGCTTTCTTGGAAGGACTCACCATCTTTTATTTGATTATAGTAACATCCTTCTCGTTTATGATGGTGGCCACGAATTAATCAATGATGACGATGATTAGATGACAACGACGATGATATGATGATGAGGAGGAGATGATGGATGATGTGCTAGATGAAGATGAAGAGTTTAGTGATCAAAGTAACAATGAAGAATAAATTTATGTCTTTGATGTTTGTAATGATATTTTAATGCTTTGAATCTTAATATATCATTCTTGTATTTCAAGATACTTTGTGTTTTTGTTTATTTGAAGTTTGATACTTGTCTAGAGTGGTATCTTAATAATAATTATTTTTTATTATATTATATTAGATTCCAAGTCCAGGTACCTAATTTGGTATGCATAATTATTTAAGTTTGGACCTTTTTTATTAACAAACATGATTTGTTTATCAAAAAATATTATTTAAATATGATTATCTAATCCGTGGGAAATCTGTCCAAAATAATATAACATTCGTATGAAACCCGTCCAGAATTTGCATGAATAGCAATATTGAATCCGTCTGAAATTCGTCTGAAATTAAGCCAATGTAACCAAAATTCAGATTTTGTGTTTGTCTGAAAGCTGTCCGAAATTAATCTGTCTGGAACTAGTTTCGGACGGAATTTCGGACAGAATTTTCAATTTGCAACGGGGCTTTTTCGGATGGGGATGTTCCATCTGAAATCCGTCTGAAATTAATTGTCCGTCCAAAATCCGTGGGAAAAGTGTCCAAATTCTGTCTAAAACCTGTCCGTGAATCCGTCCGAAAATAACAATTTTCTAGTAGTGGGTGTGGAAGTGTCTCCGACGAAAGCGCAATTACGCAGGAGTTGCTCCTGAGAGGGTGAAATTTTAGAAAGGTCGACGATGAAGGCAAAGGGGTCATCTCGGTCATTTGCTTCGAGGCCAAAGATTCAAACTTTGTGAAAAAGAAATGGTTGGTATCCAGTGGTGTGGGTCTGTGGGAGGATATGGGATAGTGGAAGGGATGGGGGAGGTGGTGTCAGAGAAGTGGACATTTGTTAATGCTTGTATTTCAGAAAATTCAAATACAAAATACTTTTTTACAAATACCGGATATGTTTAACCTTTGAAAATTGTAAAATAATTGTATGGTCAATTATCCCAAGTGACTTATTAAATGGTTCATATTATGTCACTTGAGTGGTGCACCACTACACCATTTTGGTGGGTGTGCACCATAGCCTTCACCCTGATTGATATATATATATATATATATATATATATATATATATATATATATATATATATATATATATATATATATATATATATAAGTAGACTGAAGCTAACTCCTAATTATTTAGGAAAGCATAAAATTAGTCCAAACAATATTCATCAAAACACAAAGCTTTTCAATATGTGAAAGTTACATTTGTTTAACATATATCAAAACACAAACAAGGAAGTTCCTTCAACATTTTGTTCACCCTTTAAACTTTAACATTGTATCAAATTGCATTACATTTTGAAAAGTGTCAATAAATATTGATTGAAACCAACCACAGATCGATGACATAGCTTTATTTGCTGCTTATAAAAAAAAAAGAAGCTTTATTTGCTATAAGCTTCAAACATATATTAGAAAACGAAAACTATAACAAGCCGCAATAATGTTTCCAAGATGTAGCTACTTGTATCAATAAATCTCATGGCCACTGCCAGAAGGAACGGATCATTGGCATCACAGCGAACTTCATCGTCCCATTATTGCAATGAAAGCCATTTCGCTCACCACAAGCGAAGTAGTGAGGCTGCCACTTCTTTACAACAAACTTGAAGCCTTCTCCTCCACCTTGTGTGGGATTTGCCAACTTCTTTGCCCTTTTAAGGTCACAGTTGAGGAAGCTCCCGAAATTTTGAAACATATACACGCTATGCGGGAAAGTGGTGGCGTTTGGAGCATCATACTTGAAAACTACCACAAATTCAACATGATTCATTAGTATAATTCGAGTAAGCATGGCATGCAAATAAGGAAGCATTAATGTTTTTTTCTGTTACATGATTTGACATCACATGATGTATCTCTTATTTATTTTTAATTTTTTTGGTACAAGGTATCTCTTATTTTATATAAGTGAGATTAAATACTATCCTATGCTTATACTATATGCAGAATTAGAACAAATTAATGTCATATATACAAGAAGTATTAATTAAATATCACATCAAAATGTTCAAATTACAAAAATATAAGAAATGCTAACAACACATTCTGACATTCTTTTTTCAATATACTATCTCCTATCTATCGGTTGAAATTCATATGATTCTTATAGAATTAATGTGGGACCCACACGAATTAGTGAAGCACATTCCCAAAATAGTAAGACCCAACAAGAACTCAAGAAGCTCACCTAGAGTATCGTTGAGGTAAAATGGACCATTCTTGATGGCCCAATCAGTGTAATTATAGCCGAAGTGCCAATGCTCTGAACCACCTACGATTATGTTCTTGGGTTGTTGTTGTGTTTTGTTGTGATGATTCCCAAATCTTCCCCACCAGTCTGTGTAGTTCAAACCAAAGGACCACTCTTTGTTAGCCATGCTTACTGCAAACATTGAAGCTGTTATAACCAGCACGACGAGTCCCTGTGAAAACTTTGCAGCCATGGTGATCGGTTGCAGCTAATTAATAAAACAAAATGAGAGTGTGTATATAAGGTATGATTTGATTGGTATTGTTGGTTAGAGAGTTAAATATTAGTGTTTATATAGGGTGAGTGAAGGGAAGGGTTGGCTTGAACTATAATATGGTGGTGTAAAACGGCCAAATTATCAATGTCTCATGTTGGTGGGTACTACGAATTGACCATCCTCCACATGTTGTATATTTCAACTAATAACATGCATGAGCCTTGACCACATCATTAATTAAGATTACTTTTTTTGGGATAAGAAAACTCGGTATGTAAACGTGTATGTCATTTGGGATGGAGATTTCCGTATCACTTTCCTATCATATTTCTTGATCTCATCATTATAATTTATCATTTAATAAAATAAAATCTTAACTCATTAACACTTATATATATTATCAGTTTTTGATTGATTGGAGACGTCGAAACACCATTTTTTGGGACAACAGATTTATATCCGTCATTTTGATAATTGGATATGTAATTTAACTACTTAATTATCTACTTAATAATATCTGTCTGATATGGCATTTAACGTGACAATTTTTTGATCTACATATATATGACATGAAAAAAATGTTATTTTATCTTTCTTTTTTTTTTTATAATTATTTTCACTATAAGTTTTTTATATGCATACCTTTTATTTAAAAAAAAAATATGACTTCAACTCTTTAATACGTACCGCGAATTTGATGGTCTGTTGGGATTCGTGTACAAAAGGAAAAGAAATGCAAAATATGTTAGTGCATCTCCAATGATGCAAGAGTTGCTTAACATCCTCTTTAAAATGTAAAGTAGTTCATTTATTTTATTCTTTTTAACTTACTGGTTTATTTTGTTTGCATGATCTAGTTGATGCTTTTTTTAAATAAAAAAAAAATCTAGTTGATCAATGCTCTAGCTAGGCTAATTGAAATTGTATTATTTAATCGGTTGGTCTAGTGGAGTATGACAGAATCTCGTATATGACAGGTTACGGATTCGAATCCCCACTAGTTTTCTTGGGGTGAGATAAATGTAAATCATTTTGTAAGTATTTATAGAGCCCGAAGGTTTTCCTTACCTTGGACTGGGGCACCATCCCTCACCCTAAATTTTTATTATAAAAAATGTATTATTTAATCTCTATAGTTTAATTAAGGATTTTTCTAACGAGTGTCCTAAGGGCATTAGTTAAGGAACCCACAAAAAGAAACTTTATGTTGGAAAACTAAGTGTAACACTTTTTAAAATGCTAAATACACCATTTTTCCCATACATAATTTTCATTCTTGGTTCCTTAAACAATGTCCTAAAGACACTCGTTAGCATTCTCCTTTAATTAATAGGGGTTATAAGATTGGCTTGGTGGTTGAGACGAGAGAGTTAAAGAGTGATGTGATAAAAAAGTGAGTATTCAAACCCCACCCAAGCATCCACTAACAAATTATACTAATATTAACCTATTAAAAAAAGTATAGTTTAATTAATAAGATGGATGGTACGATCAATGAACAGATCACACGGACCTGATCATGAATGAAGTTTAATTAATTTGACCCAACTTTTTCTTAGAGATCAATAAAACAAAGGACTAAATTATGTAAATAAAATGACGATTACCATAAAGAAAATCAAAAGTTGTGATTAAATATAAGTAAAAGTTACTCATTATAGATGTAAAATGATCATATCCTTCCTTTTATATATACACGCACGGCATATCAAGTGAGAAGAGAAATTTTATATCAGAGAGTGAGAGAAGTAAATCTGGATCACTAAATCATGAATTATTAGGATCAGAAGTTGGTTAGTAGTTATGAGATTTTAAAAAAAAAATAGATGAATGTTTCAATCTCGACCATTCATATGCGATCCAAATATTGATATTCGCTCCTCTAACTCACATATATTTAGTAATTATTAATTTATATACATTTGCATTGATTAGGTAAAAACAATTTGAGTCGAGTTGACCGTGGAGATGCAATGGCAATGGGTTGGTAGCAAACAGAAATTCTTCCACTTAGATGAGAAGCTCAAGTGCAGTGCGGCCTTCCATGAGGTTTGACGATATCAAAGTCGGTGTGTATTGTTATTGTTGTAGATTTAACTGAAGCTAGTGGGGTTGGAATTAGGCCTACAAATTCATAGAAGTTTCATGCTTTCTGTAAATGAGATTGCAAGGCTAAATGGGTGATGTGAGTATGACGACTTAATGGCGTATTAGTGTTTCATCATAGACTTAATTACGATGATAACAATTAACAAATTAACTTATTTATCTGGACCCAAAAATTAAATGTAATTAAAGTTCTCTCCATTTGTGTGTCATATTGGTCCTTTTAAAAGGTATCGATGACAACATGAAAGAAGGTGAGGGAAAATTTGTTATTTAAATTGTATGATGGTGGCAGAGGGACTAACCGGTATGTTGAGGAATATTAATGTCATGGAAGCTGGAATTTTTAAGGGGTTCAAAGTGGGAAATGATGGGGAAGATGTCTCAATCCTATAATATGCGGACGACACACTTCTAGTAGGAGAAGCTACTTGGGAGAATTTGTGGGCAATGAAGGCAATCCTTAGATGTTTTGAATTGGTATCCGGGTTCAAGGTGAATTTTCATCAAGAGCAGAATCATAGATAGGTTGCTCCTTTTCCCCTAACTTCATCCCAAATTTCTTCCCCCCCTCTCCCCCCTCTTTTTTCTTCTTCTTTATGATAACTCTAAAAATTTTTCCAAACCCCCTAAATGTGGATGATAGATTCAAACATCATGCAACCGTGTTTCTAAATTGCAAGGAAGGGAGATTGCCCTTCAACTATTTGGGCTTGCCTATAGGTGCGGATCCTAGGAGATTTGAAACTTGGAAGCCGGTCATTGAGACATTGAAGAAAAGGCTAGCAAGTTGGAAGATGAGACATCTGTCACTTTGGGGAAGGGTAACACTTATCAATTCGGTCCTAAACTCTCTTCCAACTTACTTTCTCTCTTTTTTTAAAGCTCCAAAAAAGGTTATAAAGACACTTGTTTCTATTCAAAGAAATTTTTATGTGGAGAAGAGAAAAAATGCCTGGGTTAAATGTGAGACGGTTTGCTTGCCAAAAGAAGAGGGGGGTATAGGAGTAAAAAAATTGGAGTTGTTTAATAGGGCTCTCTTAGAAAAATGGAGATGGAGGTTACTTAAAGGGGATGGCGGTTTGTGGGGTAGGGTGGTGAAGGCTAGACACGGGTCATTAGATGCTTCGATGTTATGAGGGAGTTAGGCTCACGTGGGGGGTTAGAATCATCATGGTGGAGAAGTATAGGTAGAGGTGGTGAGTCAGAATCTTCTACTGGTTTAGGGAGGGATTAAAAAGGTGTCTAGGAATGGGTGACAAGACAAAATTCTGGGAGGATAAATGGTTGGGTACAAGGATTTTTATGGATGTATTCTGTAACACCCTGTTTTTCGTATGCTTCGTTATCAGTAAATACATGCTTTAATGTGTTTATTTTTTATAAAATCCAGATGATGCTTTTATTTAAAATAAAATCATTTTCTTGTGTTGTTTTACCGTATGAAGTCACAGTAAAATTTTTGGTTGAAATTTCAAACGAAAACCGACCTGGGTTCTCACTGCCAGTACAAGTTTACTGAGCTAGAGACCAAATTTTAATTCGTGAACGAGATGGTTAGTGTTTTTATGATGTTTTGTGTGGGTTTGGAGTTTTTCGAAAAATCTTGTTTAGGGCCAAATCTTAGGGATTTCCCGGGTGAAATCGTCGGGAAATACGATCGGGGAAGTCATCTAATACGCAATGGAGCAGAGCATCAAGAGGATGAAGTGACATGAAGTGACTTGATGTGAAGGTTATGACACACCTCAAAAGGTGAATCATGACCTTTTTTTTTTTTCAAAAATCTCACTTTTTCATCTTTCTCTCTCCAATCACATCACATCATCTTAACTCATTATCCTCTCTACAATCAACCCACCTTCTTTCTTCATCTCCCAAAACCGTGACCCTCTCCTCTCACTCTCTATAAACACTCTTCATTTCCACACTTCATCACTTTCCTCCATTTCTCACATTTACACTTTACTACATTTCTTCTTCTTCTCTCTTACAAAGTTTATATTTTTATCAAGCTTTTTTCTTAGAGTTCTTCATTAAAGTTGTTCATCTTGTTAAGGGTAATACTTCTATGTAGTTATTTTTCAAAGTTTCATCTTTTATTTCAAAGTTTTCTTCATATGTCCTTTATGTGCTTTTAACTTCTAAAACCTCTCAAAAATGGTAGAAAACTCCTTTTGAGTTGAAACCACTTTCTATATTCTTGTATTTACTCATACTATCACATACTAAAAGGTTGTGTAAAACAAAGTTTCCTAACCCCTTCTTCCTATGGAGGCCGAAACTTTAAATGGTTATGGCAAAAATGTTGAGTTTTGTTTTCCAAAGTGATCATGGACTAAAAAGCTCCTTATGTTAAAGGATACTATATCTAAGTGATTGGAAAGTTTAAAATATTTTCTTGCTTTATTTTCCTATGATGGCCGAATGTAACATTTGACCTAGGATGTGTTATTTTATTTTGTTTTCCAAGATGATTATGGATTAAAGCTCCTTTATGTTAAAGGATGCTATGTCCAAAAGATTGGATGATTTAAAGATCTCTAACCTCACAAACTTGTTAAGGACGAACCTAAGAGTTCATGGTCTAAGACATTTGATTTTTCCATTTTCCGAAATGATCATGGTTTCAAGTTCCTTACTATGTATGGATGCTAACCTAAAGAGATTGGAAAGTTTAGAAATTCCTAGCCTATTTACCTATGCTTGGTCGAAACCCTAAGTCAAGTACTTAGTGGGATTTTTAATTCAACTTTGTTAAAAGATTGTTGTTTATGAACTTCTAGCACTTAAGGATCATAAATCCAAGAGTCGCATAAATTTCGGAAACCCCTAATCCTAGTTTATTGTATGAACTGATCCTATACCTTGTGGTTAGTGTTCTCGAGTTGATTTTTTTTTAACTCATGATTTTATATTGGTAACCTTAGACTTCCATCGCCGGAGAAGCGATGACGTTCGTAAACATTCTTTTCAAATCAAAAACTCTTAACTTCGACGTGAGGTAAGAGGGGATTTCCTAAAGATATTCAATAACTGTATGTATGTGTGTATGTGTTTAACTGGATATTTATATGTTGATTGAGCTTACTTGGTTATCTAATGTACTTGAACTGTTATGATATTATCTGATGTTGAACCGTGCTTGTTCTAAATGTTATAATGCATATCTGTGACGATGTTGACGGATCTAGGCAAGTATACCTAGTCGTGCAAGTAATACGGTGATGAGACCGTTTATCGTTCCCACGAGGACTGTGACAAGTACTAGCACGTACCGAATCAATTACTATCTAAGCGGATATTTGTATTGAAGGGAGCTCGATAGTAAATACCAATCCCAAATAAGATTTAAACCTAAAATAAACAAATTAAAGAGAAAAGTTCTTTTTGGGTTTTTGTCGAACACTTGGAAGGCAGTTAGGGGGATTCTTCAAATATATGAAATATGTTGGGATTAGGTTCGCTAAACTTCATCCCCATGCAATGAAATGACTAATAAACAGTTTCTACCTCAAATATGACAATCAATCCACTAGATTACTCAAGCCCTGATTCCTCAGATGACAAGAGCCTAAATCCACTAATAGACCCTAATTCCTTAGGTGGCCTAGATTAATGAATTTGCATGATGATTAGGGATTACACGATTGCTAATAAACCTAGTTCCATTCCTAGATACAAGGTTTACTAGGTGGTTGATTTCAGTTCTAGTTCTAATATGAATTTTCCAATTGCATACCAAAACAATGATCAAGTTATGGGGGATCACGCCACAACAAGCAATAAGCATAGAAATCAATTACTCATAAAGAAGTAAAAACTGTATTACAAGATCAAGTCAAATACATGGATAATTCAGAAATAACTACGCCTAACCCCAACAATGGGAGTTTAGCTACTCATGATCATAGCCAAAACCAAAGAAATAGAGATGAAAAGGAGGAGGAACTCCATGTAATCCTTGTGCAACTGCCCCTGGTTCAGAGAGAGTGTTTGAGGGTTTCAAAACTGTTTTTATCTGTTTTGCCCGTGCCTCTTTATAGATCAGGATTCGCGTCACGGTCGTGATGGCCATCACGGCCAGGCCGTGACGCTTTCTGTCTTGGCGCGCACGGGCAGGCCGTGATAGCTTCTGCCTTCACCAAATGATCTGTCACGGCCGTGATGGGCATCACAGCTTGGTTGTGACAGATTCTGCCAAGAGGGGGTCTGGCTCCATTAACATGTCACGGTCGTGACAGCTTCTGACTTTTGCCTTCTTTCTTCTCAATTATTGCTCGATCACGGCCGTGATGGGCTCTGCTTGGGTCATTTTCTTCACTTTTCAGGCTATGTCTTCATCCAAGCTCCATCATGGCTAATCTTGAGCATTTTTCCTTAAATTCCTGCAAAACAACACCAAGAAACCACCTTACCCGTTCCAAGGTAAAAACTAATAAAATCAAATCAAATATGCCTAAACTATATGAAAAATGCATGCAAAAATTTACATGAATTATGATGTGAAATCACACTATCAAATCACCCCAAGCTTATTCATTTGCTTGTCCTCAAGCAATCACTAAGGCCAGAAGAGATAAATGATCAGAACATGGATAGTGAACTAAGAACCCGAGTAAATAATCCAAGTAACAGGCATCTCAAATAATTCAGCAAGAGACAATCAGTTTCTAGTCCAATTAGAGGCTTAGGTTTCTTAGACTCATATTCTCACTGATTAGGGCACTCTTTCTCACCTGAAGATCACCCCAAGCTTGTTCATTTACTTGGCATTCTTTCTCACCTCACTCAAGTGTTAGGGATATAAGACAATTCGCTCCATTTTCCTAAAGGAATGAATTCTACCATAGGCTTGACTATCAACCAAATCTCTACTTTATTAATGAAAACAATTAAGAATCAAGAGGTCTTTCGCTTTGGTTGTAACGGGGCCATGGGATTAATCATTAGGTGGGGAAATCAAGAATAGGAAATTTCAAAAGGCTATACAAACTATCAAGCATTGCAAAGCATGACCTTCTAAAATACCCTTTTGGGTTTTGATTTCTTTTTCCACCTTTCTTCCT